>CANTUR010000407.1:0-734871 GCA_947683625.1 Mallotus nudiflorus | reverse complement strand
ATGGAGCAGTAGAGCTTTTTAATAAGGCAAATAAAACCTTCAAAGTTAATGGGTAATGCCTCAAGCCCTACTTTGCGAAGGAAGATAGCTTAAAGAGTGTCTCTTGTACACTCATAGATCTAGGTTGAGCTCATTATAGAACAGTCAAGCTAAAGACCTTAAAAATGCTAATTAGGAGGCCACCTAATCATTTTTCCTTTTTTACTCTGATTTGTAATATTTTCTTCCCTTTTGTGTTTTTAACTATTAATTAATTTACTTAACTTCTCTATAGGATCAAGAATTCAATTGTCATAAAGAGCTATCACTTCAAGGAGCAAGTTTGCATGTTCACATGAGGAATTGCATGGCCATGTCCAAGTACGCAACTTCAACTTAAAATAGATAAATTTATATGCGCACTACATGGCATGTTGACACAGTATTTTCACACTGTGTTTTAAAACTCTACAAGTTATAAATTGTGTCATGGTTTCATCACACGACATCACTATACCATGTTAAATCATCAAATTCAATCTCAAACTATTGCATGGCATTCTCACACGACATCACTTTGCCATGTTAAACATTGACCATTCACATGACATGCAGTATGCCGTGCTATTTCCTTTAGCTTGCTGTGCTAGCCACATTCACACGACATTTAGAATACCATGTCATTTTCCTCATATGCCATGTCACACACCACTCAAAGCATGAAATGTCAAGCATGGCATGATGTCGTGCTAGCACGTCCTAACATGACATGTCAAGCATGATATGATGTCATGCTAATACATGCTCACACAGCAATAATGACATGACATCATGCTATGTCATGAGCCCTATCATGGTAAAAATAACATGGCATGATGCCATTTCATGACACCCTTAACACTACATGGACATGCCATGTTATCCCTTCCTTATGCCATGTCATACATTAAAAAACACAGCATGACAACACACCATGCATGCCATGTCACTCTCTAGATTGCACGGTCTCCTAGCATGGTGTGAAAGGCCATGCCATGCACTTCCCCATGTCACACTAACCAACACGGTTTTCCAAACCGTGTTCCCAAAACTGTGTTCCAAACCCTTTATATAAACACCCACTTCTCTAAACCTAGCCCCATTCCAATCTTTTCTTTTGCCATTCTCTTTCTTCTATACCATTCTCTCTTAAATTTTTCTCTCTTATCCCTTTTTCTTTAACTTGACCACCCACTCTTCTTCCTTATTTCTTCTTTTTAAACACTACACTTTTTGTTTTCCTTTTATTCTCTACATATAGGGAAATCCAAAGCATTTAGGAAGACACAATCATCATTCTAGAAATGGACCCATACCATATCTTCCCCTCTACCATCACACCTTTCTAGAGCAAGTGTGACACCACCCACTACTCCAACCTCTTTATGTCATTATCAAGGGAGTCAATATGGTATGTTTCACCCCCTTCTTCATTTCACTAATCCTGATTTCAAAAAGGCATGTGCTACTCTATTTCCTCTTCCTATCCATTATTCCTATCATATTATGTTAGGGGATCTTTTTATTGTAGGTTTGAATGAATCTATATTAAGCATGATTGATAACTCTAAGTGGGAAGGTTTTGTGAGAATTAAGGAGCCTATTTTTCATGAGTTATTCTTGGAGTTTTTATCCACTCTCTTATTCAACTCCAATAACCCCGTTGATTTTACTAATAAATAATGTAGTTCTATTTCAATTAGGGGGCAAACAATTCTCTTTTTTTTTAATGAATTTGCTATGCACTATGGTTTTTATAATGTTATGTATGTCACTGGTGGTGCACTTGAAAATGCACAATGTCTCCTTAAACACATGAACTATCATCAGTTTTGGAGAGAGATTATACATGAAGGCACCACCCAACAAACCTATGACCCTAGGGTTAGCAAGAGCACTAATATAGCCCATCCTAAATTGTGCTACATGTAACGCCTCATAATTGGCACTATTTATGGTCAGATGGAGAGCACTGGTGTGTCACACTTAGAGATTTATTTTATCTTCAATGTTTTGTTAAGGGTATAATGCCTCATTTAGGATATGGTTTTGCTTTCTATATGGATGGTATGTCAAGAAAAATAAAAGGAGCTTTATATGGGGGTTTGTATATCACTAGGTATGCTAGGAATCTACAAGTTTTTTACTCCCTTACCAACCTGACCCCGCTTTACACCACACTGCATTTTAATATGACTATTATAAAAAAGATTAAGGTGGTCATAGTTAGGGATGGTTAATATGTGCTAATTCATAATCCTATTGAGTTGGATGCTGATGAGCCACAGCAGACCTGTACCCATGCACCTTTATAACCACCAACTTCTCAGACTATTGGACCTTCCTCATCTTCCTATTATTCACATTTTGAGGCTACTCTTCAGTATCACACGAAGCTTATGCACTCAGTGGTTGATGGTCTCTCGAGCTTGTGTCAGGTTTAGTGCATACCTCTTCCTCCACGACCTATTTTTCTTGGTTTTACCTCCGTTGCTGTTATTAAGGAACTTCTTAATGACATCAATCTTTTGGATGACACTAGAGCTACACCAATGATTCTACTCTTATCAATGATTATCTTTCATTTTAGTTTATTATTATCTTTTATGTTTCATATTTTATGATTTTCTTCTTTTCCTGTTATTTTCCTTTTAGATATTATATAATGTTTTATTGTTTTAGCTTTCTATTTCTCTTATATTACTTTTGCTATCTTTCAGACACATGCAACATTTCACGGCAGTACCCTTTCTCTTATTTTTGCTTCTTAATGATATTTTTATCTTTTATATTTTTAATAGTCATTAAGGACAATGCCATGGATAATGGGGGGGGGGATTTTGTTTGATTCATTTATCAGTTTTTATATTTTCATTTTAGTTAAAAAATAAAATAAAATAAAAATTTTATAATAAAATTATTTAGGGTTTATTAATTTTCAACTCATTTCCCCTTATTAATGATTTGTTTGTCCTAAAATTTTTCAATTTGCTTTTGATACTCTATTAAACTTAGATTTATATTAGTGTATAAGCTAGTCTCTGGGATGAATTACCAAAATTTTGGATGGTTTATCACTTAAGATAATTATACATATTCTTTATGTATAAAGAATTTAGTTCTTATAATCTAAGCATGTATCTATATTTAAATCTTTATACAATCTAAATCTACTCCAATGCCTTGATTAGGGAATGAGTATCCATAGGACACACTCAATGGTATCCACGCTTAGTAATATGGGAACAGTGGGGAATCACTTAGAGTGGAAAGATTTGAATGGAGAGAAAAATAAAAATTGTGAAATGGAGCATAAAACACATTCTCAAACTATAAAAAAGATGTTACATTCCTTAATGTTTTCTTTTCTAGATTTATACTCACTTGATTTCAAAAAGTTATATGCTTGGATTTTAATTAGTAAATTATTCATATATATTGTGTTTATGTCTAATTATCTTTTTTAGTAAACATGTTTTGATTTTAGTTTTATCAAGATTTCATGTCTTAGAAGCTGTATCTCCCTAGTTTTCATTTGAGTTTAATATTTTCAAATTTTAGCTTTTGCTTGAGGACAAGCAAAGCTTTAGTGTAAGGGAATTTGATATGTTTATTATTTACGTATTTTAGAGTTGAATTTTAATAAATTCTAAATAAGGAATAAAATAATTTAAGTAATTTTTAGGTTTAATTAGGAAATTTTGTATGAGTTAGTATTTATTTAGGATTCTTATTATGTATTGTATATTTTTGAAGTTTTATTTAAGTTTTAATTAGTTTTTGTGATTTATGTCTAGTGGGCCTTTGAATGCTTTAAGAGTTGACAAATATTTACAAGGCATGGCTGCATGCCATGTGATAAAGCAAAAAAAGAGGGAAGCCATGTCCAAGCCATGTGTGAGCCATGAAGAAGCTATCTACAATTGGATGTCAACAAAGCAATGTCACGTCATGCACCTGTCGTGCGAGGGAAGAATTCTGACCTAGAATGAAGCACAGATAATGATTATGCCCGTGTTGGATGTCATTCTATATGCTGAATAAATTTGCAGTCTTATTTGAGTGAAGCACGACCATGCTTCAAAGCCGTGTCACAAAGTTAAAGTTTTCCTTTTTTGAAAATAAGAAGGAGATCAAAACGAATTCTTTTCTTACCTTAGCACTATTTAAGGAATAAACACCTTTTTGAGAGGGGAGTGACAGAGAGAAGGAGGCAACTAGATGAAATCAATGAAGACTAAGAGCTTATTTTTATTTTATTTTTTATCTTCATCTCCTTGTTTTCTTGATTTTGATTATGGATTTCATCATAGCCATGTATGGCTAAGTTTTCTTTCAGAGTCTTAGTTAGGAGTAGTTATTCAATGTCATGATTTGAACATAAGTTTTTATATTTAATTTGAATTTTAGTTAATTCTTTGTGTTGCTATATTTATATTATTATCATTCCAAGATTGTCTAATTGCATATTTATGAATGAATTTTCAAATGAGAGTTAGGGGAATTCATTAGCTTAAAACACTTAGAACTTAGATCACTTGACCATAAGATTAGGCAAGGTCTTTAGGGAACCATGACAGCAAGTAGAGGTCTATGGTGGTAAACCAATAATTGTTAAGGAATTTAATGAGTTTTGATTAACTTCTTAATCATGAGAGCATGTTAAACTTTAATCTTAACATGATTAATTGAATTTGAGAGAGTCTTTAGGTATTTTAGAACAATTACCCTTAACTGAAATCAATTTCTTTTATTTGTTAATATGTTCATGATTGGATTAGAATAATGAAACTAAACCTAGGCTCTATGTCTACAAATATTTGATTTTACCTTTAGTTAAATTTCTATTATTTAATTCATTAAACCTTGCTAAATTATTCAATTTACTAGTTGAGAGCATAGGTAAAGTAATCAATATACAGTATATGAGGGAACGTTATCTTTCTACTATAACCATAATTGTGCACTTGCAGGCTTAAAATGCAATAATCTCAATAACTAAAATACTTCAAATTTTTTATTTATTACTTGAATACCCTATCATGCTAAAATAATTACTGGCATGCACCCTTTAATGTAAATGACTAGATAAAATGCAAGAAAAAAAACTTTGCTGCTCTCCCTTTTCTCGCCCTCTTTATCTTAAAAGGTTCTTCTTCTTCATTTCTTTTTAGTCTTTTATTCTTCCTCAAGCCTCCTTACTAAACTCAACATTCTCCTTTTCTTTTTTTATTAAAATCATAAAACTTCCATTTCAAAAGCTCTTTCAAGAATTCAAAACTTATAAAGCAAGGTAAAGCTATATTATAAAGGAATTTTCGTAAAAATTTTGCTCTTTCTTCTTATTAATGAACTTCAAACTCCTCTCTTTCTTGTATCATTTTTAGCCTTTGTTTTATTGAAGGTTCACGCTTTATTCTAATTTAGAGAACAAGTTCAAACATTCATTTTTTTTGTGTTTGTTTTATAGATGTAAGGATTTGAGATTATGGATTTTTTTATTGTGATTTATAGTATTAAATCTCTATTTTTTTATTTTGAATACCACCTCTCATTTGTACCCACCTCCTTTCATGAACAAACAAAACCTATATTCTCCCTCTTCATCTTCTTCTCCCTTTTGATATGAATGCTGATTTTAGTTTGCAGCTTCTATTTCTTGATCTAATTCTTAGGTAGGTTTGGTTTCAATTAAGGAATTATGGATTCCTAGTTTTTGGGATCTAGATAAGAGGAAATAATGGGGGTTTGATGAGGAAGATGACAAATTAGGTTTTTTAGAGTTAATGGGAATTTGTGAGTTAAGTGGTGAGCTTTGAGAATCATTTAACAAGAATACACCACCCATTTTATGTCTAGTAGAATATGTGTTTTATTTTAAATATCTATTTTTTAGAACTATTATTATATAATATTTTTTTTATTATTTAGCTTTCATCATCAAAAGATCAATAGAATGTTACATCTACACATAGTAAATGCAACATGTATGTGATTCCTTCCTTTTAAGTGCTATATTTATATGATTAGAGAGATGAAAAACCTTTATTTGATGAAAAGAGAAGGAGAGACCAAGATCGATTGTACTTTACATGTTTTGCATCTTAATCAAGACATTGTTGTTTAACAGCTAGAGCTTAAACTAATAGAAGTTGCCTAATGGTTTGGATTGTTCAAATAAATTTCCTTTGTTATTTTCCCATGTAATATATAATAGTAAGAGTGGGATGTTCCTAAAAATTTTCACAATAAGCAATAAATTGGTTGACTTCCTTCTCTTTAAATGATTACGGAAGGCTAGAAATATGTCCCTAGTTGTGAAAGGTTGAATAGAATCCTATAGTAGCATTATGTGTAGTAGACTACTACACATATCATAGTTTTGTAATATATTATATATATTGTTACTGTGATAATAAAATTTATTTATATAAATTTTGAGTGAATTCTAATTTCCTATTTAAGTTTGATCATAATATAATTAAGAAGCATATCATTTTGCTAATAATTAATATATTTTATTAAAACATGTTTTCATATATTTAATTTTTGTCTATTAAATTAAAAATATTTGTCTATAAAAAATAATTTAATTATTGAAGTCTATTAAATTCAATAAAATAGTCTTCTAGTAAAATAAATAAAATATTAAAAATAATCACTTATTTTTATATTAGCCCTTTCATTAAAAAAAGGTAAAGTCAAAATTTAGTCACATGTTAAAAGTAAAATATTTTAAATAAGCTTTCAAATAGAAATAAAATATAAGAATAATTTAATTGGCTTTATGAACAAACAAAATGAATCTTTTAGTATTTATTATAATAAACACATAAGATTGCATAACATAATCAAAAATCTCATATACATTCTTCAAAAAAATAAATAAAATAGAAAAATGAACTAGAAACCAAAAATAAACCAAAATATACAAAAAAAAAACTAATGAGAAACCAAAAAATAAATAAAAGGATTCGAAAATGAATCAAGAACCAAAAATGAACTAGAAGGATACAAAAAATGAATTGGAAACCAAAAATAGATTGAAAGAAAATCAAAATAAAAACTCTACTTCAACTACTAAATGTTTGGACATAAAATAAAGATTGTATAAATACAACAGATATACAAGAAATAAACTCTTTGATACAACTACATTGCCAATAATAAAACAAAAAAAAAGTATCAAAAAAATCAAGAGGATAACAAATTAAAACAAAAAAGTACCCAAAAAAAACTACAACAATACCATGTAGTAAGCAACACAAAGAACATTTTTCTCCAACTTAATAGATTAACAGCACTACATATGCAGGTTATAGTCTACTAGATAGTGTTAATACATCTGATATTTATGGGGAAAGTTTCCATTCACCAATTGGAAAAGTAGGAAAGAAGAAAAAAGTTCAATAAATGTGTATCTTTAACATAATAGACATGACAAAATTGCTTTCCATTTATGACTATTATGAAAGTTATCAATTTTGGCAACAATCATGTAATTTGTGATGATCTTCAACATAAAACCATTGCTAACTTATTCAATATATATGTTAATTTTCTATTTTTTTATTATTTTTATTATCATTACAAATATATACAAGGTATTATAAAATAACAAAAACACATGAAATTATCAATCATAATATTTTAATTCATTAATTTTAAAAAAGAATCAAAAACCAAACATAAACCAAAATGATACATAAAAAATGAATCAAAAACAAAAAAAATAAACCAAAAGGATAAAAAAATAAATCAAAAATAAAAATAAATCAAAAAATTCAAAGAAAATCAAAATAACTCTTCTTATATTATGGAATATTTGGATATAAAATAAAGATTACATAAATATAATAAACAGATAAAAAAGAACCTCTATTTAACATTGCCATTAATAAAACAAAAATCTATAAGAAATTAAAAAAACTAAAATGATAACAAATTAAAACAAAAAAGTATCAAAACATAAGAAAACAAAATGATATCAAATTATAAATGCAACATGAAAATGGTAGCATTAAAATGATTCCATAGCACTTTGAATTACCTCAATTTGACCTCTGTAACTCAAGATATTGCTGAAATACTAAGAGCTATATAACTTGAAATGAAAGCTACCTATACTGACTTGAACACAAGATTTGCACACTCAAATGAATTTGGATTTTAACAAGTAAGCTCAATTAGAAATGCTTAAGATGTCTGCTTTAAATGTTTACGAGAGCACTTTCTCATTATAAGATTCTAAGGATGTCAAATGTTTCACTGAATCTCAAAGGTCAAATTAGCCCCTTTTTTATTTGCTTTAATTCTTTGCCCTTTCTTTGGCTAGATTAGCTCTTAGCTTTAAGTCCTCATTACTTCATTCCCAAAATGAGTTCTAAGCAATATGGAACCTACAAAATCAATGCAAAAAGCAATGTAACAAGTATAATTGTAAACCAAAAATGCATAAAATCACAAAATGACTAATATTTTAGCTCTCATTGCAAATAACCTTAAATCATGCTTTTAAACGATAAAAACCTATAATTTTAATAATGGAATGCAACTTCATAGTGTTCAAAATCTATCATTTTAGGCCCTCATCAAGTTTTAATCCAGTATCAATGTATTTCAAGGTGTAGATTAAACCTTTACAAGATTAAAACAAAGCCACCCAAGTATTTTTACAAGATTTACATTCAAACCCCAATGTTTTCCCAAGGCCCACACTCTAACCCAAATGATAAAAACATTCTTCTTAGCTTACAAGTATTTAAAAACCCTAACCCAACTTACTCAATCCCATTATTGAGCTATTGAATAAAGGAATTAAACACTCACCAACCCACACTCAAGAACACTCTTGAGATAGAAAGAAATTACAATAATTAAAGATTTAGAACTTGAGTGGTTAAAGAATAAATTCAAGATTAATTACTTAAGATTACTCTAAATGTGTTTTCTTGACTTCATTAATTTTTTATAGCTCTGATATTAGCTGTTAGAGGTGCATTTAATGTAATTAGAGCTATTTGAACCACCTATAAAAAAGAGGTTTGCAAGTTTATCATTGGTCATGATAGTCAGTGCACTAAGATAAAAAATTTAAAATTATGTGCTTTTAATTATCTAGGGTGGTGATGCTAATAGTGAAACTCTCTGCCATTTTTTATAGTTAGTCATCATTACTCATGGCCGGTGTGTCACAACCACTTTGCTCATGACACTAGTGGTGACACTAGCCATGATTGCTCTTAGGAATTTTAAAAAGTGGTACTTTTAAACTTCATAATTTTCCTCCAAAAATTTTTCTAATGGATGGAATTTTCTTGGGACCAATTATTATAAAGATTCCCATTATATTTGACTAAATTTGACTTTAGGTTTTGATGAAAAATTCAATCTTTGATACAGACTAGGAATTTAACAACTTCACTTTTTATTGCTTGAGTTTGAACTTGAATTTTGCAATTTTGATTAACCTTAATATAAACACTTAACACATGGTTTAAAAAAATTACTTAATTACTTGTGACCATCAAAAAATGATTATTTTAGCCCTTTAGGTTCAACTCTTTACTAGTTCATTAATTTCCCCATTGACTTACATTAGCAATGTTGACCTTAGCAATAATCAATCTTAATTTTTTATCTTAAAAAGCTTAATTTTGAGCATTTAATTTGTTCGTTCAACTATGTATAAGTTAGGACTCTATTGGAAGTTAAAATGAAGTATGAATATTTTGAGCTGATTCAACCTCTGAGATTCAAAGAGTCTTTTAACATCCTTAGAGCTTTATAATGAGAAAATTATCTTCTTCAAATTTGAAGTAGACATTTTGATCTTTCTGAATTGAGCTTAATTATCAAAATTTGAGTTCATTTAGCAATGCAAATATTTATTTGAAATCAACATGTGCAATTGTCATTTTAGATTGCACAGCTCTTAGTATTTTGGACATATCTTAAGCTACAGAAGTCCAATTGAGGTGATTCAAAATGATATGAAAAGCTAAGTCAAATATCTAAAAATTTTATAAGATAGGAAAATTTGAAAATCTCAAATAGAATATCACAGTTTCAACTCATGCACAGCTGTTTAAAAGTAGTTTGCATTTTATATTACAAACTATAACTTTTATGAAGAAAGTATAGGCCAAACCTATAGCTAATTATGGTTTTAATCCATGCAAAACAATATGATAGCATTACTTTCAATAGTTCAAAATTATAAACATTAAATTCCAAATATAGATGTTGGACACATTATTTGCACCTCCAATAGCTATATTTTTTAGTGGTTATCTATATAAACACCTCTAAAACTGAATGGAAGTTAAGAAATCTTTGCTTATTATCATTTTCTATCTTAACATTCATTAAAGCTCTCAAATTCTCAAATATTGACTCTTTGGTTATAACTCTTGTGAGAGTTGGTTGTGTGTTAGAAATAGAATTTCTCTTTATCTTAAATCTTAGGATAGATTAGTAAGGAAGTCAGATTTATTTCTAAAGGAATTGGCTTAAGTGTTGTCCATTAAAACACTTAGAATTTGATTTTTTTATGTGAGCCTTGAAAACTCATGTTGCAAGGTTGTAAGAGTAAGCCATAAAACTTTGGTGTAATCTCAATCTTGTGAATAAGATTATGGGTGATTGAAAATCCTAACTTCGGGATATGTTAGGTGGAGATGTATGATTTTTATTGAATTCAAACTCCTTAAATCATTGTGTTCTTCCTTCACAATATTCTTTCAATTCTTGAAAAAAATTATTTTTTAATTTCAATTTTGATTTAATAGCCCCATTCACCCCCTCTAGGGCTTTTTCAATTGGTATCAAAGCTTGAATTCTAGGAACATCATTGCTATAATATAAAATCATAAGGAGTAAATCACAAAATATTTCTTCACTTAGACCATTCTTTGATGGCAGTGACTATCCTTAATTAAAGTTGAAAATGGAGTTATACCTTGATTGTGATTCCATTAAACTTTAGGATATTGTCTTAAAAGGTTGGGAACCACCTACAACTACCATTGATAGTGTGGTAACTACTCTAGCAAGGAGTCAATGAAACAATGAGCAAAACGAAGAAAATCATAAAAATAAAAAGGCAATGATCACTCTAGTCTCTTCTATGACAAAGGAAAAAGGAGGCAAGCTTTAACATTGCATATTGGCCAAGGAAATATGGAAGACCTTGGAAAATCATTATAAAGGCTATGTGTAAGTTAGAAGCAAGAAGGTTTAACTTCACATTTATTAATACGAATTTTTCAAGATGAAGCCTCATGAGTTAATCAAAAAGATGACAAATCAACTTAATGCTCTTATCATGACCCTTAAGAAACTTGCAAAGCATTTCTCCAAGGAAGAAGTAAATAACAAGATTCTAAGAATCCTACCTAAGAAGGATTAGGAATCTCATGTTACTTCAATTGAGGATGCTCAAGACCTCTTAACTCTCTCTACTGACATGCTTATCGGAAAGCTCTTAAGGTAATAATTAAGTAAAGAGATGAAAAGCAAGAAGAAAAGGAAGAGAAGGAGAAAGGCATTGCCTTGAAAGCTTCACAAAATGATAATAAAGAAGAAAATGTTGATGGTTCTAGTGATGAAAATTATAAAATTGCCATGCTCACTAGAAACTTCAAGAAGTTCTTGAAAAAGAAACATTCATCTAGAAAAAGACACTTCAATAAGAAGTATAAGGAGAAGGTAAAAAGAAAACCAAAGACGTTACTTGTTATAAATGCAAGAAATCGAGTTGCATCCAAAGTGAGTGTCCTAAACTCAAAAATAAGAGCAAAGGAATAAAAGAGAAAAGAAGGGCTTATAAGGCAACTTGGGATGACTCCTCTGAATTGAAAATGGAAAAGGAATACCTAAGCTTTTACCTACTTGGAAACATAATCCACACAAAAAGAATATACCTGTTACCATCTAACACCGAAAATGGTCCTATGAAATCATTGACTGCGCATACCTAAGCTTCTACCCACTTGGAAACATAATCCACATAAAAAAGAATATACCTGTTACCATCTAACACCAAAAATGGTCCTATGAAATCATTGCCCCAAACGTAAAAAATTTCTACCTCTAGAATTCCAGATTGGAGCATTTCATCCTTCTTTGAAATGTTTCCACTCCTTTGGCATGCGTCATAATGCATCATAAAATCTCTAGCATTTTGAAAAATTAACGGCCAATAGAACCCTATTTCAAAAACCTTAGCAGCTATTCTTTGTGGTCCATAATGTCCACCATTGACCCTCCCATGACAGTGTTGTAAGATTTCTCTTACTTCCTCATATGTTACACATCTCCTCACCATGCCATCGCTGCATAGTTTCCATAAAAATGGCTCATCACAAATGTAGAACTTAGCATCATGAATCAACTTTTTCTTTTGCTGAGGAGTGAACTCTTTTGGAATTTCACCCACTAATAAAAAATTTGCTACATCAGCAAACCAAGGAGCACCCATAAATCCTATAGTGAAAAGCATTTTGTCAGGGAACATCTCCTTGATAGGATTTTGCTTATCACTTTCCTCTTGTTCTAACTCCAACCTTGAAAGATGATCATCTACTACATTTTTAGCTCCTTTCTTATCTCTGATCTCAATATCAAACTCTTACACAAAAGTACCCATCTCATGAGCCTTGGTTTCAAATCCTTTTTGTTTTTAATGCTGCATGATCTGTGTATACGATTGCCTTACATCCAAGGAGGTACGATGTGAACTTATCAAAAGAAAATATAATAGCCAGCATCTCCTTTTTTGTAGTAGCATAATTCAACTAAGTATCTGTCAATGTTTGGCTCGCATAATAGATCACATGCAACCTATTCTCCTTTCTTTAGCCAAGAACGACTCATAATGCATGATCACTGGCGTCACACATCAGCTCGAATGGTCGACGCCAATCTGGTGCCATCACTATAGAAATAGAAACAAGTGTTGTTTTAACCAATCAAAAGCCAATTTGCAATTATCAGTAAAATCAAAAGGTGAATCTTTTTCAAGTAACTTACAAAGGGGTTTTGAGATTTTTGAGAAATCCTTGATAAATCGCCTATAGAAGCATGCATGACCAAGAAAACTCCTAACTCCATTAACATTTGTGGGTACTGTAGCTTCTTAATTGCCTCCACCTTTACTTTATCAACCTGAATGCCTTGAGCTGAAATCTTATGTCCAAGTACAATACCTTCATCTACCATAAAATGGCACTTTTCCTAATTCAAAACCAAATTTGTTTCCTCACAATGTGCTAGAACTTGCTTAAAATTGCTCAGACATCCTTCAAATGAGTTTCCATAGATAGAAAAATCATCCATGAAAACATCCATGATCTCCTCTACTAAATCTGCAAATATAGCCATCATACATCTCTAAAAAGTTGTAGGAGCATTACATAACCCAAATGGCATCCTCCTGTATGCAAATGTGACATAAGAAAATGTAAAGGTGGTATTCTCTTGATCTTTTAGAGCTATTGCAATTTGATTATAGCCTGAGTAACCATCCAGGAAGCAGTAAAAAGCATGTCCTGCTATCCGCTCCAACATTTGATTAATAAAAGGTAATGGGAAATGGTCTTTCCTTGTGAATGAATTCAGTTTCCTATAATCAATGCACACTCTCCATCCATTCATAACTCTTGTAGGAATGAACTCTCCTTCTGTATTTTAAACATTTGTTATTCCCCCTTTATTTGGCATATACTTAATTGGGCTAACCCAAGAACTGTCAGAGATTGGATAAATAATTCCTGCATCAAGTAGTTTGACCACTTCTTTCTTCACCACCTCTTGCATGTTTGGGTTGAGCCTCATATGTCTTTCAATGGTTGGCTTATGTCCATCCTCCATCAAAATCTTATGCATGCAATAAGAGGCACTATACCTCTTATATCCGAAATCTGCTAACTGATTGCCTTTATTTTTCTCTTCAACATATTCACCAACAAATCCTCTTGCTCGTTGCTAAGTTTAGAAGATATAATCACAAGTAAATTTTGGTTGTCACCAAGAAAAGTGTACCTTAAATATTAAGGTAACAACTTCAAGTCTATTTTTGGTGGTTTTATGATTGAGGGTGGTATGGGTTTAGTGTTTGGTAGTTACATGTGTGTGGTTGGTGCGGGTATTTGAGAGTCACTTCTTCTTGAGAAGACTGTACCTATAAGCACTTCTCAATATTCTCAACTTTTAAAGACCGTGCCAATCTCCATTGTTGGACTTCATTCACACATTCATCAATGACTTCAACTCGTATACAAAAATCTTCGTCACAGGGATATTTCATAGTTTTATAGATATTAAACTTACAGCTCTCATCCCCCACTCTTAATATGAGAGTTCCATCATAGACATCAATTATTACTCTAGCAGTGTAAAGGAATGGCATACCAAGGATTAGTGGAACCTCCTTGTCTTCTTCAAAGTCAAGGACTACAAAATCCACTAGAAAAATAAATTCTAGCCCTTGCTAACACATCCTCCACTATCCCTTTTGGTTCCTTCACTATCCTATCTGTAAGTTACAATCAAATGCTTGTAGGTTTTGCTTCTCCTAATGCTAATTTTCTGTAAACAAATAAAGGCATAAGGTTAATTGAAGCTTTAGAATCACATAAAGCTCTTTAAAAATTTAAATTTTCCATGGAACAAGGAATAGTGAGACTCCTTGGATGCTTCCTTTTTAAAGGAAGTTTCTTCGAGATGATAGCGCTACACTCTTTTGTGAGTGTGATGGTCTCACATTCTTATGACTTCTTTTTGTTGGAAATCAATTCCTTGAGAAATTTAGCATACTTAGGCATTTGCGAAAGACATTCCACTAGAGGCATGTTGATGTGGAGTGCTCTAAACCTCTCTAAAAATTTAACAAATTGTTAATCATGCTCTTGTTTCTTTAATCTTTGAGGGTATGGAGCTGGAGGGTTGTAAGGTTTCACTAGTGGTGGTGTAGGTTTCTATACTACTCGTTCCTTATTTTTGTTATCACCTTACAACTTCTCCTCTATTTTCACTTCAACCCATTCATCCTCTTGCTCTTTCTCCTCTTCCTTCTTATTTTCCTGCTCATATTCTATTATTGCTTTTGGGATTTGGATCTCTGCTCCACTTCTCAAGGTGATAGCCTTTAATTATTCTTTTGGATTCTTCTCAGTGTTACTTGGCAAAGAACCTTGATTCCTCATTGATAAAGAATTTGCCAACTGCCCCATTTGCACCTCTAAGTTATGAATAGAGGAAGAGTGGTTCTTGAACAATAGCTGAGTGTCTTGATACATTTGCTTAAATTTTCCTTCCAACCTCTTTGTAGCTTCATCTTGTTGATTCATTTTTATGGACATCACATCCATGAACTTCTCCAACTTGCTCTCTAGAGAACTCCCAGAAGATGAATTTTTTTCTTGATGGTAATTTGGTTGCTGGTGTTGCACATTATGCACTATAAAACCAAGTGGTGCTTATGGCCTCCACTAGTTGTTCCCTTGATTGCTTTAAGAGAAACTAGGATGATTTCTCCAACTTAGATTATAGGTGTTGCCATGCACTTGGTTTTGCTAACCTTTAAAGTTGTTCACAAAGTTTACATTCTCCATGGACAAGCTTTGCATCATCTAACACTCTATAGTTGGATGACTACCCTGACATAATTCATAATAGGAAGACAAGTTAGATATGGCATTGATATTCATTTTATTCATTCTTTTAGATAAAGCATCCATCATTGCATTTAACATCGTCAAACTATGAACTTCAACTGCTCCCCCTCTCTTTGGAATAGCTCTCTCACTAGACTAGAGGCTTTAGGTATTAGCCATTTCTATAAAAATCTCCAAGGCATCTTCTGGTGTCTTAGATATGATAGTTCCTCCTGCTGATGCATATATGTTTGCTCTCACTGTGGGATTGACACCCTTATAAAAAGACTATGCCAAATCCCATAAAGGAATCAACTGTGCTGGACATTGTCATTGAAGATCCTTGAATCTATCCCAGCACTCATAAAAACTTTCATAATCTCTTTGGTAGAAAGAGTTGATTTCATTTATGATTTTGAGTACTTTAGCTATTGGAAAGTACTTATTGAAAAAGGATGTATAAAGCTCCTACCATGTGTTTATAGAGTTAGGTGTCAAACTAGTGAACCATCTTTTTGCTCTATCCATCAATGAAAATGGAAAAAGGATGAGCCTAATTGCTTCTAGTTGTACTCCATTCATCTTAAAGGTCAAACAATACTCCAAAAATCTTGTCATATGACCAATTGGATCCTTATGTGGTAAGCCACTAAACTGTGAGTTTTGAATCATTTGGATCATGGCAAGTTTGATTTCAAAGTTGTTTGCAACAACTACTGGCCTCACAATTGGAGTTTGGTCACCTTGGACATTCTATAGGCAACCTGCCCATTTTGGCCATCTTGTCCATTATGTTCTTCCCTACCCCTAAGAGGTAGGTTTCTTTCATCTTTTCCTCCATTCATCCTATCTTAATTTTATCTTCTCCTTCTATGAATAGTTCTTTTAATCTCTAAATCAAGTGGTATTAACTGGGCTCCTTGTCTGCTTGTGCCACACGTTGTGTGCATGCAACAACAAGAGTTCTTGTAAAACCAAAAAAAAAAAAAATTAAAAGCAAAAAATAACATCTAAATGAAACAACACAAAATTCTCAACAATATCAATTTGGCAATCCCCAGCAACGACACCAAAAACTTAATGGGTTTCCACAAGTATATGAATTCATACAAGTAGTAATTAAATATTGATCCCATAGATATTACAGATTGACTACAGTGATACTAGTTGTGTTTGTTTATTTAAATAATGAAAAAGGGTATTTTGAATTAAACTAAAAATTAAACTAAGAAAAGACACAAAAAATCACAATGAAATAACAATCACTTTAGAGAGCTAGGGTTCTTATTACCAATTCAACCTTTATTTAAGATCAATTAACTGCTAAGCCATACCTAACCTTAATCCAATTTGAGGGTTTCTCAAGAATTATAGGCTTTCCTCCTAAGATAACCCTATGATTAACCAAGTAAATTGACATTTTTAGATTTAAAGCTCTCACCTACTAAGTGTTTGGTTAACCCAGTTTAAGCACCAACCCTTAATTAATATTAGTTGCTTAAGTGTTTCTCAACTAAGAAAGCATTTAACAGATTATTATTTAAATCCAATACAACCCATCTCTCAATCAAGTTTTATTATGTATATTCAATCAAAGGGTGATCAATCCTAAGAAGACATCAAGTTCAACAATAACCAAAGGATCTAGATTAATGGCTTAGGTTTAATTGTGATTAGCCCATGGTTGAATTGCAACAAGAACCCTAACTAAGAATTTAGCTACTCATGTTAATTGTAAGAGACAAAGAAGAAGAATAAAAGAAAATAGACATCATCATTAAATCAAAATTAAGAATGAATAAACTCAATTGAATATAAGAAACCCCCTATTCAATAGGAAGCTTGATGTTCTTCAATTATTATTCTCAAATCTCCAAAACCAACATAAGCAATTAAAATCCTTGTTCTCCCCAAAACTGTATAAGTAATATCCTGCCCCTTATTTCTGGTGGCTACCCTCTTATAAAACCCTAATTACCAGCTCTATAGTTACAGCCATGTCAAATCTCCATCTTGTCCCTCATGAGTCAATAATTAAATTCGACTCTAAATTTCCCAATCACCAGGTCGCACGGCCGTGTGCATTTTGCACATGGTTGTACACCTCACTTCTTTAGCATTTTAGCATATCGACCTCCATTGCTTTTTAGGCCTACTTCAAGTCCCATGACTCCTATGTAACCTTCCTCTACTATTTTTTGACTTCCCTAAATACATAAAAATCAACCAAAAATAAACCAACTAATACATGAAAATAAATAAATACACAAGACATGCAATAAGTACTCAACTAAATAACAACTGAATAAAAGAAACACAAACTTAATTGAAATTGCATCTAATCCTAACACAAAGACTACTTAAAATAATGCATTTTTCACACTCATCACTTATACAACAAAATAAATAGCAAAATAGCCAACAAACATGCTTCAAAAAATAAGGGCAAAGAAGGACCTACCTTGCGATGATGATGCACCTAAGCATGAGTCTCCAAGCTATAAACAATAGGGATTCTATCTCCTAAAAAAAGCCTAAATGGCCGAGAACTCTGAGCACCAGATATGCTAGTTCCTATAGGGGATGTCCTATCTCTAGTACCTCTATAAAGTCACCCCCAACATTAATAAAAATATACTCCAAATAGCAATGTTGGGGAACTCTATTTTACATAGAAGAAAATGGAAGTATATAAGCAAAAATAGAGTAGATAGCACCCAAAACATAAAAAGGGTAAAAAAGTCAGAAAACACTCAAAGAAGTTTGGACAAAGCCTCCTCAAATCTCCAAAATAGCTATTTTTAAATAGGCTAGGAAGGGGGAAGTGCGTGACCATGTTCCAGGCATGTGAGAATGTGCATAGGCACATGACCATGCACCTTCCATATGCAGTCATGTGCACTCCCCCTTCTACGAGCTCTTTTGTGGTTTGATGCAAACTTTAAGACTTTACACACTTATTTCTATGGTCTTAAACTTCCATTTGAGCATAAAACATGCACCAACTCACATAAAAATACACCGAGGTGGATTCCATCTATCTAAAGACATTGCACATGCACTACATTTTTTAGAAAATTTTGACACCGCATGAAAGAAGAAAAGTAAGGAAAGTTCACTATAAGGATATCTCTCTCCAAATCATCAAAATAATGACATCATCACCTCATCATTACTACATCATCACTACATCATTATTGCATCACTACTGCATCATTACTGCATCATTACTACATTATCACTACTGCCTCATTCACATTGCTTAGAAGCACTCTCACATTGCTTAGAAGCACACTCACATTGCTTAAAAGTACTTTCACTGCTTAAAAACACTTTCGCATTGCTTAGAAGCACTTTCATTACTTAAGAGCATCTTCACACTGCTTAAAAGCATATGCTCATTGCTTAAAAGAATTTTCATCACTTAGGAGCGTCTTCTCATTGGTTAAAAGTGCTTGCAAGCATCCATAATATTTAGGAACATTCTTATTTGATTAGTAGCATCCTCATTTTACGTGACACCTAAGAAGGTTACAATTGAATGTTTATTTGCATGACACCTAAGAAGGTTATAATTGCATGTTCATTCATGTGACACTTAAGAAGGTTATAATCGCATGTTCATTCACGTGACACCTAAAAAGGTCATAGTTGCATGTTCATTTGTGTGACACCTAAGAAGGTTATATTCGCATCCATATTTTGCTTACTTGCATCTTCATTTGCATGACACTTAAGAAGGTCATAATTGCATGTTCATTCACATGACACCTAAGATGGTTATAGTCGCATGTTCATTCGCATGACACCTAAGAAGGTTATAGTCACATTCTTATTACTTAATAGCACCCTCATTTCATGTGACACCTAAAAAGGTTATAATCACATATCATAGTCATGTCTCTTTTTACCTAATGGCATCTTCATTTCTGTGACACCTAAGAAGGTTATAGTCGCATGTTCATTTGTATGACACCTAAGAAGGTTATAGTCACATTTTTATTACTTAATAGTATCTTCATTTGTGTGACACCCAAAAAGGTTATAGTCACATTTTCATTGCTTAATAGCATATTCATTCACATGACATGTAAAAAGGTTGTAGTTACATCTCTCTTTGCTTAGTAGCATCTTTATTTACATGACGCTTAAAAAGAATATAGTCATATAAAACCCACTACACTTCACATAAATCACAAGCTTGCATATGTCACAAAAAGTACCTTGCATGATGACTAAGTCATAGAACAACAATAATATACAAAACACAACAACATCAGTCAAATCTTAAAAAGACATCTAAAGACAACCCATAAGTAAGTACCTCTCTTCCTATTAAAATGTTTTTTGCATCTTTGCATTTGCTTCATGTGTATTGACACTAGCACTAGGTGGCTATGCAACACACATGAAGCAGGGGCAACTGTCATACCTTAAATTTGACTATCCCTAAAAAAGTCCAATGATGTAATGAATCCCCAAGATGACTAGAGTATGCTCGTTCATAAACCTCTGAAGTGTGCAACTTTAAAAACCTAACTGACCCCACCAGTGTGCAAAATTGATCATCGAGCCATTAAGTTATGCCCTAAACTTACAAAATATGAATTATTGAAACAATTAGAGGTTTATTTCAAGAAAAGCCCTCTCAAAATACTCTACTCATTGGGCCAATATGCATTTCATTAGGCTAGGAACCATCTTCATGAAAAAATGAAAATGGATTTTGAAAAAATAAAATTTCGAAACACATTTGGAAGGCTTCAAAACCTCTAAAAGTAAGCTTAAAATGGTCTAACACAACCCGAGCGTCAATGCATATCGCTCAAAAGTCTATGTAAATGCCTCTAAGTGTCATGTGCTAAAATTGAGATCAAATTTGGTAAAATAGACTCTAGAAATGCATCTAGAAGGCCTAAAAACCCTAGGAGCGAACCTCAAAATAGCATGCATCAAACTTAGGAAGTGTGCATAAAGCGTCAAAGTGCGCATGGAAGCATATGCGCACTTAGTATGGCCATATGCAAAATCCTTGATATGTGCACATGACCATGCCCTTTCCACCCTATTCTACCTAATTTTCCCTATAAATAGACCCTTTCACACCCCATTTTAGAGGGGGGAGTAGGTGGAAACACACACTCAAAAAATTAGTCCGATTGATGGCATTAGAGACCCCTTTCCAGATAGTTTTTGCTCTCCTACAACCTTTTTCTTAGGTTATTAGATCCCTTTTCCACTAAACCAAGCCTCATCTTTGTTAAAGCATGCTTTAAAGGTATATAATCTAGCATCATTCTATTGTCATTTTAAACCTCTTGATTAGGAAAGCTTGATAATCTCTTGAAGCTAAAGCTTTAAAACCCATAAATGCTTAGTGGAGTCTGAGTACCACACAATTATTTTAGCATATTTATTTTATTACATTGCATTTTATTTTACTATCACTAGCATTTAGGAATACTATTGCACTTGTGTGATGAGATTGACAATCTTGCATCCTATGTGAATAATATATTCTTTAATATGCTCATTTTATATCATCATTATGCATCCTCTATTTCTAAAATCATGAAATTACATCGTAAATACAAATAATGTGACATGTTCATATCCCAAAATAAAGTCTCTTAGTCTAGTGATGACCTCATACATCCTTTATATTATCATCATCATAGCATAAATAATCACTACAAGCATGCACAATCATTATATTATTCATGAAATTGAGCAAGCTATATTAATGAACATGTTAATCTTGCATATCAGTCATAGCTAAATTGGATTTATTTTTGCATAATAATTTCCTTTTAATATGTATTTTTATTAGGAAAGTGATGTAATAATTAAATTTTTAGCTTTATTATCTTCCACTATCTAATGTACTATGTGAATGCTATACAAACTATCATTACTAAAACTAGGGTGTTTCAATTGCTATACATCGAATATCGTATAATGAGAAATAGTCAAAAAGTAAATGCGATCCCCTGATCTCAGAAATCTCTATTAGGGACAATACTCGCCGAGTGACCCGATGTTATCCCTTTCTTTTCTCAATTTTTATGAGTCCACAAAATCAAAAGCATCTCATTTCCCTGAGACTAATCATTTTTCCCTATTCAGTAAAGTTTCGATGTCCCTTAGAAATGGAAAGACCTACACAATATCCCATGAAAACATACCACTATCTAAATAAAAAAATCCTAAAAGGGAGATTGGTCGCTCATAATACTGCAATCATCCCATTAAGCTTTTGACTTCTTTTTCATTCTTTAGAGTAGGCATTTCCCTAATTGCCTTCACCATATATGGGTCCACTTATATTCCATTTTAATTGACAATGTTTCCTAGCAGCTTACCAGATGTTACCCTAAAAATGCACTTCTTTGGATTCAGTTTGAGATTGTATTTTTTGCCCTTGCTAGGAACTTATCTAAAGTGACGAAGTATCCTTCTTTAGTTGCAAACTTCACCATCATATAATCAACTGAAACTTCTAATTCTTTATGGATCATATCATGCAATATAGCAGTTACCATCCTCTGATAAGTAGCTCTTGTATTTTTTAATCCAAATGGCATTACCTAATAACAATAGATCCCCCACTCGGTGATGAACAACATCTTCAGCTTATCTATTACTATTGTCATGATCTGGTTGTATCTTGAGAACCTATCCAGAAAAAGGAACATTACACTAGAAGTCACACTATTAACCAATGTGTTATGGGAAATCATCTTTTGAGTAAGCCTTATTTATATCTCTATAGTCCACACACATTATGACCCTTCCATCATTGTTAGGGATTGGAACTATGTTGGCCAACCATTAGGTGTCCTCTACCACATCTAGGAACTTTGCCTTTAGCTGGTTTTCAACCTCTTCTTTGACCAAAAGTGCCTATTATGGGCTTAGCCTCCTATTTTTCTACTTTACTAAAGATATATAAGTATATATAGGGATTTTCTGTTCAAAGATTTCCCTATCAATCCCAGGCATGTCTTCATAGCCCAAGCAAATACTTTCTGTGTCTTTATTAATATTTATTTCATTTTTCTCTCTCATCATGAGTTAAATTAGAAGCAAGCTATATATTTTTATAGTTTTCATTTATGCTTATATTAAATAATTCAGTTAGCATGGAATTAATGTCAAATATACGCATGAAATGATCATTATAAATAGAATAACCTTTAGGAAACACATCACACAAATAAGCAAACTTAGACTTCATTGCATTCACTTTTGAAAAGAACAAATCATTAGTTTTAAACAAACTCATCATAAAATACATCCATAATAGAGTTGAGGACATAGGCCTTAAAATCCAGGTCCTTATTATGATCATTGGCATCCTTTATCTCAAGCGTGGCTATTTCCTCCTTAGATTCTCCCTCAAATGGTATCAGCTCTTCCATAAGGACCTCCTCAATAGTAGCTTTCTTTATTCCATTCATAAACTCAATAAAGATTGCAAACCCTTAAATAACTTGCACAGCTATAAAAAGATGTTCTAGAGTCCCATTGCATGGGTACTCGGTGCCTTCTCTCACAAAGGTTTCCCACATGCCCTTTCTCTAAAATATAATCTCTTCCCCTTCTTTCTCAAGCTGATTCTAGATGTCAATTTCTTCTTTAGAACCATCAGTCCTCCCTTCAAACCCTACCCTATGCTTGAAAATGGGTACTTTGTGCTCAATAAATCTTGAAGGTCTAATTTAGTCCTTTCCCAATCCCATACCAGGCATAAATTTAATGCTGCACATCATGTTAAGAACCCTCTCATCTATTTCATCTTCATAAATTATAGAAACCTCAAAACTCAAGCTTATAGGGATTCTTTGGGTGGTAGCTTCAGGGAAGCCACAACAGCTTTAGTCTCAACGGAGATGGTGACAACCTTGCCCTCTTATGAAAACTTAATTTTCTGATGGATAGTGGAAGGCACACCACCCGAGGGATGAAACCATGGCCTTCCTAATAGAATAGCAAAGGTCACAAGAATATCAATCACGTGCAAGTTGACCTAAGTGTCGATAGCTCATATCCTAACCAATGCTCTAAACATCCACTCAATAAGCCTTTTCATATTTTCATAGGCCTTAATGACTACCTCAAAAGGTTTTAGATATGCCATAATTAACCCTAGCTTTGGTAGAATCATTAGTGGCACACATTAATGGTAGAACCATTTTCTACCATGACACAACAAGTCATCTTCCCCTTATCTTTAGCCTTATTGAATAAGGCTTTATAGTGATCTCTCCCCTCCAAAGGTAAATCATTAGAAAAAAACATTATGGAGCTTTGTGGGGTTTCTATCAAGGAACTAACCATCTTCTTTGGAGTACAACTTATGAGATCTTTTTATAATATAGTTCCAGAACTAGTGCTTCCCAGTGGTCCCTGGAATGCATAAGTAACTCCTAAACACTAGTGTGGTCCTTAGGTCTTTCATTACTTCTTTCCCTTTCTCTATCTTCTATACCTTGACTAATTTAGGCATAATAGTCTCAACTTCTTGCCTTTTCTCCTTAACCTTTTTCACATATTGGACTGATCTACCTTGCTCATTATCCCATAAATTAACTTTTACTTCATCTTCATCATCGAAGCTCCAGATATCCAATATATGCATAGAAAACTTTATGGATTTTTTATCTTAGTTTGGGTCTTTTGTTTTGGGTTTAGGCCTTAGTGGATTAATAATGGTGTCAATAAAAGAGCTCAAGACTTACTCTTCTATTAAGTTGGTGTAATCATTAAAATGGGTGGGTTAGGTGGTGGTACATTTTGGTAATTGGGCAGAGGATTATTTTGGGTGTTTAGCTTTCTTGTCCCAGGGTCTATGATTTTATATGCATTGATTAAGTCTTAAATCTTATTTCTTTAATCGGGCATAACTGTCGATGTCATGTCCAATGGTTTGGTGGAATTTATAAAAGAGTTTCATATTGGCACCTGGTCGTAATATGTTTTTCTCGATCAACTTCTCAAGGACTATATATAAGGGCTACCCTAAATTTGAGAAGTTGCCTAATAGCTTCAATCTATAGATGAAGCGGGTCAAAGTCTCTAAGGACTTAGTATAGAGCAAGTAGGGTGTCGAACACTCGGGATTTTGTCAGAATTTATATTAACCGAATATATACTTAGATGGATAGATAGAAAATTATAAATGAAGATATTTAATGGTTCTATTTAATTCTAAACTACTAAGGAAATACTAATTACTCTAACTACTAATGAACATACATGTGTATGGGAAAATCACAAATCAAAACCAAATAAGAACTTAAACATAGTTATTATAAAATAAGTTAATTAGAAATTAGCCTATAGTCTTTAAAAGCAACTCTCATTGTCAATTAAAGGTATTTTCTCTTAGAGCCTGTAAGCACTCTCATTGTATTACAGAGATAAGAGAAAACCATAAAGCATATTATACTAATTATATCTCCCTTAAGAGGAATTCCCATTACGATACCTAGCAAAATTGCAGTCTTAAGTAAATTCAATTATCTTCCACCAAATTCCCTTTATGATACCTAGCAAAATTTGATTGACAAGTTACATATGGTGATCAAGCATACATAAACACAAGTAATCGCTAATTGAAATTAAATCATAAAAGATATAAGATAAAGATGTAGTTCTTATTTAATTAATCATTATAATTTCCATAGTAAAAGACTTAGCCTAGATACATTATTAAGAAGCAACAAAAGAAGATCAAATTCAACATAGAAATAAAAGATAAAGAATTGAATAAGTAAGACTCCCTTCTATGACTTTTAAAGATTTTTTGATAATTAGGATGATCTCCTCTTGCTCTTGGCTTTTGTCTCCTTCAAGTGTTATACAATGACTATCACCAAAACTAAAAGATAATTGTACTTATAAAACACTTTATTGATTTATATGTTTTTCTTGTGTTCTTTCTCGCTATTTCAGTTAATTCCTTTCTTTAGACCAGAAATGATGTATATATAGAGCTTGGAAGCTACTGGAAGTGTTTAGAATAAGATTGAACTTGGAAAGGCACCACTTGACATGAAAAGTCACCATACCATGTAGATTCTTTAATTTAAAGGGCAATTTCGTCCATTTAGATGACTTTATCTCTAGAAAGTTCCTTCATGAAAGTTATACAAATTCTATTTTCTTTCTAGAGCAACTTGAATCACCTAATTTTTATATCCATAGATGGATTTATGGCTGAAATATGAAAACTGCTCAAACTAGAAAATTGCATCTTTTTGACTAGTCATGAGTGTGACGACTTGTCACATAAGCTCTTGGTGACAACTTGTACAAGTGGTGACAACTCGTCACCCTTCCTTGTTGATCCAAGCTTGATCCCTTTTACTTCTAGCTTGCTCTAATCAATTCCAAGTGTCTTCTGAGGCACATTTAAGCCATAAATCATTCATAGAACTTACATAATAAGTCCTATTGATAATCAAGCAAAAACATCCATTCACTAATCAAAAAAACACATAAAACATAATGAAATGAAATGAAAATAGACCTTAACAAGCCTAAATAACTATACATATTTCATTATATCAAACTCCCCCACACTTAGACCTTGCTTACCCTCAAGCAAGAAAAGATCAAAGCATAGAAAAGCACAGAAAATTTCCATCTCTTCCAAAATAAATGTAGTCATCTTAGCAAATCATTTTAATTCTAAAAGAGGTTAGAAAAGATGAATTAATAATTAGACTTCCAATGCTCAACATTGATAAAAACAAGCAAGCTTCATAGCATAAGCAATAAATTTTTTAATTTATCTTAATTTACTAAAAATAAAATCAAGAATACATAGTCAAAGTTCTAACCAAGCTACTTAACCAAAAGAGTTATTCTCCAAACTTAAGATTTCCTAGAAACAAAAGCAATCTTGAGACAATGTTAAGCACACATATTAACTCACTTTCCTTATGGTATTTTTAGACATTTTAATCATAAGCATATTTACTAGATGTTCTCTTTCCGAATGAATGCAAATGAGGAGCAAACACAAATGCACACAACTTACTTGAGATTCATCTACTTGTGACATTATACATCTCTTTCTGAATGAATGCAACTAAGGAGAATACTCAATTCCACACAACTTACTCAATATGCATCATATGAAAATCATTCTTTACTTATTTATTTTTTTATTTCTTTCTTTTTTTTTATGTCCTCATCCATTATTGAAAAGTGAGTTTCATGAGTATTATAGCTATAGTTTCCCTAAGGTTACTCATATTCCCAAGAAAACACAGGCTTAAATCCTTACTATGTTAGCCTTAAGCATAGTTAGCAAATTGACTAAATATTCTTAAAATCTTAAAAATAATAAAAAGAGATAAAAAGAAAAATTTAGAACCTATACTAGATGAAACTTAAAAATTTACCAATTGAGCATAAGAACTAGTTATCAATTTAGAAAACATAATCTCAATAAAAAATGAAAAAGATTTATAAGATAACTACTTATTAAAAGATAGGAAGAGAATGAATAATATGAATGCAAAATAGCGCTAATAATACCCTAAATGCAAAATGCAAAATATGAAAACAATAAACTACTAATATATCACCATATACCACTAATATACTAATAATGTACTACTAATATCATACTAATATCCCTTCCCCTACACTTAAAAACATGGATTGACCTCAATGTAAGTAAAAATAAAGCAAAAGAAAGGATAGAAGTACTCCCTCAATCATCTGTAGGGGTGGTAGGTGGAGACTCGATAAGGTAGCCGGGGTGAGTGAAAATTTGATTTAATTTGTACTCCATCTTGCATTGCTGATGATCAAGTTGTTGATTTTGAACTTCCATCTCATTGAGTTGACGCTGCATAGCATTCTATGTCTCTAAAATTTGATCCCAAATGGGTGGATGTGCGCTTGAGAATCCATCGGCTTCACCATACATTGAATATGTGAGGAGAGGAACAACATCTATTGGTTTATATGGAGGCAACTCTTCCTCGGGTTCACTTTCCTCTACCTCTTCCTCTTAAGGAACAACAACCGGTGGTGGTCCTTCAAACCCTCTTTAATAAGAATGGGATCGGGGAGGAATTAAATGAAAAGCAGCATCCACCACTTCTCCTGTTACAAAAGCTTGCTTAGTAAAATAAGAACACTAAATAAAATAAGTATAGATAGCAAGATTAACATTCAAAGCTTTTGCAACAATGGTAATCAAATGGCCATGAGTTAAAGGTGCTTCCTTATGGGAAGCATAAGCTAATAATTGATTAAACACCTAATAGGTCCAACATACTTGTTTCTTGTTATGAATGCACCACATTAGAAACAACTATTGTGTAGTGACTCTATTAAATTCTATTTTATAAAATAGAACACATACAAGTACTTTATGTAACAACCAATATTTCAAGTCCTTAATAAACATTGCTTTGCCTTTCCTAAAGTCAAATGGTGTGTGTAAAGTAGTCAAGAACATCCATAATTCATTCAACTTAAAAGATGATGAGGGATCACACAACCCATCTCTTTTAAAACCAAAAACACAATTCATGAAAGTGTAGGTAAGTTGATGTTTCTTGCCTTGCATGCAAAATTCCAGAATTTGTGAATTCTTAGCATTAACATCCAAAGTTGTGTAAAATTTGATAGTTAATTCCACATTAGTATCTTCATGCATAGAAATAAATTTTTTAAGACCACATTGATTCAACAATTGATTAAAAGATTCAAGCATACCCACATCATTCAAAAGAGAGTTAGGAACGTACTTACGACTCATGATTTCCCTAAACATGATTGTTGTGAACTTTGCACCTTCCTTATGAGTAAGGATTGGAAACTTGGCTTTGTAGGATTGAGATAGATCCTCCTCCTCTTGATGTGTTTCTTTAACATGTGGTCTCTTGGATGAGGAAGCTCTTGTTTTACCCATGATGATAGTCCTTGTGATTTAGTTCGGTTTAAGAAAGAATAAAGTATGTGAAAAACTGAAGTATAGAGGTAAGAGAGAATGGGGAAGATGAAAGAAAAGAACATAAAGAGACTAAGTGAGGAAATGAGGGAAAAAGGAAAGAATAGGTATGTATATATATAAGAAAAGAATAAATAATGAGACTTAAACAAAAAAAAATGCTTCAAAAAAATGTATAGGATATGTGTGTGTTGGGAAAATGTAGTCAAATAGTGTATTTATAGATGTAGTAGGGGTGTAAGATGTGTGTAAGACTTAGGGGTGTAAAGTGAGTGAAAAGGTGTGTATAGGTTAAAAAAGGTGTGTGGATATGAAAGGACATAACTATTCTTGGAAAACAAACAACTTTTCATATTAAAAATTGTGTTAAGTTTGGGAATAAAGAGAATAGGACAAATATATGAACAAAATACGGTATATGTCATATGCAAAAATAACAAAATTAAGCTATGATAAAGGTGTATACAGAAGAAAAACATATATATGCAAAGTTAGGGGGGTGTACGAGTCATCAACATGGTGACGACTCGTCACCTTGACTCTCTATAACGAGTCATCAAGGCTTGACGACTCATCACCTAGGCTTTAGGCAATATGTGTCTTCTTGATGAGTTGTCAAGGCTTGACGACTCGTCACCAACTTGTGACAGTGTGTGCATATTTTGTGCATAACTAGTCCTATATGAAAATGCAATGAAAATGTATAAAAATAAGTAAAAATAGAATAAAAAACCAATCATAAACTAAATGCATACTAAAAATATGCATAATAAGTAACGAAATGTGGGTGAATTAGTGAAAGTAAGGAAAATGAAATAGAAGAGAAATATGTGTGTCGTACCTTGCTAAATTGTGGGAAGTCTATCACTTGACTTGACTATACTTCAAGTAAGGTTTAAATAGAGAAATAGAGAGGCTTAGATCAATTGCATCACCGATCAAGTAGGGCTTAAGACGATGTCCATTTACCTTAAAAGTTTGCCCCTTTGCATTAGTAAGATCAACTGCCCCATAAGGATAAACCTTGACAACTTTAAATGGACCCGTCCATCGTGACTTTAACTTCCCCGAAAATAATCTGAGTCTTGAATTAAAAAGGAGAACAAGCTCACCTTCATGAAACTCCTCCTTAGATAAGTGCTTATCATGCCACAACTTAGTACAATCTTTATATAACTTTGCATTCTCATAAGCATTCATCCTCAACTCATCCAATTCATTAAGCTGAAGTAACCTCTTCCTGCCAGCCTTCTTCAAATCAAAATTCAAAGCCCTTGTTGCCTAATATGCCTTATGCTCTAATTCAACGAGGATATGACATGACCTCTGATAAATTAATTGATAAGGATTAAGGCCAATTGGGGTTTTAAAGGTTGTCCTATATGCCCATAAAGCATCATCAAGCTTTAATTCCTAATCTTTCCCTGAAGAAGACACTGTTTTCTCTAAAATCCACTTAATCTCTCTATTACTAATCTCGACCTACCCACTTATTTGTGGGTGATATGGAGTAGCAACCTTGTGTGTTACTCCATACTTCTTCAAGAGAGCCTCAATCACATGATTACAAACATGGGAACCTCCATCACTAATCAATGCCTTAGTAGTACCAAACCTAGGAAAAATAATTTTCTTAAGCATCTTCTTAACCACTTTTGCATCATTAGTGATGGTTAGAAATGATTCCACCCATTTGGAAACATAATCTACCATAACTAAAATATACTTGTAGCCTAAAGAGCTAGGAAATGGACCCATGAAATCTATTCCCCAAACATCGAAGAGCTCGACTTCAAGGATTCCTTATAAAGGCATCTCCTATTTTTTAGTTATATTACCCATTCTTTGACATCTATAACATGTAAGAACATACTCTCTAGCATCTTTAAATAAATTTAGCCACCAAAAACCAGAATGTAGTACCTTATATGTCATTTTATCTACACCAAAATGTCCTCCAACATCCAAGGCATGGCAATGTCTCAAAACATCTTGAGCTTTATCTTGAGGAATGCATCTTTGAGTTAAACCATCAGCATATTTCTTGTAAAGCAAGGGCTCCTCCAAATAGTAGAATTTAATATCATGTAGAAATTTCTTACTTTATCGATAACCCATTCCATAAGGAAGAACACCACTCACAAGATAATTTGCAATGTTTGCAAACCATGGAAGTTCCTTTGATGCAATCCTCAATAGATGTTCATCATTAAAAGTTTCATTAATTGGCGCACCATCATCATTCCTCGTGAATCCATCTTGATCTAGTCTTGATAGATGATCCGCAATAAGATTCTTACTTCCCTCCTTATCTATGACTTCCCAATCAAACTCTTAAAGCATCAAAATCCACTGTAGGATTCTAGGTTTTGCATCCTTCTTGCTTAGAAGATAATTAAGAGTAGCATGGTCTGAATAAACAATCACCTTTTGCCCCATAAGGTATGCTCTAAACTTGTCAAATGCATAAATGATAGCAAGTAACTCCTTTTCTGTAGTGGTATAGTTAATTTAAGCTTCATTAAGTAGTTTGCTAGTATAGTAAATCACATAAGGCTTTCCTTCCTTTCTTTGACCCAACACAACCCCCATAGCAAAGTTGTTAGCATCACACATTATTTCAAATGGCTGCTCCCAATTAGGTGGTTGCAAGATGGGTGCAGAAACAAGAGCTATTTTCAAAGTTTCAAATGCATCAAGGCACGCATCATCAAACTCAAAAACAGCATCCTTAGCAAGTAACTTACACATTATCTTTGCTATCTTGGAGAAGTCTTTAATAAATCTTCAATAGAAACCTGCATGTCCAAGGAAGCTTCTTATCTCTTTAACACACTTTGGAGGTGGCAAGTTTTCAATCACTTCTATCTTTGCCCTATCTACTTCAATGCCTCTCTTTGAGATTGAGTGACCAAGAACAATTCCTTCTTATGCCATGAAGTGACATTTTTCCCAATTCAAGACCAACCCATGCTCATTACACCTGTCAAGAACTTTGGATAGATTGTCTAAAAAATTGGAAAAGTTAGTACCATAGACACTAAAATCATCCATAAAAACTTCTACATAATCATCAAGTAGGTAATTAAATATTGAAACATGCACCTTTGAAAAGTTGCAGGTACATTACATAAACCAAAAAGCATATGCCTAAAAGCAAATGTACCATAAGGACAAGTAAATGTAGTCTTAGCTTGGTCCTTAGGATGAATAGGAATTTGATAAAATCCACTAAGTCCATCCAAATAACAAAAGTAAGAAAAGTTAGCTAGTCTCTCAAGAACTTGGTAAATAAAAGGCAATGGGAAATGGTCTTTCCTAGATGCTTTATTTAGTTTTCTATAATCAATACACATACACCATCTAGTGATAGTTTTAGTAGGTATCAAATCATTAGATTCATTCCTAACAACGGTTAAGCCTCCCTTCTTTAGTACAACTTGAACGGGGCTCACCCATTTACTATCACTAATGGAATATATGATTCCATTATCAAGCAACTTAGTTACTTCTTTTCTAACCACTTCTTTAAGAGTAGGATTTAGTCGCCTTTGACCTTCAATGGAAGGCTTAGCATGGTCCTCTAAAATAATTCTATGCATACATATATTAGGACCAATTCCTTTCAAATCATTTATAGAATAACCAATGGCATTCATATGACTATTTAACTCATCATATAAGGCATCAATATTATCATTAGAAAAAGATGAATTAACAATAAAAGGAAATGTAGAGTTAGAGTTAACAAATGCATATCTTAGATTTGATGGCAAAGGCTTGAGCTCCAATTTTACTTCTTCACTTGATGTAGTATCTTTTGGATCATCCTCAGTCCTTAAAGGTTCAAATCTTGATGTCCTATAAGAAGGTTGATATGGAGTCACCTCCAAGATTTGCTTATTAGCTTCTTGCATCATGTATGGCTCTATAGAATCATTCCTCAAACAATCATGAATTACTTCATCAATGTATTCATTAATAACATCGACAAAATCAACTCTACTTTCCACTTCTATGGGTGTTGACTTCATAATCTTCATCACATCAAGTTCCATAGATTCATTATTCACCTCTAATGTGATCTTTCCTTTTTTTATATCAATAATTGCTCCCGCTGTCATAAAAAATGGCCTTCCAAAGAAGATTGGAATCTCATGATCTTCCTCCATTTCTAAACAATAAATTCAACTGGTATTACAAACTTTCCTACTTTAGTTGGCACACTTTCTAGAATGCCAAATGGATATGTAACAGATTTATCTGCCATGGAAAGACACATATTGGTAGGCTTAAGTTCTTCCAAGTCAAGCCTTTTGTAAATAGAGTAACACATAAGGCTAACACTAGAACTAATATCATATAGAGCTTTATCAAAATGCATACCTCCAAATACACAAGGAACCATAAATGAATCGGGATCCTTAAGCTTTGGTGGAGACTTGGAGTACATAGCCTTGGATTCTTCAATAAGAGAAACTAAGCCATAATCTTCAAGCTTGCTCTTATGGCTAATAATATCCTTCAAAAACTTACCCCAAGCTGGCATATCTCTAATAGCATCCACAAATGATATGGTGATAGTGATTTCTTTAAGATAATCAATGAATTTTCCAAACTGCTTATCTAGATTACGCCTTATGAAACTTTTAGGGAAAGGAAGAGTTTTAACATCTACCTTTGGTTCATTGTTATTTGATATTCAGGTATCTCCCTTACTACCTTTCTTTACACACTCATCATCTTTTTTACTTCTAACATCCATAGTATCAGGTCCATCATTAGCTTTAATCCCTACCACTTCATTATCAACATTAACTATAACCACATTTTCACTAGGAGCTTTTTCAACCTCCTTACCACTCCTTAAGGTAATTGCTTGATAAGTCTCTTATTGTACATACTTCGGTTGGCTAGGAAGCTTTCCTAAATGTTTAGTGTTGGAAGAAGAGGCTTGTTAGGCAATTTGGGTTTCAAAGATGTGGTTATAAGTAGCAAGCTGCTCAAGTTTAGAGTTTAGCTTATTAAATTGCTCCTCATTTTATTTATTTATGGACATTTCTTGGTTAACAAATTTCTCCATAAGATTTTCAGGAGTAGGCTTAGGATGGGTAGGATTAAAGGTTTGTTGTTTCATGGAAAATCTAGGTGGGTTTTGAGGTTTGGTGTTTGGGTTATATGGAGGGTTTAATTAAGAGGATGGGTTTGACCATGAGAAACTAGGATGGCTCCTCCATTGAGGGTTATAGGTGTTGGAATTCAACCCCATTCTTTGGTTAAAACCTCCTTGCACAAATTTCATATCCTCAATTGTACTTACATTACATTGAGAATATGAATGAGATCCTCCACAAGACTCACAAACAACATTAGTACTATCTAAAGAATTAATTTGATTTCTACTTACCAGATTGGTGAGACCATCTACCTTTTCATTCAGCATTTTAATTGTGTCAAGATCCAAAACTCCTTTTGCTTTTACCATAGTTGTTTCATCACCCATGTACCTTTGAGATGCAAGTTCTTCCAGCAAAGTAACAGTTTCTCTATCCATTTTATCCATCCACTTTCCATCGACTGCTGCATTCATAATATTTCTGTGTTCATCCGTTAACCCATTGTTAAAGATTTGAGAAATCATCCATTCCAGCAAGCCATGATATGGGCATTGCCTTTGAAGTTCCTTAAACCTCTCCAAATTTGAATATATTATTTCACTCCCATTTTGCTTAAAAGTAGTGATCTCATTACAAAATTTGGTTTTCTTATGTAGTGGAAAATATTTGTATAGAAATGCTTGCTTCAATTGATCCCATGTTATGATTGATTCATTTGGCAAACTCGCAAGCCAAAGCTGTGTTTTGCCCTTAACCAAAAATGGAAATAGTCTCAGCCTTATTGCGTCATCTGTCACACCATTGATCTTGAAAGTTGCACACATATTAAGGAAAGTTAATATGTGGGCATAAGGATCTTCTCCTTGTAAACCTCTAAACTAATTATTTTGCACCATGTGAATGATACTTGGCTTGATCTTAAAATTATTGTTGGCAATAGGCGGAGCCATAATTCCTCCAAAACTAATAGAGATGTTGAGCATTGCAAAGTCGCCTAACGTTCTCCTTTTTGGTTGAGCCATAATATTCAAATTTGGTTAATTCTCTCTTCTTTGCCTTTGTTCCCTACATAAATTACAGATAAGTATATCAATTTTAGGATCAAAGTACAAATTATTATCACTAATACTTCTAGTAAGCATATAGAAATAAAAATTCATAATCAAACAAATTAAATTTAAGAAATAACAAGTATATAATATAAATAAATAAAATTAAAATTAAAATAAAGACAAGGCCTAAAACAACATTTCTCTACCCTAAATTAATAAAATTCACTAAACAAATCCCCGGTAACAGCACTAAAAATATAAAGCGGGTCAAATTGTATACCCTAGTCTCTAAGGACTTAGTATAGAGCAAGTAGAGTGTCGAACACTCAAGATTTGGTCAGAATTTATATTAACTGAATAGATACTTAGATGGATAGGCAGAAAATTATAAATGAAGATATTTAATGGTTTAATTCTAAACTACTAAGGAAATACTATACTCTAACTATTATAAAATATTAAAATAAACAATATATATATGTGTATGGGAAAATCGCAAATCATAACCAAATAAGAACTTAAACATAGTTATCATAAAATAAGTTGATTAGAAATTAGCCTATAGTCTTTAAAAGCAACTCTCATTGTCGACTAAAGATATTTTCTCCTAGAGTCTATAAGCACTCTCGTTGTATTACAGAGATAAGAGAAAACCATAAAGCATATTATACTCATTATATCTCCCTTAAGAGGAATTCCCTTTATGATACCCATTAAAATTGCAGTCTTAAGTAAATTCAATTATCTTCCACCAAATTCCCTTTATGATACCCAGACAAATTTGATTGTAAACTTACATATGGTGATCAAGCATACATAAACATAAGTAAGCACTAATTGAAATTAAATCATAAAAGATATAAGATAAAGATGTAGTTCTTATTTAATTCATCATTATAATTCCCATACAAAAAGACTTAGCTTAGATACATGATTAAGAAGCAACAAAAGAAGATCAAATTCAATATAGAAAGAAAAGATAAAGATTGAATAAGTAAGATTCCCTTATATGACTTCTAAAGATTTTTTGATACTGAGGATGATCTCCTCTTGCCCTTGGCTTTTGTCTCCTTCAAGTGTTATACAATGACTATCACCAAAACTAAAAGATAATAGTACTTATAAAACACTCTATTGATTCATATGTTTTTATTGTGTTCTTTCTCTCTATTTTAGTTCCTTCCTTTCTTCAGACCAGAAATGATGTATATATAGAGCTTGGAAGCTGCTAGAAGTGTCTAGAATAAGATTGAACTTGGAAAGGCACCACTTGACATGAAAAGTCACCATCCTATGCAGATACTGTAACTTCAAGGGCAATTTCGTATATCCAGATGACTTTATCTCTAGAAACTTCCTTCATGAAAGTTGTATAAAATTCTGTTGTCTTTCTAGAACAATTTTAATCACATAATTTAGATATTTGTAGATGGATTTATGGCCGAAATACAAAAATAGCTCAAACTATAAAATTGCATATTTTTGACTAGGCACAAGTGTGACGACTCGTCACAGAAGCTCTCGGTGACGACTTGTACAAATGGTGATGACTTGTGACCCTTCCTTGTTGATCCAAGCTTGATCCCTTTTACTTCTAGCTTGCTCCAATCAATTCCAAGTGTCTTCTAAAGCACATTTAGGCCCTAAATCATTCATAGAACTTACATAATAAGTCCTATTGATAATCAAGCAAAAACATCCATTCATTAATCAAGCAAACACATAAAACATAATGAAATGAAATGAAAATAGACCTTAATAGGCCTAAATAACTATGCATATTTTCATTATATCAATAGACTATAGCTTGGTTGCTTGATTGTATTAGTATGGACATTACTAGTTGAACTGGTGCCATCTTTGCCCCAAGATCTTCCTTAAAAGAATTTTTTTTCCTGGGTTATAACTAATTCTTTCTGAACTCCAAATTTGTATAACTCCTTAAAATTTTAGATTCCCAAATCCTTTAGCTTCTTAAATAGTGTTGAAACACACCTTTCTATTGCCAATACCAATTGGTCTGACTCGATAGGCCTATGCCTCATTTGAGATAGTTTTCCTCTCTAGCGAGTTAGATAATTAGTAAAAGATTCATTAAATCTTTACTTGTTATTTTGTAAACCCTTTAAAGATACCTCTAATTAAGTATTGAGGCCATGTTATTTCATAAATACATCACATAGTTCTTTCCAATTAGGCTAAATGTGGGGTTCTAAAGCATAGTACCAGCTGATTGGTGCACCTTCCAATGACATGGGGAACTTCTTGATTATCTGAGCCTTAGTTAGTTCAATGGCTTTCATATAAGTCACATATTGCTTTAGATGCAAATAGGGATCCTCAGTTATAGAATACATTTTCATGTCATGGAATTTGAATTTTTGAGGTAGTGGTTCATCTTCCCTATCCAAATTCAAATTAGTGTAGTCTAATGGAGCATCCATGCCCTTCTCCTTTGATATCGTCAGCATTTGACTCATAGCCTTGGTTTTATTCTTGGCCTACTCAGTCTGTTCTATGTCCTCAACTAGGTTCACATTCCTTTGGTTTGGTGGATCATCCAATATTATCACATCATCCCCTTCCCTTTCTCTTATTAGGATTTCATCATTAAGATCAATTGGATTGGTTGGCTATGTCGGCTAAAATTTTCTTTGATTAACTTAGTTATCTCTAACATCATCTCACTCATCATGGACCAGGTTTCAGTGAACACCTCATCTTTCAATTGTGCCTTAAAATCCTCATGATCAAAACCTCCTACCATTTATATTTTTAAACTTTTGACTAAACGAACAGAACTAGACTAGATCCACTTAGATGAGCTTAAAGGATCTATATTACTGCAATACCACATGTTAGAATTATACAAGATGTGTATGCATTATATGTAGGTTTATTTTATTTTTAAATAAAATAAGAAAACAAGTAAGCACATTTAATATATACATAACAGAAAGATCAATGCAAAGCTTCAAAAATGACCTCTGCCTTTATTTCTTATACACATGTATTCAATGCTGAGTATCTTGTCCTATGATTTTTTTCTGGGTTTTAATTATCAACAAGGGATAATAAAACAATGTGTGGAAGATAACTCTCTAAATAGAGTAAACAACTAATGGATCCTCTAATTAAATCCAAAGTTCACCTTTAATGGGCTGAGAATGACATCAAGGCTTTACCATGTTAAGATCCATTTCAATAGGCCAACATGGGCATGATGGGCCTATTTTGACAATGCTTACTTTGAAATGGGCTCACCTTGATAAGGTCCATTTATAACAGGCTATTGTAAGGGTCCATTAAAGGGCATAAAACATAAGCAATCGGGAAATTCTTATGCAAAATTGCTAGGCCATTATATGAGCTTAAGTCTTAGGTAATAAGCTTAGGCTCCTATAATTATATACATCCATGTATATCTCCCTACCCAAGGGTCGATGTGACGTGGGTAGTGCAAGTAGTGAGTGATAATAATCCAATATCCCACCACCAGGTTTGAATGAAACATAGGTAGCAAAATATTGACTATCATTAGGTTAAAATGGGATTAAAGTGCTCATTGTGTGCAAAGAGTGTAGTGAATGTAACTGAGATGAAAAATAAATTAAAGAATAATTAAAGATGAAAAATTATAAAACACTTGGAATTAGTTTTCTCTAACCCTAATGGACTCACAACTGTAGGCAATGGGGTTTGGTGTGCATCCAAGTGTTTGGTGATGACGACACTATGTAGGCTCAAGGCCTACTACAAAACATGAAATAGGTCATGAGCCTACTTGAAGATGGAGTCAAAAATCGGATGAAAGCCAAGATACACTATATAGCAACTAGATCCTATAGAGGTTCCTAAAAGCTGTCATCAGAGATCGTGTTTGGAAACTGGGTATGGGCATTTGAATGCCCACCTAACCTTGCAGTTGGCCTCCATTTACATTATGTAATTTATTATCCTTAATTATTCTATGATTTCTTTGTTATCACATAGATTACAATGTCCTTCAAATAATTATTGCATTTTATAATTAGGCCCAGATTTGCACATTAATTACATTCATACAACTAGTCCTAATATTCACCACAAATAAAAAAAAATTATAATTTACAACTATACATTCCAAATCAAGTGGGGAAGGGATTAAGGATTCCAATGCTTGTGGAAAAAAAAAGTATAATAAACTAAAAATGAATTGCTTGATTTAAGTAAGACCTCTTAAGAACTAATTTATGGGATAAATGATTGATGATTGAAAATCACTAATGAATCCCTACACCGAACAAAATGTTCTTTCCTTGAGACACATAAAGATCATACATAAAAAATCCAAAAGATCAACTTAAGAAACTATTAAATAAATAAGGGTACAAGGCCACAGAAGGTAAATGTTAAGCTTTGATTCAATTAATATTATGAGGATCATACAAAGTAGAATTAAGTAGTTAAGGCCCATACAATCATGGGAAATATATATAGTAAATTAAAAATAAGGCAAGGTCATATCAAACCCTATTAGAGTGGCGATCACCTCTATAAAAAAGTGATCACCTTGCAATCAAGTAATATGACTAGGCCAAATAAAGAACTCATGAAGTATGCCGAAGTGGTGATCACCTTATGGTAGTAAGGCAGTCGCCTAATGGACAATCTCAGGTGAATTTCAAATTGATAGATCTTTCATTTTAAGTAAAGAACTACTATTAAAAGCTAACTAGATGCACAAGCACAACTAAAGCTCAATGGACCACATTAAAAGTAAGGCATATTACAAATAATGAATATAAGATACTAAATAAAAATCTAGTAAACGGATAAATTAGAGGTTATATAAGGGAGTAAGTAAGAACCATGCAGACCTATAAATCAAGCTTGGAAAGAATTGAGATAATTATTGAAAAATAAGCTTTCTAAATGTTGGCCCTCAGAAACGTTTTGGAATGTTGATATTTTCCTTGAATACAAGCTTTTTCCCTGCTCTTTCTTAAGTAAATCAACCTCTAAGCTTTTTGTTTCCTTTAAGAACCTCTTTAATTCTTCCTTACAGCTCCTTTTTTTCTCTCTAACTCTTTTTTAATAAGTCCTTTTTAAAAAAATCCTCAAAAGTCCTTTTCTCACTCTTTTTTCATCCTTTTATTCACATGCCTTAGCCTATACCCCTACTACTATCCTCCACCACTGCATTTTCTAGGCCTTTTCTTCTCCTAAGGATATCTTTTTTAGTCTAGAGGCTAAGTTGCATAGGAGGTAGGCCCACCAAGTTGGCTGCCATGACCATCTCTGCATTTAAAGTAGAAGCAAGTGGCTATTGTAGAGGTGGCGCCTCTATGATGAGGCAATTGCCTCGTTGATAGCTGCCATAGAGGCAATCACCTCTTCATAGAGGCCTTCACTTCTTTGGCCTACCTTGCCCTAGGCCTGATGGGCCTAGGTAATTTGGATTAATATTAAAGGGTTTTAGGCTTTTTTATGGGTTTCTAGCCCTCGTGCTCATTTTAAAGAAGATTTTAGGGTTTATTTCTTGAATTCAAGTTTTACATTTCTCTTCATCGGGCTCTATTATGAGCTGACTAAACTGAGCATCCATAGTTCAACCCCTATCATGGGTCAATCAAATTAAGTATCTATAACTACTCAATATGGATACCTCCAAAAGGGTCCTATGGATACTCTTACACTAAAAAGAGCATTGGAGTATAAGGAGCTTTTAAAGATATTCTTTTCAAATTTCACTCCTAACAAGTGCATCTTATACTTCATCTTATTCTTTTAAAAAGAAAATAAACCAAAATACTTAATAATTTAACAACACTAAAGTTAGACTCAAATTGCTACTTACAAACATTTTTCTCAAACATCAAGGACTTGAATTAATTTGTTCAATAGAAAAGTAAGCATTAGTTTCATTAAAATGTAAAAATTCCTAGCCATAAATTTCTCTCCAAATTTTTAAAATCCAAACAAATCATTAAAGGAAGATTAAAGCATTTCTTTAAGAAAACTAAAATTCGATGAATAAAACTCTATATATGAATTGGTTCCAACAATATAAGTGTGAGAGTAATGCATGAACAACATAAAAAATTAAACCAAAACATGCATGACCCTTAAAATAAAATAAACACATAAATGTGAAAAGAAAATAAAAACAAATAAAAACTAAAGAACAATGTAATCCCTTCATTGGATGCACTTAGTGGGGAAGTAAATGAAATGACAATAGGATCTCTTGTTGCCTTATTAATCATTTTAGACCTTTTGCTTTGAGGGAGTATATAAAAGATTTCATCAATTTAGGCTTACAACCTTTTAGCCCTCACTTTATAATGTCTCTTAAATTTCTCCATCTCAAGAGACAAGTCAATGATCATATCCTAGTCCTATTGTAGAGATGTCTATAAGCTCCTTGATTTTTTCCATGATTCCTTCTCTCCATCCTTTAGTGCTCCCTCTCTTTGTTGCTTGGCTTTCACTTCCATTAGCTTCTTCCTCTATAGTGTTAGGAGGCAAAAGGATTTCACCATGTTGCATTGCCATTTAGTTCAACAAGTAGCATCTCCCTGAAGTGACACCATAATGCTCATTGAATTTTATGATAATTTCAGCCTGAATAAGGTAGTCTTCATTAAGGAATTTGGATTCTAATGGCTTCAATTAATGTTTGGAAAATTCATATAGAGTAAAATACAATGCAAAACTAGTGATAATATGCCCCAACAACAATAATGCTTTCCTAGCTTGTAAAATAGGCCACATAAAACACAAAATAAAGTATGTATTGCACACTTTTGTGTCAATTTTGAAGCACCACAAAAAAAATAACTCATTTGGATAAGCCTTGGTGTCATCCTCTTTTAAAAAAATGGTATGTGACATGAACTTTTAAAGAATTAAATATGAGTGATCTTTAATCAAACCATTGGTCATTACTTGGCCTTCAGAAACTTTATCACCCTTACTGATTTAATGCCAAAAACTACTCATATTATAATCCAATGGAGGTTGAAAACACCTCCTTTAGGAAAACCAAAGACATTAGACATGATTTTGTGGTTAAAATAGTATTCTTTTCTAAAGAACCAAAATGAAAAGACCCTTTGATTTTCATATAGAATTTTAAATGTAGCATAAAATGCTATAGTGAGCTCAAAGAACACATCATATTAGGCTATAACTAGTTTAGACCACCAAAATTTTATACAAAACACATCTATGGTTCCTTTAGTCCCCATGTTCAAAAGTACCTCATCATTAAAATATTTCAGCTTATTGAAATTTCTTTTAACTAAGGAGTTGAATCTCTTACCCTCCTCTTTCAAGTAAATGGCAAAGAAAGTTTGATAATCATTCCTTATGTTTTTGGACTTACCTTTGCCATTACTAAGCCTCTTTCCTTGATAAAACATTTTTGTTCTAGCCATCACAACAATGTTAGTCTCTCTATAAAAATAAAACAGTAAAAGAAAATAAAAATAAAAAATAATAAGAAAAAAATAAAACAAAAAAATAGTAGGGTTTAAATAAGAAAATGGGTTATAAAGAATTCTATTCCAAAAATAAAAAGGAAAGGAAATAATATGCAATTTTTACAAAAAAGGAAAAATTAAGATTATCAAGTCAAAGTTTCCTTTATCAAATAGGAATTCAGAATCAAATAAGAAATTAAGCTCTCCAAAAATCCTTAATTAACAAGGAAACAAAAAAAAAATAAAATAAACAATTAATAATCAAAATTGAAAATTTTTAAATTAAAAAATTTTAATCTCTTCGCCACACTTAAAATGTGCAATGTCGTCATTACATGAGCATATGACAAAGAATGTGAGAAATAAAAATCAAACAAGCATGTTCATTAGGGCGCACAACCATGCGTGTCGGGGCGCACGGCCGTGTGCCCTATTTTTGCATTTTAAGCTCATCAAAACACATAGTTATGGGCTTTGAAGTGCTTAACCATGCTTGGATCTTGAATTTTGAGCTTTGAAGGAGCATGGTTGCATGCAAAATGCACATGGCCATGCTTGAAACATGAACTAAACATGAGAAATAGCCTCTCTTGACTTTTATCAATCTGATTGCCATTACTTTTGAAGAATAAGTATCATTAACTTATATCGTCCATATGAAAGAAAAATTAAACATAAAACAAAGGAAAATTAACATTAACAAAATAAAATCCTAAAATAATTTAAATTAAAATAAAACAAACTTCAATAATTCAAATAAGTAAATAAAATTAAACATAACAAACACAAACTTAAAAAAGTTAGTCCTTAAAACATAAAAAAAAAAAACTCAAAAGAAACACTGTTCAAGCTAGAACTAAATAACAATTTAAAACAAGTTTTTCACTCTTGTCCTTCATACTCAGATGAGGAGCCATCTTCTTCCTCTTTGGGTACATCATGAATTGGTGGATATGGTAAAAGAATAAAATTTTAAGAATTAAAAAAGCCATGTTCAAATTCACATTATGATTCATTCCCATCATTATAAGGTCTAATCAATGTCCTAATGTATTTAACTCACCGCTATTTGAATCAACAACTCCCACTTGAAGTTCCAAGTTATCCAACCTTTCTATGGCTGCATTAAATGTAGCTTCTTGATCTTCCTTGTCATCTTCTTGTGATTCCTCTAGTAGTACGAGGTAGGTAACGAATGCTCTTCCTATTTTGTCAACATGAACTAAATAAATAGCTTCCATCATGTTAATTTCAATGAAGAGATGACCCTTGACCTTCTTAAATGGCATATGTTCAGTGTTGAAGCTTAGGTAACTAGCTTTAGTGGTCACTAGCCCTCCTACATTGATAGCCCTAGCTACTTTTATAGCTATATCCCTTAATTTTCTAGCTAAAGCACAAAAATATTAAGTTTCCTATCATTAACCATACAATACAAAATTTTTAGCTTGGTGGTGTAACCATGGAATTCCCTTTTTTTCTTGTAAATAAAGAATGGGCCATGAGCCTATGAAAATATTTTAAAGTGAGTGATCAAATCTCATATTCTTTCATCACCCTATCTTTATAGAAAACTTCCCTTTCCTCAGTTATTTCTCTCCAAAATACATCTCTATCATACTCAACATTAGCATTTTGATCCTTAGGAAAATGAAATATATCATTAAGTTCAAATAAACCTAAAATATTTTCTTTATTTCCTAATTGAAACTTGAGCATAAGAGTTTTTTAATTAAAGCTAAATGAAAAGAGGAACTCATAAGTATTCCTAGCATAAATGGGAATTTACATCATGACAAATTCTCCCTAACCCACCTTATTGACATGAATTATTACCTCATCAAACAACCCAATTTCCTTTAAAGCTAAAGCACTAGCATATCAATTATGGACAATCTATCTATTCATCATTTACTTAAATTTCTTCTTAGACCCTTCATGCCTAAAATGAATTTGATTAGGAATGGTTTTACCATTCTTTCTTCATTAGCACCAACTAGGTTATTAGAGCTTCCACCAAGCCTTGATATTTTAGGAGGAGTGAATTTCTTCTTTGTAATGCTCTTATACCTTTGCTCTCTTTCTATGGTGGTAAGAAGGAGATGAAGAGTTAATAGAGTGTTAATAGAGAAGATGAGTAAAGAATGAGTGAGTAATGATGAGATGTGAGGAAGTAGAAGAGTGGTGGGTGTTTAAATAGAAGAGATAGTGTGGTGTGAATTAGAAAAGGTAGTCAAAATTTAGGAGTTCTCGAATTTGGGAAGTGGAAAAGGTAGTGGGAATTAATGAATGCTTGGGTTTAGGAAGTAGAAAAGGTAGTTAAGGTTAGAAACCTTAGGTTTTTGGGAAGTGGGTAATATTGGGAGAGTGGGGGGGCTCCATTTGAAATTGAGTGCACGTTATGCATTTACAATATAGCAAGGGATGCATGACTATGTGTATTAGGGCACATGGTTATGCGACCTATTCGCACATTTTATCTTGATGAAAAGCACATGGCCATGTGCCTTTTATGCATGGCCACACCTAGTTGTATATTTTTAGCTTCTCAGGCACACGACCATGCATAAAATATGCATGGCCATGCCTGGATGCAAAATTTGGCTTTGGCATGGGCATGGCTATGCATGAAATGCACATGGCCATGCATGAATGTAATTTTTGATGGTAAAGAACAATAATCAAGTCACATGGCTATGCCACAAGGTGTGCAACTTGACCAATTCACCAATCAAATTATCAATCATAAATTTACACGTAATGCATCACATAAATGATTTGCACAACATATCAATTAACATTCCACACAAATTTAACTTACAAAACCTCTTCTAGAATTCTTCCTTTCCTCACTTCCTAAAACCATAAAATAAAATAACTATCAAAAGTCTAATAATTAAAATAAACTTACAAAAACATAAATGAAATGATTTAAATAAAACAAAGTAAAATAAATTTCTTAATTAAGCCTTGAAGAAGCACTCTTTTAAGGGTCCATGAGATAAACCACCATATTTATCATATAGTTAACTCCTTTAAGTATGCAACTTGATAAAAATTCTCCCTTATGCCTCCATGATATAGCTTCACCTCTGCCCATTCACTTTGATTTTGTCTCCTTAAGTGTTGCACAATTCTATAGCTTCATGAGGGTATGATCGAGTCAATGGAAATGATCCTAACCATCTACTATTCAAGTTGATAGGAAATAATCTAAGCCTTCAATTGAAAAACAATACTTGATTACCTTCCTTGAACTTTTTGACCTTTAATTTTGCATCATGCCATCTCTTTGTGCATTCCTTTTAATAATCCCTTTATGCTCACTCAGTTGTAATAATATCTTTTTAGTTGTCTTTTTAATGTCAAAATTCAAGGTTTTCTTCGCCTAATAAGCCTTGTGTTCTAGTTCAATTGGAATATGACATGTTTTGCCATAAATCAATCTAAAAGGAGACATCCTAATAAGTGTTTTATAGATTATTCTATATGCCCATAAAGCATTATCAAGCTTCATTACCCATTCTTTTCTTGATTTACTCATTATTCTTTCCAAAATTCTCTTCAACTCCTTATTGCTCACTTCAATTTGTCCACTCGTTTAAGGGCGATAAGGTGTAGCTACTTTATGCTTCACCCCATATCTAGCCAATAATATTTCCAAGTTTTTATTGCAAAAATATGTTCCCTATCACTTATGATTACTCTAGGCATACTAAACTTAGAGAATAACTTCTTTAAGAACTTGTAAATAACTTTTGCATCATTTACTAAGCATGTTTAGGCCTTTACCCATTTGTAAACATAGTCCACACAAACAAGAATGTAATTGTTACCTCTAACAAAGGAAATGGCCCCATGAAGTCAATGCCCTATACATTAAATATTTCAACTTCTAAAATTATGGATTGAAGAATTTCATCCTTCTTTGAAATATTGCCATCCTTTGACATGCATCACAGTGAATCATAAAGTCTCTTGCATATTGAAAAAGTATAGGCCAATAGAACCCTACTTCAAGAACCTTATCATCCGTTCTGTATGATCCAAAACATCCACCATTGACCATTCAATGATAATAATGCAAGACTGACCCAACTTCTTCATTTGCTACTCATCTTCTCACTATACCATCACTACACAATTTTCACAAAAATGGTTCATCCTAAATGTAAAATTTAAAATTATGAATCAGCTTCTTCTTTTGTTAAGGAGTGAACTCTTCTAACATTTCTCCACTTTATAGAAAATTTTCTATGTCAACAAACTATGGAGCACCTATAATTCCTATGGCCAAAAGCATCTCATCTGGAAAATAGCTCCTTAATAGGTTCTTGACTATTCCCCTCCTTTTGCTCTACATCTAACCTTGAAAGATGATTAGGTAATACATTTTCAAATCCCTTCTTGTCTCTAATCTTAATGTCAAACTCTTACAACAATAGCACCCATCTAATGAGCCTTGGTTCAACATCTTTCTTGTTCATTAGGTACTTTAATGCTGCATGATCTATGTACATAATAACCTTAGAGCTAAGGAGATAGAATTTGAAACTATCAAAAGCAAAAATGACTACCAACATCTCCTTCACATTTATGGGGTATTGTAGCTTTTTAATTGTGTCCACCTTTACTTTATCAACTTTAATCCCTTGAGCTGAAATTTTGTGTCCTAGGACATTTCCTTCATCTACCATAAAATGACACTTTTCCCAATTCAACACCAAGCTTGTTTCTTTATAGCATGCAAGAACATGCTCTAAATTGTTTAGACATCCCTCAAATGAGTTTCTATAGACTAAAAAATGATCCATGAAAACTTCTATGATCTCCTCCACTAAATATGTAAATATGGCCACCATACATCCATATAATGTCATAGGAGCATTACATAATCCAAATAGCATCCTCTTATATGCAAATGTGTCATAAGGATATGTGACGTAGCATAAGGGTAGATAATAACAATTGAATATTATTGAATCGTGCATGACTATCAATAAATGATCTTTTATAGCAATTTAGGCCATAGACATCAAAATTTCAAGAAATTTTGGAAGAATAAAAGAGAATTCAAATTATTATAAAACTGTCATCCAACAATAATAAGGAAAGCTTAAATAGTAAATCCTAGAAAATACCCTAAACAAAAATAGGAAAATACCCTAAACAAAATTAGGAAAATAAAATCCAAAAAATAGGAAATAACAAAAATTGCCTGTTTAAGGGCCTAAATGATAGAATTTGGACAAAAAGTCATGGATCTCATAAGAAAAGCTAGTGACTTAGAACTTTTGGCTCATTTCCATATGAAATAGGCTTTTGAATCGCCCAAATCCGATACTTAGAACTTGCCCAAAATTATGAAACTGCCATTACCGTAAACTGTCATATTTTTTGCATAAATTTGAGGGCTTGTTCCTCTATGCGGCCTACATCATTCTCCCCAGGGTGGAAAAAATTCGCTCTTGAATCTAACTCATCTAATGAATCACCTGCAAAAGGAACCAAGTGCTTAACATTAAACACACCTATAGTCCAAACATGGCTAGGTAGCTTCAATTTGTTGGCATTAGGATTAATCTTCTTGATGATGTCTACTGGTCCAATTTTCTTGGCAGACAACTTATTATATTTGCCTGCAAGAAATATATCTTTCGTTAGAACAGCCCACACAAAATCACCCACATTAAACTCGATATGTCGCCTCTTCTTGTCAGCTGCCTATTTATTCTTGGAGGTAGCCTGCACCAGGTGGTCATGGATAGATTGATGAACTTCCTATAACCTATTAACAAAACTTACTGCTCTACTGTCAAGTCTCAAATTTATTGGAAGAGGAATCAAATCCAGGGGTCCCATAGGTACAACTGAATACACCACTGCAAAAGTACTAAATCCAGTACTCCTGTTGTTTGTATGATTATAGGAAAACTCTGTCTGACACAGCTTCTGATCCTAACTCTTCACATGTTCACCCACTAGGCATCTTAGTAAGTTACCTAAGGATCAGTTCACCACCACTATTTGTCCATTGATTTGTGGATGATAGACACTACTGAAATTCAAATGCGTATTCACTATCTTCCACAAACTATGCCAAAAATGACTTAGGAACCTAGTATCTCTATCCAACATGATAGACATAGGCAAACCATACAGCCTGTATATTTCCTTAAAGAATAATTAAGCTATATGAACAACATATGTTATTTTCTTACATGGTATAAAATGCACCAACTTTGAGAATCGATCAACTACCATAAAGGTAGAATCATTACCTCGCCGTGTGCATGGTAATCCGAGCATAAAATCCATGTTGAGTTCCACCCAAGGATATGAAGGAACTGGCAAAGGCATGTAGAGACTTGCGTGAGATACTCCTCCCTTGGAAACCTGACAAATTCAATGCCTCTCCACCAACCTCTCTACTTTTTTATGAATGGTAGGCCAAAAATAACGACCCTTAACCAATTGCACAGTTCTTTCTAGATCGACATGTATCTCACCATGCAATTCTTGAAGAATCTTTAAATGCAAGCTATAGTCTAGGATACATAGCCAATTGCCCTTGAACAAAAATCCATTACACATTAGGAAATTTGTTCACTTGCCTATTTTAATCTTGTCCAAAATAATAGAAAAGTATGGATCAGTCTTAAGTAATTCTACAAACAAGTCAAAACCTAGTACCTTAATAGTCATTTAGGTTAATAATGCCTTTCGTCTGCTTAATGCATCTAACGACTTGTTGGTAACCCCTGACTTATGTTTCATAACAAAAGTGAATTTTTGAAGATAAGCCTCCCAACTCGCATGCCTAGCAAAATCTTTTTCTTGTCGATGCAAGTGCTTCAAAGCCATATGATCTGTATACAGAATAAATTCTTTTTGAAACAAATAATAATGCCAATGCTTAATAGCTTGCACAACAGCATAGAACTCAACATTATAGGTATATAGCGCATTCTGGTCCATGTCAACTTCTCATTAAAATACACTGTCGACCTGATATTTTGGCTTAAAACAACCCTAATTCCTACTTTTGAAGCATCTGAATGTAGCTCAAAAGGTTGATTAAAATCAAGCAGCACTAAGATACGAGTCGTGGTAAGGCATATTTTAATCAATTGAAATGCCTTTTCTGCCTCATCAGTCCATACAAACTTCCCCACCTGCCTCATGCAATTAGTGATAGGCACTATAATATTGCTAAAATGTGGAATAAAATGCTTATAAAATGAGGCCAATCCATGGAAACTTCTCACCTCGGTTATAGTGGTAGGTGTTAGCCAATGTTTCACAGCCTTAACCTTTGTTTCGTCCACCTACAACCCCTTTCCAGAAATAAAGTAACCAAGAAATAGTACCTTAGAAGTGAAAAATGCACACTTCTTAGCTGCAGTGTAAAACTTCTCTCTACGTAGCACAGTTAGGACCTCCCATAGTTACTGCAAATGCTCATCTAGGTTAGCACTATAAATTAGAATATCATTGAAATACACAACAACACACTTGCTAATGAAAGGCCTTAGAAGATGATTTATAACACGTATAAAAGTGCTTAGTACATTTGATAGACCAAACGGCATCATTACCCACTCATACAACCCCTTTCTTATCTTAAAGGCTAATTTTCCATTCATCATTAGCTAGAATTCGAATTTAATGATAGCCACTCTTTAAATCAAGTTTAGTGAAAATCGTGGCCCTACTAAGTTGATCAAGTAAGTCACCCAGTCTAGGATTAGAAAAACAATACTTGACCATTATTTTATTGATGGTCCGACTGTCTATACACATCCGCCAAGAACCAGCCTTCTTTGATGTTAAGAGGGCTGGTATAACACAAGGACTCAAGCTCTCACGAATATATCCCTTGGCCAATAGCTCTTCTACTCAGTTCTTTATGCTCATTAGGACTCATCTGGTAGTGTGGTTGATTTGGCAAAGCTGCCCCTAGTTTAAGGTCAATCTGATGTTGGATGTCTTGCATAGGAGGTAACCCTTCAGGCAGTTCTTCTGGAAACAAGTCACTAAACTATTCTAGAAGTGGCAAAACTATATTAAGAACCATCATCTCTTTGTCCACCACCTTCCCAAACAGGACATAAATAATCTCAGATTGTTGCATTACTTTGTCAAATTGGGATAGGGTTAATAAGTTAACACCTTGCACAATTTCATATGGTTTAGAGTCCTTTTTAGGAACTAGCACTATTTTTATTCCTTTAAACATTAAACTGTAGGTGTTAGCCTTTCCGTCATGAATCATGCCTCTATCAAACTACCATGATCTCCCCAACAATAGGTGACATGCATCCATGGCTATCACATCACACCAAACGTCATCCTAATACTTTGCCTTGATGGAGAAGGACACTAAGGCATGGTTTGAAACAATTACTTCACCACCTTTATTTAACCATACCAATTTGTATGGCTTAGGATGCTTGACAGTTGTAATTCCTAATTTCTGAACTACTTCTGCTGAGATTATATTCTCACAGCTACGCCCATTAATCACAAACCTGAAAATTTTCTTTTTAATAATGCAGGTAGAGTAGAAGATGTTATTTCACAGCCATTCCTCATTAATATCCCTTAGCATTAAGTAGGACCTCCGCACAACCAATATTATGCCTACATCTCTAGTCATGATCTACTCATCCCCTGCATCTGCATCAAATATTAGGTCTCTTATCAAGTTGGCAACCTCCTCTTCATCATGGTGCTCATCTGAATCAACAAACATGGCTCTTTTTCCCCTGTTTCTACACTCAGTCTGCCTGTGCCCTGTTATGCCACATGAAAAACACTTGATACTGTTTGGCATTGGTTCAGTTGCTAGTCTATTGGCAGCCTTAGTGGTCATGCCACCACTTGGATGACTTACACCAACTTCTCCTCCCATGCTTCCCTGCCCAATATTTTGCATAAAACCACTTAGACACCTCCTCTTAATCTATAAGGCCCGTTGGTGTGCTACGAAAATAGACATAGGATCAAACATGTTCACCGTATCCTTGATTTGTTCCCTTAGGCCCTTAATATACCTCACACCAATTGGTCCTTTATCTCATGCACCTCATTTCGAGCGATCAATTGATAAAATTCAGTTGTATAGTCATCAATTGATAAAATTCAATTGTATAGTCATCAACTGAATGGGCCCCTTGCCTTAAATTATATAACCACTGATACATTAACCATTGATAATTATATGGCAGGAATGCAGCATGTAATTATTTCTTCATCTTCTCCCAAGTCATAATTTTGGACTTTCCCAATCTGACTCAAGACTGTTTGGTTTGCTGCTACCAAGCCATTGCCCAATCTCAGAACCTCATAGCCATTAATGGTGCTCGGTGATTTTCTAGCACCCCCTTAAACTCCATTACCTCCTTTACTGTGGCCACCCAATCAAGGAACTCTTCAGGTTGTAAGGTACCATAAAATTCAGGTATTTCAGTTTGTATACCTGCTTCCCATCGTCACATGTCATCAACCTCTAAATGTTGTCGCTGATGTCTATAGGGATGCTCATAATACCTGTCACCATCATCATCTTCATCATTGTTTCCTTCAGGAAAAGGATTCATCCGATCATTAATATTAGGGTTCTATCTCAGATCCTGATTCGATTGCTCATGCTGCTCCCTATTTCAATTGACTAGCAACAGCTCCTCCATCCTTGTTGTGAGTTGCTCCATAAGGGTGTCAATCTGTTGATCCATCTACTCCATTCACTGCTCGATATAATGTAAATTGTCATGCTCATAAACCTCTTCTACACTTTGTAGTTATGATTGTTGTTGTTATGTTTTGCGAGACATCTTGTCCGAGTAGCACAGCTTTGATACCATAATGGAAGGGCAGATAATAACAATTAAATATTATTAAATCATGCACGACTGCCAATGAACGATATTCTATAGCGATTTAGGCTATATGCATTAAAATTTTAAGAAATTTTGGAAAAATAAAAGAGAATTCAATTTATCATAAAACTGCCATCCAATAATAACAAGCAAAGCTTAAATAGTAAATCCTAGAAAAAACCCTAAACAAAAATAGGAAAATAAAATCCAAAAAATAGGAAATAATAAAAATTGCCCATTTAAGGGCCTAAATGATAGAATTTGGCCAAAAAGCAATGGCTCTCACAAGCTAGGCTAGTGACTTCAAACCGTTGGTTGATTTACATATGAAATAGGCTTTTGAATTGCCTAAATTCGATACTTAGAACTTTCCCAAAATTATGAATCTGCCATTACCGTAAATTGTCAAATTTTTGCATAAATTTGAGGGCTTGTTCCTCTATACGACCTGCATCAATATGTAAAAATGGTTTTCTCTTGATCTTCTAAAGCTATTACAATTTGATTCTACCCTGAGCACCCATCTAAAAAATAATAAAAAGTATGTTTGGCTATCCACCCTAACATTTTATTAATGAAAGGTAGTGGGAAGTGATCTTTTCTTGTGGACATATTCAACTTTCTATAATCAATGCACACCCTCCATCCACTAATAACTCTTATGGGAATAAACTCCCATTCCTTATTTTTCATAATTGTAATTCCACCCTTCTTTGGTACATACTAAATTAGGCTCACCCAAGAACTATCTAAGATCTGGTAGATGATTCCTAAATCAAGAAGCTTGACTACTTCTTTCTTTACCACTTCTTGCATGTTTAGATTGAGCCTTCTCTACCTTTCAATGGTTGGTTTTTTTCCTTCTTCCTTTTAGATCTTATGCATATATTAAGAAAGACTTATACCCCTAATGTCAAAAATTTGCCAACCTATCATTACTTTTACTCTCCTCTTTACCGTGTCCATTAGCAAATCCTCTTGATCTTTGTTGAGTTTAAAGGATATAATTATAGGTAGTGTTTGATCTTCTCCTAAAAAAGTGTACCTCAAATATGGAGGTAAAGGTTTTAAGTCTAATTTTGGCAGTTTTATGGTTGAGGATGATGTGAGTTCAGTGTTTGGTAATTTTATATGTGGTATGTAGGGATGGTGTTTGAGGTGTACTTCATCTTGAAAGGATTGTACTTGAAAAGACTTCTTAATATTTTCAATCTCTATAAATTTTACCAACCTTCATCATTGGACTTCATTCACACATTCATTAACAACATCTACTTTCATATAAAAATCCTCATCATAGAGGTATTTTGTACTTTGATAAATATTGAACTTACAACTTTTATCACCTACTCTCAATGTGAGAGTTCCATCATAAACATCAATGATTGCTCTTACAGTATAAAGAAAAGGCATATAAAAGATTAATGGAACCTCCTTATCCTCTTTAAAGTCAAGAATTATAAAATTAACTAGAAAAAGGAATTTTTCAGCCCTTACTAGCACATCTTCCATTATGCCTTCTAGTTCCTTCACTTTCTTGTTTGTAAGTTATAATCAGATATTCATTACTTCTTCTGACCCCAATTGTCTATAAATGGATAAAGGCATAAGAATAATTGAAGCTTCTAAATCACATAAAACTTTTTATAAATTTAAATTTCTAATAGAGTATGGAATAATGAGACTCCCAGGATGCTTCTTTTTTAAATGAAGTTTATTTAAGATGATTGCACTATACTCCTTTATGAGAGTGACTGTCTCATGCTCTTATAACTTCTTTTTATTGGAAATAAGCTCCTTTAGAAATTTGGCATATTTTGGCATTTAAGAAAGACATTCCACAAGAAGTATATTGATGTAGAGTGTCTTAAACCTCTCTAAAAATTCACAAACTAATGATCATGCTCCTATTTCTTCAACCTTTAAGGATATTGAACTAAAGGTTTATAAGGCTTCACTAGTGGTGGTGTTGATTTCTCCTTATTTTTATCTTTATCTTTTTATTCTTTTTCCATTGCACTTTAACCCACTTATTTTCTTATTCCTTCTCATCTTCCTTCTTTTTCACCTTCTCATATTCCACAGTTGCTTTTGGGGTTTAAATCTCTATTCTACATCTCAAGGTAATAGCCTTTAACTACTCTTTTGGATTCTCTTTAGTGTTGGTTGGGAAAGAACCTTGATTTCTTATTGACAAAGAGTTTTCCAATTGGCCTATTTGCACTTCTAAATTATGGATAGAGGAAGAATGATTCTTGAATATAAGCTGAGTGTCTTGGTACATTTACTCAAATCTTCACTCTAACCTCTTTGTAGTTTTATCTTATTAGTTCAATTATTTTAGACATGACATCCATGAACTTTTCTAACTTGCTCTCCAAAGAAGTCCCTATAGATGAACCTTTTTCATGTTGAAAATTAGGTTGGTGATGTTATGCATTATGCCATATAAAAAATGGTGGTGCTTGTGGCCTCCATTAGTTATTTTCTTAGTTCCTCTAAGAGAAATTAGGATGATTTCTTTAACTAAGATTGTATGTGTTTCCATGCACTTGTTTCTGCTGCCCCTTAAAGTTGTTCATATAGTTGACATTCTCCATTGTTAATCCTTGCATCATTTGACACTAAATAGTTAGATGACCGTAAGGGTTTGCTACGTCAGGTCTTTTAACTAATGCACAGTAGACACCCAATTTCGGGATGATATGTTATGGATATAACAAAGGACTCCAGTGATGAAAATGTCTTCGAAACTTAATCCTTAAAAAATTCTAAGGGCTTTTAAAAGAAGGATTTAATGTTTTCAAGGACTAAATTGCAAAGTTCTTTTTAGGACCTAATTGCAAAATTTAAATTTTTTTGAGGGCTTTTTTATAATTAAATGTTAAAAAAAAGTGCATCGAAATTCCATAATTTCGACTGGAATTATGTAATTCCGATCAGAATTACAACAATTTTGATCGGGATTATATAATTCCAATCGGAATTACATAATCCCAGTTAGAATTGAATTCTTCCATTTTCCTATTTCTAAATTGCTTCCAATTTAGTGTTTTAATTGGTTTAAACTTCCTAATTAATTCAATCTAAATTGATTTAAACTTCTTAATTAATTCATTCCTAATTAGTTTAAAATTCCTTAATACACTTTAGGAATTAGAATCACATTAGGATTGGGGTTAGGCCTCCTAGTTCTACTATAAAAGAAAGGAAGGAGTAGTGGAAGAAAAAAAAAGGAAAAGAAAGAGGAGAAAAAGAGAAAAAAAAAGAGAGAGGCGTAGAAAAGAGAAAAGGAGAGAAAGAAAATTGGGTTTTTATATTTCTTTCATTTACTTTTAATCAAAAATTACTTTTGATTCATCAACTAATTCAAAACCCGTGAAGGATTTTTTGAAGAAAAGATTCGAAGACTTATCAAGAACGGTGAATCACAAATCTGAGGAGCACCCTAATCATCCATAAGCATATCATATTCTTCTTCTTCTTTTATTTATTTATTTATTTGTTTATTTATTTTTCTATTTAGTTTATCATAATTTATTCATTAATTATTTTTATTTTTTATGGTGATTGTGGAAGAAAACACATGGTGATTATATGAGGAAGATGAAATCCACAGAAGACTATGGATCAAGCCCATAAAGACTTAGTTTTTAGGATTATTTATTTTTATTGTCATTATTCTTATTTTATTCTTTATTTTTATTTTTTATTATTTATTTTAAGAATTAATGTAATAGCCACAATAGTGGGAATAATAAAAAAATTATGTATGTGGTTGCATGATTTTTTATTAAATTGGTTAGTAAAATTAGGTTTCAATTTGGTAATTATTTAAAATCAATAGAGGAAGCAGATTAATTTAGGTTGCATATTAATAAAAATTAGGGTTTTAGTAAGGATTAAATTAGTTGTTTATTTGATCTTATTTAATTTTTCTTTTATGTTTTTTATTTGTTTTTGAGCTTATTTATTATTTTTGTGTGTTTTGGGCCTTAAGCCCATTTCAGATTTTTATTTGTTTATTTTTAGCCCATATCATTTAATAATTAAATAGGTTAAATTAATTAAAATATATTTTTAGGTTCATAATTAATTAGATTTTAGGTTAGAAATATCCTTAGGCCCATATAGTCAAATTAGATATAGGCCCACGTAACTCAATTAATTTAGATTTAGCCCACTTAATTTAAAAAAATTTCATAATTTGTAGATTTATGATCATTATTTAATTAAAACATGTAGAATTAGGCCCACCAATTAAAATACCTTCATAACATGTAGAATTATGCCCATTTTTAGAATTAAAATTAATAGACTTAGGTTCATTTAATTAAAATCAAAAGGAATTAGGTCTTTAGGTTCACTCATTTATTTAAAATCCATGTATATTAGATTAATTTATTGATTATGTGATTCATTGAATGCATTATTTACTTGTATATTTCATGACTAGTTTGCCTTGGAGTTTATTATTTTTTGGGTTTATATGAAATTGCATGTAAAATAGAGGATAAGATAGTAATTCATAAAGTAGTTCTAAATGAACACAAGACTGAAAGAAGTTAATATTTCGTATCTAAAATCTCTTGGTTGTGGTGCTAGCTTTCTTTTAGGGAATCGAGTACCACCTTTTTTATTTATCCCAATTATTACCCTGGGTGGTGACTCCTCATCTCCACACCATGTCTTTATGATAGTGGTTAGTGTGTTCTCTAGAGCCCTAAGCTCAAATAGTGATGCAGTTGCTAAAATCTTGGATGCGCACTAAACCTCACCGTCTACACACGCATCAATAAAAAATCTTAGTGCCCGCTATCCAATCCTAGTGGTTAATTATGCACATAAGTATAATGATATTGGGCTATGCAGCTATTGTGTGTGGATCATTATTATCAGTACCTAATATAATTCACAAGAAAAAGACAAGTTAGAAATTTCATTAACACTCATTTTCTCCTTCCTCTTGGATAAAGCATCCATTTTTTCATTTAACATTATCAAGTTGCCAAGCTTAACTGCTCCCCTCTCTTCAAAATAGCCCTCTCATTAGACCATAGACTTTGGGTGTCAGTCATTTCTTCAAAAAGCTCTAAAGCATCTTTGGGTGTCTTTAACATTATAGTTCCTCCATCATATGCATCTATGTTTATTCTAACTACTGGATTGACCCCTTTATAGAAAGCCTACACTAAATCCCATAAAGGAATTAACTATGGTGAACACTTTTAGATGGCGGGGTTTAGCATGCGTCTAAGATTTCAGCAACCGCAACACGGTTTGAGCTCAGGGCTCTAGATAACACACTAACACATGGCATGGACCTAGGGTAATAATTGGGACAAATCGAAAAGGTGGTACTCAATTCCCTAAAAGAAAGTTAGCACCAAAACCAAGACATTTTGGGTATGGAATACCAACTTCTTTCAATCTTATGTTCATTTAGAATTACTTTATGAATTACTATATTATCCTCTATTTACATGCAATTTCATATAAATCCTTATTCTAGCAATTAACTCTAAGGAAAACTAGTCATGAAAATATAAGTAAATAATGCATTCATTCAAACATATAATCCTTAAGTTAGTCTAATCTACATTGACTTTAATTAAATGGGCTACATTTACATGTTTTAATTTACAAGTGAGCCTAAAGAGCCTAATTCCTTTTAATTTTAATTAAATAAACCTAAGTCTATTTATTTAAATTCTAAAAATGAGCCTAAATCTATAAATTATGGAGGTATTTAAATTAATGGGTTTAATTCTACATATTTTAATTCTAAGGTGATAATAAATCTGCAAAATATGAAAAAGGCTTTAACTTAATGGGCTAAGTCAAATTAATTAAATTAAATTAAGTGGGCCTATGCCTAATTTACTAATTGGGCCTAAGTTGTTCCCAACCTAAATCTAATTAATTATGGGCCTAAAATGCATTTTAATTAATTAAACGTAAAAAACATAAGTTTACTTAAGTGGATTAGAAATTAATATGGGCTTAAGGCCCAAAACTCATGAAAATAAATAAACAAGCCTAAAAATAAATAAAACATATTAAAATAACTAAATTAAAGATCAAATAGCCAATTAATTATTTCTTCTAAAGCCCTAATTTTAATTAACATGAAACCTTAAATTAATCTACTTCCTCCAATGATTTTAATTAATTACCTAATTGAAACCCTAACTTTACTAACCAATTAATCAACATAAACATGCAATCACACACATAATTCCATTATTCCCACTATTGGGGGTATTATGATAATTCATAGAAAATAATAATAAAAATAATTAATACACCCCTAAATAAATATAAATAAAATAAAGTAATAAATAAAAATTAAAAACCCTAGAAACTATGTCTCCATAAGATCTTATCCATGACATTCCATGAACTTCTTATGGATTAAATCCTCCAAACATGATCAGTATGTATTTTCCTCCATAATCACCATGAAAAAAGAAACAAAAATATGATTAGTGAATAAATTATAATAATACCTCATATAAAAGAACAAATCAATACAATAAAAAAATAAAAGAAAAGAAGAATATGGAGAAGATGATGCTTATAAATGATTTTAATAGAGTGCTCCTCAGATTTTATAAGATCACCATTCTTGATAGGTCTTTGAATCTTGTTTTTCAAAAATCTTCTAAAGATCTTCAATTAATCAATTAAACAAAAGGGAAATTTTTTTGTAGAGAATATTTTTTCAAAACAATTAACAAAGAAAAAGAGTCAATAATGCTTTTTCCCAAGAAAAATCCATAAGCCGAAAGATAATTTGGTGTAAAGAATGCACTTTAAAATATCAAAATAAAAGCTGTAAATAAGAGTATTGCTCTTCCCTGATGCTATCCCCCCTCTAAAAGAGCCAAAATACCTCATTTTATAGTGAAACAACCCTTCAAACCCTACGTATAAATTGATTCCTAAAAGACTTCTATTTTCTTAAAAATATTATATAAATATCAAAAATAATTTTAAGATAATTTCAAACCAATCAAAAATCAAGAAAAAGACATTTTTATTTTCTGAAAAATCCAAAAACATATGGAATAGGTCTAATTCTGATTGGAATTACACAATTTTGATCGAAATTAATGTAACTCTGACTGGAATTACATAATTCCAATCATAATTATAGAATTCCAACCACTTTTTAACTTTTAATAATAAAAAGGTCCCTGAAAGAATTTAAGTTTTGCAATTAAGTCCTTAAAAAGCATTGCAATTTAGTCCATAAAAACATTAAATTCGCATTGCAATTTAGTCCATAAAAACATTAAATTCTTTCTTTGAAAAATGCAATCAGACCTCTAAAGTTTTAAAGTTTAAGTATTGAAGGCCTATTCATGACATTTTCATTATTAGAGTCATGTGTTGCATCCAAAACTCATCATCTCGAAATTGGGTGCTTACAGTTGCCCCCTTTTGTCACTATTTGTTTAAAAAATTATGGCAAAGCAAACTAGCACTCAATTTCTTAATTGAAAGTTATGATACTTACCTGTGCTCCATGAAGTGTTTGCTTATGAACTTACTATACTCGAATGTACAACATTGATTTATAAGGACATATCATACCCGATCATATGATATTGACTATACTCGGTCGTATAGTCTTATATGAAAGGGATACATTGCACTTGATCATACAATGTGGACTATACTCAGATGTATATCTAATTGGAAATATACACCACACTCAGTCGTATGATGTTAATTGAAAATACATTGTACTCGATCATACAATGCCGATTACACTCTAACGTATAGTTTGAATTGAAAATACATTGTACTTGGTTGTACAATGCCGACTACAATCGGTTATATAGTCTTAATTTAAAAGATACATCACACTTAATTGTATGTTGCTAATTATATGCAGTTGTATAATATTGATTGAAAATACATTGCACTTAGTCGTACAATGTCAACTACACTCGGTCATATAGTCTTAATTTGAAAAGATAAAATACACTCGGTCATATGATGTTGATTATACTTGATCGTATAATATGATTAGAATATTACATTATACTCAGTGGTATAATGCTGACTATACTCGGACATATAGTCTAAATTGAAAAGTTACATTATACTCGGTCGTATGATGTTGATTATACTCGGTCGTATAATCTGATTGGAAGAATACATTATACTCGGTCGTATAATGCCAACTACACTTAGTTGTATAGTCTTGATTTAAAAGATATAAATCTAATGAGTGTGAAAAATGCATTTTATTAAGTAGTCTTTGTCTTAGGAAAAATTCAATCTCAGTTAAGTTTATGTTTCTTTTATTCAGTTTTGATTTGGTTGAGTACTTACTGCATGTCTTGTGTGTTTATTTATTTTTACGTATTAGTTGGTTTATTTTTGGTTGATTTTTATGTATTTAAGGAAGTCAAAGAATAGTAGAAGAAGGTTATATAGGAGCCATGAGCACTTGAAGCGAGCTTAAAAAGCAATGGAGATCAATATGATGAAATGCTGAAAAAAAAATGATGCACACGGCCATGCAACCTGGTGTTTAGGAAACTCAGAGGTGAATTTAATTGCTGACTCAATGAGGGACAAGATGGAGATTTCGCATGGCTATAACCCTAAGGCTGGTAATTAGGGTTGTATAAGAGGGTAGCCACCAAAAACAAAGAGGAGAAGACTATTATTCATAACTTTAAGCAGGAGGATATTATTCTTTTTCTTATCATCACTTTTTAGGAGATATAATTTTTCTTAGAGCAGTTTTGAGAAAACAAAGATTTTTCTTGCTTATGTTAGTTTGGAGATTGGAGAATAAAAATTGAAAAACATCAAGCTTCCTATTTAACAGGGGGTTTATTCTATTCAATTGTTGTTATTCATTCTTAATTTTAATTCAATGATGATGTCTATTTTCTTTTATTATTCTTCTTTATTTCTTAAAATTAACATGAGTAGCTAAATTCTTAGTTAGGGTTCTTATTGTTATTCAACCATGGGCTAATCACAATTAAACCTAAGCCATTAACCTAGATGCTTTGGTTGTTTTTGAACTTAATGTCTTCTTAGGATTGATCACCCTTTGATTGAATATACACAATAAAACTTGATCGAGAGATGGATTGTATTGGATTTAAACAATAACCTATTAGATGCTTTCTTAGTTGAAAAACACTTAAGCAACTAATATTGATTAAGGGTTAGTGCTTAAACTGGGTTAACTAAACACTTAGTAGGCGAGAGCTTTAAATCTAAGAATGTCAATTTACTTGGTTAATCATAGGGTTGTCTTATCCCGAAAGCCTATGATCCTGGGAAATCCTCAAACTAGATTAAGGTTAGGTATGGTTTAGCAGTAAATTGATTTTAAATAAAGGTTGAATTGGTAATAAGAACCCTAGCTCTCTAAAGTGATTGTTATTTCATTGTGATTTTTTGTGTTTTGTCTTAGTTTAATTTTTAGTTTAATTAAAAATACCCTTTTTCATTATTTAAACAAACAAACATAACTAGTATCACTGTAGTCAATTTGCAATCTTTGTGGGATCGATATTTAATTAGTACTTGTATGAATCCGTATACTTGCAGAACCCATCAAGGTTTTGGCACCATTGCCAAGGATTGCCAAATTGATATTGTTGAGAATTTTGTGTTGTTTGATTTAGACGTTATTTTTTACTTTTATTTTTGTTATTTTTTGGTTTTATAGGAACTCTTATTGTTGCATGCACACAATGTGTGGCGTAAGCAAATAAGGAGTCCAGTTAATACCTCTTGATTTAGAGATTGAGAACTCACAGAAGGAGAAGATAGAATAGAGATAGGATGAATGGATGGGAAGCATACAATGAGCAAGATGGCCAAAATAAGCACGTTGCCCATAGAACTATGAGGGACTTTGTGAGTCCCAAAGTCCAAGGTGATCAAACTTTGATTGTGAGGCTGGTGGTTGCTACAAACAACTTTGAAATCAAACCTGCCATGATCCAAATGATTCAAAACTTACAGTTTAGTGGCTTACCACATGAGGATCCAATTGGTCACTTGACAAGATTTTTGGAGTATTGTTCAACCTTCAAGATGAATGGAGTACAGCCAGAAGCAATCATGCTCATCCTTTTTCCATTTTCATTGATGGATGAGCAAAAAGATGGTTCATTAGTTTGGCACCTAACTCCATAAATACATGGTAGGAGCTTTTTACAACCTTTTTCAATAAGTACTTTCCACCAGCTAAAGTACTCAAAATCAAAAATAAAATCAACTCTTTCTATCAAAAAGATGATGAAATTTTTTATGAGTGCTGGGATAGATTCAAGGATCTTCAGTGACAATGTCCACCACAGCTGATTCCTTCATTGGATTTGGCACAATCTTTTTACAAGGGTGTCAATCCCGCAGTAAGGGAAAACATAGATGCATAAGCACAAAGAACTATTATGTCTAAGACACCAGAAGATGCCTTGGAGCTCTTTGAAGAAATGGCTAATACCCAAAGCCTCTGGTCCAGTGAGAGAGCTATTCTAAGGAGAGGGGGAGTAATTAAAGTTGACAGTTTGACGATGTTAAATGCAAAGATGGATGCTTTATCTAAAAGAATGGATAAAATGAATATCAATGCCATATCTAACTTGTCTTCCTCTTATGAATTATGTCAGGGTAGTCATCCAACTATAGAGTGTTAGATGATGCAAAGCTTGTCCATGGAGAATGTAAACTTTGTGAACATCTTTAAAGGACAGCAGAACTAAGTGCATGGCAACACCTATAATCCAAGTTGGAGAAATCATCCTAATTTCTCTTGGAGCAATCAAGGGAACAACCAGTGGAGGCCACAAGCACCACTGGTTTTGTAGGGCATAATGTGAAACACCAGCAACCAAATTACCACCAAGAAAAAACTTCATCTTCTAGAAGTTCTCTAGAGAGCAAGTTGGAGAAGTTCATGGATGTGATGTCCACAAAAATGAATCAACAAGATGAAGCTACAAAAAGGTTGGAAGGCAGATTTGAGCAAATGTATCAAGACACTCAGTTGATGTTCAAGAACCACTCTTCCTCTATTCATAATTTAGAGGTGCAAATGGGGTAGTTGGCAAATTCTTTATCAATGTGGAATCAAGGTTCTTTGCCAAGCAACACTGAGAAGAATCCGAAAGAATAGTTGAAGGCTATCACCTTGAGAAGTGGAACAGAGATACAAATACCAAAAGCAAAAATAGAATATGAGCAAGAAAAGAATAAGGAAGAGAAGAAAGAGCAAGAGGATGAATGGGTTAAAGTAAAAATAGAAGAGAAGCTGCAAGGGGATAACAACAATAAGGAACGAGTAGTGGAGAAACCTACACCACCACTAGTGAAACCTTACAAACCTCCAGCTCCATATCCTTAAAGACTAAAGAAACAGGAGCATGATCAACAATTTACTAAATTTCTAGAGAGGTTTAAAGCACTTCACATCAACATGCCTCTGGTGGAATGTCTTTCGTAAATGCCTAAGTACACTAAATTTCTCAAGGAACTAATTTCAAACAAAAAGAAGTTGTAAGAATGTGAGACCATCACACTCATAAAAGAGTGTAGCGCTATCATCTCGAAGAAACTTCCCTTAAAAAGGAAGTATCTAGCAAATCTCCTTATTCCTTGTTTTATGGGAAATTTAAATTTTCAAAGAACTTTATGTTATTCTGGAGCTTCAATTAATCTTATGCCTTTGTCTGTTTATAGGAAATTAGGATTAGGAGAAGCAAAACCTATAAGCATTCGATTGAAACTTGCAGATAGGACACTAAAGGAACCAGAAGGGATAGTGGAGGATGTGTTAGTAAGGGCTGGAAAATTTATTTTTCCAATGGATTTTGTAGTCCTTGACTTTGAAGAAGATGAGGAGGTTCCACTAATCCTTGGCATGCCATTCCTTTACATTGCTAGAGCAATAATTGACATCTATGATGGAACTCTTATATTAAGAGTGGTGGATGAGAGCTGTAAGTTTAATATCTATGGGACTATGAAATATCCCTATGATGAAGATTTTTGCATGTGAGTTGAAGTCATTGATGAATGTGTGAATGAAGTCCAACGACAGAGGTTGGCATGGTCTTTAGAAGTTGAGAATATTGAGAAGTGCTTATAGGTACAATCTTCTAAAAGAGAAGTGACTCTCAAATACCTGAACCAACTAGACATACAACTACCAAACACTGAACCCACACCACCCTCAATCATAAAACAACCAAAACTAGACTTGAAGCCGTTACCTCAATATTTAAGATACACTTTTCTTGGTGATGACCAAACTTTACCTATGATTATATCTTCTAAACTTAGCATGGAGCAAGAGGATTTATTGATGAAAATGCTGAAGAGAAAAATAAATGCAATCGGTTGGCAGATTTTGGATATAAGAGGAATAAGTCCCTCTTATTGCATGCATAAGATTTTGATGAAGGATGGATACAAGCCAACCATTGAAAAATAGAGGAGGCTCAACCCGAACATGCAAGAGGTGGTAAAGAAAGAAGTGGTCAAACTACTTAATGCAGGAATTATTTATCCAATCTCTGATAGTTTTTGGGTTAGCCTAATTCAGTGTGTGTCAAAGAAAGGGGGAATAACGATTGTGCAAGATACAGAAGGAGAGTTCATTCCTACAAGAGTTGTGAATGGATGGAGACTGTGCATTAATTATAGGAAACTAAACTCATCCACGAGGAAAGACCATTTCCTATTACCCTTTATTATTCAAACATTAGAGCGGATAGCAGGACATGCTTTTTACTGCTTCCTGGATGGTTATTCAGGCTACAATCAAATTGCAATAGCTCCAGAATATCAAGAGAAGACCACCTTTACAAGTCCTTATGGCATATTTGCATACAGGAGGATGCCATTTGGGTTATGTAATGCTCTTGCAACTTTTTAGAGATGTATGATGGCTATATTTGCTGATTTAGTGGAGGAGATCATGGATGTTTTCATGGATGATTTTTCTGTTTATGGAAACTCATTGGAAGGATGTCTTAGCAATTTAGAGCAAGTTCTAGAATGCTGTGAGGAAATAAATTTGTTGCTGAATTAGGAAAAGTGCCATTTCATGGTAGATGAAGGTATTGTACTTGGACACAAGATTTTAGCTCAAGGCATTCAAGTTTATAAAGCAAAGGTGGAGGCAATTAAGAAGCTACAATACCCCACAAATGTTAAAGGAGTTAGGAGTTTTCTTGGTCATGCAGGCTTATATAGGCGATTTATCAAGGATTTCTCAAAAATCTCAAAACCCCTTTGTAAGTTACTTGAAAAAGATTCACCTTTTGATTTTACTGATGATTGTATATTTGCTTTTGATAGGTTGAAACAAGCGCTTGTTTTTGCTCCTATAGTGATGGCACCAGATTGGAGTTTATCATTCGAGTTGATGTGTGATGCTAGTGATCATGCAATAGGAGTCGTTCTTAGCCAAATAAAGGAGAATAGGTTGCATGTGATTTATTATGCGAGCCGAACATTGACAGATACTTAGTTGAATTATGCTACTACAGAAAAGGAGATGCTAGCTGTTATATTTGTTTTTGATAAGTTCATATCATACCTCCTTGGATCTAAGGCAATTGTATACATAGATCATGCAGCATTGAAGTATTTAATGAATAAAAAGGATTCAAAACCAAGGCTCATGAGATGGGTACTTCTATTGCAAGAGTTTGATATTGAGATCAGAGATAAGAAAGGAGCTGAAAATGTAGTAACTAATCATCTTTCAAGGTTGGAGTTGAAACAAGAGGAAAGTGATAAGCCTATCAAGGAGACATTCTATGACGAAATTCTTTTTACTATAGAATTTATGGGTGATCCTTGGTTTGCTGATATAGCAAATTTTTAATCAATGGGTGAAATTCCATAAGAGTTCACTCCTCACCAAAAGAAAATGTTGATTCGTAATGCTAAGTTCTACATTTGGGATGAGCCATTCTTAGGGAAACTATGCAACGATGGCATAGTCAGGAGATGTGTAACAAATGAGGAAGTAGAAGACATCTTACAACACTGTAATGGGAGGGTCAATGGTGGACATTACAGACCACAACGAATAGTTGCTAAGGTTCTTGAAACAGGGTTCTAGTGGCCGACAATTTTTCAAAATGCTAGAGATTTTGTAATGCATTATGATGCATGCCAAAGGAGTGGAAACATTTCAAAGAAGGATGAAATTCTCCAATCTGGAATTCTAGAGGTGGAAATTTTTTATGTTTAGGGCATTGATTTCATGGGACCATTTCCAGCGTCAGATGGTAACAAGTATATTCTTATTTATGTGGATTATGTTTCTAAGTGGGTGGAAGCTCAAGCATGCACAGTTGAATTTTGACTTCAGGAAGGCAGTTGAGAGAAGAATGTTACAGTTGAATGAACTTGAAGAGATAAAGGAAGCTGCTTATGAAAATTCAAGGATTTATAAAGAACATACTAAGAGATGGCATGATGCAAGAGTAAGAATTAAGGATTTTAAGGAAGGTGATCAAGTTTTGTTATTCAACTCACGGCTCGGATTGTTTCCTAGAAAGTTGAAAAGCAGATGGATAGGACCATATACAGTGACTCATTCATATCCTCCTAGAGCTGTGGAATTGAGCAACACAAAAGGAGACTCATTCAAAGTGAATGGGCAAAGGTTAAAGCTATACCATGGAAGAACATTTGAGGAGTTCCATCAAGTTTCATACTTGAGGGAATTAACTGGATGATCAATTTGATGGTCTAGCTCATGGACCATTAAAAGAGCGGTTCTTGGGGGCTCAACCAAGATTATTTTTTTATTTGTATTTGTATTTTTATTTTGTGTTTTTATTATTGGTTATTTGTTTTATGTTTTTATAAGTTTATTCTATTTTTTTATGATTGTTTTTGGTGCATTTTAAGGAATGAAAGAAAGGTTGGAGTTCTAGAAGAGGTCTTATGAGTTAAATGTTTAGTGGAATTTTTGTTTTGAGTGACTTGTAATTTAAATTTATGATGCATTACTTGTCTATGTGTGTTGAATTTTTAATTCAGCGAATTTGCAAAGTATGCATATACAAGTCACACGGCTGTGTGCATTTTGCACATGGTCGTGCATCTTGCATCACCACTTCTTAACCATTAGGTCATATGGCCGTACGCATTTTGCACATGGCTATATGAATTTCGCACATGGCCATGTGATGAGATAGACCTGACTTTTAGAAAAGACGTGAAATTTTATTTTAAGTGGATTTTTCCACTTCCTAACACTCCACACTTCCCCAAAACCCTAAGGACTCCACTTTTGACCACTTTTCCACTTCCTAAGCCCTAGAAAACATAAACCTTGACCACCTTTTCAATTTCTTATTAAATTTGACCCAATTCCCCATCATCCCACTATCTATATAAACACTCACTTGCTCTCTACAAAATCATTTTCTATACCATTTCTTACACCATTCTCCACTCTACATATTCTCTCAATTCTTTTTAAGGAAATCCCATGGAGAAAGATCAAAGAAGGAAAGGAATAGCAAGGAAGCAAACTAATCCTTCCAAAAGAGCAAGACATGGTGGAACATCTAATAATCTGGGTGGTGCTGAAGAGGAACAAATGGTAAAACCTTTTCCCTCTTAAATTCAATTTAGGCATGGTGAGTATAGGAATAAATTTCAAGCAATGATGAATAGGAAGATTGTGCCAAATAAATATTTGAGTGCCACATCCTTGATTGAAATTGGGTTATTAGACGAGATTAATTTGTATGTTCATAGGATAAGGTGGAATGATTTTATTTTGATGCAGAATCCTTCTTATGCCATCCCCACTTATGAATTTCTCTCTTCTTTTGAGTTTAATGATCATACCCTTATGCTAACTTTTCATTTGGGGAATGAGGAGCATACTCTAGGTTTGTTTGAACTCAATGATGTATTTCATTTTCCTAAAAATTAGGATGCTAATGTTGCATATGATAGAAATGAGTTTTTGAGAGAAGTAACCAGGGAATGGGGTGTTTTCTATGAGGCTCGGTTAGCAAAAGAATTAAGGATTCGATTGCCCGCACTCAAGTACCTTTATAGACTCATGGCACATTCTTTGTTTCCAAGGAAAGAGGGTGACTCTATGATTACCACCACTGAGCTAAACATTTTATATTGTATGGAGAATGATAAAAAACTTGATGTTTGTCATGCTCTAGCTGGGAAATTAAGAGATGTTGCTACAAAAGCTACTAGGGCTATTAAAGTGGGAGGCCTAGTAACAGATATAGCCAAGTACTTAAACTTTGACATCGAGAACATGCCTTTTGAAAGGGTCCCAAGTCGTCACTTTATTGACACTGGCATGATGGAATCCATGGGAATGGTTAGAGTTGATCATACTAAGAGAGCTTTTCTTATCCCGTATGCACTTGTAGAGCAAGATGAAGAGGAAGAGGAAGATGTCTCTCTAAATAATGTGTTAGAAAGGCTGGATAGCTTGGAGTTGCAAATTGGAGTCATCAATTCCAATGTAGAAGAGCTGAATTCTAAAGTGGTAGGAATGGGTCACACTTCTACGAAAATGAATTGCATATTATAGATGATTAACCATAACCTTAATGCCTATTTCAACTCTTAAAATTTTATCCCACAGCCATTCCCGCATGATGAAGATATGCTAGCACAAGAGTACTCCTCTGAGATGAAGGGGAGGAATGAAGACCTTGTTTTCAAGTGTTTAGCTCTAGCTTGAACAATTTTTACTTTATGTGTTTTCATTTTTTTTATTGTGTTGTTTTGTAGAACGTTATGTGTTATGTTTCATATTTTGAATTGAAGTATGTTTTTGTTTAAGTTGTTTGTTTTTGTTAAGGATTTTTATTTTAGGAATGTTACTTTTTCTTATTTTTCAATTTAATTTTTTTTCTTGCAATTGTACAATAAATATGGGAGGTTTGTCTTACCAATATTAAAAAAAATTAAAAATAAAAAAATTATTTGTTAGCAGGTAGCACGGCCATGCGCATTTTTCACATGGCCATGCATGATACGACGTCAATCAAGTAGCACGACCATGCGCATTTTGCACACGACCATGCGACCTAATGCAGAGGCATAGTCGAATTCCTCAAAATTTGTCCTGTTTTAAACGTAGCAATGAGGACACTGCACATTTTAAGTATGGGGGAGGAAATAAAATAAATAAATTTATTTTGTGAGATTGTTAGTTGTGATTTTATTTGTTTTTATTTGTTTCCTTATTCCATTGAGGGTTTAGTTGATTTTAGTTTCCTAAGTAAGCTAAATTTCCTGAATTAATGGGTAAGCAATTTTTACTGAAATTAGAATGTTTTGTTTTTCTTATTTAAACTCTGCTGACTTTTGTTTTTGTTCTTGTTAATTTCATTCTTTTTTTATTATTTTATTTTAGTGCTAACATTGTTATGATGGCTAGAACAAAGACACAATTTCAAGGAAAGAAGCTTAGTGATTGCGAGGGCAAACCTAAAGACATGAGGAACAATTATGATGCTTTCTTTGCCATTTATTCTAAAGAAGAAGGGAAGAGATTCTGCTCCTTAGTCAAGAGAAAATTCAACAAGCCAAAATACTTTGATGATGAGGTACTGTTGAATATGGGTATTAAGGGAACCATAAATATGTTTTGCAATAAATTGGGGTGGTTTAAATTGGCTACAACCCAATATGATGTATTCTTTGAACTCACAATAGAATTTTACACTACATTTAAGATTTTAGATGCACCTCTAGGGATCTTTTCATGTAGGTTCTTTGGGAAAGAATACTTATTTGACTATGAAATCATGTCTCAAATCTTTGGTTTTCCTCAAGGAGGTGTTTGTCAACCTCCTATGAATTATAATATGAGTAGTTTTTAGCATGAAACCACTGGAGGTGATACAGTTTTTAAGGGTCAAATAATGACTAGTGGTTTGATCAAAGATCACGCATATTTAATCATGCATAAATTCATGGCACATATAATCTTTGGAAGAAAATATAGTACTAGGGTTTCCCCTGATGAACTATTCATGTTGTGGTGCTTAAAGACTAACACAAAAGTATGTAGTACATACTTTGTTTTGTATTCTATGCGGTGACTTGTTCAGCCTAGAAAGGCGTTGATCTCAATGGGGCATATTGTCACCTGATTGGCATTGTATTTTGCTCTATTCAAATTTGCCAAACATAAATTGGAGCCTTTAGAAGCCAAGTTCCTTGATGAAGATTACCTAGTGTGAGTTGAAATCATCACTGAATTCAATGAGTTTCATGATGTAACGAGTAAATGATGCTACATGATCCGTCAATTGGCAATGTAATATGGTGAAATACCTTTATCCCCTAACGCAGTTGAAAAAGGAGATAATGGGAGTGAAGCTCAATCAAGGAAGAGACGGAACACTGATAAATGGAGTGATGACATCATGGAAAATATCAAAGAGCGGATGGATATCTCTGACAATAGGATTGGGAATATGGTTATGGATTTGTCCAACCAGTTAGAGAAATTTGAGAGACGATGTGAATCCAGAGCTGAAAGGTTGCAACTTCAAATTAATGAAATCTTTCGCATCCTTCCTCAAAGCAAAAGATCTAAAGCTATAAATGAAGCTGCAAAGTGCATCATGGTCACACCATATATTCCCCCTCCAGTTTCACCGGAATAAAGGGAGTATAATGTTCTCTAATTTTCTTTTATTTATTTATTTTCTTTTCATGACTGTATGCTTATGTGTTTGTTTTACTTTAAGAGTCTATATGCTTTATTTATTTATTTATTTTTACCCTTTTGTGTGTTCGTGCCTTGCTCTTACATTTGAATTTTTGCAACATATATACCTTTAGAGCCTTATTCATTAATCTTAGTTTTCTTGAAGAAATGCCTTAATCTTCCCTTGATGGATCATTTTAAATTTTTAAATTAGAAGAGCAACTTGTGGTTAAGAATTTTTACATTTTAATGAACATTAATGCTTACTTTTCTATTGAACAAGTGAATCTAGATGATTAATATTTGAGAGAAGTATTTGTGAGTAGGAATTTGAGGCTGCTTTAGAGTGGTTATTTTCTATAAAAAAAAATCAATCAAGAAGCGTGATGGAACGTAAAACGCACTCGTTTAGAGATTAAAATTGAAAAGAAAAATTATTTAAATGCTCCTTCTACTCCAATGCTCTTTAAGAGTAAGAGTATCCAAAGGACCCTCTTTGGAGGTTTCCACACTAAGTAACACAAGAAAGGTGGGGGATGCTGAGATTTGGAAGATATTGATTAATAAAATTCTTAGCCTCTTTATTGTTGGCACAATTCCTACTTGTTTTTATTTTTCTTGAGTATCAATCATTTGTTTTCATATTTTCACTAGAAAAGTATGCTCTTCACATGGTAACAATATATTCTTGACCTCAGTTGTTGTTTTACTTTTTGAGTTTATAAAATTTTTATTAAAAGAAGATTATGGTAGTTAATCAAGTTAAAGCTAGTTAATGAGTATGATTCTTTAGGTAGATATGTGTTTTCAGGTTTTGCTTGAGGAAAAGAAAATATTCAAGTGTAAGGGAATTTGATGAGTATGAAAAATGCATTTTATTAAGTAGTCTTTTTCTTAGGAAAAATTCAATTTCAGTTAAGTTTATGTTTCTTTTATTAAGTTTTTATTTAGTTAAGTATTTACTGTATGTCTTGTGTGTTTATTTATTTTTATGTATTAGTTGGTTTATTTTTGGTTGATTTTTATGTATTTAGGGAAGTCAAAGAACAGTAGAGGAAGGTTATATGGGAGCTGTGAGCACTTAAAGCGAGCCTAAAAAGCAATGGAGATCAATATGCTGAAAAAAAAATGATGCGCTTGGCCATAAGCATTTTTCACACGGCCGTGCGACCTGGTGTTTAGGAAAGTCAGAGGCGAATTTAATTGCTGACTCAATGAGGGGCAAGATGGAGATTTTGCATGGCTGTAACCCTAGGGCTGGTAATTAATAAGAGGGTAGCCACCAAAAACAAAGAGGAGAAGACTATTATTCATCACTTTAAGAGAAGGATATTAATCTTTTTCTTATCATCACTTTTTGGGAGATATAATTTTTCTTAGAGCAGTTTTGAGAAAACAAAGATTTTTCTTGCTTATGTTAGTTTGGAGATTGGAGAATAAAAACTAAAGGACATCAAGCTTCTCATTTAACAGGGGGTTTATTCTATTAAATTATTGTTATTTGTTCTTAATTTTAATTCAATGATGATGTTTATTTTCTTTTATTATTCTTCTTTATTTCTTAAAATTAACATGAGTAGCTAAATTCTTAGTTACGGTTCTTATTACTATTCAACCATGGGCTAATCACAATTAAACCTAAGCCATTAACCTAGATGCTTTGGTTGTTTTTTAACTTAATGTCTTCTTAGGATTGATCACCCTGTGATTGAATATACACAATAAAACTTGATCGAGAGATGGGTTGTATTAGATTAAAACAATAACCTGTTAGATGCTTTCTTAGTTAAGAATCACTTAAGCAACTAATATTGATTAAGGGTTGGTGCTTAAACTAGGTTAATCGAACACTTAGTAGGTGAGAGCTTTAAATCTAAGAACATCAATGTACTTGGTTAATCATAGGGTTGTCTTAGGAGGAAAGCTTATGATTCTAGGGAAACCCTTAAATTGGATTAAAGTTAGGTATGGTTTAGCAATAAATTGATTTTAAATAAAGGTTGAATTAGTAATAAGAACCCTAGCTCTCTAAAGTGATTATTTTTTCATTGTGATTTTTTATGTTTTGTCTTAGTTTAATTTTTAGTTTAATTAAAAATACCCTTTTTCATTGTTTAAATAAATAAACACAACTAGTATCACTGTAGTCAATTTGTAATCTTTGTGGGATCGATATTTAATTACTACTTGTATGAATCCATATACTTATGGAAACCCATCAACATCACACTAAGTCATATAGTGATGATTATACTCGATCGTATAATCTTGATTAAAAATACATTCTACTCAATCATACAATACCAACTACACTCGGTCGTATAGTATGATTTGAAATTATACATTGCACTCAGTTGTACAATGTTGACTACACTCAGACATATAGTCTAAATTCTCTTGATTAGCTATAACCTTTTCATTGCTTACTGATGATGCTATAATCCATAATTATTTATGATTAGCTATAACCCTTTTATTGCTCACTGGTGATGCTACAATCCATAATTGCTCGCAACTAGCTACAACCCTTTCATTGCTTACCGATGATGTTGCAATCCATAATTATTCGTAATTAGTTACAACCCTTTCATCGCTCACTGATGATGCTACAGTCCATAACTGCTCACAAATCAGCTGCAATCCCTTCATTGATTTCCTTTATTAATGCTATAGTACCATAACTGTTTATTGATTTTAATTAACTATAACCCTCTTATTGCTCGCCTTTAATGCTGTAATCTATAATTGCTTGCAAATTGACTACAATGCTTTCATTGCTAGCCTTTGATAATGCTACAGTCCATAACTATTCTTGATTAGTTACAACCCTTACATTGCTCACCTTTGATAATGCTACAGTCAATAACTACTTTTGAATTGGCTACAATCCTTTCATTGCTCGCTTATGATGTCATAATCCATAATTGCTCACGATTAGATGTAACCCTTCCATTGCTCGCTAATGATAATGCTACAGTCCATAACTGCTCGTAAATTTTATCTTTAGTTATTTAAATTGAATGCTTTGAATGCTTTATGCTGATTGACTTTGAATTTTGTTGTGTTGACTAACTCTATAACTTGGGTGTACTTCCTTATGGATTTACAATTCCTATAGACTTGTTGAAGTTAGTTTTATTCATGATGAATGTACAAAAGTATATTATAATATTGAAAATTTAATGAGAAAATTCTTCACTTTTAAGAGATAGTGTGCACTCAACACATCTCATTATTTTTTATTTTCATGACTATCATTTGTTTGCCATTTGCAAAGGTCAGAGGCATCGTTAACCATGTTATACTGAGAGCATATCTTTTACTAAATGAAGAGCTTACTTCCAAACCTAAGGAGATTTTGCTAAACAAAACTGAAGGAAATTAAGCATAAACATATCAAATTCTAAGTATCAAAATAGCCTTTGAATTATCTTTTGTGTTTTCATTCCTTATCTAAGTATTCCCCTGCCTTTCCCATATTATTCAGCATGGATACCATGGGAAAGGCCCTTTGGATACTCATACTCATATGGAGCATTGGAGTAAATAGAGCAATTTTTGACATGATCTCTTTTAGTATTCCCCCACCTTTCTTGTATTACTTAATGTGGATACTACCAAAGGTTTCATGTTGATACTCTACTCATTTATGAGCATTGTAGTAAATTATGCTTGCTCTTATTTTGATTCTCCTCTTAGTGTTCCCCTGCCTTCCTCGTATTACTCAACACGGATACCATCAAAGGAATTATACTCATACTCATTTCTAAGCAATGGAGTAGATTATATGCACATTTATCATTAAAAAGACTGAAATGATACTTTCAAATTCAAACAATTTATGCTTCATGTTCATAGATTCTGTTTTTGCATTTTCTTCCCCTAATTTGGGTGCAAAGCAAGCATTAGATTGATTAGAGTTCATAAACTCTTGGCATAAAACTGTTAACTACTCATATGAATTCTACGAGGCTAATAAAACAAAGTCATTATGATCAAAAGTCATGAGATAGGCTTTTCACACATAATCTCATAAAGTGGATGAATTTACTTTCAATTTATGAATTTTATGATTTAGATGGTTCTTTATTACAGAATATAAGGAAATAGTGTTATGTTACTTCCCTTTATCTTAATGAGTGTTTTCCTTGCAAGATGATACTTCTAATGAATGATTAGCATTTGCAACCTTTCCCATTCTTATTGATGTATTAGTTCCTTTCACCTTCTTCATTCTCTTTTGTTCTTCCCTGCACAAACTACCATAAGTTAGTTTGGTCTATTCATAAGTGAATAAATTTTGTCAAAATGCAATGTTATTCTTCCCTTTAGATTTGTCTTTGATCACAGGGTCATGATACTCTACCATTGAAGTTATGGCTTTGGACTGCATTTGTATTTCCAACATTCTCATTAATGCTGGGTAGAGGGCTCCATTCCTCTTCTTGATATCTCCTGGAAAAAGGTTTCGGAGTTAGAGATTTTATTTCATGATCAAATAATTTTCAGAGTGCATTCATTTTAAATTTTGAGTGTATTCTTCCCTTTTATAGGGCCTTTAAATGTATTGTTGACATGTTGGACCTTCTTATCACCACATTCCATACCCTACACTGGTCTAACTATTATGGAGAGATATTCTAGATGATGCTTTAGATGAGCCTATGGAGATGGATGTTGAATCTGAGGAACTTGAGCATCCCATCCAGCCTCTTGAGGTTTCCAGGATGATGCTTTTGCAAGTATTACTATCTATGATATTCCCTTACTGGATAGGCTCATGATTTATTAGGCTCTTGAGGTCTAAAGTCCTATTGAGCATTAGGTTCACCTTGATAATGTTACCTTTTTCCTTTTAGATGCTTCATATGTGCACATTTTGACTACCTTTCTGTGCTTTTACTAATTCTAAATGTTATTAGCAAAGTGTTTACATAATCTTGCCTAGGCTCAGAGACTTTATTATGCAATGCAAGTATTTCACAACAGATGTATGCAAGTGTATGCATGCTATGTATGCCAATGCATGATCTTAATAGATCTCCTATTTAAAATAGAGTTATATTCATAGCTTAGAGTGTAAGAATAAGGTGCCTTATCAATAGCTTGTAAGCTTAAGTATTGAATGCTTCATTTTTAGTACTTCTGATGTCGGAGCTTCTCATATAGTTCATTGGAATGATTACCAAGCTAGCAAGTGGAGTTTATAGCTTGACACTGGAGCTTATGATTGACCGATGCACTATTGAACATTTCTTTTTGCAATTGCTTTTGTTGTATGATAACTTATGTATTTATATGCGTCTTTCTACCTCGAGATCTCTTATACTAGCTCTTATACTTTGATGTTCCTTCTTCGCTCTTTGAATACAAACTTACTATTCTATAATTTGCTCCTAGAATTACATCTTGGCCATAGTTTCATTATGAATTCATTCACACTATTCGAATAGTCTTTTTTTATTTTCATGTGCAAGAGACCTAGTTTGTTCATTGTTATTATTGATCCTTTATCTTACTAACCTTATTAGTTGCAATCTCTTGTGTTAAAGATGCAGAGGAGCGGGCAAACTAACTAAAGCGAGTTCTCAATGATGAAATCAGTTGGACTTGCTCTTTAAGAACTCTTGAGCTAAATATGGGGCTTGATGCTAATGTAATGATTGATGATAGTTACAAGGCAAGAGTTGCACCATAAGTCATTGAGCCACCTAAATTCCTAAAGTACAATGGGACACTAGACTTACAAGCAGAATCATAAAGGGGTGACAATAAGATAAAAATAATGATCTCATTACTATGATTTTAGCTCTTATTATGTATTATCTTTCCATTTAGATACTTATGCAGTATGATATAGACAAATATGCGATATTTGAATAAAAATTTTAAATTCAATTTTAATCATTCATTAGGGAAAAAATGAGAACATGCATTACAGCGCATGATACAACTCCTATTACAAGCAATCCTAATTTTTTACCTTATTGCTCTTTTTTTCTTTTTTTTTCTCTCTTTTTTACAAACAAGTGGGCAAGTTGAGGTTAGTAATAGAGAGATTAAATGGATTCTTGAAAAAATAGTGTCTTTTTTAAGAAAATATTGGGCAATGAAACTTGATGATGCATTATGGGCACATAGGATGACTTTTAAAACCCCAATTGGCCTTATAACTTTTAAAACCCCAATTGGCCTTACTCCTTATCAGCTAGTATATGGGAAATATTGTCATTTACCAGTTGAATTAGAACATAAGATGTATTGGGTAACGAGAGCTTTGAATTTTGATTTGCACAAACCTGGGCAAAAGGGACTACTTTAACTTAATGAATTAGACGAGTTGAGAATGAATGGTTACGAGAATGCCAAGTTATATAAGGATCATAATGGCATGATAAGCACTTATCGAAGAAAAATTTTTATGAAGGGGAACTTGTTTTACTTTATAATTCAAGGTTGAAGTTGTTTTCAAGCAAGCTGAGGTCTCGATGGTCAGGTCCTTTTAAGATTGTCAAGGTTCATCCTTATGGTGCAATAGAAATTTCAGATGATCAAGGGAAAGTTCTTAAAGTAAATGGACACCGTCTCAAGCCATACTTTATTAGGGAAGAAACTACTCTAAGTCAATGTATTTCTCTCTCTAAACCTTAATGAAATTAAGGTGTCATACCTTTTCACTTCCCCATACACCTTTTCACATCCACACACACCTTTTTATATTCATTTTACACAACCCTTACACCCCTACATCTTACACCTCTCTAACACCTATATATACACCCTTTTGACCACCCAATCACTCATGTTTTATACATACAAAAATCTATCAGGATTTCACAATTTAACACATAAACACTACCTATTCCTTCATCTTCTTCATTCTCTCTTCCATAACAACAAACCTTTTCATTTTCTCTCTACAATTTAACTCTAACTGAATCAGCACCCTTTCCTATTCCATTTTCTTTACTTTACTTTTCTATTTTCATCTCTTATCATCTACATATTTCTACAACTTTCTAACTTCATTCAAGAAAGACTAACATCATGGGTAAGACAAGAGGATTATCATCTAATAGGCCACACATTGAAGAATCACATCAAGAAGAGGAGGAAAATTTGACCAACACTTACAAGGAAAAGTTCCTAATCCTTTCCCATGTAGAAGGTACAAAGTTGACAATAATAAGGTTTAGAGAAATCTTAGGTTGTAAGTACGTTCCTAACTCTCTCTAGAACAATGTGGGTATGCTTGAAGTGTTTAATAGAATGCTCACTCAATGTGGTCTTAAGAAGTTTGTTTAAATGTATAAGGATACATATGTGGATTTGATTATTGAATTTTACACCACCTTGGATGTTAATGAGAATAATTCACAAATTCTGGAATTGAGGATGGAAGGAAAGAAACACCTACTAACTTATGCTTTCATGAACCGTGTGTTTGGTTTTAAGAATATATGATCCCTCATCTAACTTTAAGTTGAATGAATTTTGGACATTCTTGACTGATTTGTAGACCCCATTTCAACCTAAAAAAGCTAAAGCTATGTTTATAAAAGATATTAAATATTGATTGTTGCATAAAGTCCTAGAATGTGTTATTTTTCACAAGTCTGAATTTAATAGGGTTTCTGCACAAGAAATGTTTCTTATGTGGTGCATTTATAACAAAAAGCAAGTTTGTTGGACTTATTGGATATTCAATTAGTTGTTGACTTGTGCCCCATATAAAGATTCACCCTTAACATATGGACATGTGATTACAAGTATTGCTAAGGCTTTGAATATTGATCTTGTCGGTTACACTAGAAAAGTTTAATGCTCTTATTTTACTAACCATGCTCTTGTAAGAGGAGAAGTATGTGATGTAGGATTTTGATTAATTCCTGCCCGCTCTCATTCATGTTGGCATGGACTTGCTTGATCATCCTGAGTTAAGGAACCCCCAACCACTTCTGAATATCAAACAAAAAGCCTACCCTCAATATCAACCTCAATAAGAGCCTCCTCAATATCAACCTTTTAGAGATGTACCTTTATTAACCTACCCTCTCCAAAGTGCACCAGGTTCTTCAAGTGAACACCCTCTAATTTGGGATTAAATTATAAATAATCAAATTTCCATGCAAGGGCAATTGAATGAGATGGAGTTTCACTGAAAACAATTGGCTCATTGTCAACGAAAAATGGAGTACAAGTTGAACTAATACTTTGCTCAAACTGGATATTCAATTGAATCTTCACCCATGATTCCAATTGATGACTAAAGGAGTATTTCTATCCTTTCCCTTGCTTTCTTTTTCATTACATTGAGGACAATGCATGCTTTTAAGTGTGGGGGAAGGGATATTGATATGGATATTAGTATTAGTATTAGTATTAGTATTAGTATATTAGCATTCTATATATGTTTATTTGTTTTGTTTTGTTTGGTTCTACATTTTTATGCATTTGCATTACATTTCATTTTGCTCCCATATTTAATAAGTAGGTATCCTTAATAGTCTTTTTTATTTTGATTAAAGTTAATATATTTTGTTGCTTAATTACTTTTAAACTTTTATTGCTCAATTGGTAGAATTTTAAGTTTTATGTAGTATAAGTAGTAAGTTTATGTTTTTATCTCTTTTTATTATTTTTAAAGTCTAATTAGTGTATTAGTCAACTTGCTAACTATGCTTAAGGCTAAGTGGTAATGATTCAAGCCTAGGTTTTCTTAGATACTTAGGTAATTTTAGAGAAACTACAGCCATAATACCAAAACACTTGCTTTTCAATAATGGATGAGGACTTAAAAAAAAAGAAAATAAAGAGAAAATAAAAAAAATAACTAAGTAAATAATGCTTGTAATATGATGCATTTTGAGTAAGTTATATGTAATTAAGTATGCTCCTTAGTTACATTCATTTGGAAAGACATGTATAATGTCACAAGTAGATGTATCTCGAGTAAGTTGTGTGCATTTATGTTTGATCCTCATTTGCATTCATTCAGAAAGAGTACATCTAGCAAATATGTTGATGAATAAAATGTCTAAAAATTCCATGAGAACAGTGAGTTGATGTGTGTGCTTTACATTATCTTAAGGTTACTTTTGTCTCTAGAATTCCTAAGTTTGAAGCATGACTATTTTAGCTAAATAGCTTGGTTAGAACTTTGACTTTACATTTTTTATTTTATTCTTAGTAGATTGAGATAAATTGGTAAACTTCTTGCTTATGATATGAGACTTGTCTATTTTACCATTGTTGAGCATTGGAAGTTCAATTATTGAGCTATTCCTTTTTTCTAACTTCATTCATGATTAAAATGACTTGATAAGGACGCTGCACTTTTTTAGGAAGTAGATGAACATTTTGTTAACTTTTTCATCTTGGATCTTTATTTTCTTGAGGGCAAGCAAGATCTAAGTATGGGGAAGTTTGATATAATGCAAATATGTTTAGTATTTTAGGGTAATTTAGTCTTAATTTCATTTAGTTTTCCTATGATTAGTGTGTTTATTTGGCTATAAAGCTATTACTTTCACTTCTTTTATCTTTATAGTTTATTATGTAGGTTATATACATGTTTTAAGCTCAATTCATGCTTGGAAAAGACTTGGAATTTATTAGAATAAGTTGAGGAGCAAAAGGACTCAAGTTTGGACACTTAAAGACTGCCATGACTCGTTACCATTGGCACAACTTGGCACAGAGAGCTGATGTGATGACTCGGTACCATGTCATGACTCAACACAAAGACTAATGATCTAGAACATTTTGATTTGAGTAGTTTTAGTATTTCAGTCATAAATTCTTCTAAAGACATCTAAATTTGATGATTCAAGTTGATCTAGAAAGATAACTCAAAGATCTACAATATCATGAAGGAACATTCAAGATTTAGATTTATTTTAATGGATAAAATTGCCCTTGAAGTTACAGCTTCTGCAAAAGAAGGTGACCTTTCATGAAGTGGTGCCTTTCCAACTCTAAAGATTCTAGTCCTTTATAGTTAGTCACTTGTGAGACCTATAAATAGATGATTAAAGATAGAAGAATCATAAAAAAGAAAGGAGAATGTTTTAGACAAATAGACATTACCAAATTATTTAGTTTGTATTAGAGTTATTATAAAAGATAAAGCCAAGAAGAACAAAGATTCTACATCAAGTATCAAGACTTAGAAAAAGGGTTTTATCTTCTTTATTCTTTTCCCTTTTCTATTTTATATTTAGTTTTCTTTTGTTTTTGCTTGATCATGTATCTTGGCTAAGCCTTTGTTTGTTAGAATTGTAAGGAAGAATGAATCAATGAATTATATCTTTTTATAGCACATGAATGAATTGCTTTCAATTGAGTGTTTAATTGAGTTGTGTATGCTTGATCACCATCTATAATGTGTTAGTAAAATTGTTCACAATGAAAGTTGGGACAACTTGGTGAAAAAATAACTGAATTCACTTAAAGGTTAGGAAAGTACCTGGAGACAAAAAATCCACTTTGAGGGGTTAAAGAATTGGTAAAGAACTTCATGGTTTTTTTTTATCTCTATAATGATGCAATGGTACTTATAGACTATAGATGGAAATACCCTTATTTGGCAACGACAATTGCTCTTAAGGATTTTAGGTCATATTCTCCATTCATTGCATGTGTTCATTTTTTATTATAATTCTTTGACTAATTCAGAATTGTATTTATAATAAACCATATTTAATTTAATATTTAGAATTATTAGAATTATTAGAATTATTAGTATAGTTAGTAGTTAATTAGTATAATTAGAGTAATCCAATAATTTTTATTATTAATATATTATCTATTCATCTTAGTATCTATTCAGTTAATATAAAATTTACGAACCCCAGTGTTCGACACCCTACTTGCTCTATCTAAGTCCTAGAGACTAGGATATATAATCCTAACCCGCTTCAATTGTCTTTTGGCTTATGGATTTTTCTTGGGAAAAAGCATTCTTGACTCTTTTCCTTTGTTAATTGTTTTGAAAAAGCATTCTTTACAAAAATTCTCCTTTTGTTTAATTGATTAATTGAAGATCTTTGGAGTATTTTTGTAGAACAAGATTTGAACAAGAATCAATGAGAAGTCAATGGAATGTCATGGATAAGATCTTGTAGAGACAGTTTCTAGGGTTTTTTTATTTTTTTTATTTATTGCTTTATTTTTTTTTTGGTGTATTAATTATGTTTATTATTATTGAATTTTTGTAATAGCCCCAATAGTAAGAATAGTGGAATTATGTGTGTGATTGCATGTTTATGTTGATTAATTGGTTAGTAAAATTAGGATTTTGATTGAGTAATTAATTAAAGTTAATGGTGGAAGTAAATTAATTTAGGATTGCATGTTAATTAAAATTTGGATTTTAGAAAGAATAATTAATTGATTGTTTGATCTTTTATTTAATTGTTTTGATATGCATTATTTATTTTTGGGCTTGTTTCTTTATTTTTATGTATTTTGGGTCTTAAGCCCATATTAGATTCTAATCCACTTAAATAAATTTAATGTTTTTTTAGGTTTGATAATTAGATTCACTTTATTCATAAATTTACTAATTTAAAAAAAATTAATTAGATTTAGCCAATTAAATTTCAAATCTTTTTCATAATTTGTAGATTTAAGATCACCTTAAAATTAAAACATGTAGAATTAAGCCCATTAATTTAAATACTTCATAAGTTTTAGATGTAGGCCATTTTAAACTTAAAAAAAATACACCTAGGGTCATTTAATTAAAATTAGAAGGAATTATACCCATTAACCTTTAGGCTCACTTATTAAAAACATGTTGATTTAGCTCATTTCATTAAAATCCATGTATATTAGAATAACTTAGGGATTATATGTTCTATTGAATGCATTATTTACTTATATTTTTATAATTAGTTTGCCTTGGAGTTAATTGTTAGAATAAGGGTTTATATGAAATTGCATGTAAATAGAGGATAATATAATAATTCATAAAGTAATTATAAATGAACACAACACTGAAAGAAGTTGGTATTCCATACCTGGAATCTCCTAGTTGTGGTGCTAGCTTTCTTTTAAGGAATCTAGTACCACCTTTTTCATTTGTCCCAGTTATTACCTTTTGTGGCAACTCCTCATCTCCATGCCATGTCTTTGTGACAATGGTTAGTGTGTTCTCTAAAGCCCTAAGCTTAAACAATGTCGTGGTTATTAAAATCTTAGACATGCGCTAAACCCCACCGTCTATAGTGATATCTAATGGGTTACACTAGGATTATTGCACAGTAGAATGCTAGATGTTAGGCTATAAATTTTTTTTGATATGAGATATGATTAAATTGATTACCGATATTTATGGTTAGAGAGTGGTGTGACTGTAAAAACTCAATTGACCTAGTGTCTTGAGGCTAGTCATACTAGCAATAAGACTACGGGAGCTCGATTAACTCAGAGTTTTAGGGCTAATATACTGTCAAATTTGAGAAGAGAAATATTTTTGGATTTAAGTGAGCTTGTTCGCTAGTGAGGTTCAGTGATTGAGGTTATAGAATATTTTAAGGTTCTGCTCTAGTCCTCCACCTAAATCTTATTGCATTTATTTATTTATAAAAAATGTGATTTTGAGCATATGTATGAAATGCATGTATAAAATTACATAAATATAAATACAAATATTATATCGATGCTTGATTTCTTATATGCTTAGATTGCATGTATATATATAATAATAATAATTCACTCAGTGAGGTCTGACCCCCCTTAATTATTTTTCAGGATCCTTTTCATCAAACCTCTGATAGTAGTTCTCTTTGTCGGACCCTTTCTTTACCGGCTAACTTATGTAAATTTGAAACTATCACTATTTGTATTATTTGACATTGTAGTAGTAGTATGACGTGTTGTAGTATTTTATACTGTTACTGACTGAGGTTTTGTATTTTGAATATTTGTATGAATATATTTTTATTGTGATATGATATGAAAGTTATTTCGATGTAAAAAGTTTTAATTTTGAGGAGGTATATTTATGTTTATGTTTTGTTGAGTTTTTATATTTTAGGCTTGTTATGGGTTTTGGATTCTTGCAAATTTTTATTCCCTAGTGCCGGTCATGACTCCAAATTTTGGGTAATGATAGTTGGAGCTTAAATTGACTGTTAAGTAGCTACCACCTACCTTATCATGATTTGGTCATGATCATGACTTGGACCATGATCAAGTTTGTCACTTTAATCTCTAATCCTTTTTGGATCTCATGGCTATGAGACTCAGATCATGAGCTTAATCATGATTATGATCACATTTGTGATCAACTTATGAGTGCCACTATGGTTTTAACTTAATTGGAGTCATGTTGATCATGATCATAAGCTGTCCATGATTATTCTCGTGAGGGGGATAATAGTGAGGTCATGATTAAGATGATGACTATGAGCATCTGTTTACTTATAGGACTTGGCTCATGCTCAGGATGGCATTCTTAACTTTGCTGGTGGTCCATATCACAATCCACATACAATCATGATAAAGACCATGAGCACCACTAGAATAGTTCTCATCAAGGCTTTCAGAGGCCAAATGTAGTCAAAACTGGGTCATGGTTGGGATCGGGATTACGACCCTTCACCATTTCACCATATTTGCTATTTTTTGAACTATCTTTAGTGTATAACCAATGCACACTTAAACACACATCATTAATGCTTCAAAATTGTTTTATTAAAATCAAAACAAGGTTAGATTTAGCCATAATTATGCAAATGGCTAACAACTTATTCTCATTGGTGTAAGTTAATTTAACTTTATCCTTCCTTTCTCCTACTAATCTAACATTAACCAAAAAAATTTCCTAATTCAGAATTATTAATACTAAAAGCAATTAATCTAAATTAAAGAATTAAATCTAGAATTACTGGTAATCTAAACCTTTAGTATTTGATTTTTTTGGCACTAATACAAGTGATTTGATGGGGAAGGAATTGAAATATTTCTATCCATAATTGAATGTTTACATTTTTTTCCACTTGATTGATAGGGACCTTCAACATCTAATTTAGATGGATGGTTTTGGTCTCATCAATCCATAATTGTAACATTATATAAATAGAGATCGTTGTTTACTCTAGATTTTCTTAATTGAATTTAATGCATATTATTAATTTTTAGAAATGAAAAGACTTATGGAGATTGGCCTTTTATAGATTTTAATGTTACTAAGCCTCTAATATACAAAGGATAAATTTTAAGATAAAAAGCCCATCTTTGGAAATGGAAAGCCATTACCAACACTTAAATGAATTCACAATGTTCTATTGAAGGTAAACAAGCAATAAAAGTAGGAAATTAATAAGCATTTAATTTTGTTTGTTTTCAGGTCTTTGATAACAAAACATCCTAAGTTAATTTCATAAGTTGGTCAATGAATTCTTGATGATAGTTTTCCTCAACACACCAAGTCATCAAATGGATACCTTTATTTGGTAATGGTAATGATCCTATAATGCCAATAGGTATGATGCTTGACCATTAAGTTAGTACAATATCCATAGGAGGACCCTAACCATATTTTACCTAGTTGAATCCCAATCTACCCCATTCTAATATAAATAGTGTGGTGTAGACTAAAGGAGGGGCAAATGGGTCCTCTCCATTTTTTAAGTACTCATATTTTATGTACTTGCCAAATTTTATTGGTAACTTGGCTTTTATCGCTTGTATGAGTTTTATCACTTCAATGTTTAATGCATGTGCTAATGACTCAACTAAAGCAGTGATTGTTACTAGGAAGAAATAGTTGTCATATAATCCTTTAGGCAATGGGGGGTCTAAGACTAGGCGATAATTTGCAAAAAAACAATTTTGACTTGACTTTTGTGTTATGGTTAAAGTTTATTGCTATTGTTCGTTGTCTCCAAAATGTAGTGACTACAACTTCATAAGTGGAGCAAATTTATCTTATTGAATCTATTAAGGGATTGTCCCTCTCTTTTATTGTAACATTTTTATTCTTACAAATTCAAACTAATTTGAATGTATTTGATTTCTATTATAACTACTCCATTGAATAAAGACTTCTATTATACAAATGCTTATGTATATATTTGTTTATCAATGAAAGGAAAAAAAGTGCTACTTCCAAACTCTCAAAATAATGTTATTGTATCAGAGCATTAAAGCTCTATTTTTCTCTTTGTGTCTTTACTTCTTCTTTATATCCAATTAGGACTGCTAAACATACTAACACTACCATCTACAACATAAATAATCCTATTAATGCTCTCATCACCATTAATGTAGCTGCCCAAAATCCCTTAAAACTCATTTCAACCAGTTACATCTCTTAGAAATTACAATTTCAAACACATTTTATTAGCTATGACTTACTTGGCCATATTGATGGGTCAAAGCTATGTCCACCACAAGCCATAAAAGTCAACCCTGCATTCTCTCCTTGGCTTTGACAAAACCAACTAATACTCAATTCAATTATTAGATCTATCTCTCCACAATTATCCATTTGTTGCTAACATCAAAAATTCAAAAGAGGCCTAGAACACATTAGCTAACACCTATGCCAAACCAATCCATGGTCAAATCAAACAAGTCAAAAATCAAATTAAGTAAATGATCAAATGGTCTAAATCCATCTTTGAATTCTTTTAAAAACTCAAAGCTTAAGCTGAAGAGCTAGCTCTTCTTAGACCATGGACGACAATGATCTAATTAATAAAATTCTTGACACTTCTAGAGACAATTATAAAGAACTTGTATAAGCTATACAAGCAAGAGACACATCCATCTTGTTTGATGAGTTACATGAAAAGCTACTCAATTTTAAAGCTTCCCTCACTACTCCTAAACATGAACCACTTTTCCCTATAACATTACATGTCTTTACTCGCATAAACTCATAATGGCACAACAACAATCATAATTTCTTAGACACAATAAGAAATTTAGCACCAAAACCAAACACTAATCCCAATAATAAGTAATGTCCTTATTTAGGATATTTTCAACTATACTTAATTTAAGGACATATTACCAAATAGTGTCCTTCATATAAGCTACAACTTATTAATACTAATAATAACACTATCTTAGACCATGTCAGCCTAAGATGCACTATGTAGCTACCTTAAATAGAAATTGACCTTGGCTTCTTGATAGTGGGGCATCTCACCAGGTCTTCTCTGACATGGAAAATCTAACCCTGCATATTCCATAAAATGGTGGCAATGATATTATGATTAGGGATGACACCAAATTACCAATCATATACACAGGTTCTACTGCTCTATCCACTCATTCTTAATCTTTTAAATTATACAATATTCTCTATGTACCAATCATGAAACGCTGTCTCATTTCAAGTTATCAATTCTGTAATTTCAATTATACATCATTTGAATTCTTACTTACAACTATTCTTGTGGAGGACCTCAGCACATGGAAGATTCTATTAAAGGGTCAAACAAAGGAAGGCATATATGAGGAGCCACAAACCTAACCTCTCTTTGCTTTTTCAAGTTTCAAAACCTCTAATAATCGTAAGTTATCTTTTTCTCAAATAACAATCACATCCACTAATCCTCTTAAAGTTATTTACTTTTATGTTTGGATATCACATGTGGTATCCATTGATAATGTTAAATATTATGTTGTGTTTATTAATCACTTCACCATTTATATGTGGTTGTACCTTCTATGACATAAATATGATGTAAAAGATGTTTTATTCAGTTCAAAACCTTTATTGAAAAGTACTTTAACACCACCATAAAAATATGATAAACTGATAATGGACGTGAGTTTATTGCTCTAACAAAGTTTCTCTCTTTAAATGGCATAGCTCATCTCACCACTCCACCACATACCCTATAACACAATGGCATGGTTGAACGGAGACACTTGGACATTGTTGAAATCGGTTTGGCTCATCTAACTCATGTTTCTCTTCCCTTATCCTATTAGCCTTATACTTTTTCTGTAGTAGTCTACTTAATAAATAAAATTCCCACACCCAATTTACATCTTTAATCATCTTTTGAAAAAAATATTTAATAAGCATCCAAATTATCTCAAACTCAAGATATTTGGATGTCTATGTTATCCTTGGCTCAAACCATATTATGATTATAAGTTAGAGTCCAACTCCAAACTATGTGTCTTTATAAGGTACTATATTACTCAAAGTGCTTATTTATGTCTTGATCCCCACTCTTTTAGAGTTAATGTCTCACAACATGTCAAATTTGTAGAGTCAATATTTCCATTTGAATAACCTAAGCCAATATACTCTAGACCTAAATATAACACTATTGCTATATTCAAATACCTTTGCCCTCCCCATCAGTGCCACTCAATATGCTTTCCACAGTTCTGCTAGCTCAACAGTGTCCACACCCTACCCCTACCCTCATTCTCGCTCTATTAAATTCTTCAAACACATCATCCTATTCAATGGTCACCCGCTTTAAAAATAATATCCACAAACCAATTCATAAATTGAACCTATATGCATAATTTACTTCATCTGAAACACTTGAACCCACTACTGTTAAACAAGCTCTCAAGGATCTTATATAGTGGCAAGCAATGACAAAAGAGTTCAATGCTATAGTGAACAATGGAACATGGGAATTAGTTCCACTTGATCCTAAACATAATTTAGTTTGGTGTAAATGGAATTTTAGGATCAAAAGAAAATCTGACGATTTTGTTGACAGGTATAAAGCACGATTGGTGCCCAAGGGATTTCATCAAAGACGTGGAGTTGATTATCATGGGACATTTATTCCATTTGCAAAGCCTACTATTGTTCACATGATTCTAAGTATTGCTTTTAGTCATGGTTGGGAGTTAAAACAACTAGATGTGAATAACATATTTTTACTAGGGCACTTATATGAGGATGTATACATTGTTCAACCTCAAGGATTCCTTGACATTGATAAACCAAATCATGTATGCAAACAATGTAAAGAAATCTATGGACTTAAATAGGCTCTAAGAGCATGGTACCATAAACTTCAAACTTTTCTACTATAGCATGAGTTCAAGAATTAAAGTTATCAAAATGTCACCTTCTTATTTTTCACTTCCTCTAATCTTCCATGGTGGTAAGAGTAGTTCATTGAGAACAAAAATTATCAAAATCTCATATTTTTCTTTCTCACTTCCTACCATCTTTCATTGTCGTGAAATGGAAATAGTAAAAGCTAATAGAATGAAGGCTACTCATGCTAATTGTCTTTCCTCTTCATACATCAACTCATCTCTATATTGGCCTATCTTATTCCTCTCATGTTCTTAACCTTATCTTCTTAAGTTAGTCACATGAAGATCACGCAAATGGCACATGCTTAGCTAATTGGTTGTTAGCATTATAGTAACATATTTGTATACATGTTACTTGTTAATTGGTTAGAGCATACTCGAATAAGTTGGTTTGTTAGTGTTAATCCTAAATAAATGTATTACAGTTACAAAAAATAAAAGTGTGAAAGTCATTTCTCAAATTTTGTTAAACTCATGGTAATGATGTCGAACCCAAGATTCAAGATTTGCTCAAGAAAACAAAACATAAGGAATCTATCCATTTAATTTTGAAAAATTCCAAATAGAATTTATTTTTAAATAAATTTCAAATTCATTTACATGTTTTTTTCAATTCCAATAAGAAATTTGTGATTTTTAAATTCATGAACATTACGGTTTATTCAATTCCAACAAAAAAATCATGAAATTCAAATTAATTTACATTACGATTGGCTCAAATTTTTCATTATTCATGTGCACTATTAAAAAAAGACAAAAAATATCATATAAAGTTTTAAACTTTAAAGATACAAAAGTTGCACAGGATCCAAGTTTCAAAGATCAACAAATAAGAACAGACATGGTAAGCGAAACCATTTCCACGAGTTCATTTTTTAATCACTAACAATGTCATAAGTTTTTAAAGAAACAATCTTAGCTTCATTATCACTTATAAAATTTCACAATCTTTTTAATCTTTTAAACTGCCAAAATCAAATCTAATTCCATAAGAATGTATTAAGGTGGTAATACACTGTTTTTTGTTTACCCTCATACTTTTTTTAATGGCCCGTGAAAAGAGAGGGACAAAAAGAAAATTTTTCCATTTCATGAATCATGATATACTGGTTGTATTGCGGGACACCAGTAATACTGGGTAGTGGGTATCATACAAATTGAGTGCAATGAAGGGGATAAGTTGGCATAAACATTGTCACGAGCATCTCATCAAGCTAGTTACGTAACGCAGAGCGCTTGTTCATTTACCTAGGCTGCATAAGATAGATCAAGTGTCTATCAATCTAATTAAACACAAAATTTTTTTATAGAATTATCAATAACTAAAAAAATAAAAATAAAAATGAACTAAAACTTTATAATAATTAAAATCCTAGCAAAAGGCATTATATGACAAGGAAGAAGAAAAGGAAGAAAAAATAAGATAAAAGAAAGATAGGGAGTTGTTGCAGATGGATGAAGCTTTGCAATCCAAACAAGAGTGAACTCCATGGTAAAAGGAGATAAAATCAAAGATTTGTCTTTTTTTGAGAACTTGCTGCATGGCATTTCTGTGATATGATGCTATCATTTTGCAGGAATAGAATAGTACCGATTTTTCTTCATTTCAATGGAAAACAAATAACAAGAGAAAATGCATTTACATATAGTTTGGTTTGGTTTTGGGATGGACACTGTCATGTCGTTGAAGCACTTGCATGAAGGGAAACTAAGGAAGCATAAAATCTATCTTTGATTTGGATCAAATTTTCATGCTTTCCCTTCTCCACAATAACTCCATTTTTAACCACTGCAATGACATCTGCATTTTTAATTGTCGATGATCGATGGGCTACAACTACTGTAGTTCTGTTGATCATTACTCTGTCCAATGCATATTGTACCACTCTCTCTCACTCTATGTCTATAGCACTTGTAGCCTCATCTAGCAGCAGAATTTTGGACTTTCCAATATAGCATGCGCTATTGCTAGCCTTTGCTTCTGCCCGCTTGACAATGCAAGTCCTCGCTGTCCTACAAGAGTATCGTATCCCTGCATTTCGCAATGTAGCAACATTAAGCAACAGAGGCTCACAAGAATAAGATAACATCAACTGACTCATATTTCAATTCTCATACTTCAACAGAGTTTTAAGTATGAATTTCACCTGTCCTAAGTTACTAATGAACTTGTGTGCATTAGCCAAATTTGATGGAGCTAAAATTTCCGCTTCAGTTGCATTTCCATCCTTTCCATATGTAATGTTGGCACAGATCGTATCATTAAAAAATGTTGGTTCTTGGCTCACTAGGCCCATTTGTTGCCTCAACCACTTCAGTTGGAGTTTTTGGATTTCAACTCCATCTAGTGTTATATGACCTGAATCAGGATCGTAAAATCTTTACAACAATGATATGACAGTTGTTTTTTCGCTTCCACTTTCACCAACCAGAGCCACCGTCTAATACATATAGATAAAATATTAAACGAAGTCCTTTTTTTGTCTTCTACAAGCAAACTAATTTGCAAGAAAAATAAAATGTAAGAAACATACGATACTTACCTTGCTAGAGTGAATTGCCAAGCTCAAATCTCCAAAAATTTGAATATTCGGCCTAGATGGATACCTAAAGCTTACATGACGAAGCTCAACTTCTTCTCTCACATTCTCTATCATTGTTCCTGACTCATCATTTGGATCCATCTTTGACTTTCTATCAATAATTGAAAATATGGAAGCAGCGGCATTTTTGGCCTTGGAGGAGGCAGGAGCGAAGGAGCTTGATTGTGAAACACCCATAGCAGCAAATGCTAAAGCAAAAAAGTCTGAAAAAGTAAACAAAACAAGTTAATAACATTCTTTGGCATCTCTTTACAAAAAACATGAGAGAAAGGAAGTTATATACTCTCTTAAAAAACATCAGAGAACGTTGTTTTCCCATGCTTGACAAGTTGAGCTCTCGCATAGAAACTAGTCGCATAAACATAATAGAAAGAAGAAAGATGATCCAAATCCTATTCCGCTTATAATTCCTTGCCTTATTCCTGACTTTATAGGGCCTTCACACTTCTTTTTGTAGAGCTGCATCACCTTCTCTTCTACACAGAAAGAGGCAACTGTTCTTATGCTTCCAACTGCATCATTTGCAACTTGGCTTGCTTCCTCGTACTTTTTCTGTAACTATTTAGATTTTTGGTTAATGCATAGTTTCAAAATGAAAAATGAATTAAATGTATGGCAATTTCCAAGAGAAACTGATGACCAATGAACAAAAAGTTCGTTCCTTTACCAGCCCTGCCCTTAAGTAATGTTCGTACAAGATCATGACATAGAATATGCATACCTTTGCATCTGACCCTTTCATGAACTTCACTTGAACGTATCTGGTGATTCCTACTAGAGGAACGAGTTCAAGAATAACGAAGGCTAATTGCCAACTTGCAGTGAAGGCAATAATTAGGCCTGCTATTACTGTTGCAATGTTTTGGACAATCTGAGCTAATGAATCTCCAACTAAGGCATGCACACTTGCTGCACCTGCTGAAGGCCTAGCACCAATATCACAACATGAGTGCTCAGGCTCATCAAACCAACCAACCTCCATATTAACCACCTTCTCAAAACATGTTGTTCGGATCAGTTATATTAATCTACGACCAGCCATTCCAAAAAAGTAAAATTGAAATGGTAATACCACAAAGTTTGCCAGGCCAAGTACCATGAAGATAAGCGCCCAGAACTTCGTATCAGTTCTTAATTCATCTAGTGGTTCACAAAAGGCTTTGATGGTCCAAGAAAGTAGTATGCTATATATAGGAAATATGACACCATTGCCACATGCAGTTATAGCTCCAGCTATTAGCATTGGAATCTAGGCTTATTAAAATATGCAAGGCCATGCAATGCGACTTTTGGATGATTTTCTTCAGATGGAGAAACTCCGGATTCTTCTTAGGGATTTTCAGCGACATTGATCCCTGTAGGTAAACCAAATGAGACTGAAAATGAATAGGGACTACTATTGCTTGTTCCAGATGATCCCGGATTGATGGATCTTTGCAGTGGACTATTTCTTTGAATTGATTATCTAAAAATTTCAGAAGAAAGTTCTGACCTTTTTTGGTCCTCTGTTGCTTGCTCTGAATCTTTGTTTATTTCTTGTAATAGTATAAGCTGAGAGTATGTTCCTTCCTGATGCATGAGCAATTCTGAACGTGAAAATGAATCAAGTTGTTGTTAATTTACATTGTGCTATATTCTTTTTAGATTATGCATTAGAATCACAGAAAAAAAAAAGCCGCATAATTTCATGAGTGATTGACAAAGCGTAAATATAAATGTTCTGTTGGTATAAGCACAAGCTACCTTTTTCAACGATGTTTCCACGGTGAATGACAATAATTATATCTGTATTCCTAACTGTACTCAGACGATGGGAGACAATAATGGTTGTTCGGTTGACCATAATCCTGTCAAGTGCCTCCTGAACTATCCTTTTAGATTCTGCGCGTCAAGTGCACTTGTGGCTTCATCTAAAGTAAAATACGGGGATGTTTTAGGATTGCTCATGCAATTGCAATTCTCTGTTTCTGGTCCCCAGATAGCTGAGTCTCATGCTCACCAGCCATTGTATCTAGTCCCTAGATGCAAATACCAATGTTCAAATTAAATGAGCAATCCTCACAATCCCAAAATAGTGCAACACTTTTTTTCTGCTAAAATTACATCAATGGACAACACTTACCTGAGTTAGTTTGTCGATGAATTTAGCAGCATTGGCAAGTTCAGCTGCAGCTCTTATCTCTTCGGCAGTTGCTCCATCTTTTCCGTATGCGATATTATCCATAATGCTGGCAGTAAACAACACAGGTTCTTGGCTGACAAGTCCATTTTTATCTCTAATCCACTTAAGCTGAAACTCATTGAGGTTGATGCCATCTATGAGTACTTCACCAGCTTGTGAGTCATAAACCTCTCTATCAGACTGATAACTGTTGACTTCCCGCTTCTTCTTTGCCCAACCAGAGCTGCAATTGTGCCGCTTGGGATTGACAGAGAAAACCCATTAAAAATATGTTCTTCTGGTCTGGCTGGATAACTGAAATATACATCCCTTAACTCTACATCTCCGTGGATGTCATCCAATTTCTTTCCCCTTGTGTCGTAGGCATCTATTTTTGGCATTCTATGGATAGTCTCAAACATTTTATAAGCTGCAGCTTGTCCAGCAGCAAATGCACTCATTGACGGAAATGCCTGTTCCAGGGACCTGAAGCATATATATACACATTAAATGCCATGGCAAAGCATGAAAGAATGTACTTCATATATGGTGAGTGTTTGCAATTCACAAACTTCCATGGAACCAGTCACCACAACAACTACGTTAAGCACATCTCCCCCTGTATACGCTTTTTCTAGTATCATCTTTCCACCATAACTGATAACATGTTTATGGAACTATTGAGTTTAATCCCTACAAGGAATTAAAGAAGGACAATGTAAGAGATGGGAAAGATCCCCACAGACTATCTAATGCTTAAATTAGAGAATATAGAGAGAGGAAGTTTAGAAAGATAAAGAAAGCAAAGCGTATGAGAGAATAAAATGAATAAGAATGAGTGATATGAGGTTTTATTTATTGGGATAGCAATGCTCAAACCTGAGAGGAATATGATTCCTCTTTGATTAAAGTCTTGTATTTATTTGGCGAGTATTTCTCTTTGTCTAAGAGTCTCCTTAATTGAGAATCCTTCTTCAATTTGATTTGGGCATTCTTCATATCCAAGCAATCTCTATATAGGAAAATAAACCCTTAGCAAAATAGGAATATGTATGTGGGATATCAAGAGTCCCCCTGAAAGTATGTTCAGATATTTATATCCAATGTATATAGATCTAATAAATGTAGGATGATGAATAATTCAAAAAATTGACTCCTTTGCTTGGAGAGAGACTGCTTGTGTAAATTGCATCTAATGTAGAAGGGTAAGTTGAGGTGGTTAGCCTCAGTTATAGAGAAAGTGATAAAGCTTGATACCGAGTCTTAGAATCACTATATCAGAATATCATTCATAAAGTGTGTTGGGTTTCGTGATCCCATATAAAACGAAAAGTTAAAATTTTAACCACAAATCTGAACCTGAATCCAAGTAATTTGATTAATTGATTAAATTTAGGATTTTCAAAATCTTATTGCAAACACATAAGGGGTACGATTTCTAGAAAGAAGAGAGGAGGTTCACTTAGGTGACACCTTACCTCGAGCTTTTAATTTTGAAGTTCAAATTAAGACATCTCCAAAAAATCCATCCTCCATAAATGTCTACATGAACAACCCTTAATTGAAAATGAATGTTTGTATACTAGGACATTCTCTTGATTTCTCACAAATTAAGAATGAAAAGAACTATGTGTTAGCACCTTCTCTTGATTTCTCACAAATCAAGAATGAAAAGAACTCATTGTTTTTTTTTTCTAAAAGAAAATGAATTTGGCGGTAGAAAATAATAAGTGAGTGAAACTCTATAGAATATAACATATTTATAGACCTCTAAATTAGGGTTTTACTTACCAAACAACCTTTTGGTAATTTCTTACTTATTCTTATTCTGATTTTATTTAAAATTAAATCAGAAATAATTTTCTATTTATTTAGGATAATCTTTACCTTAAATAAACAAACAAATAAATAAATAATTTTATTCATTTATTTCCATAGAGCTTATTTGGGCTTGTTAAACCCATAAGTGTGTGACTTTGTAGGTTCACATGACATTGGTAGTGGGCCTTGAATCTCTATTTAGGCCTACAAGTCATAAGTGACCTCTAGCAAAACATTATGACTACCCAAATCCTGTGAAGTCAATAATCTAACATAACCTAATATACAATAAATATTCTAGTCCCTTTGTCACATAATATCTTAATTGAATATAAGGCATAGATTATGTCATCCTTATAGGATTTAATCATATTATTTATTGATTCCATGCAAAGTGAGAATGATAACTCTTTATCAACTTACTTTAGCATGGCTATGCATTTTACTCTGTCTATATTGTTAAGGGGCCCACAGATTAAATGAGGGTCAAATTCCTTCTTAATCACTCGCATTCCTCACATAACCTTTTTTATACACAACAACAACCTATTTTATCATCTAGTTAAAGATAATGTAAGATTGTGTCAAAATACAAAATAGTTATGTAGAAATCCATTATGATTTCAATGTCAGAGGACTAAGCCAATACTACTATGATAGGAATTACTTATGACAATTATCTATGTAGTATTCTCATGATGAGTCATTCCGACACTTTATTTCTCAAATAAGTACCTATGATTTGACTTAATATCTCATATTCGTAAATAGTAAAACATAATCATCAATCAACATCATACTAGCCTTAATACATTGTTATAACTAGGGATAATTTAAATATAACTAATATTTAATCTAAGGGTTTTACTACCAAGTCATATACTTGATGACCTTAGTAAGAATTAACTATTCAAGTAATTATCATTAAACAAAATGATAATGAAAAAAATAGCTCTTTATTAATAAAATGATAAAGTCAAAATATGGCCATACATGATGGACCTAGTGCATATCATTAACAATGTACTAGTTGGACTTAGATGCCTAGAACTTGCAATAAAAAATGCTCGGTGTTATAGAGACAACACGAGGGATTAACTCATAAATATTATAAAAATTATCTAACGGAACTAGCTGTCACTAGAGTTTTAATGCTCAATGGTATAGAAGCATGACCCAAGTCCCATATATTCTCAGTGCATTAAAAGCATAGCCTGAGTACCATATATTCTTAGTGCATTAGAAGTGCAACTTGAGTGATGTACATTCTCAATATATTAAAAGTGCAACCCAAGTGCTGAACCTCAGTACTATTAAAGCAACTTGAGGCTGCCAACTTTAATCACTAGATTTATAATCTTGGTGCATTGGAAGTGTGGCCTGAGTGCCGAACCTTAGTACTATCAAAGCGACCTAAGGGTTTCAGCTTCAGTCACTAGACTTAGAATCTTGGTGCATTAGATGCACGACCTGAGTGCCAAACCTTAGTACTATTAAAGCAACATGAGGGTGCTAGCTTCAATAATTGGACTTAGGATCTGGGTGCATTAGAAGCATAACCTAAGTGTCGATAAAAGGGAGAGGGACAGTCAGTAGTGAGGTAAGTAGGATTATCAACCACTATGTCTTTTGACTTTTATTTGAATTTTGAATTATGTAACTGTAACATCTACTTATGTGTCAGAAGATAAGATGTTTTAGCTACCATACTGATAACTGCTAAATTAGTGGACTTTTTCTTTTACCCATAATACCCTTGATGCTTGTATGAGAAAAGTGTAAGTAACTGTGAGGGCAATAGTGGTCATTATACAACTTTTTGTTCCTTTTTAAATAGGCCAATCTCTTTTGGATATTGCACTTTGACTTTTCTATTGTCCTCATTTCTTACTAATATTCCTCTCAAGTATTCTCCATAATATCTCCCTTCACATTCTCTATAGATTTGCTTTCTTAATTCTAGTGAAGTTTCATGTCATTTATGTATTCTTCCTTTATATTCTTATTCGATAGGATCCATGGCTCCATGAGAGTAATTCAATTCAAATCTATTTGTATTTAGAGTAGATGATAATATGCTCAAATAGTATAGGACTTGTTTTAGCATTCCTTATGATTTCATCTTGCATACAGTAGATAGCAATTTCAAGGCTCATAGCCCTCTCATAGATTGACAGAAACTAGTTATTTATTTTGACCAATTAGAAGGGGGGCCAAAATTTCCACTAGATATCCTCATTAAGAGTTTCTTAAATAAGTAAAACATAGCTCCTAGCCAACTCCACCCTAATAGTTATCAGATCCTAACCATGTATATAGAGTTAATGTATAAAGAGGGTAAAAAGCTAGATTTGGACATGCTCAAATATATGTATAGCCTAAATAAGAAGAAGGGTGATTTTATATTTTTTTCTATCAGTTATACCAAATTATAGCCTTTTTGTTAAGCTTCTAGAGCTTCATAAAAAATGAAGGCATAGATTTTTTATAATGGAACACTCATCGAATTTTATCAATGTCTGGTGGATATGGGTTAATGATTGCTAAAAAGAGAAGTTTCCTTCAAAGTTATCCAAACAGGATATTGAGTTAGTGCTGAGGCTTTACATTTAGAGTATAGTCAATGTGAAATCTATTGAGAATATATCTTGGAGATACCTCTGGAGAGCCTGCCCTGAGCATATAGATGTTAGTAGTAAGTTCTAAGATCCTTAAGGTATCTTTTGACTTATTTTATTTCTTTTTATTTGTAGATGGTCTACTTTTTTGCCTTTAAAGATGGGATATGACTTTTAGAAGATGAATTGGAGACCTAAAAGGATGTACATGTTACTTGTCCCCTTCAGATGCCATATGCTTTGGAGGTCCCAATTGAAGCTAAGCCTAGTAATAAAGGAAAGGTTCTAGTTGAAACTTCTCAAAAGGAAAATTTTGAGGAGGACTCAGACGCTAAGGAATTAAGTGATAAGGTGTTTGTCAAATGCCAAAAAAAATTTGGATGTCCGAACATGAGGTCTTAAATCCTAAAGAAAATGAACCCTCTGAGTATCTTGAATGCTTAGGTAAAGGATCAATACACCAAATCTTTGCTTCTTGGAAACATCCAATAATAAATGGATATGGATAAAGAGGAGCTATTAAACTCTATAATAGGACATTCTCTGAAGGAAATTGTCTTCCAATTTATTTGCTTTGTGTTTATGTATATTAGTTTTCTTAATTATGATTATTTTCTTATCTTTCAAATGACTCTAGCCCTATTGTTGGCTAAGGATAATTACTACTATCTCAAGAGCCAATATAGCTTGAAAGAGATAGAGGTTGGAAATATAGCCATTGATTATGAGAAAAAGTTTGAAAAAGTGAAGATGATGTTGGAACTCTATCAGATAAGGAATACTGAGGCCAGATTTAAGGCTAAGGTGAGTCAGAAGAGGGTGAAAGAGCTAGAGCATTATTATGCTTAACTTACTTCAAAAATCAAGGGGTAGGACTCCTAATTTGCGTCTTTGGAGGAAAAACTTGCTAAAGTGGAAAAATCCCATTAGGATGATAAGAAGAGTTATCAAAATATAGTTGCAGGGTTTCCTAAGGCTTACAAGTCTTAGTGTCGAAGGATCCTACTTGCTCAATGTTTAGATCTAGACTTTTTGAACTTATAGGCAATCATGCCTACTGATCTAGCCAGGATAGCTACTGAAGAATATGCTTAAACTAAGTCAAAAAATGTAAAGGTAACTACAAAATCTACTGGTGAGAAATCATCATTTAAGCTAGCAGAGGATTCGAGGCCGGCTAGGGAGAAGTCTTCTGGCACTATCGCTTCTAGTTTCAAGCTAACCCTTATATTTGAGTCTTAAAATATGATTTTTCCCTCTGTTAAAGGGATTGAGCTTCTCAATACTAAAGCTAATTTGTATATTACTTAGCTGATAATTTTCTCCCTTTTTCTTTCTCTTATAATATGACATTTTTTTAATGATAAATGAAGTATTTTATTTCTCAAAATTATGAGTGCATTTATTAATAATATTTTTAAATATCTTCCAACTAACAATATCAATATAATTCTTTTCCTTACTTATCTTTGATCTTATATGCCCCCTTAATCATTTTTTTAATGATTTGGTAGGGATCTTCCTAGTTAGGTTCCAGTTTGGTTGTGTTGGAGTCGCCATTACCAATATCAGCCCTTCTGAGTACACAGTCTCCAACCTTAAACTATTTTAGGTAGACATGTCTATTATAATACTTCATGATTCTCTATTTTTAGGCTTTCGCCACAATGGATGCTTGTTCTCTCCTTTTTTTCAAGTAGGTTTAAGCATATCTGAGCATTGATATTGTTAACCTCTTGGTTTAGATCCTTAGTTAGTTAGTTGCTTATTGATCCAATCTCCCCTACTACTACCTCATCCATCCCATAAGTAATTCTAAAAGGTGTTTCTCTTATTGAGGTTCTAATGTCATTCTATATGCCTAAATAATGTTATTAAGTTCTTTGACCTAATTTCCCTTCATTCCATCTAACCTCTTCTTTAAGCCTTCATTGTTAATTTTGTTGGTGACTTTTGTCTGGCCATTTGTATGTGGATGAGCTACATAAGTAAATTGGAGCTTTATATTAAGATCTAAACAAAACTCTTTGAATTTCTCATTGTCAATTTGCTTCCTATTAACTGTTATCATGGTATTCAGTAAGCAAAATTTGTAAATGAATTTTCTTTAGAAAATTTTTTGGATCTAGGCTTTAGTGATGGTTGGGACAACTTCAACTTCTATCCATTTGATGAAGTGATCTATAGCCATGATTAAGAACTTCTTCTAGAATGATGAAATAGGAAATGGGCCTCATATATCCATTCTATATACTACAAAGGGCTAGGGACTCCCAATCAGATACTGAGTATTAGAAGGCTTATGACTAAGTTGAGTAAACTGTTGGCACTTATGGCATTCTTGAACCAATGTCTGAGCATCTCGAGACATGGTGGACCAATAGTAGCCATAGAGCAATGCTTTTCTGATTAATGAATTATAAGATCCATGGGCTCTATAAATCCCTTCATGAATTTCTCTAAGCACCTAGTTTCCTTCCTATGCTAAGACATACTAAGACCATAGATGTGAGAGTAACCTTTTATAGAGTTCCCCATTATGCATGGAGTAGTGCATAACTTTTATTTTTAACTTTTTAGCCTTTAACTTATCCTGTGGAAGTACCTTATGCTCAAGTTACTAAATGATTAGTTTTATCTATTCTGCTATTTCCTGGATGTCCATAATCTCTGCATCCTCAATGCTTGGCTTCATTAATTCCTTAGTAAGCTCAATCTCTGTGAACATCTGATTATCTTCTGCTACTGACTTGGCTAGTGAATCTGCTTCTAAGTTTTCACTTATGGAAATTTGGATGATTTCCTATAGTCCCCTATCCAGCTCAAGCTTCTTTAGGAGCTGTCTAACTTTCTCAACTTATTTGGTGATGGTTAGATTATTCATCTAGTATGTTCCTTTGACTTGGTTTACCACAAATTATGAATCAAAGTATATCTTAAGATGCTCATCTCTAACCTCTATAGCTAACTTTAATCCTATGACTAGTGCTTCATACTCAATTGCATCATTTGTGGCTTTGTATTTTATCTGAACTACATATCCGATAGTGACTTTGTATAGCCCTCTAAGAATGACTCTACTGCTAGATCCTTAGATGGACAAGGCTCCATCAATGTATAGTTTCTACTATGGGAATTTAGAATGAGCAAAATCGTCCACCATCATCTATTGTATAAAGCCTGCTAAGGTTTGGGCTTTGACCTATAGTTGAGGTTCATAACAGATATTGAATTCTATAAGCAATATCGACCATTGAAAACTAATCTATTGGATGCCTCGGGTCTTTGTAAGATTTTCCTTAGTGGGAAGCTAAATGTTACAATGAGCCTAAAAATATTGCTTAAGTTTTCAGGATGTGTGTACAACTACTATAGCTAACTTATCTAGTTTGGGATACCAAATTTCTAAGCCTCTGAGTATTTTGCTAATGTAGAATATTGGATTTTATTGACTTCCTTTTTACCTAACTAGTACTAAGGTAATTGACTCCTAACCGAGAGAGAGAGATATAAGTACAAAACTTCTCCATAAATTAGCTTACTAAGTAGAGGTAGTGAGGATAGGAATTTTTTAATATCTTTAAAAGTAGCATGACATTCTTCATTGCATACAAATTTATTATGGTTTTTTAAGGCTTGAAATAGTGTCAGGCATCATTTGGTTGAACAAAAGATGAAACACCCCAAAGTTATTATCCTGCCATTTAGCTTCTAAAGCTCATTTAATAATGTCTAAGCTTTCATCTTAAGTATGACCTCCATCTTTTTTGAATTAGCTTCAATTCCTCTAAAGGATATTATGAATCCAAAGAATTTGCCTACCTTCACCCAAAAACACGTTTCTATAGATTAAGCTTGATCTGGTATTAGTCCAGTATTTGAAGGATCCAGCAGAGTGTTGCTCTGTATGTTAGGTATTAACAATGATGTCATCTATATATACTTTTATATTCTTCCCAATTTGATCACAGAAGATATGATTCATCAGCCTTTGGTATGTTGCTCTAGCATTCTTCAGTCCAAAAGGCATAACCTTGTAGTAATAAAGACCTTTGCAAATGATAAATGACATCTTCTCCTGATCTTCTTTCTTCATTTGTATCTAATAGTACCCTCAAGTAGCAACCACAAAGCTATACAAGTTGTGATAGGCAATTGAGTCTACTAGCTAATCTATCATCAGTAACTGATAATTGTCTTTAAGGAATGCCTTATTAAGATCAATATAATCCACACACATTATGTACTTTCCATTTGACTTTTTTACTGGCACCATATTAGCTATTCATTCTAGGTATGTTACTTCTCTAATGAATATGACTTATAGCAATTTCTTTATTTCCTCAATGACCACCTTTTGTTTCTCATATGTGAAATTCCTCTTTTTTAAAATGATTGGTTTAACTCCTAGCTTGATGTTTAGACTATGCAAGGCAATCCAAGGATCTACTCCAATGATCTCAGACACTTTGCAAGCATAGATGTTTAATGAGAACCTTGCTTATTCCATGCTTAACTTTATTATTAAGCTTATTGATGACTTTAACTTTCTTCCCTTAGGAATCTATAAGGTCTGGACTTAGTCAACTGACTTGGGTTTGGCTCATGGTTTCTTAATTTCTAATGATTCTAGAGGGAATGCTTCCATCTGGGGCTTGACAACTAGCTGATAGTATCATCTGGCCATATGCTGATCCCCATGAATTATTAGGACCTGAACTTTAAAAGGAATCTTCATGGTCAAATTTTTAGTACTTGTGATTGCATCAATCTTATAGATGATTGGTCGGCCTATGATGCCATAATGTGCGAGAGGAAGATCTACCACATTGAATAAGGTTTTGACATCTTTCACATCCCTAGTATCTCAATTCCTAAATTCTAATATCAACTCTACTAGCCCCATTATTTTGGTGGTTCCTCTATAAAAGCTTGTAATAGGATTCTGAATAGATTTTAAATTAGTGATAGAACCTCCATCGCTTTATAAACATTCTAAAAGAGTGTATTGATAGTGCTTCCATCACAGTCAATAATCTTTTTACCAAGTATTTATTGATGAAAGCACTCACCATTAAGGTTTCATAGTAAGGATGCTGAACATGTTTCCCATCTTCTAAACCAAATGTGATAGTCTAATTCTTTTCAAAAAATGGAGTCTTCCTCCTTTTAAGATCTTTTAGGCTTTCTCTCTGTTACCTCTCCTCCAATAATCATGTTAATAACTTTGACCACTTCACTCTAAGTTTTCATTGGTTCTGGCTTATCTCTATCTTGATCATCTAGATCTCTATTCCTTCTAGTTTTGTCAGTGATGTTATCAAGTTTCCCATTTTGTATTAAATTTTCTATGGCATTCTTTAATTCTTAGTGTGCCTCAGTTTTGTGCCCATATCTTAATGGTCTTGACAGTAGTATCTCCTATCTTGCATGGCTCTCTTGGTTGGACTCATCCTTCTAGCTAGAGTAATGCCTAAGCCACTTTGTTTGATCCATATGAGGATTTTGGATCTAGAGGTGTTTAGTGGTATGCACTTTTCTACCTCCTTTTTGAACCCTTCTACTAGGTTTTTGAAGTTTGTTCGCTAGAAACTGAGCCTTCTTTGTCCTATTCTTTCATCTTTTCTAATAGGAGCTTTCTCATCATCCTAGTGCATCCTCCTATCTTCATCCATCTTCATCATTTTTATCACCACAGCCATTGCCTCAGTAAAGGTGCTAGGTTCTTTTGTAATGATATTATCTTTGAGCTTCCCCAATCAGTTCTTATTCTTCAAGGCCTCTGTGGTTACTTCATCAATCAAATTTTTTATTTAAATAGCTACATTGTTGAATCTATCTAAATAACTTCTCAATGATTTTGTGGTGTTTTGTCTGTACATTCAAAGATCATTGATGTTTTTAGCATAAAGGACATTAGTGATCAACCGAGTCTAGAATTTCTTAACTAATTCTTCAAAGGATGAGATAGAATTCTTAAAAAGCCAGTGGAACCACTTATGGGCATTCTTTTTTAGTGTACTAGGAAAGACCATACACATGATTCCATTATTTACATTTTAAAGTAACATCCTAGTCTTGAATGAGGATAAATGGTTAATTAAATCCTCGATTCCATCAAACTTATCTAATTAAGGCATTTTGAACTTGGTTGGGATCTACATTTAGATCATTCTATCTACAAAGGGTGTCTTTCCTTCTAGAACACATTTATCTTCTTTCCTCGATCAAACACGAGCTTTCTGCATGACTTTTTTAACTTTTTAAGCTATCTTTAAGTCATCTTAGGCTAAGATTGTTAAGCTATATTCTCCTTCTATTTATTTCCACTAAACACATTTAGAGCTACTACTGGTGTTGCTATATTATTCTCTAATTGAGTTATTTTGGGGTTACTGCCTTGAATTAAGGCATTCAACTATTGTTGCATCAAGAGTATCTAGGTTTGGATGTTTTGAATAATTACTTCTTTACTCATTGAAGGTAGATTGAGTGTTTGGGTTCCTGTGTTTAGGTTTGGTATGTTTGTTAGTGCCTATTGTTGGCCATCCCTGAGTATTACTAATTAGAGTGTATGCTCTGAGTGGAGCCTGTGATGAGGGTCTAACATGTTGAAAAGGTGCTCAAAGAATTATTGTCTGAATATGTACAACTAGGTTAGTTAGAGGAATGGGGACTGAAGGGTTAATATGTGTGTCTAGGGTTAAGATTGATAGTGGATTAGAAGTCATTATGATAATATCTTGCTCAGGAGATGATTAATGGCTTTGAACTCAGAAGCTTCCTATAAACAATGCCACCTGATAACTTATTTTTAGAACACTTGAGTTTAAGCCCTGCAAGGAATTAAATGAGGGTAATATGAGAGGTAGGGAAGATATCCATAAGCCCTTTGATGCCTAAGTTGGAGAATATAGAGAGAGAATTTAAGGAGATAAAGAGAGAAAATAACATGAGAGAATAGAATGAATGAGGATGAGGGATATGGTCCTATTTATAGGGATAGTGATGCTCAAACCTAAGAGGAATATGATTCCTCTTTGATGAAAGTCATGTGCCTATTTGCAGAATATTTCTTCCCATTCAAGAGTCTCCTTAATTGGGAATTCTTCTTTTTTTTTGGGCATTCTTCATCAATAAACAACCCCTATATAGGAAAATAAACCCTTACTAAAATAGAAATATGCACATGGGGTTTCAATGCCTTATTGCCAAAGCATAAGTACATAACACAACTAGTATAAGCACTTAAAGACTAACACCAAGTCCAATAGTAATGCTCTTATGGACACCCGAATGGTATGTAGTAATAAGAAACTTTTATTAATTACTAAGGCTTACTTCCCTATAGTAAATGCAGGTTAAACGTAATGAAAGAAAATGAGCATACACCTATATCCTATGCATGTATTTTATACTAATTATTTAAGCTACATGTATCTTATACTAATTATTTAAGCTTATAGTTCTAATTGAGCTAATAGTTTGCTCAACTACAGTTGATGCTTTTGCATACACATTTTATCCACGGGATGACATCTTCTTAGATATTATGATAGACATGGCTACACTAGCTACTACTAGCAGGGGAATAGAGTATAACACGACCTAGATAAGTAACCACCCTTTAATAAATGCAACAAAAAATCATGCGATGAATGTTAATACGAGCTGTATAAATTTCCTAACCTATATTTTATTTCATAATTGAAAATGTTTAAAATTCAATACTTTTTAGCTTAAATAAACATTTGAGCTACTTTAACACTATTTTTTTACCTTCTCTCATACAACATTTTGTCTAAGGACAGTGACACCTGACATTCTACCAATGACTTCTCTAGTATTTGATTCCTTATTAAAGAAAGTAATGTCTTGTCTCAATATAGTTTTCAAATATAAACCCCTTATCCTTACTGCTTGTCTCTCTCCTATGACCATCCAACAAGCCACCTCTAGAAAACATCAAATAAAGATTTTTAATTCATATGACATGCTTGGTGAATTACATTTCTGTGTACACAAAATAACTTTATTCTATAATCTACTTATAAAGAAATGATGATGCTCTAATCCCTACTACCAAGTAGAGAAATTTTAGAGACACTTGAAAATTTATCAACTACAAAATTAGGTCTAAAGTGGCAATATGCCCTCTGAACTTTCAGCTAAGGTGCAATTAACTCCAAAATCAACTTTTTTAGCTATTTAATCCATAGAGATTCCATTTTTGGCTATTCACCCCAAATTTAATATATTGAATCTCACTTGCTCATAAGAGCTTGTGAGATGTATTAAAAATAAAAAATATTTATTTATTTATTTTTTTATCCTCTTTCTCTCCGTTGTGATAGAATTACACCCATCATACCCATTGCAACCCAACATACCCATTATCGCTACCATCTACCATCGCCCATTGTTAGTGCCACTATCATTAACTAATATATAATTAACACTAGAAACTACCATCATATGAAAACCACCTTATCATAAAAAAAATTGCAAATAAAATTACCACCACCATATGATAAAATTCACAAAAAAAAAAAAGATTCAAAAGGTATAAAAATTTTAGCATATTAAAGGAGAAAATAGTTTATGGAATGAAAATATAGCTTACAACAAATTAAGTTTCAACAATACAACAATTTCACAAAAAATCAATAGGAATTGGAGAGATAATTTTATTACCCAGTTGAATCTAGCTTAAAAAAATAAGAGTCAAGAAAATTGAACAGCAACCAAATCTCTCCTCATCTTCTCTACCCCTTTTTCAATTTTTTTTAATTTTTCCTTAACACACCATATGAGAATACAAAACACATACATCTTTCAATCTCAATTCATTTTGAATCAAAAGTCAACCAGTAAATACCCTTCTTAACCCAAATTCACCACCACTAGGTCTAGTAAAATCAATAATATCATAAAGCAAATTCTCAACTTAACTATTAATCAAAACACCCATTTTAAAAAACTCAATTATTGAGATTTTAATTCTTTTCCAATAGTTTTTGGGTAACTTGATTCTAGCACCAACGATCTTGGTGGAGAGGTAATAACATTGAAGAAGGAGCTTTTTATATGTTAGGAGGGAGCGAGGATATGTATGTTGGCTAAAAAGAGAAGCTTTTAGTGACTTTGTCATTAGTGAATGGAGTAATTGGTTGGGACTATCCTAGTGGTGGTTAAATGGTAGGTGATGCAAGCATAGAAGAGCAAGCCCTTCGATTCATGGATAAATTTCATAAGATATGGTAGTGGCATTTTCATAAATTTTTGTAAGTTCTAAGTATCATATTTGGGTGGTTCAAAAGCCCATTTCATATGGAAATGGGCTAATGATCGCAAGTCATGAGTTTTTCTCATGATGTCCATCATTTTTTGAGCAAATTCTATCATTTAAGCCCTTAAATAGGCAATTTTTATTTTTTCATTTTTTTAGTATTTGATTTTCCTATTTTGTTTAGGATTGTTTTAGGCTTTTACTATTTAAGCTTTTTTTTTCATTATTGGATAGCTATTTTTGATAATGATTGAATCCTTTTTTTTATTTCCAAAATTTTTAAGAAAATTTTGATGCCTATAACCTAGTTTGGCCATAGAACATTAATAATTGGTAGTCATGCATGATTCAATAATTGTTGATTATTACTAATCCACCCTTCTACTATATCAGTTTGGTATTAGAGTTGTGCTCCTCGGATAAGATGTCTCATAGAAGACAACAACAACAACTATAATGACAACATGTAAAATAGGTTTATAAGTTTTATGATTTATGTCATTTAGAGCAGTGATTTGACCAGTGAGTGGAGCAGATGGATCAATAGATTGACACCTTAATGGAATAACTCGTGGAAAGGATAGGGGAGTAGTTAGTCAATTAAAATAGGGAGCAGACAAATCTATATTAGAGATAAATCCCTAATGTTAATAACCAGAGGAATCCTTTTATTGAAGGAAATGAAGACGAAGAAGATGATGGTGATGGTTATTATGATGTACCCCATAGATGTCACTGACAACATGTGGAGGTTGATGACAGGTGGCGATGGGAAGCATGTATGTGGATTGAAATCCCTAAATTTCATGGTACCATATAGCCTGAAGAATTCCCTGATTAGCTGGCCATAGTAGAAGAGGTATTAGAATTTAATAGGGTGCTAAAAAATCATGGAGTACCGTTAGTGGCAACGAGGTTCCAAGATAGGGCGATGGCTTAATGGCAGTAAACTAAGCAAACTCGAGTTAGGTTAGGGAAGTCAAAAATTATGACTTGGGAGAAGATGAAGAACTAGTTGTGTGCCACATTCCTGCCTTATAATTATCAATATTTGATGTACTAGAGGTTACAAAATCTAAGGCAAGGAATCCATTCAGTTGATGATCATACAACTGAATTTTATCAATTGATTGCTTGGAATGAAGTGCATAAGATAGATGACCAATTAGTGGTTTGGTATATTAAGGGCCTAAGGGAACAAATTAAGGAGATAGTCAACATGTATGATCCCATGTCTATATTTGTGGCACGCCAATGGGCTTTGCAGATTGAGAGGAGGCATCCTGGTGGCTTTATGCAAAATACTGGACAGGGTAGCACTGGAAGCAATGCTAGTGTGAGCCATCAAAGTGGTGGCATAGCCACAAGGATTGCAAATAAACTAGTATCTATGTCAAGGCCTACCAGTATTAAAATCTTATGTGTGGGTAGATAGGACACAAGTAGGTTGAGTGTAGAAATAGGGGGAAAAGGGTTATGTTTGCTAATTCAGATGAGCAATATGATGAAGATAAGGGTAGACCTAACTGGAGACTCGATATTTAATATAGATGTGATGTATGAGGAGCTTGTGACTAGTGATGTAGGGACTACATTAGTTGTGCAGAGATCCTGCCTAATGCCTAGAGCTGTTAATGATGATTGGTTGTAAAATAATATCTTGCAATTTACCTACACTATCAAAGAAAAGGTATGAAAATTTTGTGATAGATAGGGGTAGTTTTCAGAATTTAGTCTCAACAAAGGCAGTTCAAAAATTAGGAATTACAACTATTGAGCATCTTAAGCCATACAAATTGGCATGGTTGAAAAAAGGGGTGAGGTAACAATGTTGAAATGTACCTTAGTTTCCTTTTCTATTAGGGCAAAATATATGATGATGTTTAGTATGATGTGATAGCCATGGATGCATGTCATTTATTACTGAGGAGACCATGGCAGTTTAATAGAGATTAATTCATCATTGAAAGATTAACACCTACAACTTTGTGCTTGAGGGAACAAAAATAGTTTTGGTCCCTAATAAGGCTTGTGAATAGTTTGAGACAATGCAGGGAGAAATCAAGGGTTGTGTTAGCTTATTAACTCTATCCTAATTTGATAGAATAGTGTAGAAAGCTAAAGTTATTTATATCCTGTTTGGGAAGATGGTAGATAAAGAAGTGGTAATCCCTAATGTAGTTTTGTCATTTTTAGAAGAGTTCAATGATTTATTTCTAAAAGAATTGCCTAAAAGGTTACCTCTCATGAGGGATATCCAACATCAGATTGGCTTGAACTAGGTACAACTTTGCTAAATCGACTACACTATCAGATAAGTCTTAGTGAGCATGAAGATTTAAAGAGGCAAGTGAAAGAGTTACTGACTAGAGGTATATTTATGAGAGCTTGAGTTCTTATGTTGTATCAGCCTTTCGGACACCAAAGAAGGACAGATGTGCATATATAATCAGGCCATTAATAAAATAATTGTCAAGCATCATTTTCTTATTCCTAGACTAGATGACTTATATGATCAACTTAATAGGGCCATCATTTTTACTAAATTGGATTTTAAGAGTGGTTATCTTCAAATTTAGATTTAAGTAGGGGAGGGGTTGTATAGATGGTTAGTTATGCTATTTAGGTTATCAAATGTACCAAACACTTTTATACGTGTTAAAAATTAGCTTTTAAAGCCTTTCATAGGTAAGTGTGTTGTTGTGTACTTTAATGATATTTTGATTTATAGTGCTAACCAAGATGAGCATTTGCAATAGTTATGAGAGGTCCTCAATGTGATGTGTAAAAAGAAGCTTTATGCTGTAATTAAAAAGTGTGCATTTTTTATTCAAAAGGTGTTGTTTATTGGCTATATTGTGTTGGGTAGGGGGCTGTAGGTAGATGAAATAAAGGTTGAGGTAGTGAAACATTGACCAACACCTACATCTATTACTGAGGTAAGGAGTATCCATGAATTGACTTCATTTTATAGGCATTTTATTCCCATTTTAGCAACATTATAGCACCTATTACTAATTGCATGAGGCAGGTTAGGAAGTTTGTGTGGATTGATAAGGTAGAAAAGGCATTTGACTTGATTAAAATATGCCTTACAATAACTCATATTTTAGTTTTGCTCAATTTTCATCAACCTTTTAAGTTGCATTTAGAAGCTTTAAAAGTGGCAATTGGGGCTATTCTGAGTCAAAGCAGCAGATCAGTGGCACATTTGAATGAGAAGTTATCAGGGACCAAAATTCGCTATAGTACTTATGATGTCGAGTTTTATGGTTTTAAATGAAGTTATTAAACATTGTTGCCATTATTTATTTTAGAGGGAGTTTATTTTGTATATAGATTATGAGGCATTGAAGCACTTACATCGAAAAGACAAAGTTTGTGCTAAGCATGTGAGTTGGGTTGCTTATCTTCAAAAATTCACTTTTATTGTGAAACATAAGTCAGGGGTTACTAATAGGGTGGCTGATGCATTCAGCAGACGAAAGACCTTGTTAACCCAAATGTCCATTAAGGTACCTAGTTTTGAATCTTTTGCAGAATTATTTAAGACTGATCTAGAATTTTTTACTATTTTTGCTAAGATTAAAGCAGATGAAAGTATAGATTTCCTAGTGCATAATGGATTTCTATTTAAAGGAAACTATCTATATGACCTGGATTATAACTTGCATTTAAAGATTATTTAAGAATTACATGGTGAAGGGCATGTAGGTTGAGATAGAACTATACAGTTAGTGCAAACTCAATATTTTTAGCCTACCATTTATAAAGAAGTTGAGAGGGTGGTGTAGAGATGTTGGATCTATCAAGTCTATAAAGGCACAACATATAATCTGGGTCTATACTTATTGTTGCCAGTTCCATCATAGCCTTGGGTGGAGCTTAGCATGGATTTTAGGCTAAGATTACAATGCAAACATTAAGGTTATAATTCTATTTTTTTATGGTAGTTGATTAGTTCTTAAAGATGGTGCATTTTATACCCTATAAGAAAATAACAGATGTTGTTTATGTTGCTTAATTATTCTTTAAGGAAATATATAGGTTGCATGGCTTACCCATATCTATAGTGTCAAATTGAGATACCAGGTTCCTTAGTCAGTTTTGGAGAAGTTTATAGAGAATGGTTAACATAAAGTTGAATTTTAGTAGTGGATATCATCCACAAATAGATGGTTAAACTGAGGTGGTGAATCAATCTTTAGGTAACTTGTTGAGATGCCTCATGGGTGAACATCTGAAGAGTTAGGATCAGAAACTATGCCAAGTAGAGTTCGCTCATAATCATACAGTCAACTAGAGTAATGGATTTAGTCCTTTTATAGTAGTGTATTTGTTGTGCTAAGAGGACCTTTGGATTTAATTCTCTTTCAGTTACGACAAGATTTCATGGCAAGGCAGAGAATTTGGTTACTGGATTGCATGAAGTTTATAAGGTTGTCCATGATAACCTAATGCATATTGTTCAAGTATAAGTAGGTTATTGACAAGAAGAGGCAATATGTTGAGTTTGATGTGGGGGATTATGTGTGGGCTATTCTTGCAAAAGAGAGGTTTCCTATATGTGAATGCAATAAGTTGTCTGCCAAGAAGATTGGGCTAATTGAGATTGTTCGGAAGATCAATCCTAATGTCTACCACTTGAAGTTACCTAGCCACATTCAGACTGCATATGTCTTTAATGTAAAGCACTTTGTTGGGTTTCGTGATACAAACACAATGGAAAAATTAAAAATTTATCATGTTTCCAAACCTGGATCCATGTAATTCAACTACTTGATTAAATCTACGATTTCAAGAATCTCACCAAGATGCAGAAGATTCAAGATTTTCTGGAAGGATGAGAGGAGGTTCACATTGGTGACACCTTACTTTGAGCCTTTTTCTTTGGTTGTTCATATCTAGACGTCTCCAAAAGGATGCGTCCTCTATAGGTATCCACACGAATAGCCCTTCACAAAATGAATTGGAGTGTGTGCTAGTAACCTCTTTGATTGTCTCACAAATAAAGAAAAAGAAAAACTCTGTCTTTATTTTTTAAGAAGAAAGAAAACGAATTTGGAGGCAGAAAAACAAGTGTGTTAAACCCTAAAGAATATAATAAATTTATAGACTCCAAATTAGGGTTTCACCTACCAATGACCTTTTGGTAACTTCCATTTATTATAATATGATTTTTTTTAAAAACAAATCAGAAATAATATCTTATTTATTTATTTAAAATAGCATTTATCTTAAATAAATAAATAAAACACTTTAATTATTTATTTCCACAAAGTTTATTTTTGGGCTCATTAAACCCAAATTCATTTTGGGCTTATTCTAAGTCTGTGACCCTGTAGGTTCACATAACATTGGCAGTGGGCCTAAATCTCTACTTAGGCCTACAAGTCATAAGTGGCCTTTAGCAAGACATTATGACTACCCATGTCAATAAAGTCAATAATTATAGTGAATTTTATTATCCCTTTATCACATGATATCCTAATTGAACATAAGGCATAGAATGTCATCCTTATATAGTTCAATATTGTGACTTGATTCCAAGTAGACTTAGAATGATAACTCTTTATCAATTCATTTCAGCATGGCAATGCACTTTCCTTCAGTCTATCTCATCAAGGGGCCCTCAGATATCTTTCTCATATTAATGAGGGATAAATCCCTTCTAAATCACTCACATTCCTCACATAACTAATTTCATATCCAACAACATCCTATTTAATCATCTGGTTAAAGACAATGTTAGAATGTGTCAAAACATAAAATAGCTATATAGAAATCCATGAAGATTTCAAGGTCAAAAGACCAAAATAAAATTATTGTGATGAGAAATAATTATGACAATAATCTATGCAGTATTTTCATAGTGGATCAATGCAGTACATGATCTCTCATCATGTACCTATGAGTTGACTTAATATCTCATATTCATGATTAGGAAAACATAACCATCAGTCAACTTCATACTAGCCTTAATACTTTAATATTTATATATAATGAATAAATGGCTAGAGATAATTAAAATAGACCTCTTATTTTAATTTAAGGGTTTTACCATCAAGTCACGTAATTGATGGCCTTAGTAAGAATTAACCATTCATATAATTATCATAAAATTAAATGATAATGAAATACCTCTTTGTTAATAAAAAAAGAAAGTCAATACATAATCACGAATGATTGACCTAGTGCATATCACTAACAATCTCCCACTTGTACTAGGCCCAATCAACATTGTATCGAATACCCATAGACCTAGTATGACTCATGTTTAGGTTGTGGAAGAGGCTTAGTCAGTGGATCAGCAGCATTATCATTTGTAGGTACTTTGCATATCTTGACGTCTCCTCTCTCAATGATTTCTCGAATGAGATGATAGCGCCTGAGTATGTGTTTGGATCTCTAATGTGATATGGGCTCCTTAGCTTGGGCTATAGCTCCATTATTGTCACAATACAAGTTCACTAGATCTGATATACTAGGAATAACACTAAGTCCAGTTGTGAACTTCTTAATCCAAACAGCCTCCTTAGTTGCTTCCGAGGCAGCTATGTACTCAACTTCTGTTGTAGAATCAGCAACAGTGTCTTACTTAGAACTCCTTCAGCTCACTACACCTCCATTCAAACAAAACACATATCTTGACTATGATAAAAAATCATCCTTGTCAGTTTAGAAGCTGGCATCTGTGTAACCATTTACAACTAGCTCATCTTCCTGACCACCATACAATAAAAATGCATCCTTAGTTCTTCTCAATTACTTAAGGATATTTTTAACTACTTTCTAGTGACTTTCACCTAGGTCTGACTGGTATCTACTCGTTGTGCTTAAAGCATATGAAACATTAGGTCGAGTACACAACATTGCATACATGATAGATCTAATAACATAAGCATATGGAATCTTACTCATGCGGTCTCACTCATATTATGTCATAGGACACTAAGTCTTGCTGAGACTAATGCCATGTGACATTGGCAAAAATCCTCTCTTGGAATCTTGTATATTAAACTTGTTCAATAACTTATCAATATAAGTGCTTTGACTTAGGCCAATAAGCCTTTTAGATCTATCTCTATAGATTTTGATGCCTAATATATAAGCAGCTTCACCTAAGTCTTTCATTGAGAAACAATTCCCTAACCATAATTTAACATTTTGTAAAATAGGGATATCATTTCGAATGAGTAGTATGTCATCCATATACAACACTAAAAACACAATAGCACACCCACTAACTTTCTTGTATACACAAGGTTCATCTTCATTTTTAATGAAGCCAAATTCTTTGACTACTTCATCAAAACAAAGATTCCAACTTCGAGATGCTTGCTTCAATCCATAAATGGATCTTTGAAGCTTGCATACCTTTCTAGAATTCCTAGGACTAATAAAACCCTTTGGTTGTGTCATGTACACATCATACACATCCTCAAGTAAGTTTTCATTAAGAAATGTTGTTTTAATGTCCATTTGCCATATCTCATAATCATAGTATGCAGCTATGGCAAGGAGAATTTAAATAGATTTTAGCATAGCCACTGGTGAAAAAATTTCACCATAGTCTATACCATGTGTTTGTTTGAAACCTTTTGCAATCGATCTTGCCTTAAAGGTATGCACATTGCCATCCATGTCAGTTTTCTTTTTGAAAACCCATTTGCACCCAATAGTTTTTAAACCATCATTTGGGTCAATCAAGGTCCATACTTGATTATCATACATGGATTGTATTTCTAATCTCATGGCTTCAAGCCATTTCTTAAAGTCAGGACTATTTATGGCCTCCTGATAGGATGTAGGCTCATTATTATCCACAATTAGCAGATCATTATCATCGGTTCTGAGAAATCCATATCTCATAGGGATTTGACGTATCTTACCAGACCTCTTTGGGCCTTCTGGTACTTGTGCAGGTTCAACAACTACTTATTGATTCAGCTATGGTTCCATATCAGGTAAAATGCTATTTTATGGGCCTTGAATTTCTTCAAGTTGCACTATGCTCCCACTAGTTCTTTTGGAAATAAACTCTCTTTCCAAAAATACACCATTCTGAGACACAAATTCTTTGTTCTCAGATGCATTGTAGAAGTAATATCCTTTAGTTTCTTTAGGATATCCCATAAAAAGGCATTTGTTAGATTTGGGTGCTAGTTTATCTGAAATTTGATGCTTCATAAATGCATCACATCCCCAAATCTTAAGAAAAGACAAACTGGGAGTTTTTCCAGTCTATATCTCATATGGTGTCTTTCCAACTGCCTTCGATGGAGCTCTATTCAAAATGAATGCAGCAATTTCTAAAGCATATCCCCAATAAGAGATTGGAAGATCAGATTAACTCATCATAGATCAAACCATATCCAATAGAGTCTGATTTTTGCGTTCAGACACACCATTCCATTGTCGTATACTTAGAGAAGTCAATTGTGAAACAATCCCACAATCTCTAAGATGATCTATAAATTCTTGGTTTAAATATTCATTACCTCAATCATATCTTAGTATTTTAATATTTTTACCAAGTTGATTTTGTACTTTATTTTTGAAAATTTTGAACTTTTCAAAAGATTCAGATTTATGTTTTATTAGATAGAGATAACCATATCTACTGAAATCATCCGTGAAAATTATGAAGTACTGAAAACCTCCTCTAGCAATTGAGCTTAATGGTCCACATACATCAAAATGCATTAGCCCAATAAGTCATGAGCCCTCTCACTCTGTCCAGTAAAAGGTGTTTTAGTCATTTTTCCAAGTAAACAAGATTCACATGTATCAAATGATTCATAATCAAATGAATTTAAAAGCCCATTTTGGTGTAGCTTTGAAATGCGTTTCTCATTTATATGGCCTAAACAATAATGCCAAAGATAGGTCAATTTTAAATAATTAGATTTAGACTTCTTTGTATCAACATTATAGATTGACATTTTATTAGTGTCTTCGGCATCTAAAACATAAATTCCACTAGTGCATGGAGCATATCCATAGAAAATGTTATCCTAATAAATACTGCATTTATTATTCTTAATAATAAATTCAAATCCTTTCTTATCCAAACAAGAAACAGAAATTATATTCCTATGCATAGTAGGTACATAATAACAACTTTCTAAAGATAAAACAAGTCCACTAGACAAAGGTAACACATAAGTTCCTACAGCTAAAGCAGTAACTCTTGCTTCATTACCAACTCGTAGGTACACTCTTCGCCTCTTGCCAATGATCTACTCCTTTTTAGACCCTACACATTTGTACAAATGTAAGATCCTGATCCAGTATCTAATCCCCAAGAATCAAAATCAAAAGCAGATAAATTTAATTCTATAATATGAAAACCTGAAGAGGTAGTCTCACCACCCTTTTTCTTCTTCAGATCATCTAAATAGAGCTTGCAATTTCTTTTCCAATGGCCTGGCTCATTATAGAAAAAACAAATTCCTTCCTTTGCTTTGGGTTCAGCTTTGGATTTAGGCTTGGGCTTGGGCTTCTGAAAGCCTTTAAAGACCTTGCCCTTGCCCTTTCCAACCCTTTTCATCCCCTTTCCCTTATTGACCATGAGAACATCCTTTGTGTTACTCTTGATGTTCTTTTCAGCAGTTTTCAGCATCCCATGCAACTCTAAAATAGTCTTCTTCATACTATGCATATTAAAATTCATAATGAAGTTATCATAAGCTTCAGGCAAAGATTGGAGAATAATATTCATAGCCAGTTCTTGTTCAATCTTAAGACCAAGCTTGTCCAAATGATCAAGATGACCCTTTATCTTGAGAACATGAGGATTGATAGAGCCACCAATAGTTAGCTTGTAGGAAAGCAATGCCCTAATGGTGTTGAACCTTTCAATTCTAGCTTTCTCTTGGAACATTTCCTTGAGATGGCCTATCATAGTATAAGCCTCCATTTCCATCAATTGCTTTTATAGCTCAGATTCCATACATCTAAGCATGACATAAGTGACATCAGTAGAATCAGTAAGATGCTTGATATAAGCATCCCTTTGTGCTCTAGGAGCATTGGCAGCTGGTTCCTCAAGGATGGGTTGATCAAGAATGTATTCCTATCTCTCATGCCTAAGAACAATTCTTAGGTTTTTGTACCATTCAAGAAAGTTAGTCCCATTGAGTTTATCCTTCTCAAGGATCGATCATAGTGACATGGTAGGTGTAGTGTTTGAAGTCATTATCTATAATAAATATATGTAAAGTCCATTCAATATTTTATTAAATATGTATAAGGCATAAAAAACTCCCACTAAATTTACTCAAATCAATAACCCTCTAAGTTAATTTTATAAATTTTAGTGGGCCAAGATCCATATTTCACCATACTCTAAGTGAGCTTTGGCTCATCGCCTAAAATATGGTTATTTAGGTAGACATCTCATGTAACTCTTGGATGGTATGGGATTTGACATCACATGTCATGGCTAAAAATCCCATCTAATGCCCTAGGTCCAAAACCATTTTGATAACCTAGTTAAGTCAAACTATGTCAAATGTTTGGATAGCACCATTATCCAACTTGCCTTCCCTAGATAAATTTATACACCCTACTTTAGCAGGCTCATATATAATAATCTAAGGCTTTACAAGTGTTGAGCTTATGGGAGGCATTATAATGACTTAATATTAAATGAGGGTTCGTCTTTATTTAATCTTATTTATTTATTGTTATGTTGTATTGCATGGCATCATATGGCATCACATACATAACAACAAAAATAAATGTGATATAGCATGACCCAAATCTAAGTTGATTTTCATAAGCCAATATGAAGATCAAAGGTCAAACCTAGGTAATATTACAATTACAAATTGAGCCTCCAACTTGGATCTCCATCTTTTACCATGGATCTCCTTCTTTGGTTCCTACCTTGGATCTCCATCCTGGGCCTCTAACTTGAATTGCACCATCAGTCTTGATTTACAAAAAATATTGTAATTTATTCTACACTATTCTAATAAAATAAATACAACAAAACAAAAATGACTTGCAGGCCGTATTTAAAATTACAACCTATAAAAATAAAATCCAATCACGTTGGTCTAAGGGCCATGCTATGCACCATGCATAAAACAACAAACATGTATAACATAATAATCTATTTAGTTATTAAATCCAATAATTATGTTAAAAATAAAATACTATGACAATTCTTTCAGGGTCAAAGGGTAGTGCCCCTTACAAGGTCCTAGGGGCAGCACCCCTTAGCGGGGTCCAAGGGGCAATGCTCCTGGCAGGGTTCGGGGGCGGTGCCCCAGGTGGCGATCTCACTAACTGGCCAGTCAACAAGTCTGACAATAAACACTTTACCTTAGCTCTTCGGTGAATTGCCTTTCAAATTTATGAACATTAATGAATTTTCGTAATCAAATTACTATAAAATCAATTTGTTCAAAAATAGAAAAAAAAATGCTCAATTAAAATAGCCACCTTAAAACCCTAATTTGCATCAAGGAAGAAAATAACTAATTTTTTGTAATGATATTATTGAATAAGCTATTGCCTAAAAACATCACTTTCTATAAACATCTTACAATCTGAAAAATCCGTTCAAAACATATCAAAATAAATTTTTTTTAAACAGATGCATCCATTAAGAAAACCCTAATTTCTGTAATCAAAATTACATCTTGAATAAATTTGTATACAATAGATCCATTCTACATAATTTGTTTAACATTTAAACAGATTGCCCTTAACACATAATCTGCATAATCATAAAAATTCTATTTTAGATTTAATAAAAAATGATTTTCCTGATCAAAATAGAAAATGATTTTCCTAATTAAAATAGGAAAGAAATATGTTATTTCAATTAATCATATTAATCAAAACATAAAACATAATAGATTTTAATCCTTAAGTGATTAGGTTTTCGAAAACAGAATTTCTGTTTCATTAAATCACATTAATAAAACATTATACTTAATTTGTTTTTCATAAAAACATCATACAAAATTCGTAAAATCAAAAACTGCTTTTAGTTTAATCACATTAAACCATTACAAACATTAATTAAATTAATGTTTAATTCCGTTTTCAAAAAGATTACTAAGAATTGTCACAAAACAAATCAAAACCCTTTTTGATAATTTTGAAAACCCTTTTCAAAATGAATCATAAACCCTAACATATATCATATATACATAGAATCAATTAATTGAATTACAAGTGGCTCTTATACCATTATTGGGTTTCATGATACAAACACAGTGGAAAAATTAAAAATTTATCGCATTTCCAAACCTGGATCCATGTAATTCGACTACTTAATTAAATCTAGGGTTTCAAGAATCTCACCAAGATGCAGAAAAGGGAAGATTTTCTGGAAGGATGAGAGGAGGTTCACACCGGTGACACTTTACCTCGAGCCTTTTACTTTGGTTATTCAGATCTAGACGTCTCCAAAAGGATGCGTCCTCTATAGGTATCCACACAAATAGCCCTTCATAAAATGAATTGGAGTGTGTGCTAGCAACCTCCTTGATTGTCTCACAAATAAAGAAAAAGAAAAACTCTGTCTTTGTTTTCTAAGAAGAAAGAAAACGAATTTGGAGGCAAAAAAACAAGTGTGTTAAACCCTAGAGAATATAACATATTTATAGACTCTAAATTAGGGTTTTGCCTACCAATTACCTTTTAGTAACTTCCATTTATTATATTCTAATTTTGTTTAAAAAATCAGAAATAATATCTTATTTATTTATTTAAAATAACATTTATCTTAAATAAATAAAACAATTTAATTATTTATTTCCACAAAGTTTATTTTTGGGCTCATTAAACTCAAATTCGTTTTGGGCTTGTTCTAAGTGTGTGACCATGTAGGTTCACATAACATTGGTAGTGGGCCTAAATCTCTATTTAGGCCTACAAGTCATAAGTGGCCTCTAGCAAGATATTATGACTACCCAAGTCATGTGAAATCAATAATCTGACATAACCTAATTACAGTGAATGTTATTGTCCCTTAATCACATGATATCCTAATTGAACATAAGGCATAGAATGTCATCGTTATATAGTTCAATATTGTGACTTGATTCCAAGTAGACTGAGAATGATAACTCTTTATCAATTCATTTCAGCATGGCCATGCATTTTCCTTTAGTCTATCTCATCGAGGGGCCCTTAGATATCTTTCTCATATTAATGAGGGATAAATCCCTTCTAAATCACTCACATTCCTCACATAACTAATTTCATATCCAACAACATCCTATTTAATCATCCGGTTAAAGACAATGTTAGAATGTGTCAAAACATATATTAGCTATGTATAAATCCATGATGATTTCAAGGTCACAAGACCAAAATAAAATTATTATGATGAGAAATACTTATGACAATAATCTATGTAGTATTTTCATTGTGGGTCAATGCAGTACATGATCTCTCATCATGTACTTTGAAGTTGACTTAATATCTCATTTTCATGATTAGTAAAACATAATCATCAGTCAACTTCATACTAGCCTTAATACTTTAATATTTATAGATAATGAATAAATTGCTAGGGATAATTAGAATAGAACTCTTATTTTAATTTAAGGATTTTACTATCAAGTCACATACTTGATGGCCTTAGTAAGAATTAACCATTCATATAATTATCATAAAATCAAATGATAATGAAATACTTCTTTATTAATAAAATAAGAAAATCAATACATAATCACAAATAATTGACCTAGTGCATATCACTAACACACTTGATACCTTTTGCATATGATTCATCAGATGAGTTAGATTCAAGGGTGAATTTTGTCCAACCTGAGGAGAATGATGCAGGTATAGAAAAGCAAGCCCTTCAACTCATGGATAAATTTGATAAGTTATAGTAGTGATATTTTTGTAAATTATTGCAAGTTCCAAATATCAGATTTGGGTGGTGATTCAAATGCCTATTTCATATGGAAATAGGCCAACGATCACATATCATGAGCTTTGCTCATGATGTCCATCACTTTTTAGGAAAATTCTATCATTTAGGCCCTTAAATGAGCAATTTTTATGTCTTTGTTATTTTAGGATTTGATTTTCCTATTTCGTTTAGGATTGTTTTAGTGTTTTACTATTTAAGTTTTTTGTTTTCATTGTTGGATGGAAGTTTTTGATAATAATTGAACCTTTTCCTGATTTCCAAAATTTTTATGAAAATTTTGATGCCTATAGCTTAGTTTGATCACAAAAGATTGATAATTAGTAGTCATGTAGGATTCAACAATTGTCGATTGATACTAATCCACTCTTCCACTATGTTAGTAGGCAACAATGAGAGATTTATTTGAACCATGTGCTTTTTTTTTTTCACAGAAAAGAAAAAAGAAGGAAGAGGTTTGATGGAGTTTTGCTAGTGTTGATGGTGGTGTAGTGAAGGCGGAGGCAATGGTTCAATGGAGAAGGAATAAGAAAAATGAAAATTCTATGGATTAAATAGCCAAAAAAGTTGAATTTAAGGTTAATTGCAGCTTGGCTGATAGTTTAAAGGGTGAACTGCCACTTTAGCCAACAAATTAGTAACATTTTCCCAATTGATTAAAATGAAAACAATCATACAAGAGATATCCAGTGAAAAGTGTGTCCACCTTTAACTTTTTACCTCTAAAAAGCTGTAATATAAAGTTGTTGTTGTTTTTTTTTAAGATTAACTAATGTGGTGAAGATGATTACCTTCGAAACTACTTCAACCCCATCTGACTCTGGGCTTCGCCAAAGGCATCAATGATGTCCCCTAGGTTAATTGTCATGAAAGGCATACAGATGAGCCATTCCCAATAGTAGCAATTGTGCCAATAATCATCAAAATGACATATTTGGAATCTGCAAATGAGAAAAGCTTGTCAAATGGAACTGATTTAACTTTTCATTTCCATTGCTCTTCTCCGACTCCCGTGGCTGCCCACTTTTGCTCAACTTTATCTTTTCCTCCTCTTCATGGCCCTTTGATGTGCTGGCTTCATGGGTATCAGCAAGGCCATTGAGGCCATTCTCTTTGCCCATAAAGACAATCTCAAGATAACTCCGATTATCATTAGCTCTTACAATGTGGACAAATTTTACTGCATGCATGTCACTTGATATTAACACCTTAGTATTAAAACAAGAAGTAATTGTAGACTCTAGTAATGAAAAATCAAAACCAACAAACAACAAAGGGCAATACAAAAACAAGGAAAAAAATAATGAAAATCTTTAATTGTACGAGCTGATCTTACAAAGTAAAGCATTAAAAATTCTAGATAGAGGGTTGAGTAAACACATATTTCTTGAACTGAACTGAAGTGACCATTAAGCAACATAAAAGATAGAACTTCACTAATCTTTTTTTTTTTTTTAAAAAAACTTATTTTATAATCTAAGAAATCAGGATTTCTATATTCTAATCTTGAATACTTTAAAAACAAGAAAATAAAAGAAAAGACGGGTTAGGAACTTATAATTGCATAATAAACCGGGAAGGTAGTTATAAATAAACCATTTACTTTAAGCAAAACAAACAAGTAAAATAGAAATTCCGATGGACTACGCTTAAATGAGCGTATGAAAAGATTGTGCAGAAAATGGACTATCGAAAAGCAGTGAAATAGTAATGTGAAAACAAAAACAAGAAGAAGAAGAAGGACAGGAACAAAACCCAGATAACAGTTTAAAAAATAATAATAATTAAAGAGATATGAAGATTAATTTTTTTTTTGGAACAACTATTTATTATTATGTTAGGTTAGATGAGGTGGAGTGAGGTTCGAACTGCCCTCATCCACAAGGGCATTCAATATCCTAACCACCATAGTCAAAGTAGGGCAAAGATACATGAAGTTGCTCACCAAACAAAGAAAATAAATGAATGAGTCGTTGAAAAGAAAGATGTAGATTTTGTTTACAACTCTTTTTGTAGCTTTTGTACAATTTTTGTTCCGGTTTGGAAATAGCTAGATGCCATTTGAATTCTTGAAACTTTATAAATATATAGCCGTTTTCTTCGATTCCTTGCAATGCAAGAATTTTGGAGCCGTGGTCAGGAGTCAACGTACATGCCTGCTGAATATGTTTGAATATTGAATAATATTGAGGAGTAGCTGTAGGTGCTGCATCCCTAGTTAATAACAGAGAGATAAAAGAGATTGATCAAAACGTGCGGAGGGAAGCTTCCTGTAGCTTAGCCACCTAGGTCTTGGGGAGTTATTTGTCAACAAAATTAATCCTAAATTCATGTGATTATATGAATTTTAAATAATATATACATTTTACATACTTATTAAATAATTTTAATAAATTTCAAAATATAGATTATAAAAGTCAAAATTTAGAAAGTTATATATATATATATATATATATCTATAATCTTAATATGTATAGTAGTAATAATGATTAAAAAATAAAATAAAAATAGAAAGTCATTGATAAGTTATAAATTTTTTTCTTATGTTAAATAAAAAAAATGTTTTTTTAATTCAACAAAATGTGGATGTCTTAATTATAATAAAAGACATAATTTCTAATGATAAAAGAAAAGTAGTATCTTAGATGTAGTATATTAAAATATTTTATATTGAATAAAACTTATATATTTAAAATAAGAATTTTTATTGTCATTATTCTTAAATATAATATAATTTATCTTGAGACTATTAAATTATTAATGGAGTATGTATAATAGTTAAGAAAATTTTTTAAAAATATACTTTTTAATGGTTTAAGAAAAATGATTGAGTGATTATTTGATATTAAAAAAGACATATTACATAAAAACTTTAAGAATTTGAGTTGTTTTACAATATGTATAGTAGTATTTTAGTTAAAAAAATAATACTAGGAAAGTATAATAAATGTTTTATTTTTAATAAAAATCAAATTTTTTAAAAATTTGACACATTAGATTTTAAAGTGCATACTCAAATATGAAGATAAAAATTTGTCAAATTTTTGATTTAATGACTTTAAAGCTCATTTTTTTAATATATATATATATATATATATTAAACAAATTCCCAATTTGTGGTTGAAGATTTTATTATTTTATGATAATTTTTGCTGAAGTGATGGATAGGCCAGTCATTTCGTCATTAGAGCTGCTAAAGTACCTCTTTTTTTTTTTTTTGAGGAGAAATGCCAAAGATTCATTTTTTGCAAACTGAAATGGCCATTCCCCACTTCAAGTGGTGGAAATGGCATAGTTTTTTTTTATGCATTTTTTTAAATTTATATTTTTTATTTTAATATTATTTTTTTAAATAAGGAGAACAAGAAATCAGACAATCCATCATGACATCTCAACTAAACTGACACCTCCATACCACCAACATTATATTCCAACATCCTACCATATATTCAAAATAAAATAAAAAAATTACAAATAAGTTATTACAAAGCTGAAAGCTCAAAAAATAACTAAGAGTCTAAAATTCTCTTTACCAAGAGCATCATGAATCATAAGACTATTATAGCAAGGGGGATAAGACTCCCACCAGGTAATCTTAGGTATAGAAATAGCTAAAGTTGACATCTTGTCAGCAACAACATTTCCTTCTCTAAACACATGACTAATATAAACCTACATTCTGCTTAATAAATTAAGGCATTGCTGCCATAAAGAGCACAACCTCTAAGGAACTTCTGCTGGCCTACACAATAAGAGATGAATAACAAGTAAAGAATCACATTCAATCCACAAAAGGATGAAGATTCAGCTTCCATGCCTTTTGAACACCTGTGATGACCCTGGATGTTTCTGCTTCAAATGTAAAGCAAATGACTAAGGGAGCAGCATAAGAGACAAGCGAGCTACCTTTTGGATCATGAATAATGTCACATGTGCCTGCACGACCCGGAGAGCCACGACCAGCCCCATTGGAGTTTAAAGTGAAACACCCTAAAGGCAGACACAACTAAGGAACTAGAATAACATGCTGCTACTTTCTCAAAACTCCAGAAAGCAAAAACGAGAAAGAATTTGCAATTCAGATTGCCTATTACAAATAAAACCATAATGAAAAAAAATTAACGTCTTTTATGTAAAGACAAATAGTCCTGACAGCATGAGAAATAGGAATAAAAGAATTTTCAAAAACCATTCTATTTCGAACATGCCATAAACACCACACAAAATAAGGTAAACCAACTCTCTACGAAGTGCCAATTTGGGAAGAAAGTCGAAGCAAACAACTGCTTGAAACCATTAGACAAATCCAGCAAAGTATCAAACATACTTTCCAAAGCATACCATAAAGTAACATCATAAGGGCACTTAGTGAATAAATGATCCACTAACTCAAGAGATCTCAAAAATAAATGGCATTGCGAACCTGAAGAAATCCATTTTTGTTGCAAAATGTCTTCAATTGGTAACTTATTAAGTAAACTTTTTCATAACAAAAAAGATCTAAAGGGTGATAAGAAATGGCGCCAAACATTAAAGCTCCACATAACCTTAAGAAGCTAATTTCGAAATGATTAAAAGCTTCACTATAAGAAACAACACCAGATAAAGAATACCGCCAAATAAAAGAATTAATATTTGAAAACAAAATTGCTCAATGTCTGAAGCAATGTTCGGATAAGCGATTTTAAAATTAGATGGAAGATGCCTTATACCACCATAAGAAACGTCATAAACTCTATCAGAAAGCTTACCTAGAACTGAAAGGGGGATATGAATAATATCATTAATACAGTACGTAAGCCAATTAGAATGCCAGAAATTCAAAGAAGAAGCAACCAAAGCAATCCATTGTGAATTATCAAGCCAATCACAAAGAACACCATTAATAGAGGACCAGATAGAAGAACATAAATAAGCTGATCAAGGCTTCAAAATAGATGAGAAAAATTTAAATCTAAAAATGAAAATGGAAAAGAATGCTCAGCATAACCTCTCCAAGAAAGCTTTAACAAAAGAGCTTGACTAAGATGGTGTAAAGGTTTTAAACCAAACCTCCTTCATCAGTTAGAGAACAACACTTATGCCAACTAACTATTACCAATTTCTAGTCCAAAATAAAGCTAGTCTATATGAAGTTGCAAATAGCTTGCTCTAAAAATTTCAGAAGAGAAGCTAGCCTTTTATAAACCATAGATGAGTGCAAGAAAGACCCATATATAACCAATTTCACCAAAGCAAGCGTACCCGCCATAGAGAAAGTTTCACCCTTCTAATTATGACATTTAGAAATTATTTGACTTGCCAAAGGTTGTAACTAACATCGTTTAGGAAGACCTTTGAATAAAAGAACACCAAGATAATTAAAGAGCAGAGAGCCACTTTTGAACCTTTCTTGAGAATAAATAACCAAAGCCCGAGCACTAGAAATTGAATTTCCAAAAAAGATTTTAAATTTGCTTCAATTAACTTCCTGACCTGATAAATTAGCATACTCACTAAAGACTTTTAGCAATAGCTCAGCATTAGCTTTTATAGCATGACAAAAAATGAGGATGTCATCCACATATAATAAATGCGAAGGACATTAAACCCTATTGGAAGCATGCATAGGAGCTAAATTGAGCAAGGTTTAAGACCTTATGATTTAGCCAAGCAAAACAAAAGAGGCGAAAGAGGATCTCCTATCTGACACCTCTGGAGTAAGAAAAATAAAAACATGAGCTGAATGGAGAACGGTGTTAATCAAACTACAAAAAACTTCTAAGAATCTGAAACTCTGATGCACTGATAAAATTAATGTCCATTCCATAGTATCAAATGCTTTTTGAACATCAATTTTAATTGCCATATTACCACCAAATACTTCTTATCAAGAAGATTAACATTTTCTAAAGCAACTGTGATATATTGTTCTATATGTCTTTCAAGAATGAAACCAAACTGAGGAGGAGCTATAATTCGAGATGCAATTTTAGCAAGACATTCAGCCAACATCTTATTAATTATTTTATAAATAAAATTACTAAGGACTGTAGGGCTAAAATTCTCCATAACCAAAGTGTCATGAACTTTAGGCACAAGAGTCATAAAACTACAATTAAGACCTCCCATAAGAAATCCAGAAGTGAAAAAACTCTTAACAGCAGCGTAAACATCCATACAAACAAAGTCCTAGCATTTTTTGAATAATAAACCAGTAAACCTAACAAGACCTCGGGCACTTTAAGGATCCATATCAAAAATAGTATTTTTAATAACTGTGTCCAGAGGAACACACATCAACAAAGCATTCTCCTCACTAGAAACCAATTTGGGGATAACTGAAGACACCTCTTGAGAACAAGAAATAGATCTAGTAGAAGAACATAAGCTTTCATAAAAATCTATGATATGATTTTCCACCACAATTGGATCATCCATAACAGAATTATTACTCATTAGACTATGGATACTAGAAAAAACTCAATGTCTAGCAAGCAAAGAATGATAAATTTAGGATTTCTATCTACATGATGTAACCACCAAATGTGACTGTGATCCTTAAGAAGAGAACTCTTATTATCTAAATGGGTGGCAAGCTATTTCAAAGCTTCCAATTCTCTAGTATAAAGGACATCCAAGAAACCAATGGTCTTCATATTTGCTTGAACTTGGGACAAAGTAAGTTGAGCAGAACTAATCAAATGATCTAAATGGCTAAATGTTATTTTATTCCAACCATGAAGAAAAGTATGATGTAATTTCAATTTATGTATAAGGATAAACATAATATGACTCGAAGCATGAATAGAACCCCAAAAGTTACAAACATCATCATAAAATTGCTCATGTTTAACCCACATAGGAAGAAATCAAAATGGCTTAGGGGTAGTCACCTAATTAAGTTTGCAGTTAAGAAGGAGAGGATTATGATTCTGTTGATAGCACACTAGAGCCTGACACTCCATACTTTTCTAAAAGGGAAGAGCCATATTATTACAAAAGGAATGATTAACACGACTATCACCTCAATGATTATTAGACCATGTAAAAAGGGATCCCCTTGTGTCCAAACATGTCAAATTACAATCATTCATAACTAAAATAAAATCCAAAAAAGAATGAGCAGAAGAAGGTTTACCTATTATTTTATGTGAACTAAAGCATGCATTGAAATCACTAATGACATACCATATATCATTATTCACTAAACCAGCAATACTTAAAAGAGCATTCGACAATAAATGATGACTTGAAGAAAGCACATTATCGTAAACACAAGTAATAACTTGAGTAATCGAATGAAGAGAAAACTTAAGTATAATATGCTGATTAGAACAAGCAAGGTTCAATACATTATGAACCCCAAGTTTGGACGAAATAAGAACCCAAAGAGAAGGAGTAGAAACATATTATCTGCAATAAAAAATAGTCTAATAGAATTCCAAAAATGATAATGAATATCACTGAAAAGAATTTTTGGCTCAGCAAGACAAAGCAAATCAGGCTTATGCAAGGGCATAAATTATAAATAGCTTATTGTGTTAAGGCATTACCAGGCCCCCTACAGTTCCAATAAAGGACCTTCATTTAGAAGTACGAAAAGAAGCCTGAGTAATAGGCTTATTGCTAGAAAGTGGGATATGCTTCTTTGGAGATTTCTTGTTTGGCCACCTTTTGCTAACCACCATCACAATCATCAACTTGATTAGCCCAATATTGTTCACTCATTAAAATAAGTTCTTTTTATGCATTCTCTTGTTCTTTCGGTTGAGTAGAAGAGTGAACTGGAGAAATAATTTTCGTAGGATCATCTATGGATGGAGCCTTTAAAGAAAATTCCATAATATCATTAATAGGATCATTCGATTCAATTAGGAATGCTAGAACATCTGAACTTTCTTTCGGTTCATTAGGAATTAAGGTTTTATCCAAATTTGGATCAGTAACCTGAACATGAATAGTGGACTTCTTTAAAATATTAAAAACATTTGCAACCAAAATGCTGTCCTTTGAATCATTTTTGCAATGTCATTCCTTTCTCATAAATGATCATCCCCATTAATCATCACATTTTAACGAAGCTTCCATCTTTTTGTCTTTTGCTAAAGTAGAATTACTCAATCTACATTCAGATGATAAATGGCCACTACATTGACATGTAATACAAAAACATAGAAGACTTTCGTATATAATATTAATATCAAGAAGACTACCTTAACAATCCAACACCAGTTGATACTAAAGAGGATTCGATAAATCAACATTAACTAATGCCCTCACGAAATGCCCACAATCTTCATCTAGTGTTGCTCTATCAATCTAAAGAGGAATACCAATAGTACAAGCAATATCAGCTGACAATTGTGTATCCTATAATTCCCAAGGTAGTCAATAAAAATGAACCCAAAGTTGTGTTGTAAAAGATTTTTCTTTATATGGATCAAAACCTGGACTCTGAAACATTATAAACATAGAGTTCTAAGTTTTAAAGATAAAGAACCACGTGCCCAAACTTGGTCCTTCTCAGTAGTGGAGCAAAGAAGAACATGGTAAAAACCACTCCTTAGAGATATCAATATCTAGTCATATGTTAAACCCGAAATAAAAGTTGGCTTTTCTCTTAATTTAATGAAAGTCCATAGGGTTTCTCCTTCAGATAGAAAAACCCTAGCTGTTAATGAATGTTGACATAATTCTAATATTTTACGATAAATAGTGGAATTGATTTTAACAGCTTGGGAAAACCCTGTAATGGAAATCATAGTAACAGTTATCGGGACAGACTTATACACCATAGCTGCATAAGTTTTGATATGTTGCATGTTTTCTAGCGTAGAAAAAAACATGATTCGAGGTAGGAGGAAGTTGATCCATCCACCGAGAGGTGGAGAACATAGTTGCATGGCTAGGATAGAAATCACGATCATCATCCTCCTCTGACTACATGGACTGCCGTCAGAGAAGAGATGATGATGATGATGATGATGATGATGATGATGATGATGATAATAATAATAATAATAATAATAATTATTATTATTATTATTATGCATAAAATGGCCATTTTGGCCAAAACACTTCATTGTTGGCATACATGAAATGTGCCATTTCACCATTGCAAATGATGAATTGGCTTTTTTTTTTTTTTTTTTAATTAAACACCATTTGAATGGTGAAATAGGTGACATGGCCTTTATTATTTTCCCATTTCGCATTCAGAATGGTGTAATGGACTTTTTTTTTAAAAAGCACAAAAAGTAAATTTTTTCAAAACCACCACAAAAAGGTAATAAGTTTTAAAATTTGCCATAAATGGCAAATAACCCAATCTTATGATGCATTTGTTTATTATTTCCCATGAAGCAGAATTTTTATAAATACATATATGTTAGATATTAAACCTGAAACTAATATTTCAATATTTAATATGTGCTAAATAATAATAGAAAAATAGAATTTGTTTTTAAGTTTATGGTATATATTCAATTACTTAAAAAAAGATATAAAGTTGTTATCTTATTGTAGTATATTATAGCAATATAAATACCCCAATGTGTATTGATTGTATTTAAGCAATTTTCAAAGAATAAAATAAATATATAACTTTTAGTACCTCTTCTCTTGCTTTTAATTGTGTTTAAATTTTGTGGGTGCTCATCCACTTCTAACAAAGTGGTATCAGATCTACAAAAGTAAAGAATGGCATCAAAGGAAACCTTTCTTTCCTTCCAATACCCACAGCTCAAGAAGACTAATTAAGAAAATTGGCCAATTATATTGAAAGCCATCCTTAGTTCTCAAGGAGTGTGGGATGTAGTTGAGAAAGGTACTGAGGAACCATAAAATAAAGAAGCATTAAATCAAACCTAAAGGTAAGCTTTAGGGAAAGAGAAGAAGAAACATCAATGTGCATTCACTATCATTCATTAAAGTTTGAACCCTATCTCTCTAAAGTGATTGTTATTTCATAGTAATTTTTTATGTTTTGTCTTAGTTTAATTTTTAGTTTAATTTAAATAACCTTTTTCATTGTTTAAACAAACAAACACAATTAGTATCACTGTAGTCAATCTGTAATCTCTGTGGGATCGATATTTAATTACTACTTACGTGAATCTGTATACTTGCAGAAACCCATCAAGATTTTGGCACCGTTGCTGAGGATTGCCAAATTGAAATTGTTGAGAATTTTGTGTTGTTTGATTTAAATGTTATTTTTTACTTTTTTGTTTATTTTTTTTAGTTTTATAGGAACTCTTGTTGTTGCATTCACACAACATGTGGTGCAAGCAGACAAGGAGCCCAGTTAATACCACTTGATTTAGAGATTGAAAGAACTATTCATAAAAGGAGAAGACATAATAGAGATAGGATGAACGGAGCCAAAGATGAAAGAAACCCGCCTCTGGGGTAGGGAAGCACATAATGGACAAGATGGCCAAAATGGGCAAGTTGCCCACAGAACTATGAGGGACTTTATGAGTCCCAATTTCTAAGGTGACCAAACTCTAATTATGAGGCCGACGGTTACTGCAAACAACTTGGAAATCAAACCCGCCATGATTCAAATGATTCAAAACTCACAGCTTAGTGGCTTACCATATGAGGATCCAATTGGTCACATGATAAGATTTTTGGAGTATTATTCGACCTTCAAGATGAATGAAGTACAACCATAAGCAATGAGGCTACCATTTTCATTGATGGATAAAGCAAAAAGATTATTCACTAGTTTGGCACCTAACTCCATAAACACATGGCAGGAGCTTTGTACAGTCTTTTTCAATAAGTACTTTCCACCAGCTAAAGTACTCAAAATCAAAAATGAAATCAACTCTTTCTATCAAAGAGATGATGAAAGTTTTTATGAGTGTTAGGATAGATTTAAGGATCTTCAGCAACAATGTCCACCATAGTTGATTCCTTCATGGGATTTGGTACAGTCTTTTTACAAAGGTGTCAATCTCGTAGTGAGAGCAAACATAGATGCATCAGCAGGAGGAACTATCATGTCTAAGACACCAGAAGTTGGCTTGGAGCTTTTTAAAGAAATGGTTAATACCCAAAGCCTCTGGTCCAATAAGAGAGCTATTCCAAAGAGAGGGGGAGCAATTGAAGTTGATAGTTTGACGATGTTAAATGCAAAGATGGATGCTTTATCTAACAGAATGGATAAAATGAATATCAATTTCATATCTAACTTGTCTTCCTCTTATGAATTATGTCAAGGTTGTCATCCAACTATAGAGTGTCAGATGATGCAAAGCTTGTCCATGGAGAATGTCAACTTTATGAACAACTTTAAAGGACAGCAGAACCAAGTGCATGGTAACACCTATAATCCAAGTTAGAGAAATCATCCTAATTTCTCTTGGAGCAATCAAGGGAACAACCAGTGGTGGCCACAAGCACCACCTAGTTTTGTAGGGCATAATGTGCAACACCAGTAACCAAATTACCATCAAGAAAAAAATTCATCTTATGGAGTTCTCTAGAGAGCAAGTTGGAGAAGTTCATGGATGTGATGTCCACAAAAATGAATCAACAAGATAAAGCTATAAAGAGGTTGGAAGGCAGATTTAAGCAAATGTATCAAAACACTCAGTTGATGTTTAAGAACCACTCTTCCTTTATTCATAATTTAGAGTTACAAATGGGACAGTTGGCAAATTCTTTGTCAATGAGGAATTAAGGTTCTTTGTCAAGCAACACTGAGAAAAATCTAAAAGAATAGTTAAAGGCTATCACCTTGAGAAGCGAAATAAAGATTCAAATCCTAAAAGTAATAATATAATATGAGCAGGAAAAGAAGAAGGAATAGGAGAAAGAGCAAGAGGATGAATGGGTTGAAGTGCAAACAGAGGAGAAGCTGCAAGGTGATAACAAAAATAAGGAATGAGTAGTAGAGAAACCTATACCACCGCTAGTGAATCCTTACAAACCTCTAGCTCTATACCCTTAATGATTGAAGAAACAAGAGCATGATTAATAATTTGCTAAATTTTTAGAGAGGTTTAAAGCACTCTACATCAACATGCCTCTGGTGGAATGTCTTTCATAAATGCCTAAGTATGCTAAATTTCTCAAGGAACTGATTTCCAACAAAAAGAAGTTGCAAGAATGTGAGACCATCATACTCACAAAAGAGTGTAGTGTTATCATCTTGAAGAAACTTCCTTTAAAAAAGATGCATCCAAGGAGTCTCACTATTCCTTATTCTGTGGGAAATTTAAATTTTCAAAGAGCTTTATATGATTCTGGAGCTTCAATTAATCTTATGCCTTTGTTTGTTTACAAGAAATTGGGATTAGGAGAAATAAAACCTACAAGCATTCAATTGCAACTTGCAAATAGGATAGTGAAGGAACTAGAAGGGATAGTGGAGGATGTGTTAGTTAGGGCTAAAAAATTTATTTTTCTAGTGGATTTTATAGTCCTTGACTTTGAAGAAGACAATGAGGTTCCATTAATCCTTAGTGTGCCATTCCTTTACACTACTAGAGCAATAATTGACGTCTATATTGGAACTCTCATATTAAGAGTGAGGGATGGGAGTTGTAAGTTTAATATCTATAAAACTATGAAATATCCCTATGACAAAGATTTTTGCATGCAATTTGAAGTCATTGATGAACGTGTGAATGAAGTCTAACAATGGAGGTTGGCACGATTTTTAACAGTTGAGAATATTGAGAAGTGCTTACAGGTACAATCTTCTCAAGAAGAAGTGACTCTCAAATACCCACACCAAGCACACATACAACTACCAAACATTGAACCCACACCACCCTTAATCATAAAACCACAAAAACTAGACTTGAAGCAGTTACCTCAATATTTAAGGTACTTTTCTTGGTGACGACCAAACTTTACCTGTGATTATATCTTCTAAACTTAGCAAGGAGCAAGAGGATTTGTTGGTGAACATGCTGAAGAGAAAAATAAAGGCAATCGATTGGCAAATTTTGGATATAAGAGGTATAAGTCCCTCTTATTACATGCATAAGATTTTGATAGAGGATGTACACAAGCCAACTATTGAAATACAGAGGAGGCTCAACCCGAACATGTAAGAGGTGGTAAAGAAAGAAGTGGTCAAACTACTTGATGTAGCAATTATTTAACCAATCTTTAATAGTTCTTGGGTTAGCCTAATTCAGTGTGTGCCAAGGAAGGGGGAATAACAATTGTGAAAAATACGGAAGGAGAATTCATTCCTACAAGAGTTGTGAATGGATAGAGAGTGTGCATTAATTATAGGAAACTGAATTCATTCACAAGGAAAGACCATTTCCCATTACCCTTTATTGATCAAATATTGGAGCGGATAATAGGACATGCTTTTTACTACTTCCTGGATGGTTACTCAGGCTATAATCAAATTGCAATAGCTTTAGAAGATCAAGATAAGACCACCTTTAGATGTCCTTATGGCACATTTGCATACATGAGGATGCCATTTGGGTTATGTAATGCTCTTACAACTTTTCAGAGATGTATGATGGCTATATTTACATATTTAGTGGAGGAGATCATGGATGTTTTCATGGATGATTTTTCTATCTATGGAAATTCATTTGAAGGATGTCTGAGCAATTTGGAGCAAGTTCTAGCACATTGTAAGGAAACAAATTTGGTGTTGAATTAGGAAAAGTGTTATTTCATGGTAGATGAAGTTATTGTACTTGGACACAAGATTTCAGCTCAAGGCATTTAGGTTAATAAAGCAAAGGTGGAGGCAATTAAGAAGCTGCAGTACCCCACAAATATGAAAGGAGTTAGGATTTTTCTTAGTCATGTAGGCTTACATAGGTGACTTATAAAGGATTTCTCAAAAATCTTAAAACCCCTTTGTAAGTTACATGAAAAAGATTCACCTTCTGATTTTATTGATTATTGCAAATTAGCTTTTGACAGGTTGAGACAAGCACTTGTTTCTACTCCTATAGTGATGGCACCATATTAAAGTCTACAATTCGAGCTGATGTGTGACGCTAGTGATCATGCAATAGGAGTCATTGTTGGCCAAAGAAAGGAGAATAGGCTGCATGTGATATATTATATGAGCGAAACATTGATAGATACTCAGTTGAATTATGCTACTACAGAATAGGAGATACTGGCTATTATATTTGCTTTTGACAAGTTCATATCATACCTCCTTGGATCTAAGGCTCACTCCTCAACAAAAGAAAAAGTTAATTCGTGATGCTAAGTTCTACATGTGGGATGAGCCATTTTATGGAAACTATGCAATGATGGCATGGTGAGGAGATGTGTAACAAATAAGGAAGTAGGAGAAATCTTACAATACTATCATGGGAGGGTCAATGGTGGACATTATGGACCACAAAGAACAATTGCTAAGGTTCTTGAAATAAGGTTCTATTGGCCATCAATTTTTTTAAATGCTAGAGATTTTGTGATGCATTGTGACGCATGCCAAAGGATTGGAAAAATTTCAAAGAAGGATGAAATGCTCCAATCTGGAATTTTAAAGGTAGACATCTTTTATGTTTAGGGCATTGATTTCATGGGTCCATTTCCAATGTCAGATGGTAACAGGTATATTCTTGTTTGTGTGGATTATGTTTCTAAGTGGGTGGATGCTCAGGCGTGCGCAGTCAATGATGCAAGGGTTGTTTGCAATACTTAAATAAGCTTTTCTCTTGATTTGGAATGCCTCGAGTCATCATAAGTGATGGGGAAACACACTTTTACAATAAGAATATGAAAGCTTTATTAGCTCGCTATGGTGTGAAGCACATGGTAGCTACACCTTATCACCCGCAAACTAGTGGCTAAGTTGAGGTGAGAAATAAGGAGTTGAAGAAGATTTTAGAGAGAACAGTCAGTAAGTCAAGGAAAGAATGGGCAAGGAAGCTTGATGATGCTTTATAGGCATATAGAATAACTTACAAAACACCTCTTAGGATGTCTCCCTTCAGGGTGGTTTATGGCAAAACATGTCATCTTCCTATTGAGCTTGAACACAAGGCTTACTAGACGGTGAAAGCCTTGAATTTTGACTTCAGGAAGGCAACTGTGAAAAGAATGTTACAGTTGAATGAACTTGAATAGATAAGAGAAGCTGCTTATGAAAATTCAAGGATTTATAAAGAACGTACAAAGAGATGGCATGATGCAAGAGTAAGAATCAAGGAGTTTAAGGAAGGTGATCCAGTTTTTTTGTTTAACTCATGGGTCAAATTGTTTCTAAAAAAGTTAAAAAGTAGATGGATAGGACCGTATACAGTGACTCATTCATATCCTCATAGACCTATGGAATTGAGCAACACACGAGGAGACACATTCAAAATGAATGGGCAAAGGTTAAAACTATACCATGGAAGCACATTTGAGGAGTTCCATCAAGTTTCATACTTGAAGGAATCAATTGGATGATCAATTTGTAGTCTACCTCATGGACCATTAAAATAACGCTTCTTGGGGGCTCAACTAAGACTATTTGTATTTGTATTTGTATTTGTATTTTTTTGTTTGGTTATTTCTTTTATGTTTTTATAAGTTTATTTTATGTTTGATGATTGTTTCTTGTGCATTTCAGGGAATGAAAGAAAGGTTGGAGCTCTAGAAGAGGTGTTGTGAGTTAAATGTTTAGTGGAATGTTGTTTCAAGTGACTTGTAAGTCAAATTTGTGATGCATTGCTTATCTATATGTGTTGAATTTTTTATTCAGTGAATTTTCTGAAGTGTGCATGTATAGGTTGCACGGTCATGTTGAAAATACACATGGCTGTGCATCTTGTGTTGCCACTTTTGGATAATTAGGTCACATGATTGTGCGCCTTACAATGCTAAAACTCGAGACACGGCTGTACGCATTTCATGCATGGCCGTGCGACGAGACAAACCCATTTTTTTTAAAAAAAGACACAAAATTTTGTTTTAAGTGGATTTTTCCAATTCCCAACACTCCAAAATTCCCCAAAACCCTAGGGACTCCAATTTTGACCACTATTCCACTTCCTAAACCCTAGAAAACCTAACCCTTGACCACCTTTTCAATTTCTCATTAAGTTTAACCCAATTCACCATCATCCCACTCTCTATATAAACATTAACCTCCTCTCTACAAAATCATTCTCTACACCATTTTTTACACCATTCTCCACTCTGCATATTCTCTTAATTCTTTTTAAGGAAGTCTTATAGAGAAAGATCAAAGGAGGAAGGGCATAGCAAGGAAGAAAACTAATCCTACCAAAAGAGCAAGACGAGGTGGAACTTGCAATAATCTAGGTGGTGCTAATGAGGAGCAAATGGTAAAACCTTTCCCCTCTCAAATTCAATTTAGACATGGTGAGTATAGGAATAAGTTTTAAGTAGTGATGAGTAGGAAGATTGTGCTAAATAGATATTTGAGTGCCATATCCTTGATTAAAATTGGGTTATTGGATGAGATTAATTTGTATGTTAATAGGATGGGGTGGAATGATTTTATTTTGATGCAGAATCCTTCTTATACCATCGCCACTTGTGAATTTCTCTCTTCTTTTGAGTTTGATGATCATACCCTTGTGCTTAATTTTCATTTAAGGAATGAGGAGCATACTCTAGGCTTGTTTAAACTCAATGATGTATTTCATTTTCTTAAAAATTAGGATGCTAATGTTGCATATGATAGGAATGAGTTTTAGAGAGAATTAACTAGGGAAAGGGGAGTTTTCTATGAGGCTTGGTCAGTAAAAGAATCATGGATTCGATTGCTCGCACTCAAGTTCCTTCACAGGCTCATGGCACATTCTTTATTTCCAAGGACAGAGGGTGACTTTGTGATTACTACCATTAAGCTAAACATTTTATATTGTATGGTGAATGATAGAAACCTTAATGTCTGTCATGCTTTAGTTGGGAAATTGAGAGATGTTGCTATAAAAGCAATTGGGGCTATTAAGGTGGGAGGACTAGTAACAGCTATAGCCAAGTACTTAAACTTTGACATAGAGAACATGCCTTTTGAAAACTCGGGTCGTCACTTCATTGACACTATCATTATGGAATCCATGGGAATGGTTAGAGTTGACCACATTGGGAGAGCTTTTCTTATCCCGCCTACACCTATAGAGCAAGATGAAGGGGAAGAGGAAGATGTTTCTCTGAATAATGTGATAGAAAGGCTAGATAGCTTGGAGATGCAAATTGGAGTCATAGATTCAAATGTAGGTGAGCTAAATTCTGAAGTGGTAGGCATGGGTTGTACTTTTAGCCAAATGAATCATAAATTACAGATGATTAACCATAACCTCAATGCCTATTTTAGCTCTCAAAAATTTATCCTGCTGCCATTCCCGTATAATAAAGATATGGCAGCACAAGAGTACTCATTTGAGGATGAAGGGGAGGAATGAAGACCTTGTTTTGAATGGTGTTTAGGTCTAGCTTGAATAATGTTTATTTAATGTGTTTTTAATCATTTTTATTTATGATGTCTTGTGGAATATTATGTGTTATGTTTCATGCTTTGAATTGAAGTATGTTTTTGTCTAAGTTGTTTTTGTTAAGGATTTTTATTTTAGGAATGTTACTTTTTCTTATTTTCCATTCATTTTTTCTTCCAATTGTGTAATAAATGTATGAGGCTTGTCCTACTAATATGATGCAAAAAAAAATTTTGATCTGTGCTAGCACACGGCCATACGTGATACGACGTCAATCAGGTAGCACAGTTATGCGCATTTTGCACACAGCCATGCGACCTGATGCACAGGACAATTTGAATTCCTTAAATTTTTCTTGTTATAGACGTTGCAATGAGGACATTGCACATGTTAAGTGTGGGGGAGGAATTAAATTTTTTTTATTTTATTAGTTGTGATTTTTTTTTTTTAATGTTTTTTCTTTGTTCCATTGGGAGTTTAGTTGATTTTAGTTTCCTAAGTGAGCTAAACTTCCTAAATTAATGGGTGACCAATTTTTATTTTATTGAAGTGTTGATTTTATTTCCTTTATATATACAGTTACAATTTATCTCTTTTACTTCTTGATTAGGGTTAGGATTCTTTGTTTCTTATAACTCTTTTTCTTATTTAAACTTTGCTGACTTTTTTTTTCTTGTTAATTCCATTCTCTTTTATTGTTTTATTTTAGTACTAACATTGTTGTGATGGCTAGAATAAAGACACAATTTCAAGGAAAGAAGCTTAGTGATGGCAAGTGCAAGCCTAAGGACATGAGGGATGATTATGAAGCTTTCTTTGCCATTTATTCTTAAGAGGAAGGGAAGAGATTATGCTCCTTACTCAAGAGAAATTTCAGTAAGCTAAAATACTTTGATGATGAGGTACTATTGAATATGGGTATTAAGGGAACTATAGATGTGTTTTGCAATAAATTGGGGTGGTTTAAATTGGCTATAGCCTAATATGGTGTATTCTTTGAACTCACAATATAATTTTACACTACATTTAAGATTCTAGATGCACCTCTAGGGATCTTTTCATATAGGTTATTTAGGAAAGAATACTTATTTGACTATTAAATCATGTCTCAAATCTTTGGTTTTCCTCAAGGAGGTGTTTGTTAACCTCCTATGGATTATAATATGAGTAGTTTTTGGCATGAAATCACTAGAGGTGATAAAGTTTGTGAGGGTCAAATAATGACTAGTGGTTTGATCAAAGATCACTCATATTTAACCATGCATAAATTCATGGCACATATAATCTGTGGAAGAAAATATAATACTAGGGTTTCTCTTGATGAACTATTCATGTTATGGTGCTTGAAGACTAACACAAAAGTATACAATACATACTTTGTTTTGTGTTCTATTTGGCATGTTGTTCAGGCTAGAAATGCATTGATCTTAATGGGGTGTATTGTCACTGGATTAGCATTGTATTTTGCTCTATTCGAATTTACCAAACATAAATTGGAGCCTTTAGAAGCTGAGTCCCTTGATGAAGATTACCTAGTGCGAGCTGAAATTATCACCAAATTCAATGAGTTTCATGATGTAATAGGTAGAAGATGCTACATGATCTGCCAAATGGCAATGCAACATGGTGAAATACCTTTACCTCCTAATGCAACTAAAAAAGGAGATAATGGGAGTGAAGCTCAATCAAGGAAGAGAGGGAATACCAAAAAATGGAGTGATGGTATCATGGAAAAAATCAAAGAGTGCATGGATATCTTTAACAATAGGATTGGGAATATGCTTATGGATTTGTCCAACTAGACAGAGAAGTTCAAGAGGCATTGTGAATCCATAGCTAAAAGGTTACAACTTTAAATTGATGAAATCTTCTGCATCCTTCCTCAAAGCAAAAGATCTAAAGCTATAAATTAAGCTGCAAAGTGCATCATGGTCACACCATATATTCCCCCTCTAGTTTCACTGGAATAAAGGGAGTATATTGTTCTTTAGTTTTCTTTTATTTATTTTCTTTTCATGACTGTGTGCTTGTGTGTTTGTTTTACTTTAAGAGTCTACATGCTTTATTTCTTTTACCCTTTTATGTGTTTATGCCTTGCCCTTACACTTGAATTTTTGCAACATATATACCTTTAGAGCCTTATTCATTAATCTTAGTTTTCTTGAAGAAATACCTTAATCTTCCTTTAAAGGATCGTTTTAAATTTTTTAAATTAGAAGAGCAACTTGTGGTTATGAATTTTTAAATTTTAATGAACATTAATGCTTACTTTTCTATTGAACAAGTGAATCCAGATGACTAATGTTTGAGAAAAGTGTTTGTGAGTAGGAATTTAAGGCTGCTTTATAGTGGTTATGTAAAAAAAATCATTTAAATGCTCCTTCTACTCTAATGCTCTTTAAGAGTAAGAGTATCCAAAGGACCCATTTTAGAGGTTTCCAGTAAGAGTATCCAAAAGACCCATTTTAGAGGTTTCCACACTAAGTAACACAAGAAAGGTGGGGGATGTTGAGATTAGGAACACATTGATTGATTAACTTCTTAGCCTCCTTATTGTTGGCATGATTCCTACTTATTTCTATTTTGCTTGCGTGTCAATCATTTGTTTTCATATTTTTACTAGAAAAGTATACTTTTCACACGGTAATAATATATTCTTGACCTCAATTGCTATTTTAAATTTCAAGTTTTTAAACTTTTTATTAAAGGAAGATTATGGTAGTTAGTCAGGTTAAAGCTAGTTAATGAGTATGATTCTTTAGGTAGATATGTGTTTTCAGGTTTTACTTGAGGACAAGCAAATATTCAAGTGTGGGGCAATTTAATGAGTGTGAAAAATGCATAATTTTAGTAGTATTTGTGTTAGGATTAGATGCAATTTAAGTTAATTTTATGTTTCTTTTATTCAATTTTTATTTAGTTGAGTACTTAATGCATGTCTTGTGTGTTTATTTATTTTTATGTATTAGCTGGTTTATTTTTGGTTGATTTTTATGTATTTAGGGAAGTCAAAGAACAGTAGAGGAAGGTTACATTGGAGCCGTGGGCACATAAAGTGGGCCCAAAAAGCAATGGAGGTCGATATGCTAAAATGTTGAAGAAGTGATGTGCACGGCCATGCACAAAATGCACATAGCTGTGCGACTTGGTGATTGGGAAATTTGAAGTCGAATTTAATTGCTAACTCATGAGGGACAAGATGGAGATTTCACACGGCTGTAACCCTAGGGCTGGTAATTAGGGTTTTATAAGAGGGTAGCCACCGTAAATATAGGGAGGATATTTTTCATCAATTTTTGATATACATTTTCTTAGAGCAATTTTAGAGAGAAGAAGGATTTTTCTTGCTTATGTTAGTTTTGGAGATTTGAGAATAAGAATTAAAGAACATCAAGCTTCTTATTGAACAAGGAGTTTCTTCTATTCAATTGTGTTTATTTGTTCTTAATTTTGATTTAATGATGATGTCTATTTTCATTTATTCTTCTTCTTTGTCTCTTACAATTAACATGAGTAACTAAATTCTTAGTTAGGGTTTTTGTTGCAATTCAACCATGGGCTAATCACAATTAAACCTAAGCCATTAATCTAGATCCTTTGGTTGTTGTTGAACTTAATGTTTTCTTAGGATTGATCACCCTTTAATTGAATATACACAATAAAACTTGATCGAGAGATGGGTTGTATTGGATTTAAACAATAACCTGTTAGATGCTTTCTTAGTTGCGAAACACTTAAGCAACTAATATTGATCAAGGATTGGTGCTTAAACTGGGTTAACCAAATGCTTAGTAGGCAAGAGCTTTAAATCTAAGAATGTCAATTTACTTAGTTAATCATAGGGTTGTCTTAGGAGGAAAGCTTATGATTCTTGAGAAACCCTCAAATTGGATTAAGGTTAAGTATGGCTTAGCAATTAATTGATTTTAAATAAAGGTTGAATTGCTAATAAGAACCCTAGCTCTCTAAAGTGATTGTTATTTCATTGTGATTTTTTATGTTTTGTCTTAGTTTAATTTCTAGTTTAATTCAAAATACCCTTTTTCATTGTTTAAACAAACAAACACAACTAGTATCACTGTAGTTAATCTGTAATCTTTATAGGATTGATATTTAATTACTACTTGTATGAATCCATATACGTATGGAAACCCATCAAACACCCATCAATGACACATATGAAAGTTGCTAAGAGGATTTTACATTATCTTAGATGTACACTTGAATATGGAATCTTTTATTCATCCTCTCAAGTTCTGAAGTTAGTGGGTTATTATAATAGTGTTTTTGCTAGTGATATTAATGATAAAAAAAAGCACCACTAGTCTTGTGTTCTTAATGGGAAATAATGCAATTTCCTAATATTTGAAGAAGTAGCCAATTGTCATACTTTCTTCTTGTGAATCATAATATATTACAACTAAATCTTGTACATGTCATGCTATTTGGTTATGTTGATACTAAAAGAACTTCAATTGGAGCAAAAAGAAGGTACTATAGTAATGACTGATAATAAGTCTATTTATGCTTTAGTTAAAAATTTGGTATTCAATGATCAAAGCAAACACATTAATACTAGGTATCATTTCATCTAAGAGTACATCACTAAAAAGGAAGTAGAATGTTGCATTTTAAACCCACAGGCATACAATTGTGGTTATAGTAGAAAAATATCATTCCCTCAAGGATTATATACTGATTACTAACAATTTTTACCTATGATCTTTGCTAGTAAATTGAGTAATTTAGAAAGTTTTTAAATTTAAATAATAGAAACTTAATTAAAAGTAAAATCCAATATTTGTACACACAAAGCCTAGGTTTAGTTTCACTATTCCAATCTAATCATGAACACATTATTAAGTAAAAATCTTAAATTCATTTAAGGATAATTTCTCTAAAATACTTAAAGACTCTATCAAGTTCAAATAAGCATGCAAGGATTAAAATCTAACCTACTCTCATGATAAATAATTTAATCCAAGCTTATTAAGATTTTTAGAAATTAGTTTGTCACCATAATTTACTATTGTGACTCCTTGAAGAGTCGCCTACTCTCATGGTCAAGTGATCAAAGTTCTAAGTGCCTTAAGCTAATGAATTCCCCTAACTCTCATTGGTGAATTCATCCATAAACATGTAATCAAATAGGCTTGGAATGACAATAAGATAAATATTACAACACAAAGAATTAACTGACATTCAAATCAAATATAAAAACTTATGTTCAAATTATATAAAGGAATAACTACTCCTAACTAAGATTTTAAAAGAAAACTTAGCCACACATGGCTTTGGTAAAATCCTTAATCATAATAAAAAAGAGGAAAAGATGAAACAAAAAATAAAATAAGCTCTTAGTCTTGTCTTTTGGTCTTTGTTGATTTTTGTTTAGCCATCCTTATTTTCTCTGTGTCTCACCTTGTTCTCTCTTTTAAAAAGGGAGTTTTATTCCTTATATAAAGCTAGGGTATGAAAAGAATACTCTTTTATTTCTAATTCCTTCTTATTTTCAAAATAAGAAGTTTTTCCTTTCATGACATAGCTCTTAGGCATGACTGTGCACTAATTCAAAGTAATATGCAATTGCATGACTTCCAACACGGGCAAGTTTATTAGCCATGCATCATTATGGGTCTGAAATCTTTACTCACATGGCATGGTGATGCCGTGACATTATTGTGTTGGTATTGGCTTCTTCATGGCTCACACATAGCTTGGATATTTCCTTTCCTCATTTGTTTCTTCATCACATAATATGGTGCATGCCATGCTATGCCAAAAACATACCAACCCCTTTTTTTTTCCTAGGGCCCACACTATATATAAAACACAAAAACCAATTAAAACTCAAATAAAACTTCCTAAATATACAATAAATAATAAGAATCCTAATTAACTACTAACTTATTAAAATCTCCTAATTAAACCCAAAAATTACTTAAATTAGTTAATTCCTTATTTAAAATTTATTAAAATTCAATTCTCAAACATGTAAATAATAAACATATCAAATTCCCCCATACTAAAAGCTTTGGTTGTCCTCAAACAAAAACTAATTTTTGAAAATATTAAATTTAGATAATTACTAAGGATATACAACTTTTAAGACAACAAATCTTGTTAACATTGAGATCAAAACATGTTTACTAAAGAAGATAGTTAGACAAAAACACAACATACATGAATAATTTACTAATTATAACCCAAGCACACAACCCTTTGAAATCAAGTGAGCATAAATCTAGAAAATAAAACATTAAGGCCTGTAGCTCTTTTTGATATGGTTGTGAATGCGTTTTATGCTTCATTTCAAATTTTTTTTCTTTATCTCTATTTAACTTTTTACACTCTGAGTAATCCCCCACCACTCTTATATTACTAAGTATTGATACCATTGAGTAAGTCCTATGAATACTCATACCTTAATAAGGGCATTGGAGTAGATTCAGAGCGTATAAGAATTTAAATTTAAATATTGCTCCTACTTAAAGAATGAGTGAGGTTTTTTTCAAACTAAGATTCAAAATGCAATCCTTTAGATAATCATGCATAGTTTTAATCGCCCAATTCATGTTCAAGTAATAAGAACTAAATTTTCTATAAATAAAGACCATGTATAACAATCTTAATTAATAATTCATAAGATAGTTTGGTAATTCAATCAAGAGACAAGCTTATACACTAATATGTTCCTAAATGTGACAGAGTATTGAAAGAAAATGTAAAAATTTTTAGGATAAAAAAATCCTTAAATGGGTAAACAAGTTAAAAATTAATAAACCCTAATTAATTATTATTTTTTACTTCTATTTTTATATTTTTATTTTTTGCTAAAATGAAATGATAAAAAATGAAAAAAGAATCAATCAAAGCACCCTCAACACTGCTCATGGCATTGTTCTTAATGACAATTGAAAATATAAAAGATAAAAGGAACATTAAAAAGAAAAAAGTAGGAGAAAGGGTACTGCCCTAAAATTGTGCATTCATTTAAAAGATAGTAGAAGGTAAAAAACTAACAAAGAAGAACAAAAAACTAAAATAATAAAACCACACATATAATATCCAAAAAGAGAATAACTAAAATAGATGAAATTCATAAAACTTAAAACATAACTATAAACTAAAAGCAACATCAATCATCCATAAGTGCATAATCATCCAAGGCAACTTTAGCAAAATCGTGTTGGGGAGTGTGATTTAAGGAAGTGAATGACATGGCTTCCCATACTGTGATGGGAGATAGTGCAACATGGGGCATGACATGGCATGGAGATGTCATGTTGTCATGTCATGTTACATGATGGGAAAATTAATGAATATATGACACGATAAATAAAAGATAATAACACAACATACAAGATGCCATGTTAGGGTGGTCATGACATAACATGATGCTATACTGTCATGCCGTGTGATGATAGTCATGACATGGCATGGGAAGGTAGTGGCACGACATGCTGGATGTCATGTTAGCACGGGTGACATGGCATGGAGAAGGTATAGAATGACATGCAAACCATGTTAGGTGCATCATGGTTAATAAGTGACACAACATAGTGATGTTGTGTTTGTCATGCTGTGTGACAGTCTATAAGGTAATTGGAAATGTGACACGATATAAATATATTATGTAATAAAGCCATGACATAGTTTGTAACTTGTGGAGTTTTAAGACACAGTGTGGATATACCGTGTCAACATATTATGCATTGTGCATATAAATTTGTCAATTTTAAGTTTAAGTGGTGTACTTGGACATGTCCTGTGACACGGCCATGCATTACCCCGTGTGATTATGTAAACTTGCTCTTTCAAGTAGTAGCTCTTTGTGATGATTGAATTCTTAAGCTTATGGAAGAAGTAAAGTAAATTAATTAACAAGTAAAAACACAAAGAAGAGAAAAAACTAAAACAATAGGAGAGTTAAAAAGAAAAATGATTAGGTTACCTCCTAATTAGCACTATTTTGAGGTCTTTAGCTCAATTGTTCTATAAGGAGCTCAGATTGGATCTATGAGAGTATAAGAGACACTCTTTAAGCTGGCTTCCTTTACATAATAGGGCATGAGATGTTGCCCATTAACTTTGAAGGTTTTGTTAGCCCTATTTAAAGGCTCAACTACTCTTTGAGGGGAGACGTGTTTGATTCTGAATGGTCTAGACTGTGGAGACTTGAGTTTCCTTAGAAATAGCTTTAGTTTAGAGTTGAATAATAATACAAAATCTCCTATTTAAAACTCTTTCTTCTACAAATGTTTATCATATAACCTTTTTGTTCTAGCCTTGTAAATTTTAGCATTATTATAGGCATCTATGCAAAACTCTTCAAGTTCATTCAATTGAAGTAGCCTTTTTACACCAGCCTTTGCTAAATTAAAATTTAGAAACCATGTAGCCTAGAATTTTTTATGTTCTAACTCAACTTGGAGATGACAAGATTTCCTAAAAACTAACCTAAATGGTAAAGTCCCTATTAGAGTTTTAAAAGTTATTCTGTATGCCTATAGTGCATCATCCAAATGAATGGACCAATCTTTTCTTGAGTCATTGACTTTTTTCCAGTATAGTTTTAGTTCCCTATTTGAGATTTCCACATTTCCACTGGTCTGAGGGTGTTATGGTGTAGCCACTTTATACTTAACCCTATATTTTGCTAAAAGGGATTCAAATTAATGATTGCAAAACTGAACCACCATTGCTAATTATAGCTCTAGGGGTGCCAAAGTGAGTAGATATATTCCTATGAGGAACTTAGTGACTACTTTAGCATCCTTGGTTGATGAAGCAATTGCTTCCACTCACTTGGACATATAATCAACCCTAACCAATATATATTTATTCCCATAAGAGCTTGGGAAAGGTCCTATAAAATCAGTACCCCACACATTAAATAATTCAATCTCAATGATATTTTTGAGGGGTCTTTCATTCCGTCTACTAATGTTGCCTTCCTTGGGCAACAATCACACCTTAGTATAAATTTCCTCATATCTTTAAAGAGAGAGGGCTAGTAGAATCCACTCTAAAGTACATTTATTGCTATTTTGGTAGAGCTTGCATGTCCCCCACACTAAAGTGAATGGCAATGAGTTAGTACTTTTGAAATTTCTTTATATGGAATACACCTTCATAATAATCCATCCCTATACCTCTTATATTAATAGGGCTCATCCTAAAAGTATTACTGAGAGTCCTAAAAGAATTTCTTATTTTGATGGTAATTAATGTCCAATAGAAGAACACCATATGCAAGGTAATTCATAAAATATGCATACCATGAAATGCTTTGCTAGACTCTCATGATTTGTTCTTTTGGAAGGTCATTTAAGATTAGAAGAGAGTTTAGATTAGCACTTCTCTTAAGGTGAGAAAGGTGATCAGTAACCAAATTCTTAGTTCCTTTATAATCTTGAATGTCCAAGTCAAATTCTTATAAAAGAAAGATCCAATGAATGAGTCTTAGTTTAACATCTTTCTTTGCTATGAGGTACTTAAGGCTAAATGGCCAGTGTAGATAATCAATTTTCTTCGCAATAAATATGAACAAAAATTGTCCATAGCATGTACCACTGCCAAAATTTCCATCTCAGTTGTTGTATAATTTATTTGAGCTTCATTGACGGTGTGGCTTATGTAGTAGATGGCATAGGCATGTTTGCTTCTTCATTGCCCTAAGACAGCTCCTACTGCAAAGTCGCTAGCATCACACATTATTTTAAAAGGAAGGCTCTAGTCTAGTGGTTGTAGGACAGGTGCTAAAATAAGTTATTTTTCAACCTGTTGAAAGCCGAAACACATTCTATAGATGGTGGGGTTTAGCGCGTGCCTAAGATTTTAACAATCATGACACTATTTAGACTCAGGGCCCTAGTGAACACACTACTATGTCATAAAGACATAAAGTGGAGATGAGGAGTTGCCATCGAAGGTAATAACTAAGACAAATCATTTTAGTGGTATTCAATTCTCTGAAATAAAGCTAGTACCACAACTAGGAGATTTTGGGAATGGAATACTAACACTCGATTTTATTAAACCCTAATTAAACATCCATCTAGCCCTAAAGCAAACTAGTCATAAAACTGAATGTAAAAAAAGCATACGAAGCGCATCGTCCCTAGGTCTAAACTATGCTTATTTTAATGTTTAGCTAACTCTACAATTGTATTTACAAGTGAAATGGACTAAAGGTGGTCCAACATGTTAATAAATGAGACTAAGTCTCTTCATTTTAATTTATTTAAAGAAATGGGCCTATGGTCTACAAATTTTAAAGAAAGCAATTCATTAGTGGGCCTAATTCTTATTTAATTATAAAAGTGGGCTTAAATCTAAAAATTATAAAGTATTTAAATTAATGGACCTAATTATAAATGTTTTAATTTCAGATAAAAATGGGGCCTAAGACTAAATTATCCTAAATGGGCCTAAATTGATTTTAAAATTAATTAAACCTAAAAATCCAATTAAAAGCCTATTTATTAAATGGGTTAGAACCTAATGTGAGCTTAGGGCTCAAAACATGCAAAAATCAACATACAAGCACAAAAAACATAAAAAAATTAAAACAATCAAATAAAAAGACATCAAACATGCAATTAAATTATTTCTTCTAAAAACTTAATTTTAATTAACATGCAACCAAAATTAATTTACTGCCTCTATTGATTTTCATTAGGGTTTACCAAATTGAACCTAATTTACTAATTGATTTTCTTAGAAGGGATAGTCTTTTAATTATCCTAATTCATTAGGGTTAGACTTTTCATTATTCTCATTATTGGGGCTATTACAAGATCTACTAGAATAATAAAGAAAATAAAATTAAAAGTAAAACCTTTAAAAAATAAATTAAACAAATTCAAAAACTTAAAAAAAAAATAATAAGATAAACTAAATGGAATAAGATAAAAATTAAATAAGGATCTTTGACTCTTGGCTCTTATGCATGGATTCTCCATGGGTTTTCTTGGTTCAATTATGTATTCATCCCAAGAAACATGAAACATAAACAATCAAAAAGGAAAATAAGATTATAATTAATAAGGAAAAAAAAAATAATGAAAATTAAATGAAACAAATGCAAAAATAATAAAATAATAAAATAATAAAATAATATATAAGAAATAATTAATAAGGAAGAAAAGAGTAGGAGTGTGATGCTATATATATGCTATTTGAATGCCTCTTAGAATGGGATTTCACCATTTTGAGAAAATTGTCTCCGTGTTTTCTTAATTTTTGGACTTTGAAAAGAATGTATTTTTTAAAAAGGTTTTTTTCTTTTCTCTTAGTGTATTTTAATCAAAATTTTCATGTAGTAGAGATTAGGGTTTTTCTCTTTACGCAGTCCTCTCTTTTCTTTTTTTATGTATTTCTTCTCTCTATCTTTCTACAGTAGCTAATAGGGTTTTTTCCTCTCTCTTTATTTATATAGTCTCCCTTTTTCTGTTCTTCCAACCTTTTCTTTTTATATCCAGATCCTAACCCTAATCTAACCACTTACATGATCATAAGAGTAGTTTCGTGATCACACAACAGCTTTGATCCCTTCCTCTCATAAACAAACAAGATAAGATTTTAATTTCAAAAATTTATACACATAAGAGATGTGTACTGGATGTAGAGCTCTACAGATAAATACCAAAAAAAATTATTTATTAAAAATAAATTAAATTTGAATCAATCATAATTAAAAAATTGAGAAAATAATTTTTTTTGAAATTTTAGCACCTCGACATTACAAAATGTCGACTAGCATTATGTAATGCTGATTGGCATTGTGTAATGCAAATTTTTATTATATATTGCTACTTAGTATTATGTAATGCCAATTCGCATTATGCACATTTTTAAATATGCCCTTGCAAAATTTAATTTTTTGTAATTAAACATAAAAAATGTTGCAATTTAGTCCTTGAAATCGTGAAACTTAGCACTAGAGGTCTATTATCAACTATATTTTCATCACAGAGGCTTTCATTGCATTCATGCACAAATGCATCCTAAAATTGGGTGCTTACACATTCATCAGTAAATTTGAATGAACGTCCTTAGTAAGCAAATTAGTCTAAGGTTTAGCAATTTTGGAAAAATCTTTAATAAAGCACCGATAGAATCTAGAATGTCCCAAAAAACTCTATATTCCCTTAGCAGAGGCAGAGGGTGGAAGTTTTTCTATCACTTTAATTTTCCTTTGTTGACTTCAATGTCATTTTTAGACATAATATGCTTGAGCACCACTCTTTTAATCACCATAAAGTGACATTTTTCCCAGTTTAGCATAAGGTTAGTGTCTTCACATATTTGCAACACTTTAGATAGATTATTAAGATAGTTATAAAAAGAAGAAAAGCACACAGAGAAATCATCCATAAAAACCTCCACAGTGTCCTAAACAAAATTAGAAAAGATACACATCATGCATCGTTTGAAAGTAGCGGGAGCATTACATAGCCCAAAAGGCATTCTTCTATTTGCATATATTCCATAAGGACATGTGAATGTGGTTTTCTCTTGATCATTAGGGTGTATAGGAATTTGAAAGAAACTAGAGTATCCATCCAAGTAATAGAAAAATGAATTATTAGCTAACCTTTCTAAAAGTTAGTCAATGAATGGTAAAGGGAAGTGATATTTCCTAGTGGCCCTGCTTAATTTTCTATTGTCAATGCACATGTGCCAACTTGTGATAGTCCTAATTGAGATTAACTCATTGTTCTAATTTTTCACTATTGTGTTACCTCCCTTCTTAAAGAGTACATGGATTGGACTAACCCACTGACTATCCGAGATAGGATAGATAATCCCTACGTAAAGCAACTTCATAATATATTTCTTAACCACCTCTTTCATATTAAGGTTTAGCCTTCTTTGATGTTCTATAATGGGTTTAGCATCATTTTCCATATGAATCCTATGCATTCATATTGAAGTATTAATCCCCTTTAGGTCATCTATGGTATAACCTATGATCTTCCTATGAGGCCTAACTCTCCTAAGTAATTTTTCTACTTATTCATTATTCAACTCAACATTGATAATGATAGGATATGTAGAGTTAGGATCGAGAAAAGCATACCTTAAAGATGAAGTAAGAGCTTTAAGCTCTACCTTAGGTGCACTTTCCTCCTCAATCATACCAAGGCTTTTAATAATAAAGGGTAGGGGCTCATACCTAGTTTATTTATGTTTATTTAATGATGGACTTATGTTGAGGTAGTGTTCATACATTTCTACCTCTTCATTAATGTCATCCTTTATAACATCATGGATTAAGCATGCTTCTAGGGGGTCATGGGTGAGTTTCTTTTCAAAGGTCTTTTACATATAAATTTCTATCACATGTACTCTAAAATAGGATCCAATCATTAAGGATTATTTTGCCATTTTGAAAACATCAAACTCCACCTTATTATCTCTAATTTGCAATAAAATCTTTTCTCTCTTAATGTCAATGATTACTCTCGCTATGGCTAGAAATGGTCATCCTAATATGATTGGAATATGGGGATCCTCCTCCATTTTCATGATTATAAAATCTCCTATTACATAATAGTCTCTAACTTTGTTCAGGATGACTTTCATAATTTTATAAGGGTAGATGATAGATTTATCTATGAGCTTTAGCGGCACCATCGTTGGTTATGGCTCATCGATGTTGAGTCACCTATAAAAGGAAAGAGAAATTATACTCATACTTTCACCAATATCACATAGAGATTTAGTTATAAATTTGTTACTAATGGTACAAAGGATAATAATACTCCCTGGATCTTTAAGGTTTTGGGAAAGCTTATTTTGAATGATAGCACTGCATTCCTTATTGATAGGAATGGTCTCATGATCCTCCCATTTTCTCTTATGCGAGATGATGTCTTTTAAGAATTTAAAGTATGCAGGCATGGTATTAATCATATCCAAGAGAGGTATATTTATTTTGAGTTATTGGAATGACTTCATAAACTTCTTAAACTGCCCGTCTAACTTAGATTTCTATTTTATTTATGGAAACGGTAATGGCGGTGGGTACCAAGGGTGGTGAGTCCTTTTTCTCCTTATTCTTGTTCTGTAAATGCTCAGTCTTCTCCTCTTTAGTGTCATGAATGGTTTCTTCAACATTATTCTTGGTCTCGACTTCAGGAAATTTCTTTCCACTTCTCAGTGTGACCACCATATCCTGTTCTTTAGGATTTTAAGGTTGATTGGGAAGCATTTAAGTCTACCTTGAACTTAAAGCTTGTGATGCAATTTATTTTTCTAACATTTTATTGTTGGTAAAAAGTTATCCCACTTGAGATGTCAGATTCTTTATTGCTTCCTTTTTCTCCTCTTAGTCTTTTTGGTACCTCTCTTGATCTTTTATGAATTTCTTCATCATCACTTCAAGGTTTGACGTGTGACATCCACAAGCGTACAGAGTCAGTTTAAGTAATAAAATAAAGTATCAATCCCACAAAGATTGCAAAATGAGTATTGACATACTAAAAGTGTTTCTTTGTTTGAAAATGAAATAAATATAAAAAATGAATTTAATTAAAACTTAACAATCAAATTAAATGCTAGGGTTCTTATTATCATTTTAAGCTTTTCTAAAAAATAATTAAGCATCTAAGTCTTAATCTTAATTCAATTTGAAAGTGTCTTTAAAACCATAGATTTTCCTCTTAGATAAACCTATAATTAATTGAGTAAAATTAACATATAGTTTACTAGCTCTCACTGACTAAATGTTTTTTAAATCTTTTAAGTCCAAATTTTTAATTAATATTAGTCACTTAATTGTCTCTCAACTAAGTAAGTGATTACTAGGTTATTGTTTTAATCTAATATAACCTATCTCTCAATTAAGTTCTAAAGTATAAATTCAACCTAAGGGTGATCAAGCCTAAGATGACATTAAGTTCAATGACAACTAAAGAATTAAGATTAAAGACTTAGATTTTAATTCAAAAAAAAAAAGAATAACATGGTTGAAATGAAATAAGAACCATAAAAATATGCTTAGCTATGCATGTTAAGAGAAAGAGAAGAAGATAAAATAGAGAAGAAATAACTAATCATTATTAATTAAAAGAAAATAACCAAAGTGTTTAAATAAGAAAACCCCTATTTCTACTTCAAACAGCTACAAGACAAGGTCATATTCCTTCAAAACTTCAAAACTAATTCTCTTTATAATATGAACAAGAACTTGAATGACAATTAACTTTGATTATTTAAAGTAAAAATGTTGAGAAGACTAAGTGTAGCCTCCTTTGCTCTTATGAAGGCCTCCCACTTATAGGCTCCAGCCTCCAACAAATTTGACATTTTTTACAACTCAAATCCCATAAAATCCCCTCAAATTGTCATCTTAAAATTTGAATTTAAGAAGTTTTTGCAATAGCTTGCATAGTTATGCACACCTAGGCACACGGCTATGTCATAAGGTGTGTTGCAGGGTGTGTTAGCTTTCTAACACTCAGGCACACCTGTACACCCATATGCACATGGTTGTGTCAGAATAGGCTACTTTTAAAGCTCCACTTTTCTTTAAGATTTTGACTTGTTGTAACCTCCAAATCCTATCTTTTACTTCTTCAAATCTTGCAACTTCCTTCATGCATCCTTATTTCAAAAATTAAATAAAGATTAACTAAATAAACTTAAAAACAAACAAAATTAATAAAAATTCTAACAACTAAACAAAATTAACAAAAATAAATAAAAGACATAAAAATTAACTAAATTAATTAAAAATGCAACTAATTAGATTCTATTCCCATAGAAAAGAGCATTCAAAATATAAAATTTGTCTTACTTATCAAATTCCCCCACACTTGAGTTTTTGCTTGTCCTTAAGTAAAAAAAAACACCCTATTCATATAAAGAATCAAAATCATTAGCTGGTTTTAACTTGACTAACCATTCTAATCTTCCTTTAATATAAAGCTTAAAGTCTATAAATTAAAACAATAACTCGAACTCAAAGATGTAGCATTTACCATGTAAAGAGCAAACTATTCCATGTAAATGAACAATTAACACCCAATAAAATTAAAAGAAAATAGGAAATATCTCTATACTTAAGTAATCCAAAATTCATATATACAGGCAACCATATGGCACTCAACTTATTAATTGAATCAAGGTTTTTCCCAATCTCAGTATCCCCCACATTTCTTACACTATTTAGTATGGATACCTCCAAAAAGGGTCCTTTGGATACTTACTCTATAATAGAGCATTGGAATAGATTGAGCATATAAGAATTTAGATTTAAAATTTTAGCTACGAATGAGTGTGCTTTATACTTTATCTCATTATTTTTTTTAGAGAAGAAGTAGATCATAGGTGCCTTATTACATATAAACTAAACTATCCTAAGGAAAGAAACTTAAGTCCTAATTATAAGCATATTTTTTAAACATCAAGTATTCAAGTTCAATCATTCAATAGAACAGTAAGCATTAAATTCATTAAAAATAAAAAATCCTTAACCATAAGTCATTTTTCTAATGTAAAAGTCCAAATAAAACATTAAAGGAAGATTATTACACTTTCTAAATAAAACCATCTCTAATGAAATAAAATCTTCATAGGAATAGGTTCAAAAACTCAAATCAAATGAATCTAATAACATGCATGAATCCAATTTATTGAAAGAAAAATAATCATAAAAACTGCAACAATAAAAACCAAAAGGGAAAGGAAAGTGTACTTCCCTTATTTGGATGCACTTAGAGGTGAGGTGAAGATGAACTCTACTAGAGATTCACTTGGTCTCCTTCATCTTTTGTTTTGAAAGATTTGATTTTTTAGCTCTTTGATTTGGGTTAGCATCTTTTTTACTCTTGCTTCACTCCTCCTTTCAAAATGCTCCATCTCATCTGACAAGTCCACAATTATGTTCCTAATTCTATGATAAAAAAAGTGGATCATCTCTTTTACTTCCTTTATGATTTTCTCAACCCGTTCATCTACTCTCTTTCTTTTTTTTTTGAATAATCTACTTGATATTGTTGATCCTCACTAACATCATCATATTCTTCTGCAACTCTTACTAGAGGGATTTTACTAAGCTTCATTGCATTTTGCCGAATCATATAGCATCTCCTAAGATTAATATCCTCTAACTCTCCTCATTTAGTAATGATTTTAGCTTTAATGAGGCATTCTTCATCAAACAACTCAGACTCTAATGGCTCAAGCTTATGCCAAGCAATTTCGAATGGAGCAAAATACTTGGCTAAACCCATAACAATATGTCCCATTGATAGCAATGCTTTCATGGCTTGCACAACTCACCACATAGAATGAAAAAAAAAGGCACTACACACCTTTTTGTTAGAATGCATGCACCATAATAAAAAAAATTCATCGGGAGATACTTTCATGCTATCATTTTTCCTAAAAAATGTGTGTGACATGAATTTGTGCATTAGCAAACATGAGTGACTCTAAATTAATCCACTAGTTAGAATTTGTCCATCATAAATTTTATCTCCACAAGTGATTTCAGACCAAAATTTATTCATATTAAAATCAGATAGAGATTGACAAATACCTCCATTAGGAAAGCTAAAAATTTCAAAAATCAGTTCATAGTCAAAAGTGTATTCTTGACTAAAAAATATACTAGAAAAAATTCCTTGATTTTAATATGAAATCTTTAATGTAGTATAAAACTTAATTGTTAGCTTAAAGAATACATTATATTGAATTGACTTTAATTTCATCCAACCCATTCTTTCACATAATACATTGATAAAATCCCTCATTCCTATGCTTTCTAACACATTATCATAAAAAAATTTAGGTTTGTTGAACTATCTTTTAGTTAATGAGCAAAACCTCTTACATTCTTCCTTATAATAAATGGAAAAGAAAGCGTCATACTCATCCCTTAGATTAAGTAGCTCACCTTCTCTTCCAATAAGCTTCTTTCCCCTAGTAGTGGGTTGCTGGTTCTTTGTTTTGGCCATACTAGAGAGATACATTAATTTGCAAAGGAACAAAAGAAATAAAGTAGAATTAAATGAATGCAGAAAGATATAAGTAAATCAAAAAGTTTAACTCTTAAAATAAAAGAGGAGAAGTTAAAAAAATTAAGAAACCTAATCTTGATAAGATTAAAAAAATTAAACTTTCTAACTAAAATTTAAAGAAAAGCAAAAAATAAAAATGAAATTTGAATATTATGTTACAACATATAAGAAAATTATAGATAAAAAGAATTAAAGTCCTAAAAAATTAAAATTCAAGAATTTGAAAAAGATTATGTATATATATATTCTCCCCCACACTTAATTCCTATAATGTCCACATTTTTGAAAATTTTTTTAGAACCAGGTTGCACAGCTGTGTGCAAAAATCGGCACAGCTATGCCTTGTTTTCAAACTGCAGTCCTATCTGCACATAGGCTATGCACGCTTTTGGCACAATTGTGTCTATAGCCTCCCTTAACATTACATAGTTGTTCGTATGGGCAGCATAACTATACTTGTTTGTTGCTTCTTGATGGCTTAATATTGACACTCTTTTATTTTTTTTACATCAAATAGATGTACCTTGAACCTGTACTACACCTTAGCATCACTTTGCACTTCAAAAATAAAGGAGAAATTAAAATTAACTTGATCAACAATTACTTTAAATAGCAACATAACAAAAACATGCTCATAATATAAAACAATTTAAACATAACGTAAGTTAAATTCCACATACATAAAATTTTTTTTATAATTAACAGTGTGCACAGATGTGCATTGATACACACAGTTGTGAAAGTTATTTAATATAAAATATATTTTTTTTGTAATTTTAAGCATAGCTGCGCACAACTATATATACAGCTATGCCTGAATTGAACTTTAACCTTATAATTTCACCTGTTAAGAGACGAGTGTGTGCTCTAATGCACACAACTATGCTTAAATGTTATTTTTCAAATTAAGAAAATGTCCATTATACCACACAGCTATCCAGTAGGGTGTACAACCTGATATAATGGTCATTTAAGGCTATTTCTGCATTTTACACACATAATAGTTCTCGTACATCTCCCATATACAAATCACACATTTTTCCACAAACTTTAACTTACAAAAATGTCTTTTAGAGCTTCTATTCTTTTATGATTCCTAAAAATACGTAATAAAACTTTAATTAAAAACATGAAAAATTAAAATTAATTTAAATAACAAAAATTAAATTTAAATAAAACAAGCTTGGTTAAGCCCCCATAAAGTACTCTTTGAGGTCCATGAGCTAGACCATAATGGTCATCATTCAATTAAATTTTTTAAATAGGAAACTTGACAAAAATTCTTCAATGTGCCTTTGTGATACAGCTTTAATCTTTGTCCATTCACTTTGAAATTTTTCTCCTTGATTGTTGCATAATTCCATAGCTCCATAAGGATATACATGAGTCACCATAAATGGACCTAACCATATACTCTCTAGCTTTCTTGAAAATAATATGAGTCTTAAATTAAACAACAATACTTAGTCACCCTCTTTAAACCTTTTGATCTTGACTTTTGCATCATGCTACCTCTTTGTATGCTCCTTGTAAATCTTTGAATTCTTAAACGCAGTGTCTTTAATTTCTTTAAGTTCACTCATTTGTAAAATTCTTTTGTCTGCTGCTTTCTTGATATCATAATTCAAAGCTTTTATCGCCCAATAAGCTTTATACTCAAACTCAAGCTTTCAATTTCCAAGAGCATCTCATCTTGAAATATCTCCTTGATAGGCTTTTCCTATCCTTCCTTTGAACCTAACTCTGACCTTGAGAGATTATCAACTATAAAATTTTGTGGTCCCTTCTTATCTTTAATCTTAATATCAAATTCTTACATTAAAAATACCCATCTAATAAGTCTTAGTTTAGAATCCTTCTTTTTCATGAGGTACTTTAATGTTGCATGATTTATATACATAATAACTTTAGAACCAAGAAGATAAGATCTAAATTTGTCAAATGTAAAAATAACTGCCAAAATCTCCTTTTCTCTTATTGTATAATTGAGTTGTGCCTCTGTCAATGTCCTGCTTGTATAGCAAATCATATAGAGCTTGTTCTCCTTCCTTTAGATAAGTATTGCTCTAATTACAAGATCATTTGCATCACATATTAATTCAAATAGAAGGTTCTAATCAAGTGCTACACTATAGGAGTAGAAATGAGTGCCTCCTTTAACCTATTAAAAGCTAATTTGCACTCATTAGTAAAGTCAAAAGGTTAATATTTCTCAAGTAACTTACAAAGGGGTTTAGAGATTTTTGAAAAATCCTTAATAAACTATCTGTATAACCTTGCATGACAAAGGGAGCTCTTAACACCTTTCACATTCATTGGATATTATAATTTTTCAATAATCTCCACCTTTGCTTTATCAACTTCAATGCCTTTAGCTGAAATCTTCTAGCCAAGAACAATTCCATCATCAACCATAAATTGGCATTTCTCCTAATTTAGCACCAAATTAGTTTCTTTATAGTGTGCAAGTACTTGCTCTAGATTTTCCAAGCATCCTTTAAAATAATTTCTATAGACTGAAAAGTCATCCATGAAAATATTCATGATTTCTTCCACTAAATTTGATAATATGGCCATTATGTGTCTTTGGAATGTTACAGGAGCATTACATAATCCAAAAGGCATTCATCTATAAGAAAATGTGCCATAAGGACATGTAAAAGTCATCTTCTCCTAATCTTCTAGAGCTATTACAATTTGATTGTATCCTAAATATCCATCCAAGAAATAATAAAAAGCATGTCCTGCTATTCTTTCCAACATTTGGTCAATAAATGGTAATAGGAAATAATCTTTTCTTATAGCTGAGTTCAACTTTCTATAATCTGTATATACCCTCCATCCATTCATGAATTTTGTAGGAATTGCTTCCCCTTCCTCATTTTCCACAATGGTCATTCCTCCCTTCTTTAGTACACATTGGATTAGGCTTACCCATGAACTATTTGATATTGGGTAGACAATTCCTGTATCTAATAGTTTGACCACTTCCTTCATTACCACTTCTTGCATGTTTAGGTTGAGTATTCTTTATCTTTCGATAGTTGGCTTTTATCCTTCCTTCATCAAGATTTTATGCACGCAGTATATAGGGCTTATACCTTTAATGTCAGAGATTTGCCAACCAAATACTTTTATCCTTCTTTTGAGCATTTCCATAAGCATATCCTCTTAATCTTAGGTAAGTTTATAAGATATAATTATAGGTAAGGTTTGACCTTCTCCTAGAAAAGTGTACATCAATTAATTAGGCAAAGGTTTGAAATCCAACCTTGGTGAGTTTAAGGTTAAAGGTGGTGTTGGTTTAGTATATGGTAATTATATATAAGGTAAATGGGGTTAGTGTTTGAGGTGTACTTCATCTTGAGAGGATTTTTCCTGAAAACACTTCTCCATATTTTCAATTTCCATAGATTTTTTCCAACTTCCTTCGTTGGACTTAACTTACAGATTCATCCACAACATCAATTCTTAAGCACAAATCATTATCAGATGGGAATTTCATAATTTGGTAAACATCGAACTTATAACTTTCATCTCCTACTCGTAGTGTGAATGTCCCATCAAAGACATCAATTATGGCTTTGCAGTGTAAAGAAAAGGCATACTAAGGATTAAGGGAACATCCTTAACCTCTTCAAAATTTAGCACTATAAAGTCAACTAAAAAAATAAAATTTCCAGCCCTTATTAACACTCTTCCACTAAGTCTTCTAGTTCCTTTATTATTTTATCTGCAAGCTACAAGCAGATGCTTATCAGTTTTGCCTCTTTTAATCCTAATTTCCTGTGAATCGACAAAGGCATAAGATTAATTGAAGCTCCAAAATCACATAAAGCTTTTTGAAATTTTAAATTTCCAACAAAACATTGAATAGTGAGACTCCCTGGATGCTTCCTTTTTAGAGGAAGTTTATTAGAGATGATTGCACTACATTCTTTATTAAGTATGACTGTCTCAAACTCCTACATTTTCTTTTAATTGGAAATTAGCTCCTTTAAGAATTTTTCATACTTGGGCATTTGAGATAGACACTCTATAAGAGGCATGTTGATATTGAGTGACTTAAATCTATCCAAAAATCTTGCAAATTGTTTATCATGCTCCTTTTTTGTCAACCTTTGAGGATATGGAAATGGAGGTTTATAAGGTTAAATTAATGGAGTCTTTGGCTTCTTTTGCTTTTCATTCTAAACTTCTAGTTTCTTCTCCACTTTAACTTATATCCACTCATATTCTTGTTTTTTCTCCTTTTCCTTTTATTTCTTCTCATATTCCAATGTTGCTTTTTGGGTTTGGATTTTAGTTTCACTTTTTAAGGAAATTGCTTTTAACTACTTCTTTGGATTCTTCTCTGTGTTGCTTGGCAATGAACCTTGGTTTCTTATTGAAAAAAAGTTTGCCAATTGCCCTATCTACATTTCCAAGTTATGAATAGAGGAAGAGTGATTTTTGAACATTTGATCAAATCTCTTTGTAACCTCATCCTGTTGGTTCATCTTTGTTGTCATTACTTCCATTAACTTCTCCAATTTGTTCTTTAGAGATACTCATGAGGCCAAACCCTTATCTTGATGGATTTAAGATTTGTGATGTTGAGCATTTTGACCTCCAAATCCTAGTGGTGCTTGTGATCTCAATTGGTTATTCCTTTGATTGCTCTAAGAAAAGTTAAGATGATTCCTCTAACCATGCACTTGATTTTATTGGCCCTTGTTAAAGTTATTCACATAGTTCTCATTCTCTATTTATAATCCTTGCATCATTTGGCATTCTATAGTTGAATGATCACCCTGGCAAAATTCACAAAAAGAAGATAAGTTAGATATTGCATTAGGACTGATATTGTTAATCCTCTTAGATAAAGCAACCGTCATTGCATTAAGCATTGTCAAACTATCAACTTTAATTAATCTACCTCTTTTTGGAATAGTCCTCTCATTATACTAGAGTCTTTGTATGTTGGCCATTTCTTTAAGAAGGTCTAAAGCTTCTTCAATTATTTTTGATATTATGGTTCCTCCAACTAATGCATTAATGTTCACCCTAACCGATGGATTGACACCCTTGTAAAATGACTGAACCAAATCCCATGATGGTATCAATTGAGGTGGACCTTTCCATTGATGATCCTTAAATCTATCCCATTGCTCATAGAAGCTTTCATCCTCTTTTTGATAGAAAGAATTGATCTCATTTCTAATCTTTAAGAATTTAGCTGATGGGAAGTACTTATTAAAGAAAGATTTGTAAAACTCTTACGAAGTGTTCATGGAGTTGGTGGTAAGCTTGTAAATCACCTATTGGCTCTATCCATAAGGAAAAGTTGAGTAATACTCCATAAATTGAGTTATATGACCAATTGGATCCTCATATGACAATCCATTAAATTATGAATTTTCAATCATCTGGATTATGGTGAGTCTTATCTCAAAATTATTCACTGCAACCACCGACCTCTCAACTAGATTTTAATCACCTTAGATATTAGGACTCACATAGTCCCTTATAGTCCTTTGCCCATTCTATCCATTTTATCCATGTTGGGTTACTTGATGTCTCAGATTTCTTTCTTCTTCCATTATATTTCTATGTTGTCTCTTTCTTCTTATAACTGCCTTTTCACATTTTAAATCAATTGGTATTTGTGAAACTCCTTATTTGCTTGCACTATATGTTGTGTGCATACACTAACACAAGTCCCTGCAATACCATAAATGAAAATCCCTAGCAATGTCAATTTTGACAATCCATAGTAATGGCACTAAAAGCTTGACATGTGAAATTCGTAAGCCTACGGAGTCGGTTCAAGTAGTAAAATAAAGTATCAATCCCACAAAGATTTTAAATTGAGTATTAACTTAGATTTTAATCCAAAAAAAAAGAATTTCATGGTTGAAATCAAATAAGAACCCTAAAAATATTCTTAGCTATGATTGTTAAGAGAAAGAGAAGAAATAATCAATCATTATTAATTAAAAGAAAATAATAACCAACGAGTTTAAATAAGAAAACCCCTTTTTCTACTTAAACAGTTACAATAGAAGGTCTTGTTCCTTTAAAACTTCAAAACTAATTCTCTACTAAACATGAACAAGAATTTAAATGAAAATTAACTTTGATTCTTTAAAGTAAAAATGTAAAGAAGACTAAGTGTAGCCTCCTTTTCTCTTATGAGGGCCTATTATTTATAGCCTCCAACCTTCAACAACTTTGAAGTTTGTTACAATTCAAATCCCATAAAATCCCCTTAAATCATTATTTGAAAATTTGAATTTAAGTAGTTATTGCAATAGCTTACACAATTGTGCACACCTACTCACACAACTATGTTAGAATAGGCTACTTTCAAAATTCCACTTTTCTTCAAGATTTTGACTTATTATAACCTCCAAATCCTATTTTTAACTTATTTGAATCTTCTAACTTCCTTCATGCATCCTTATTTTAAAAATTAAATAAAGATTAACTAAACAAACTTAAAAATTAACAAAATTAACAAAAATCTAACAACTAAACAAAACTAACAAAAATTCATAAAAAATATAAAAATTAAATAAATTGATTAAAAATGCAACTAATTAGATTTTATTCCCATAGAAAAGAGTGTTCAAAATATAAAATTTTTCTCACTTATTAAGGTTAAAAATTGGTTCGCTTTGTTTAGGGAAGGCATTCTTCTAATAAAATTCAAGAGCAATTGTTTAAACCCCTGATGGGTATTTTTTTACCCCTCCTTGGTTAAACCATGAAAATTTTAGATGGTTTTGCTAACTTGGGTTGTAGGTGTTAGAGTAAGGATTCCCTTGATTACTTTAAAAATTGTTAAGTGCATTTAATAGCTCAATAGAGGAATCCTAAAAAAAACCTCCCTTACACTCTAAAGTTGAATGTCCTCCTCCATAATTCTAATAAGAATAGACATCCATGGGATTTGAGAATTTAGTGGACACCACTAATTTCTTAGTAAGCAAATAAATCTTTTCATTTAGGAGATTCCAACTATCCACTTCATGCATTCTTGCCACTTTCTTTAGTGTGCTTCTCTCTCTATGCCATTGGTAATTATTGGATGCCATAGTCCCAAGAAGATTGTAGGCATCATTAGGCATCTTACTCATGAATGATCTTTACGCAATTTCATTAATAGTGATCCTCATTGGCTCTATCAAGCCTTAGTAGAAGGTTTGAATGTGCAACTACTATGGAACTCCATAGTGAGGACATTGTCTCTGTAAATCCTTGAAACTTTCCTAAGCCTTATAAAGAGATTCACCAGCATGTTAAGTAAAGCTTATGATCTCCTATATGAACTTTGCTATTTTACTCAGTGGAAAATACTTGCCCAAAAATGTCTTTGACAATGTATCCTGTTAATGCTAAAGAGTGTAACCATACTTAGCCTTATCCATCAAAAAGAAAGGGAATAAACTAAGCTTTATTACATTTTGACAAACCCCATTCAACTTTAATGTATAATAAATCTCCAAAAACTGAGCTAGATGGGCATTTGGATCCTCACTTGGGAAACCTCCAAACTAAAATTATGAGATCATTTGGATTATCACTAGTTTGATCTCAATTGTGTTGCCATTGACAGTTGGCCTAACAATACTATTATAGGTATCTCCTTGATTAGGCATTGTTGTAATATCCCGTGTTTTTAAATATTTTAACACTGCATCAGGATATGCAGTGTTAATAATTTTTGTAAATACATTATGATATTTTTACGAGTTGATATTTATTTAAAACCTATTTTAATTATTGTGTCTTATTTACAGTGCTTTACGTAAAATTTTCCCGGGACTTGCATTTTCGAGGAAATTTTCACGTAAATAATTTATTATTAATTATTTTAAATATATTTTCGGACTTGCATGAACTCATACGTATTTTTAAATTACTAAATAAAGCCTATGTGTGTAATTATTTATTTAATTAGGGTTTAATATATTACCCTAATATTTTATTAATTAATTAATTATTTTATTATTATTTAATTATTTTTAATTAATGTTAAATTTTAAAATATTAAATATTAAGTGTGTGGTGTATATTTAATGTGTGTAATTTAATATTATTTTATTATATAGTATAAAGTATATATATATACATATAATATATCAAAAAACATAACTTTTGGAAAATTACCGTTTTGCCCCGACTACTCCTTTTTCCCCGATCTTCATCCTCACCACCAACCACCGCCTGCAACTGTCGATTTCTCACCGTTGGTGTGCCGTCCGATGTGCCACCACCTTCCCCAGCCTCTTTCGCCGCCTGTAGCAGCGGATTCCGACGCTTGGAAGCCATTTTTGGCTGGAGAAGCCAAAAGTCGAGCTAACGTCGTTCACGATGATTCCGACCACCGTTTTTGACACCGCCAGTCTCTTTCTTCTCCTTGAGCTCTGGTGAGTGTGATTATAGCTTTTTTTTGAGCTGAAATGGTCTTGATTTGCTTAGGTTTCAAATTTTCGAATTCAGCCATATTAGGGTTTTCAATTTTTTTGAGCTTTTAATTGATTGATTCATGAAAAGTCCCTTCACAAATGTTGTTACCGTTAGCTTAATCTACATGTATGAATTTTTGTGGAATTTTTGGAGATTATTTGGATTTTTGGGTATTTTTGAATATTTTAATAGTATTTTCTAATTTTCGGAAATTAATTATTTAAAATATGAAATTGTGTTTTATGGTTAAATTAGGTATTTAAATGAATTATAGGAATTTATTTGGAATTTTTATGAATTTCTATGTATTTATTTTGAATTATTGAAGTTTATGTAATTTTGGGAAATTAGGGTTAATTATGTTTTCTTAATTGAATTTAATTGGTTAATTGAGTTTAATTATTGATATTATTGATAAATATGTTGAGAAAATTAATTTTGGATAATTATACTATTTTTGGTGAATTTTTTTGAAGTAATTTTAGTATATTTATATATATAGGGGTATTTTGGTAATTTGACACAAATTGGCTAAAAATGTAATTTAATTGGTTTCAATAATTATTTAAGGTATAAAAATGATTTCGACAAATTATTTAGTATTTTTAACTAATTAAAACTATTTTTCGGGAATTATTTTCAATTATATATAATATACGGTTTTACTAATAAAATGAGTTTTTATCGGTTTTTATTATGTTTAAAGATTAATTACGTAATTTCTGCATATATAGTGTATTTCTGTGATTTAAGGGTATTTTTGATATTTTCAGAATTTATTCTGTGATTGTGGACCCCGATCGGTAGACTGTAGTTTGGAGTCCAACCGAGGGGTTGTGAATGTAATTTTGCGTTTATTTTCGATGTGTGTTTCTTTGCAGGGTCGGCTCTACTCTTTGAGTAGAGAGATGTACATTTTACAGGGGAGGTTCTGCCGAATTTTTGGTAGAATTCTCATAAAATGTGATGTCCAGTCGAACCCTAATTCTGTTTCTATGTTAAATATTCTAGATCGAATTCTAGGATTTCTGTTAGGGTTATTCTGATTTTTGTCATTATTGTTTGTTTAGTTGCACCGAGACCGAGGGCTAGTGGACCAGGCCCATCGGATCCATCTCGTGGAGCGCACTAATTTATGAGTTACTATACTATACATATATATGCTTTAGGATGCATGATTTTAGATATATATGTTTTATTTTGATAAAATATGTATTCATGGTTTAATAATTACTTAGGTTTATTTTGGTATATTTTCGGTATAATTTTGGTATACTTTAAACTATATGTATGTTTAATTAATAAATTATTCTTAAAATGTTTTTAGGTATATTCATGGTTTATTTCTATTTTATTTTGTAAATAAATTGAATTTATTTGACGTATATATACTCGAAATATACCTGGTTTACTTTTGGTATATTTCCAGTATATATATGGTTTATATTGTTGATTTATTTAAATTCATGCATCATTTATTATGAATGAATGTTTTATATTTATTAATGAAGGATATCAATAGAACGTGCTACCTAGTGGGCAACACTAGGACCGAGTATGTACCGGTGCGCTTATAGCAGATAGGCTATATTACTAACCATTTGTGGATATTGATGGAATATGATTATTTGATATGTGAGATGTGATTTAGGTGTGTTGCTGGAGCTCGATTGACCAAGTGTCTCGGGGCCAATCACACAGACAGTCAGACTACTGGAGCTCGGTCGACTTAGTGTCTCGGGGCCAGTCTACTGTCTAAATGGATTAAGTGGATATATTTGGATTAAGTGAGCTTGTATGGCTAGAGTGTTGTCTAACACTAATTGAGGTTTCGATATCATAGGGTTCTATTTGATCCTTCATAAAAGATGATTTTCAATGAAATATATATAAAATGATTTTATTGCATCTGTGTGTAATTGCCTGTATATATATATTAAATATATACTATTGACTGTATGCATTGTCATTTAGTGTGTATGTATATATATTATAGTAATTCACTCAATGAGGTCTGACTCCCCTCCGTTGATAATTTTACAAGAGAGTCAACATCTTCATACCTCAGTAGCAGGCCCATACGTCAGATTTCTTCCGCCGCGGCTTCTTTGTGTAAACTGCTTACTTGAGTCTTATTTTTATAATCTAGACACTGCAGTAGTTGTAAATTAATTATGGGATTTTGTGTATTATATTTATGAGAGATGATGTATTATATATTTGAACTGGATTTGTATTAAAAGATTTATATATATATGATATGTTGAGGATTTGATTTAAATCTAGTTGGTGCATATGCTATTATTATATTTATGATTTTTATTTCCACTGCATTATATATTGTTATTACTATTGCATGTTTGATTTTTATTTTTAGGCTTGCTACGGTTTCTGGATTCGAAAGATTCTCGTTCCCTAGCACCGGTCATGGCCCCTGTTTTGGGTCGTGACAATTGTGTACTCTTAAAGAGTGCGATTCTTACCTAGTGGTGGTGGTGCTTGATCTTTAACAATCTTTTGCTTATCTTTCTCATGCTTTTCCTTTTGATTTTTCTTGCATGATTTCTCAATTTCAGGGTTGATCTTCTCTAAGTTCGTCCACTTGGATTGAGTGTTCATAAACCAACGAAAGTTACCTAAAAAATCAATTAGTAAATTAAGTTAAAACTAAAGAAAGAATGCTATTATGAGAAAAGTAAAAGTTAAATTAATATCAATATTGACAATCCTCAGCAATGGCATAAAAACTTATTTCATTTTAAACCCATAAGCATATGGTTATGGCTACAGTAGATAGATATCATTCCCTCAAGGACTGTATATTTATTACTAATATTTTTTACCTATGATCTTCACTAGTAAATTGAGTAATTTAGAAGGTTTAAAATTTAAATAACAAAAACTCAATTAAATGTAAAATTAAATATTTATAGACATAGAGCCTAGGTTTAGTTTCACTATTCTACTCCAATCATAAACACATTATTAAGTAGAAATCTTATATTCAGTTAAAGGTAATTGCTCTAAAATACTTCAAGAATCTCTTATGTTTAATTAAGCATGCAAGGATTAAAATATAGCTTACTCTCATAATTAATAATGTAATTTAAGCTCATTAAGATTTTTAACAATTAATTTGTCACTGTAATCTACTATCGTTACTACCTTAAAAGCTCAGCTACTCACGTGGTCAAGTGATCTAAGTTCTAAGTGTCTTAAGCTAATGAATTCCCTTAACTCTCATTGGTGAATTCATCCATAAACATGTAATCAAGCAGGCCTAGAATGATAATAAGACAAATATTACAATACAAAGAATTAACTAAAATTCAAATCAAATATAAAAACTTATGTTCAAATAATTTCAAGGAATAACTACTCCTAACCAAGATTCTGAAAGAAAACTTAGCCACACATGGCTATGGTAAAATCCATAATCATAATAAAAAAGATGAAAAGATGAAACATAAAATAAAATAAGCTCTTAGTCTTATCTTCTGGTCTTCATTGAATTCTGTCTAGTTGTCCTCCTTTTCTCTATGTCTCCCTACCGTTCTCTCTTTTAAAAAGGGAGTTTTATTCCTTATACAATGCTTGGGTATGAAAAGAATCCTCTTTTATTTCTAATTCCTTCTTATTTTCAAAATAGGAAGTTTTCATTCCATGACAAGGCTTTTAGGCACGACCATGCACTAATTAAAAGCAATCTGTGAATATACTAGGCAAGCTACACGGCTTCTGATACAGGAAAGTTTATTAGTTATGCATCATTTTAGGTCATACACACTCACATTGCATGGTGATGTTGTGATAGTGCTTTGTTGATATGGGCTTCTTCATGGCTCATACATGGCTTTTTCTCATTTGTTTCTTCATCACACAACATGCTACATGCCATGCTATGTCAAAAATATACCAACTCTTTTTTATTCACAACCCACATTAGACATAAAAAAAAAATCAATTAAAAATCAAAGAAAACTTCCTAAATATATAATAAATAATAGGAATCCTAATTAAATACTAACTTATTAAAATCTACTAATTAAACCCAAAAATTACTTAAATTAAGTTATTCATTATTTTAAATTTATTAAAATTTAACTTTAAGACACATAAGTAATAAACATATAATTGAATTTGAATATGTAAGGATGAATGATCAAATTGCTGATATTTTCATAAAGCCACTCAAGTATGATAATTTTCAATAGTTGAGATTAAAGCTTGTAGTTATAAAGAGTTCAAGCTTACAAGGGGTGTTAGATATTAAACTTGAAACTAATATTTCTATATTTAGTATATGCTAAATAATAATATAAAAAATAGAAATTTTTTTTAAGTTTACGGTATACATTTAATTAGTTAAAAAAAGTTATAAAGTTGTTATCTTATTATAGTATATTGTAGGAATATAAATACCCCAATGTATATTGATTATACTCAAGCACTTTTCAGAGAATAAATAAATAAATAAATAAATAAATATATATATATATATAAAACTCTTAGTATCTCTTCTCTTTCTTTGGAGTGTGTGTAAATTTTGCGGGTGCCTATCCGCTTCTAATAATATCTTTTTGGAAGAGGCATTCTAGAATCTTCATTCTTTATATTTTTTATTTCTAATAAATCCTATAAAATGTGTTTAAGATTTAAAAAGAGAAGATCAAAGAAAAGAAGATATGTTAGGTCTTTGTCTACTCAGTAGGTTATGAGCTTCCCTTTTATCTTGAATATTCAAAGGTTAAATAATGTAAAAAAAAGCACAAGGAAAAAATAATGAGAATTAAGTGTTCATCATTAGTATATTCATAATACTATGGAACATAAGGAAAAAATAATGAAATTTAGGTGTTCATCATCAATATATTCATAATGCTATGGGACTTAAGGAAAAAATAATGTGATTTAAGAAAAAAAAATTATATATAATATTTATACATATAATTTTATAATACTATAGAATCCTTTAGGAAAAATTATTTTATTGTTGTTGGTTATTATGTGATGTGGGTGCTTTAGAACTTTAGCTCCAACTCTGCCTTTGAATTCCTACACTTAGTTAATAAGTTATAGTTAAAGGGTTTTAGAGGGTCAAGAACCCCTCCAATTGTTAAATTAGGGAGGCCTTTAGTAAGAGCAATGTCACATAGATAAAAATGAGCTTAAGTCATAGAGAAAGAAGAGAAGAAAAAAGGAAGGAAAAGAAAAGAAAATTAAATGGGAGCTCTGTTCTTGGTATGAATGAAGCAAAAGAGGAATTTCTAAGGAAGAAGAAAAATAAATTGTAGTTAAAGAATGATACCCTTTTCCTTCCATTTCTCCTTTTATATTTGCATGAAGTTAGTGAAAAGTGTGATTTGATTAGTTATAAGGTTTGAAGCTACAATGATTTTTTAGGAGCACGTGACATCTTCTTTTTGAAATGGTAACTCTGTCAGCATAAATTGTAGTTGAAGGACATGCATTAAATACATGTTAAAGCAACACCATATGTATCTCTCAAGTGATAGGAATCATCTTGAGAGACATATAAGTTTGCTCAAAGGGTCATGAGACCTTCTTTAACACAGTAACATTCGAGCTAGAAAGTCAATAAGTCAAAAAGGGTTGATGAGGTGTTTAGAGAGAGAGGCTTTTATACACATGTCGCTTTCTTATTGGGAGAATATTTTTGAGTATTATCATTGTGCATGCTTATAAAAATTCTTTCCCTTTTGGAATATTTACAAAAATAAATAAATCAAATTATTATGGCTAATAAATGATAAAGTATATTTGAATCTCTCATTATTAATAAAAAAATTAAATATTAAAATAAAATTTAAGTTGTGAAGAAAAGCAAAGCATAAAAAATCAAATTATTCATCATTCTTAAATTATAATTTTTTTGAAAAAATAATTAATAAATTATAATTAGATTAATGTGTGTGTGTGTGTGTATATATATATATATATATAGTTGATAAATTATAATTAGATTAATTAGAATTTATATGTATATATTTTGTTTTGATCATTGATAAAAGTAAAACATAAAAAATAAAATTATTCATCATTGATAAATTATAATTAGAATTTTCTTGTGATTATCTGCACCTTGCATCAATATTTGGAAATTACTTTTGTCAAGAATTAGGAAATAGACTTTTTTCTAAACTTCCTAGAGAATTAGGACATAAAATATAGAATAAGTGGAAAGAAAAACCTAAAGATATTCCACCAGACATGGTAACTGGATGGAACAATATTAGGCATAGGATCCAACATATAATGCAAGTCATAAAAGACAAATGTATAGTTATTTTTGTACAAAAACAACTAAAAACCCAAAATTCTGGGTATTGTAGAAAAATACATACTCCTAAAATCTATGAATCTAGACACTCAAAAATTAGAAAAGATCATAAACACAAGACTCCTAAATCATCCAGAAAATCTAAGAAAATGTCTTACAATATTAGGAAATTAGATGAAAGGAAACCATACCTTAAAAAATAAAGACATGTAAGAGACAAAAAACTCATAAAACATATTAACAAACTCACATGTTTGGCTTCTAATAACGAAGGACACTTTGCAAAAGAATGTCCTTACAAGCATAATCTTTACAGACATAGTGTAAAAATAATTAAACAGACTAACATGAACCTAATTCATGTTGATAAAGACATGTTAAACTCTTCTTCTATTTATTCAATAATATCTAAAGATATATATGAAGAAATAGAAAAAACTTCTACAGACTACTCTTTTATTAATCAATTTATAAAGGACTCAGACGTAATACATGATTATGATACTAATACTACTAGTAGTGATACAGACACTGAAAACATAAATTTTATGTTTTCTTATACTAAAAATACTGAGACAAATTGCATACATGACTAGCATTTTAAAGTAGGATCAGATATAAATCCTTGCTTTAAATGTAAACATTATCCACACATTATAGTACATGCTAGATGTATAAACTACATGGTAGAAATATACAAAATATGTCTAGAACAACACTTTTATATCACATTTCCTAGATAAGATATTACTTATACATCTTAAACAGGTATAAGTAACTAATTACTTACTTCCTTAAAAAATAGGGTAGCAATTCTAGAAGACTCTTATGACAATCTTTTTGAAGAAATTTGAAAACTTAAGCAAGGGATTCATATTAATGAACTAGGTGATTCCTCAGGCTTATATTTTCATACCTTAATGGCCTTAGAAACACTAAAATCACAATTTGAAAAAATAGTGTATCATAAGACACCAACTGTATGTAACAAGACACTTATTACTGAACTTAAAGTTTTTGTAATTTTAAACATCAAGGGGAAAGAAATAGTTCTTCCTACCCTTATAGACACTTGAGCTTTTGAAAACATCATAGACTTAAAAATAGTAGAATTTTTAGATAAAAATTCTATTAGACTTCATCCACAAGGACAAAAAAGCACATAGTATGATGGGACAATGTTCCATATATATATATATATTATAAATGAACATTTTTGACAATTGCCAGCAATATGGACAAGCTTGTAAAGTTAGTCAGTTTTGGGTAGACACACTTAATCACCAATACATAAAAATGATCACAGGATTGTCCTTTTTATTTGGTGATATGGGTGGATTATTTGCCACCTCTGACTATGTTTACTTTGTTAGAAAACAAATACTTAGCCCTATAATATTAGAGTATGCGTTTATACAGCATGGTGAAAATTAAAGGGTACCCCTTCCACTACTAAACAAATCCCTTCCATTCTAGACAAAAATCCCATAACAAACATAGAAAATTGTACTTGCAATATTAAAGGACAATGTAAAATTGCCAAAAATATCATAGTACGAAATGAATCAGATTCAGAAGAAATATTCCCTACTAAAATACAAGACTTAGATTTAATACAATCAGACTTAATAGTTTTAACAGATTTGATAGATTCAACTAAATCTATAAGAACACTAAAATAGTATTCTATGCTTGATGAAATTTTCTCTATATTAGAAAAACTTAGAGCTGTAGGAGAAAACCCAACAAAATATTGGGATAAAAGTAAAATCACTTGCAGAGTTGACATAATTAATCTTGACTTAACAATTAAGGTAGGGAAAATTAAATTTAATACATGGGAAATTAAAGAATGAAAAATGCATATAAATCCACTCTTAGAACTACAAGTAATTAGAAAATGTACCTTTAGACATAGATCCCCTACATTTATGGTCCATAAAAAATCTAACCTAAAAAAGGGATAGTCTAGAATAGTTTTTAATTACAAAAGACTAAATCACAATAAATATAAAGATGGGTATAAAATTCTTGATAATGACATGCTCATTAATAAAATGAAAAAATGCAAAAGTCTTTAGTAAGTTTGATTTAAAATCAAGCTTTTGGCAAATTAAAATGCATAAAGACAACATTCCATGGACAACCTTTAGTTTTCTAGAAGGACACTTTGAATGGATAGTAATGCCATTTGAACTGAAAAAATGCACCATAAATTTTTAAAATATAAATGGATGATGCTTTTAGACACTGTGATACTTTTACTTGTGTATATATTGATGATATACTTGTTTTTTCAAAAATTGAAAAATAACACATTGCACATTTACACACTATATTCAAATGTTTTTGAAATACATGGAATTATCATTTTAAAAAAGAAAATGGTCTTAAATAAAAGAAACATTGAATTTCTTGGCTCATAAATTGGCCAAGGAAAAATTAGACTGCAACCTTACATCACTAGAAAAATATTTGAATTCCCTGACAAAATTGAATAATTGAAAAAACTTCAAGCATTTTTAGGACTTTTAAATTATGCAAGACCTTTCATAAAAAAAACTTATGAAATAGACGGATGTGAACTTGGATGGGGAACAGTTCCCTATTCTAAAACAAATAAATTTACTCCTAAAATGGATGAACAAATTTGTTGATATGCCTCAGGTATCTATAAAGAAAAAGGACTCACATCATCAGATTTTGAAATACTTGCAGTTATTAATGGAATTGAAAAATTTTATTTATATATATATATATATATGATAAACCCTTTATAATTAGGAATAACTGTGAAGCTATTGTAAAATTTTACAATAAATAGATAAAGAGGAAAATCAATGCCAATAGATGGTTGAATTTTGTGGTTTTGATAACTAATAAAGGCATTAAACCCTCATTTGAACACGTTGACAGTAAAAGAAATATTCTTGTAGACAACTTATCTATACTAATATTTTAATGTGTCCAATGCAAGAAAAGTACTTGATAGAGGAAGAAATGCTCAGACATTCACCAGGACTTGATTTGGTGAATAAGGCCCAATGTCAAAACACTAGGGTGAAAGCCTAAAGACTTTTCCACTTAGAAAAAGATAAGCCCTCTATAGAGGAGGATATGGCATCTCAAAAATCCACATCTTACATTAAGACAAATGCAACCCCATCTATAATGAAGTTTGGATAGTAGGAGTTGCGTATCTTTAAAGACACTCACATTTTTAACTTTATAAGTAGAAAAGACTTAGATGGTCCACAATGTTGTATCATAGATAGTATTTGGAATTCGCCCACTAAAGAACGAGGATCTTCTAAGAAAATGGCATTGATTAATGCCTTAGTTAATTACTTCCAAACATCTACAATATCCTTATGTAAAAAATACTCTTGCTATGTCTTATTTAATGGACTTTACATTGGCCTATATGACCACTGGACTGAGATCTCGAAAAGAATTAAAGTTCATAAACAAATGGCTAAATTTAATAAAACCCTTAAACTTCCAAGCTTTAGAGGCTATTATAACTTTTAAGAAGCCCAATCAGCCCTTAAAGCTCACATTCCAAAAGACTCAAAGTACTTCACCTCTTCAAAACTTCTTAAAAGGACTTATATCTAAGAGCCCAACACATCCAGCTCATATGAGACTAAGCCAGGCACCTATTATTCCACCATATTAACAAAAGATACTATTTCCATAGGCATGACCAATAAAAAGATAGTAGTAATTAAAGAAGTAAATAATATTCCTATTCATTGATCGAGTGGATTGAAGACATCATAAGTACTTCATGGACAAAATTCACTATTTTGCTGGAATTTTTAGACTTATACGATAATGAATAGTTTCAAAATTCTAAAGCTTTAGAAGATGGAATTTTTTGCGGATATATTTTCAATTGTGAGAAAAGATTTCCATGCAAAAACACACCTCGCTCATGTGGAAAGACATCTACTTGCCACTATCAATTAGTATACTAATTCAGATCATATAGATGCTTTTTGATAAGTTTCCATTTGGTAAAAAATACAAAAATATTGAAATAAGCCCTTTACAATTCTACCAACATAGACTGCTTACAAACTTATAGGTTCATGATTCATCCAACATTTTAAACATTCTAGAAATTCTAGAAATACCTTACTTGAAGCTGTTGTACATGGTGTTGTTCATGTTAAAATCACAGCATTACCATTAGAAATAAACTGGTAAAAAGTCACAGGTATAAAAAGTACTACTTATTTAAGTATCATTTGGTTAAACCTCTCTCTTCCTATTTGCATAATTTATACAGTACTTGTTTCATGTATAAATTTATCTAAGTTCTACTAACTAAAATTTTGTTTTTGAAAGGAATATTAATTGTAAGTCTTGGTTACCCAAAGGTGTACAAAAATATACCTAAAGAGTTATGTATGTGTCACAAGTTGTGATTTAAAGTGAAATAGTTATTTTATAGTCTTCAATGTACTTAATACATTATATAGTTTTGTCAATATTCCGCTTGACAATTGTAATGCTATGATTTAAAGTAGTCTTTTTAATTCCAAAAAAATACAATGTATTTCTCCTAGTAATAAGTCTTCTATGTTCTTGTTCTAACTCTTTGAGTCTAAAATTTTCTTCTAATAATTGTAAATTAATATTATTTAGAGCCTATCTACTCATGAGTTCAAGTGTAAAGATCACTTCACATTCTTTTAAGTATTTTATCTTTTGTATAGTGAGTTATATGTCTTTTTTAATAGTAATGATATGTTGTTCAATCAAAGTGTATTAGAACAAAGTGTTTTTCACTTAATAAGTCTTATGTACTATTCTTTTAAATTATAAAGCTAATCTTTTGTTAATTTATTTGAAAGTCAATTTTTTATAGGGTGTGCTTAAGGCTGATGAAGAGTCTGAGTCAGATTTTGGTAGACTGGTTGGTCTATTAATAAATTGTAAATAAGGAATACTATGAAAATATCTAATTAAAAGTTCTAATGAGTCTTCTAAAGATTGAAACAAGAATTTTATTTATGTTACTTCGTTATAGTCACAGTCTATATCGTGATTTTTAGTATGGTTGTTGACTTCTATGTCTATATATCTAAAAGTTTCATATCTAAATTTTCTTAAACTATTTATGTCTTAGAGATTAACAAATAGAAGTTTTATAAAACTTTCTCAATAGTATACATGAAACAAGTAATCTATAAATTATGCAAATAAGAAGAGAGAGGTTTAACCAAATGATACTCAAATAAACATTAAAGAAAGTCATTCATCAATCCAAATTTTTTGTAGCCATCACCCTAAATGCATAGATATTTTAGATAAATTAAAATTCAAATAATCAAACCTAAATAATAACCCATAATCTCTATAATTAAGCAAAGTTATTAACTAGTGAAATTCCTAGAACCCTTAAAAAGTGATTCATATGCTTTAATAAGTGTCATGAACTCTGCGATTCCTTTTAAACCAAAGTTAATGGAACTTGATTCAAGAATTCCTTTAGTGATTTGGATTTTTTCAAAATGAGTCCCGTCATATAATTCATAAGTTTCTAACTCAGGGGATTCATTATTGAAGAAAAAGTTATAGGCTAATGTTTTGGCCTTCCAATCTGTCAAGGCCTTAGGCCATAAGTCTTTAGGCAAAAACCATAAAGGGTTTTAATACATGTGTTTGTTAGGATTGTCCAAGTATTTTTGAAGTCCAAGAATATGAATAAAAGACATGGAGTAACACAGTTTAATTTATCCTTTAGTGTCTTCTAATGGTATTGTTATGATTTTAACATGAACAATACCATGTGTAACAACTTCAAGCAAACATATTTCTAGAATTTCTAGAATGTTTGAAATGTTAGATGGATCATGAACCCATAAGTCTGTAAGTAGTCTATGTTTGTAGAATTATAAAGGGCTTATTTCAATATTTTTTGTATTTTCTACCAAATGAAAACTTATAAAGAAGTATCCCACATGATCTGAATGAGTATACTAATTAACAGTGGCAAGTAGATGTCTTTCCATATGAGTGATGTGTATTTTTTCATGGAAATATATTGTCACAATGGAAAATATATACATAAAAAATTCCATCTTCTAAAGCTTTAGAATTTTAAAACTGGTCATTATGGCATAAGTCTAAAAATTCCTACAAAGTAGTGAGTTTTGTCCATGAAGGACTCATGATGTCTTCAATCCACCCGATCAATGAATAAGGAATATTATTGACTTCTTTAATTATTATTGTCTCTTTGTTGGGTGTGCCTATAGAAACATTATATTTTGTTAATTTGGTGGAATAAAAGGTACCTAGCTTAGTCTAAGATGAACTAGATGTATTGGGCTCTTGGATATAAGGCCTTTTAAGAAGTTCTGAAGAGGTGAAGTATTTGGAATCTTTTAAAACATGAGCTTTAAAGGCTTATTAGGCTTTTTAAAAGTTGTAATAGCCTCTAAATCTTGAAATTTTAAAGGTTTTGTCAAATTTAGCCATTTGTTTATGAACATCAATTCGTTATGAGATCTCAGTTTAGTTGTCATATAGGCTAATGTAAGGTTTATTAAATAAGACATAGTAGGAGTTTATTTAACATAAAGGTGTTGTAGATGTCTAGAAGTGATTAACTAAGGCATTAATTACTACCATTTTCTTGAAGATCCTCATTCTTCAGTGGGTGGATTCCAAATAGTGTCTATGATGCATCATTATGGACCATTTAAGTCTTTTTATTTTAAAATAGAGAACTGCTCCCTATCCAAGTTCACATCTATCTATTTCTATAATCATATAATCAATAGAAAGTGGAAGTCTTAATAATGGAAGATTTTGTACAACCTTTTTAATTTCTTGTATAATTTTTGTATCTTCATTATTAAAATGTCTTTGTCCTTTAATAGAAGATTTATTATATAGAGGACCTGTTAATTTTGATAATTTTTTTTTATGAAAGGTCTTGCATAATTTAAATGTCCTAAAAATGCTTTAAGTTTTTTAAATTCTTCAATTTTATCAGGGAATTCAAGTATTTTTCTAGTGATGCAAAGTTATAGTCTAATTTTTCCTTGTCCAATTTATGAGCCAATAAATTCAATGTTTCTTTTATTTAAGACCATTTTCTTTTTTTAAATGACCATTCCATGTCTTTTGAAAACATTTGAATACAGTGTATAAATGTGCAATGTGTTCTTTTTCAATTTTTGAAAAAACAAGTATGTCATCAATATTTACACAAGTAAAAGTATCATAGTGTCTAAAAGTATCATCCATTTTTCTTTGAAAAATTTATAGGGCAGTAGTCTATTTCAATTTTCTCTATTAAGGCTCTTTAGAAACTTCTTTATCAAATCAAGGGGAACTTGTGTCATGATAAAAGCCAATAAAAAGAAGGATAGGAGACAATCCTTTTGGTAGGCCCTTTATATAGGCATAAAGGATAATCTGGGTAGGACTAGGATTTTATGTGTGCAGATCGCACTCAAATTAGAAATCAAAATGGAAAAGGAGCAAAGAGTCAAAAAAATTTAGAATCCTTATCAAATATTCAAAATTTCAAGCAAAATTCTAGAAATCCGATAAAAAATCCAAAAATTCAATCAGAATTCCAAAAATTTGACAAAAAATCTATATTCTTGATTGGATTTCCAAGATTTTTAGTAAAAAAAGATGAATTAAATTCTAGGGTTTGATCTAAAATAGAAGTCCATAATTCATTCAGAAAAGGAGGAATAGTTTAAAGGAAAAAAGGGAAGAAAAAATACAGTCAAGAAAGCATAAGTCCTAAAGATAAAAGATCAGACATCCTGAGCTCCAGTGTTTGGCTAAGGACTCTACCCTCTAGCTAGATTGTTGCTTTAATCTAGGGGCATAGAAGTTCCAACATCATGATCGTTGAAACCAAGATCAGTAAGCTGTCAGTGAAGCCTCTCATTCTCACACTCCAGATCTTTAGCATAGCTCTGTTGCATTAATAGTTAAAATCATGCATATCATACATACATTTACATACTTTTTGTAAATATTAACCTTCAACTATTTGTGATATGTATAGTAAATAATGTTTAGGATAAGTCTAGTCCATACAGATACTCTACCTGTGTCCAAGGGATCTATAAAATGACATATACTAATTTATGTAGGATTGGAAATGCAAAATGCACTTATATGTGAAGCATCAAGAGGAGAAAAGCTAGGACTCTGAGTTGCATCAAAATACATGTGCTGCTTAATGGGAGTCTGCATCATTGGAGCCCAATAGTATATAGACCTATTAAGTAGGGGAACATCACGTAGAATGGTACTCGAGGAAGTATCACCTTGAGCCGCTCCATTATGTTGAGTATGCTAACCTTCTACTCAATCCTCTCAGTGTCACCCTCAATCTCCTCATCTATAGCAACATCAGTAGCTTCTTCAACCTGTATAAAAAACAAATGTCATCCACAGTGATGAACGAGAATGAAGTAAAATGGTAATAGGGAGGAATGGTGATGGAAAGCGTACCTCAGCTGGGTCTCTGGGAACCTGTTGTAGGAGATTCTCTCGAATATACTCCTAATTGTGGCAAGAATGCTCAAGTAGAGTCAAACCATTATATCCCTCAATAACTTCTTTAAGTTCAAAACCAGTCATGCTACAACTCCTTAATATGGAAAAAGGAATAGAATAAGGAACATGCCTCCTAAAATGTCTCATATGCCAATGATAAACATGCTCACTAAGATACCACATATGGAAACTATAACAAGGAAGAAAAATCCTTATAGTCTCAAGCCTCACAGCATCAGTCATGAAACTGTATCAATGGATGCCTTTAGCACCAACCAACGAATATGATCTAACTTGTAAATTCATTCAAATAAAATTTATTTAACTTCTATAACTAATCAAATACTAATAATTAAATTTATCTTACCAGGTCCCACTCTAAATAGTTCAACTGGTCTCGATAAGTTTGTAAGTCATACTTAGCACTAGCAAGATGAGAATAACCCTATCTTTGCATTGATGGAAGACTCCTATTAGAGCCAATTGTGCTAAAGTCTTAGATCACCTTGATCTTAAATGCCCTATATATGAAAAAAAAGATAATCAAAATGAAAAAGGGTAGTGAAAGAGCAAAAATTAAAAAGGGGAAAAAGACACAAAGGAGACATATATACAAAATGTGCTAGAATCCATAAATCGCCACATCACCTCTTGAGATAGTGGCAAATGTCTACTTTAGTTATTTAACTTTATTTTCATTTAAGTAAAATATTTCTTTTGCAATTTAGTCCTAAATTGCAATGCTATATGATTTGATAATTCATTGAATTACTAAATTGTCAACATAAGAGAAATTGCACTATACGATCGAGTATAGTCAACATTATACAACTGAGTATAATGTGTTATTTCAATTTAGGCTATACAACCAAGTATAGTTAACATTGTACAATTGAGTACAATATGTCATTTTAATTTAGGTTATATGACTGAGTATAGTTGACATTATATGAGCGAATATAATGTGTCATTTCAATTCAGACGTTACGACTGATTAGAGTCAACATTGTACAATTGAGTATAATGTATCTCTTTTAACCTAGACCATATGATAGAGTATATTTAACACTGTATGATCAAGTATGATGCACCTTTTTAACCTAGACTATATGACTGAATATAGTCAAGATTATATGACCAAGTACAATGCATCTTTCTAATTCAAACTATACAATCGAGTATAGTCAACATCATACGAGCAAATGTCGTGTATCCTTTTAAACCAATACTACATGTCCAAGTATAATGTTTCCTCATATGTTTTAAGTTTATGCCTAGTGTTGTACAACAACATAAGCATTCATCATGAAATGATGATTACTTGTAGATAAAAGCCTCAAGGAACACAGGTAAGTACCCAAACTTTCTTTTTAAGAAATTGTGTGCTTATTTGCTTTACCATAATTTATCAAGCAAACACTAACAAAGCATAGCAACTGTAAACACCTAATTTCAGGATAAGAAAATATGGATGTGACAAAGGACTCTAATGATGAAAATGTTATACTTAGGTCCTCAACACTTGAAGTTTGAAACCTCAAAAGTCTTAATGCATTTTTAAAAAAAGAGTTTAATGGTTTTTAAGGATTTAATTATAGTAGTTTTCGATCGAAATTATATAATTTTGATCAAAACTATGTAATTCTGATTGGAATTACACAATTCCAGTCATAATTATTTTTATCGAGAATAAAAAATATTTTTCCTGAATTTTGATTGGCTAAAAATTTTCTTAAATTTGTTTTTGGGATTTATCTAAATTTTTAAGAAATAAAGTCTTTTTAAAATTGAAACTCTTTAGTATATAGGACCTAGGGTTTTTTTGGCTTTTTCTTATAAAAAAAGAGTTTAAGCTCCTAAAAGGGAACATGGGGAAGGGAACTCTCAACTCTCAACTCTGAACCCTCAGCCTTTTTTTGCAAATTTTTTTACCTCTTTTCTTCCTGAAGGTCTATAGACTTTTCTTTAGGTAGTATACAAAAAATTCTTTATGATTCATTCATTTGGTAAGCAAGGAGCAAGATATTTTTTAGAAGAAGATTAACGAGTTTTAGAAGGCTTACTAAAAGAAAACAATGGTGATCTCACTAGTCTGAGGGGCAATTTATTATGTATCCATAAACATTATCTTCTTCTTACCTTCTTTTATTTTTCTTTTTTTATTATTTTAATTTTATTGAATTTCAATTGTGTAATTTTATTCACTAATCATTGTTTTACCATTTTGTGATGGTGATTATGAAGGGGATTACATGATGATCTTACTTGGAGAACAAAATCTATGGAGGGCCATGGAATGCCATGGATTTGAACCTTGTAGCTAAATATAGTTTCTAGGTTTTTTATTTAATTATTTATTATTGTTTTATCATTTTATTTATTTTTGGGATTGTATTAATTTTTTTCTTATTATTTTTTAAAAGATCATTATAATAGCTCTGATAGTGAGAATAATGAAATTTGGTGTGCATGCTTGTGTGTTTTATTTTAATGAATCACTTAGTAAAATTAGGGTTTTAATTAGGTAATTAACTAAGATTAATGGCTATAGAAATCATTAGGTTGTTTAATTAAAATTGAATTAGATTTAAGTGGATAGAATTAGGGTTGCTTGCTTTATTTTATTTTTGTTTAAAGTCACTTTAGTTAAATTAGGGTTTTTATAATAAGTTTGATTAATTATTTAATCTTTTATTTGATTGTTTTAATATATTTTTATTGTTTTGGGCTTGTTTGTCTATTTTTATATGTTTTGGGCCCTAGCCCATATAAGGCTTTAACCCTTTAAATATATTTAGGTTTTTATAGGTTTAATTAATAAAAATGCTTCTTTAGGCCCATAATTAATTAGATTTAAAGTAGAGACAACTTAGGCCCACTTAGTTAATTTAGATATAGGTCCACCTAATTTAATTAATTTAGACTTAGCCCATTTAATTTAAGCCTTTTTGATAATTTATAGATTTAATATCACTTTATAAATATATAGAACTAGGCTCACTAATTTGATATTTCATAACATGTAGATTTAGCCCATTTGATTAAAATCAATGTAGATTATACTAACTTAAGTATTATAAATTCAAATGAGTGCATTATTTACATGTATTTTCTATGACTAGTTTGCTTGGACTTGATTATTTTAATAGGGGTTTATATGAAATTGCATGTAAATAGAGGATAAGATAATAATTCATAAAGTAATTCTAAATGAACATAAGACTAAAAAAAAGTTAATATTATATATCTAAATTCTCCTGGTTGTGGTGTTGGCTTTTCTTTAGAGAATTGAGTATCAGCATTTTTTAAGTTGTCATAGTTAATATGCTAGGTGGCAACTCCTAATCTTTATGTCATGTCTTTATGACAGTGGTTAGTGTGTTCTCTAGAGCCCTGAGCTAAAAAAATGTCGCGATTCCTAAAATTTTGGACGTGCACTAAACTCCACTGTCTATAGTACCAAAGAATTCCTTTCAATGCAGACTAGTGCTGCTTTGTTGGGCAATAGAGAATTGAGGTATTTTATTGATAGAGAAGGAGAGGTCTGGTTTGGTTAGAGCAAAGTGCTGAAGACCACTAATAAGGATGCTATAGAGTGTGTGGCCATGAAATAGTGGTAAATCATTGATGTGCAATTTTATAGTAGGCAATGATGATGTGCTAATGCCATCAACATTAGACAGACTTGCTTTTTACAATAAATCAACAATATATTTCTTTTACATGAGTATCAGTCTATCAAGTTGCCAAAATGGCTTTACACTATGAAAATAATAGAGATTTCCTAAGTCTTTTATTGTAAATTCAGTACTAAGATGATGTATAATACATTGAACTAATTTAGAAAAACTGCCAATGATGATTATGTCATCAACATATATCAAGCAAAATAAAGAAACATCACCTCAATTGTAATAGAAGAAGGAATCATCAGTTTTAGAGCCCTGAAAACCATATTGTTCCAAGCTAAGGGTGACCCATTTAAACTATTGTCATGGTGCCTGACGCAAACCATAGAAAGATTTCTTAAGGCAACATAATGAGAAGGGTATACATTTTGACAAAGTCCAAGGGTTGTTGCATGAACACAGCCTCTTCAAGGTAACCATGTAAAAAAGTGTTAGATATATCCAACTACTTGATAGCCCATCCACGAGAGAAAACTAGAGAAATCAATATGTGAATGGTAGTAGGTTTAATGATTTGACTAAAGGTATATGTGAAATCGATCCTAAGACATTGATAAATCCCTTGGCAATAAACTGGCCTTGTATTGATTAATAAAAACATCCAATTTTCTTTTAATATGCTACACCCATTTGTAGCCTACCAAATTTTAATTAGTTATGGAAGGGAAAAGTTCCTAAATGTCATTAAATGTCAAGGCATTGAGTTTATCTACCACTGCCTTGTGTATTTTCCTGTGTGAAGGAAAAAGGTTTTGTTTAAGGTCAACTTTAGTGAGAAATAAATGAGGCTTCAGAGACCCTGTTTATGAGCAAGTCATCATTGGATGGGTATGGGATATTGTGGATATTTGGGTTTAGAGCAAAGTTATGGTATGAGGCTGAGACATTAGTGGATTTTGAGATAAGTCTATGGTGAGTAATGGGGCATTAGTGAGGAGATATATGCAGTTGATGTTGTAATAAGTAAGGAGATATATTTGGAAGAGAGTTGGATGGTTATGGTAGTTTAGCTGGGTTTAAAGTATGATTAGAGAGTAGAGGGGTTAAGGATGTGGGTAATTGGGGTAGGAGAAATATAGTGGCTGGCGGAACACTAAAAACTAGAATTAGAGGCTCATCATAAATGAAGAATGGAAGTACCTATTCATTAAAAAGAACATGATGAGATATTATAATTTTCTTAGTAAATAAATCAAGAAAATAAAAGCCTTTTGTGATTTTTATTATAATAAAAAAGATGCATTTTTACTATATAATGCTAACTTGTGAGGGCCATTTGGTTTGAGCTATGGATAATAGAGTTAGCTGAATATTTTAAGGTCATTGTAATTTGGTGGAGTGTGGAATAATGTGTGAAATGGTGTGCCATTTTAGAGAATGGAAGTGGCTAGGCGATTTATAATATATATAACTATGTCACAGGCACAATGCCAGTATTCAATTAGAATATGAGAGTGATGAAGAAGTGTTATTCCAGTGTCAATCATGTGGTTGTACTTATGCTCAGCACAACTATTTTGTTTTGGAGTTTTGAGACATGAACATGTTGGGATATGCCATTATAAAAAAAAATAGGATGTGAAGGCTTGAAATTCTCCACCCCAATCAAATTAAAAGCATTTAATAAAGCAATTAAAATATTTTCAATGATATTTCTAAATTTGATGAAGACATAAAGCACGTCAAATTTAAGTTCAATAAAATAAATCCATCAATATTAGGAAAAGTTATTATAAAAAGCATATAATAAAGATGACCATCAATGGATGGCACTGGTGAAGGTCCCCATAAATTAGAACCAATTAGATTAATGGGACCTTGAACATGAGACATAGACTTAAAAAATGGTAACTTATGATTGTTGCTAGTCATACATGCTTCATAAAGAGCTTTATTTTTATTTGACCTAAAAAATATCATAGTAGTTTGAGCTTGGCAAATAATTGGAATAGAGGCATAACCAAGACGAGCATGCTAGTGTTGTAAAGTGCAAGTGAGAACAACTTTAGGTAGTACTGATAAAGCAACATCAAGGAATAAAGAATAGAGACCTTAATCATTTAGATTGAAAAGCAGCAAATCCTTCATTTAAAGGTCCTTGATTTCAAAGTGCTAGGGAAAGAATCTAATAAAAACATGGTTAGTAAAAGCAAATAAAGAAATTGAAAGTAAATTACTACAAGCATGGGGAACATGAACATGTAGAAGAACCAACATTAGAAATAGGTAGTGTTTTACCATTTTTAATTTTCAGCTGATCTACACCATTACAATCATAATGAATGGAAAATTTCTTTAACTCAAGCATTAAATGATGGGTTGCTCTAATATATAAGATCCACAATTGAGAAGAATTGGTAATGGAGGAGGATGTAGCTAGGTGGGAGTTCAGTTTAGGAGCAAGTGTGCATAAATGAGCTAGATTACAAGGAGAAAGACACAAGTGGGCTGTATGACCATTGCCATTGCAGTTGTGAGAAGTTAATGATGAATAATTAGAGTAAGAGTTATTGAAGTGATGAGAATTGAAAATGTATTGATTTTAGCCATAACCATGACTTTAAAGAGATCCACCAAAGCCACAGATAGATGTATCTAAACAAGTGGAGTTATTATTGGGTGGAGATACATTGGTAGAGAAAGTGGTAGGTGATATAACAAACTTGTGAAGATTTTCATTGGCAAGATTGATTTCTTCACTAAGAAGAAGACCATATAAGTCATTAAAAGTGATGTCAGTCAGTTAATTTTTATGAGAATGGATGAATGGGTAGTATAAGGCACCTAAACTATTTATTACAAAATGGATCAAGTCATCATCTATAATTGGATTGCCCAAGGCATAAAGCTAATCATGTAGGGTTCTCGCTCTTTGAGTGTATTAAGTGATGGACTCAATAAGCTGCATTTATAGATAATAGAGATTAGATTTAATGATTTCAATTTGGGTTTTTGAACCAGAATTAAAGGTGCTTTTAAGCTAGGTCTAAGCAATTTTGGCATTTACAATGCTAATAACCTAAGGAATAAAACCTTTAGTCATGGATCTAGGATCAAACTGAGGATGAGCTAGTCTCATTAAAACCATTACTTAAACTTAGGATTAAGTTGATTGTCATGAAGTGTAGAAGGGGGGAAAGGGTTGCTACCATCAATATAATTAGTAAGATTATCACTATGGATAAGTGGCATTAATTGAGCCTTCCAAAGAAGATGAATATAGGTGAATGGATAACTAATGTGCAAAATTATGTAGTGTTTAGAGATTTGATTGAGAAACATTGGTGGTTATTACAGCAGCCTCAATGTTGGAAGTGTTTGACATGGTTGAGCTAGGTTATGAGACCTCTTATGGCTTTGATACCATGAAGGAATTGGCCTTGCATTTATTAATGAATAAGATTATATCATATATAAATATAAGATAAAGGTACATGAGATAGAGGTATATAGAGATACATAACTAAATATAAGTAATAGTGCAACAAATATAATTAAACCAATAGTTATCCTTATGAATCACTTGTAAAATTCTATATGTGTCTTAGAATAAAGAAGATTGAATAAATATTGATGACCTTAAGAATAAGAACAAATACTAGTACCATTACACTACACTGTAAGTATAAAAAGCTCTACTACTGAATAGGCCAAAACATTGGTTTTGTTTATATATATATATATATATATATATATATATATATATATATATATATATATATATATATAGCTCTCAAAATGTGGATAATCAAAATAAAAATTGCTATTCATATAAAAATTAATTTTTTTTTCATTTCTTTTTAATTTGAAAAAATATTGAAAGTAGTTTAAGTTATGCTACATTCAAAATGATAATATACACTTTGATCATATGACAATTTTTTTTTCTAAAAAAATAAGACAAAATTGATGAAATATAATAAGATGATATGGAGACTTTTTAATGGTAAGAAAATGTATTTGGACATTAATTTGACATTTCTTCACCCTTCTTAGGAATCATAATTCATAATAAAAAGAAAAGAAATGATTAATGGTTTTGGAGGTTAAAAAAAGGTGGTAAAAGTGAGAGACAAGTCTTAGTGAGAATGTTCAAAGTTCATATGAGAGATGCACCCCATCAACATGCCCATTACTATAACATGATTCTATGTTGATCAAATCTACACGGCTAAAATCTATCTAAATGTGTTTGGCTAGAAAAGATAAAAAAACTAGTGTAATCTCACTTATGAAAAATAAGAGATTTAGGGGTGGAATTGTTTTATATATATCTAAAACTAACCCTATATTTGAAATGGAGGAAAATAAGGCATGAAGGAAAAGAAGGAGATAAAATTAACTTTTCCATGTCTGGGGAAGTAAAGGAAAATAAGGAAGGAAAGAAAATATGTACTATTTTCCTCCTAAAATTGTCTCTTTGAATTAGAGAGAAGGTGAAAACAGTAAAATAATAATAATAATTAAATGTAATTGAAATTTTAGAAATGAAAGACAAATAATAATTTAGAGTTTATCGACTTTTCTTTCTCTTATACTTTTATTTTCCCTCTATCCAAACACAAAAAAGGAAAATAAACAAAGGAAAATAACATTATTTTTGTCTCCATTTTCTTTTCTTGCTTTCCTTCATTCCAAATTATAGTGTAAATGCTTGCATATATTCATTACACGTGCAATGCTGACACATATCTCAATAAATGCTTAATATTGCTTTATATATCATGTATGAATGCTAGCTCATATATATATATATATATATATATATATATATATTGAGGGGTAAAATAATCATTTTTTATGGTTACAATTAATTAAGTAAAATTGCATTTAATACTTATGCTTAAGTGTTTATATTCAGGTTATTTAAAATTGCATAAGTCAAGTAATAAAAAGTCAGAATGTTGATTTTGTTAGGTCTGTTGCCTTGTCATGAATGGTGACAAACTCATCATGACCATGATAAATTAGGAAAATGGAAGATCAAACTTTCTATCGAGGTTTGAAGTTAAATTTGGTCAAGTTGGTTGGGAATCTTCATTATAAATGAGCATAAGCAAGTTCTAATCATCTAAAAAAATTTCAAGCAAAAGTATGAAGATTTAAAAAAAAATTTCAAAAATGGTAAAATGTTGTCATGACCATCATCACCATTAGTGTTATGATCATGGTGAGTAAAATTATGATCATGATGACTTTATTATGATCATGATGACTAAGTCCAAAAATTGGCAAAAAGGTGTCATGACCATCGTCACCACTATAGTTATGATCATGAAAGCACAAAAATTCAAATCTCTTCTTGGCACCTCCAGAATTATGATCATGATGATTTTGTCATGATCATGATAATGTGCAGACTTCCTATTTCTTAGGTATTTTAAACAGTTCTATTTTCATTAAATGCTCATTTAACAACTCTTTTTCTTTTAAAGAGTTTAAATACCACTGAGAATAGAAATGGAATAAGTAAAGGAAGTTGAGAAAACACATTTAGAGAAATCTTTAAGCATTTAATCTTCAATTAATCTTTCAAACACCTAAGGTTTTTTATCTTTAACTCTTTATAATCTCTTCTATCTCAAGAGTGTTCTTAAGTGTGGGTTGGTGAGTGTTTAAAACCATTATTCACTAGCTCATTAGTGAGATTGAGTGGGTTGGGCTAGGGTTTTAATCACTTGTAAGCTAAGAGGATTGTTCTTAGCCTTTGGGTTTAAGTGTGAGCTATTGAAAACACTTGGAATTAAGTGTGAGCCTTGTGAAAACACTTAGGTTTGAGTGTGAGCCTTGGGAATACACTTAGGTAGATTAATTTAAGCTTGTAAATGTTTAATCTATCCCTTAAAGTAGATTGATAATGGATTGAAATTCTCAACTCGTGGTTAAGGAGAGGACATAGGCTTTAAGGGCCAAACTTCAATTAATCCCTTGTGTTTTTCTTGCTCTTATCCTTAATAATTTAGTGCTTAAATTCTATTTTTAGTTTGCTCATTATTAAAAATAAAAATTGACCATCTATATGTGTGTGTGTGTGTGAGTGTATATATATTGCTTTTAGCATTAATAATTCTGAATTAGGAAATTTTTTTAGTTAATGTTAGATTAGTGGGACAAATAGAGGATAGAGTTGAATTACCTTGCACTAATACAAATAAGTATTATAAATGCCAACACTTATGACACTTTTTTAAATGCTCATTCAATAATTCTTTTTTGCTTACAGGGTTTAAATACCACTAAGAACAGAGTTGGAATAAGTAAAGGAAGTTAAGCAAACACATTTAGATAAATCTTTAAGCATTTAATCTTTAATTAATCTTTTAACCACCCAAGTTCTTAATCTTTTACTCTTTTTAATTTCTTTAATCTCCAGAGTATTCTTGAGTATGGGTTGGTGAGTGTTTAAAGCCATCATTCAATAGCTCAACAGTGAGATTGAGTGAGTTAGACTAGGGTTTTAATCACTTGTAAGCTAAAAGGATTGTTCATAGCATTTGGGTTTGAGTGCGAGCAATTGAAAACACTTGGGTTTAAATGTGAGCCTTATGAAAATACTTGGGTAGATTGGTTTAAGCATGTAAATGTTTAATCTACACCTTGAAGTAAATTAATAGAGAATTAAAATTATCAACTCGTGGTTGAGGAGAGGATATAGACATTGAGGGCCGAACCTCTATATATCCCTTGTTTTTTTGTTCTTATCCTTCATCTTTTAGTGCTTAAATTCTATTTTTAGTTTGTTCATTATTAAAAATTAAAATTTTCCTTCTTACTTAAAAAGCCAATTCACCCCCTATTGGCACTTGTGGAATTACACACACACACACACACATATAGTATTAATAATTCTAAATTAGGAAATTTGTTTGGTTAATTTTAGATAGTAGGAGAAAAAGAGGATATAGTTGAATTACCTTGCACTAATGAGAATAAGTACTGTAAATTCCAATACTTATGACACATTTTTATTTTAGTTGAAATGAATTAGGGTATATTTTTTATGGTGATTAGTTAATTATAATCATCATTACACTTTTTACTTGTTAAGAGCTAGCTTTCAACTAGCATATACATAAAATTTTTTAATATCTATGGACCAACACTCAATGAACCCTAACCTAAATGGTTAAGGTGAAAGTTTTCATAACTTAAAGTTATAGATTCAATCTTAGGTGGTAGAAGTAATTATTAAAAATTTAATGTTTTTAATTCACCATATCTAGGATATATATATATATGGCAAATTACTATTTGATCCTTGTATTTTAGCCTAATACACTACTTTGTCTCCAACTCTCTAAAAATAGATTTTTTTGTCCTTGTATTTTACTGAAATAGATTAAAGCATCCTTGAAGTACTATTACAGTTAGGTGAATGTTAATTGGTGAGGAAAAGATGAAAATAGCAATTTTTTTAAAAAAAATTTAGCCTTAAATTGAGATTAAAATCATTCTCTCAATTGAGTTAAGCGAGAAAAAAAAAGGGCAATAAAGATAACTCCTTTAGATAATACATAAGCTCAGTTAAGAATCAATTTTCCTCATCTTCTTCTTTTGAAAATGTGTTAATCTTTTTTAAACTTTTTTCTTCTTTAGCTTGTATCCTTCAACATTTTGACATTCATAGTATAGGATACCTATAATGCATTGACATTTTTGAAGCTTTATTCAAAGCACCGTGGTAAAAGTAAGTGACCTACTTTTTTTTGTTATTTAAGTTATTTCTTATATAAAAATTGAAGAGAAGATGAGTAAAATAATAGTTCAAGTGCTAGAAAGTTGTGAAAAGCTTACCAGGGAATAAGGGTTTTAAATTGGGGAAATATGGGTGCTTGTATTTTAAACAAACTAATGAGTATTTTCAATTTCATCTAAGGGTTTATTTAGAAGATACACCAACCTTTAAGTACTTATTTATTTATTTTGAGGGTATTAAGATAAGATTTTTTGAAGGATTGTAGATGGAGGGGATTAGCGCGTGTCCAAGATTTTAGCAACCGTGACACTATTTGAGCTCAGGCCTTTAGATAACATACTAACCACTATCATAGAGACATGGTGTGGAGATGAGGAGTTGTCACCCAGCGTAATAACTACGACAAAATGAAAAGGTGGTACTCGATTCTGTAAAAGAAAGCTAGCACCACAACCAAGAGATTCTGCGTATAGAATACCAACATCTTTTAGTCTTATGTTCATTTAAAATTACTTTATGAATTACTATATTATCCTCTATTTACATGCAATTTCATATGAAACCTTATTCTAGAAATTAACTTCAAGGCAAAACAGTCATAAAAATATAAGTAAAAAATGCATTCAATCAAACATATAATCTGTAAGTTAGTCTAATGTACATTGATTTATTTAAATGAGCTAAATCTATATGTTTTAATTTACAAGTGAGCTAAAGGGTGATTCCTTTTAATTTTAATTAAATGAACCTAAGTCTATTTATTTTGATTCTAAAAATGGGCCTAAATCTATAAATTATGGAGATATTTAAATTACTGGGCCTAGTTGTACATATTTTAATTCTAAGGTAACCTTAAATCTACAAATTATGAAAAAGGCTTAAATTAAGTGGGCTAAGTCTAAATTAATGAAATTAAATTGGGTGGACCTATGTTTAATTTACTAAATGTGCCTAAATTATCTCTACCATAAATCTAATTAATTATTGGCCTAACATGCATTTCAATTAATTAAACCTAGAAACCTAAATTTATTTAAGTGGAAACATATAAATATAAATAAACAAGCCCATAAACAAATGAAACAGTGACAGTGATAATGATTAATATGTTCTCTAGATCCTTGAGCTCAAATAGTGCCACAGTTGCTAAAATCTTGGACACGCACTAAACCCTATCGTCTATAGACCACTTATACATTCCATCTTTCTTTTGGTGAGCTAACATTAGACCTTATCTCCTTTACTACTATCATCACAATTGACTATGCTGGTGATGCTATTCCATTTAATGTAAGCATCTATCAGATGGCAATAAATCAAGTAGCTTACATTGAGCAACTTTTTAGTATGGTCCTAAATATGAAAGGGAGCAATAGCATCAAGTTTGACTAGATCTAGAGTCACTAAACCTAAGCCAAGGTCGAGGTTGTTACCATTGGCTGAGAGATCAACCATATAGTGAGGGAATTCTTAGTCTATCTATTTGGTTCTACCCTTTTTGCTGACACTGCCACCTATATCAATATGATTTTTAATGCCTCTTTGAGACTTGGATTGGGTGTCCTCTTATGATGGGGGTAGCTGTGCACTAGCCTACCTATATAGGAGCATGGATGAAGTATTCCATAGGGCTAGATGATTATGTAGCTTCTGGAATCTCGTCTTCGTGAGTATTTCCTCTCTCTTATTTCTAAACTCTATTTTCCAATCACCTTAATTATTTACTAATAACTCTCCTTTACAAGTTTGGGCCTTAGAGCTAGAGTTGATCTAGAGAATAACTTGCATTAGCGTCATTTGTTTCCCGGCCATGGCTAGGTGTGTTGCTAGTCACTTGTGGAGGAGATTTTTGGCTTGTGTGTACATTCATTGAGAGTGGCTGAACTCCCTACGCTATAATGAGGTACCTAAAAAAGACACTATCATTAGTTTCATATAATTATAGAATCCATGTCACTTACCTATTATTTCTTATAGTTGCACCTAATTTAGGGGAACTTAAGGATATGTGGCTTTTAAAAATGACTCATTCAAGTCCAGTATCCTTATGGAGGGTGATTTTTCATAGACCTAGTTGCTGAGTGTGGTACCTTGGCAAGAGGGTCCTCAACTAGGATCATAGTGTCCATGCTAGGTGCATCCCTACATCACCTCCTACTAGTATATTCTGAAAACATTTATCGGAGGGTGATGAGCTGTCTAGAGTGGTTATAGGAGAACCTATAAAGATGTGTAATATGAGGAGAAAGAGTCGCTTCTTGCACTTTATCATAACTAATTTTTTACAATGGGTGCCTCTTTTAGCTGCTACCACTGTTCAAGTACACACTTAACTTTTCCTTTCTTTATTTTCTTTTTTGAATTACATGTTGACTTAACCCTTTTTATCTGTAGATGGCAACCATATGTTCCACTCTTATGAATAAGAGACCCCTCCAACATGCTCACACTAATAGCAAAGAGGGTACATCAATGAGAGGACCATCTCATTGAGCTCTTTTTTATTCCAACTCATGAATGGTCACCAATCACCTGACTCACAGTCCTGACTTCCTAGCTCACTATTGGGTGCCCCCAAGGAACTTATCTTGTGACTGAGCCTCAGTCAAGCAACACATGTATACTCCTTGATTTAGCAGGATTTGTCTGGGACTATTTAATGACTGTCACTCAACAGTGGAGAGTAATGATTTTCTCTACTTCTATATGTATGCATGCTTATATGAGTGCTTACCTTGGATTATACACAAATAGGATCATGATGTGGTTAACCAAGTCAAGATCATAGCCTTTCAATCCCATATTTCCACTCTTCAAATCAAGGAGGAAGATGAAGAAGAAGATAAAGAGGGCATTGTTTATGATGATTGCAATGGGATTAGTAAGGGTGGTGACAAAAATGATACAAAGGCTTCTTAGATTAAGATCTAGAGTTTTCTTTATTTTTTAACTTATGATATTACAGAAATGTTTCAACTTTATTTTGAATATTTATGTTCATATTTAATGGAATGTTTAAAACATTTTAACTTATTTCATTGAAGAATTTTTTATCATTCAAATATAAGGGCACATAAATATATTGTTCAATCATGCAAATCGTCCATTAATGAATCAAAATAGGAAAAGTCAAATTGAATAATACAATCAAAATGTGTCTTTGAGTATCATAAAAGCAATCACCTTTTTGCTTAAGTGCTACCTCTTCATAAAGAGCCAATTTCTAAATGTCTCCTTATAATGAGGTGCTGCCTAATAAAAAAGGCGAATGCCTCACTACCTCTACTGTAGATCCTTTTTTTAAACTTAATTTCTCATTGCAAAATCAACTTCTTCTTCTTACATGTGCACCTTAACTCTCCATTTTCTCTCTCCCAATAGCCCTAAAATCTCAAAACATGACTGAGAAAAGTTTGAAATAACTATAAACAATCTTAAAGGACTTAGACTGTAAATTATTTATAAAACTGGAGCCATTCCATCTATTAGTTTTTCGATCTCTTAATGCAAAGAGGATTAACTTTCCCTTTCTCTATGTTATGGCTCAATTTTAGGATCTGAAAAACGTGTTTTTTTTATTCAATTGTTTAAAAATATGCCCTTTGTCATAGGAATTTAAGGCTATTTAGGGATGTCACCTAGACTATGCATTTGAAATTACAATCCCTTATATTAGAATTATGGACTTGCACTCTATTCAACATTAGATGGTTGGATTATTCAATCTCCCCCCTCAATCTTCTCTTTACTACACTTTGGTAATGAAGTTTTGGTAGGACCTTTCCTTGAACTTATTGTAATAACAAACAAGAAGGAAGTTTACTGGTCATGGATGATAGCCCTTTGCTTATATGCTCAATTTCTACTCGTTTCCATTTTTTGTCAGTGTAATTCAAAAGTCCTCCATATCTTAAACTAAGTGGAAGATAGGCTCAATCCTTTCCTCTTTATTATAGTAGAAGCCATCATCGAGCTAGATTACTTTCCAAAAACTAAGTGATTCTCTAGAAGTCTGTTACTGTTGGAGGTTGGCCTTCTCCTCACTTTATTTTTTGCTTTTTTTCATTTTTCTAATTCATCATCATTATTCATTTAGACATGGTTTCATGAAAAGTTGAGGTTATAGGAACCCCCATGTAAGCACTAATTTCAAGATGCAATTATGCATGTGTGTGACAAAAGCCCCTATAATGAAATTCTAATTGAGAATTGATATATGGTGTTGAGTTTCACAATTTAAAGGACTAAATTGCAACATTTTCTAGATGTACTTGAAAAATGGGCTTTTTAGGATTTGATTCTAGAAATTAAAAACTTTTAAGGACCTTTTTTATAATTTATTGAAAAAAAAGAAATTTGGTTAGTCTGTATTTAATGCCGACAGACATTATGTAGTGTCGATCGACATTACATAATATCGATTAGCATTATGTAAAACTGACCAGCATTATGTAATGCTAGTCTGACCAGCATTATGTAATGCTAGTCCGACCAGCATTATGTAATGCTAGTCGGTATTAAGCAAAGCCAAGGGTTGAAAATCGGCATTCTGGAATGCTGATTGTTGCCAAAAAGTGATTTTGATGTAATTTTTTCATTTTTCAATTTTTCATTAGTCTAGGACACCACATGTTTGATTTTTTCAAAACCTTATCGCTCATTATCTCATTATCTTGATTTTGCAAATTTAAAAAATAAAATGCACAATCTTGAGAGACTCTTGATCTTGCTCCCAACTATCACACAAATTTCCTGCATGATCATAGGAGCTTGGGTTACTAGACTAGGCTTTAAATGTCAAGAGATAGAATCTGTAAAAAAAATAGAAGAAAAGCTATGAGAAAACCTTAGAGAAAAGCTATAAGAAAACCTTAGAGAAAAAGAGCTACAAAAAAACCAGAGAGAATAAAAACCCTAATTAGCTACTACAAAAAAAGATACGTTCTTTGCTTTTAAATTCTAGAGAATTAAGAAAAAATAATAGAATCAATCTCAAAACGATAACAATCTCAATCTGAGGGGCATTAAAATAGCATTTGCATAACATCTTCTACTTTTTTTTCTCTTTTATTTTGATTGATTTCTTTGTTTCATTTTTTGATTGATCAATTACCAATTAATTATTTTTTCTTTTGGTTGTTTTGATTGATGTTCTGTGGTACTTTGGAGATGAGGTTGGAGATATATGATTTTGGGCAGTGACCATTGAAAGAATCCATGGAATGATTTGGATTAAGATTTGTAAAACCCCATAGGATTTAAGATTTATGATTTCTATGTTCTTTTAATTTGCTTTTGTTTTGGGTTGTAATTAATTTGATTTTAATTTGTGCATATTAGTTTATAATAGCCCCAATAGTAGAAAATAGTAGAATTTTATATTCCTTGCACTAAAATTGATTAGTAATTTAGGTTCAATTAGGTAAAAATTAATCAAATTCAATGATGAGTGTAGATTAATTTAGGGTTTCATGTAAATTGATTTAGGGTTTTTTTAGAAAATCTATTGTGTTTAATCAGATTTTGTTATGATTTTTTTATTTGGGTTTTGTTTTTGGATTTTTTTAGTTCTTTGGGCCCCAAGCCAATTTTAGGATCAAAACCATTTAATAAATAGGCTCAAAAATGATTTTTAGATTTTAATTAATTTAAAATTAATTTAGGCCCATTTAGGTTAAGATAGACTTAGGACCACTTTTAATTAATAAAATTAACTTAGACTTTATTCCACTAATTTATTTTATTTCTTTTTTTTTTAAATTAATTAGACCTTAGGCCCATTTCTAGTAATTAAAATTAATTTAGATTTAGCTTAGCCCATTAATTTCATTTCTTTTAAAATAAATAGACTTAGGCTCCATTTTTATTTGAGTTAAAGTTAAATTAGACCAAGCCCACTTAATAATACAATTTCTTTTTTAAAATTTATAGACAATAGGCCTATTCCCTTAGTTAATTAAAATGAGTAGATTTAGGCTCACTAATTCAATTAAAATGTAAGCCCATCTCTAGTCCAATTCACTTTGTAAATAAAAATGTAGAATTAGCTAACTTTCATAAAAGTAATCTAGCTTTGTCATAGGGACACTGCCTTTTATATACATTTTTTACATATGACTTTATGACCTGTTGCCTTTTTTAGGTTAGATGGATGTTTAATTTGGGTTTTAATAAAATTTCATGTAATTAAAGAATTAGATAATAATTCATAAAGTAATTTTAAATGAACACAAGACTAAGAGAAGTCAGTATTCCATTCCCAAAATCTCTTAGTTGTGGTGCTAGCTTTCTTATAAAGAATCGAGTACCACTTTTTAATTTGTCCCAGTTATTACCTTAGATGGTGACTCCTCATCTCCATGCCATGTTTTTGTGATAATGTTTACTGTGTTTTCTAGGGCCCTAAGCCCAAATAGTGTCACAATCACTAAAATCTTGAGCACGTGCTAAATCCTATAGTCTATAGTGGCGACTTCACTAGGGACAAGAGATACTAATTCTACTTGTGTTCTTTTAAGTTATTTTATTAATTATTATTTTATTCTTTACATTTATTATGCATGTCCCTATTAAATTGATTTATGATTCTATGATTCCACTAGCTTCATAGAATTGTAAATTGGCTAACCATTACTCTTAGCATTAACTTGATTCAATAGAGATTAGTGGACTTATTTGACTAAAGTTTGTATCCCAAGTCTTAAAGGGGGGTAGTCTTCTCTTAAGTTGGTAAAAGATGTAGGGCCTCTCTAACCTTGGCCTATAACTCAAGTCCTAAAAGAGGCAATCTTGCTAAGGGAACTTGACTTTTTATCGGACCCTAACCATATATAATGGCTTAGTTACTTCCCTTAGGATATACTAAAAGTTGCTTACATGATTTTTTTGCCATGAGGTATTTCTATCTATAAATCCTAGGACTATACTTTTGAAGTCCACTTAGGCTAATAAAGATTGGGCTAGACCTTTATGCTTAGAAATATTGTTTCTATGCTTATTACTATTAGGTATTTCTATTTATAAAAGCCCAGGCCTATAATTTTGAAGCCCTTTAGGGTAATGAAGTTTGGGCTAGACCATTATACCTAAAAATGTTATTTCTATGCTTTACTACTTTAAGAGAGATCTGACATGCATGTCAGTCCCTAATATCCCCCGTTGATATTAAGACCAAGAAAAAAAATCCTAGGATAAGAGACTTTCCATTGAACATGTGTGTGAGAGGAATAAGGTTGGAATGATGTATATTGTACATTTGATTGATGCTTGCTACTTGTTACTTATTGCATAGCACATGCATCTCATCCGTTATACTTACTCCTTATTTTGTAGCCATCATAGATACATCGAGGTCTTCTCATATTTGGGGATGACAAGGTGGTAGACTAAGAAGAATGGGTCAGAGTCCTAAAGCCTAAGCAAAGGAAATCCTGAACAGATTGGACAGACTGGAAAGAAGCCCTATCAACCCACTTTACTTAGAAGATAAACCAACTTCACCTAAATCTAAAAAAATGGAACAACAACAATAGAACTAGACCTTAAAAGACATCAAGGGAGCTATGATGGATAACATAAGGGCTATGATGCAAGATGAGCTAAGACAAGCACTATTTGGACTAATGCAACCTGTTGCTATCATATTGGCACTTGCAATCAAACAACCACCTACTACTGCTACTGTCCCACCTGCTGTGGATGCTCCACCTACTCCCAATAATACTGGGGGGAAACCTGCTGCTAGAAATTGACCTGCTATCGATATGAAGCTAGAGGATGTCAAGAATTACATGATAGAGAAGGCAAAGAAAGAATCCCTTGAACTAGTACATGATCATGAGTCCAAGCATATATGAGCATTAACCTAAAAGATGTCCAAAATGGAAGAGCTGATCAATGGACAAGGCATAGGGTATTTATTTAACTTCGATGACATGCTTCTAATAGAGGGTAATAAGGTACTTGAGAAGTTTAAAATGCTTTAGCTGTAAAAGTTTGATAGAACTGGAGATCCTAGGTATTGGGTTTCGTAATTAAAAAATTCAGTGGAAATTAAAACTTTTAATCACAAACCCTAATCTGGATCCAAGTAATTCGATTAATTAATTTAAAATTAGGGTTTTAAAATCTTACCACAAACAAAGAAAAGGCAAGATTTTTAGAAGGAAAAGAGGAGATTCACTCCGGTGACACCTTACCTCGAGCTTTTAATTTTGGTAGTTTAGATCAAGGTGTCTCCAAAAGAATTTATCCTCTACAAGCATCCACACGAACATCCCATGATTAAAATGAAAACATTGTGTGTTAGCACTTCTTTTGATTTCTCACAAATTAAGAACAAAAATACTATGTGTTTTAGTTTTTCTAAGAGGAGAAAAATGAGTTTTTGGTGGCTAATGATTGAGTTAGTGAAACCTTAGAGAATATAACATATTTATAGACCTCTAATTAGGGTTTTACTTACCAAAACAACTTTTTGGTAATTTCTCAATTATTATTGTTCTAATTTTATTTAAAGTTGAATCAAAAATAATATTCTATTTATTTAAGATAACCTTCAACTTAGATAAAAAAAATAAATAAACTATTTATTTATTTCCATAGAGCATATTTGGGCTTCTCAGACCCATATTCATTTTTGAGCTTGTTCTAAGTGTGTGGCCCTGTAGGTTCACATGACATTGGTAGTGGGCTTTAAATCTCTATTTAGGCCTACAAGTCATAAGTGGCCTATAGCAAGACATTATGACTACCCAAGTCATGTGAAGTCAATAATCCAACATAACCTAATTTATAATAAATATTGTAATCCCTTTATCACATGATATCTTGATTGAATATAAGACATAGTTTCTGTCATTCTTATATAATTCAATCATATTATTTCTTGAATCTAAGTAGACTAAGAACGGTAACTCTTTATCAATTCACTTTAACATGGCCATGCATTTTCTTTAGCCTATCTTATCAAGGGGCCCATAGATATTTTACTCAGATTAAATAAGGGAGAAATTCCTTCTCAATCATTCACATTCCTCACATAACTCATTTCATATCCAACAAAAATTTATTTAATCATCCTATTAAAGACAATGTTAGATTGTTTCAAAATATATAATAGGTATGTAGAAATCCATGATGATTTCAAGGTCAAAGGACTAAATCAATATTATTATAATGATAATTACTTATGACAATTATCTATGTAGTGTTCTCATGATGGGTCAATCTTGTACATTATTTCATAAATAAGTACCTATGAGTTGACTTAATATCTCATATTCATGATCAGTAAAACATAATCATCAATCAACATCATACTAGCCATAACATATTATTATGACTAGGGATAATTTCAATAGAACTCATATTTAATATATGGTTTTACTATCAAGTCACATACTTGATGACCTTAGTAAAAATTAACTATTTAAGTAATTATCATAATAAAAAATGATATCGAAAAATGCCTCTGTATTAAATAAAATGATAAAGTCAAAACATGGTCATACATGATTGATATAGTGCATATCACTAACACTAGGATTCATCTCAATTAGTACACAATAACTATGAGCACTATTAAGGCCCCATTAGAAGTGATCACTAGGTTATTTGTACTATCTTTAAAAGGAATGGCTATAAAGTAGTATCATGGGTTGGAAAATCTGTTAGGGCTGACTAGAAGGAACTATGTATTGCCTTTTTGAAATAGTATGATAATAACACCTGGTTGGAAGTGTCCATTAGAGATCAAGAACTAACAAAGTAGAAACCCAATGAATCTTTCTTTGATTTCCTTACTAGATTCATGAATAAGGGAGGGCTAATGAAGAATAAGCTGGCTGAGAAGGATCAGGCTAGGATAATAGTTCGGAATGTGCCACTAATCTAGTCAAGAGGTTGTATATAATGAACCCCAAAACTTTCATAGACCTTTATGATGGTGCTATGCAAGCAGAAGAATTTGAGAATGATAAGAAAAGAAGCTCTAGAGGCATGGAACCCAAAACTACCCAACTGGGGACACACGACATGGAGGTACAAGCTAAGCTGTGGAGGTGCGCATAGTTTAGCAACCCTGAAGATTCTCTAACTTCAACTAACTACTCTCCAAATTCCTAGAATGATTGATCTAGAAAGGCTTACACTGACCCTTAACCATTTCCAAACCACCTAACCTGAATGTCCCAAGCTGCAACCTCAATAACTATTGTAAGTTTCACTAAGTAGCTGGCCACTTTACAGACACATGGATTCACCTCAAACACGAGATCCAAAACCTAATAGACTCTAAAAAATCATAGGCCCTAAAAAATCCAACTCTAACTTAAACACTAAAAATAATCCTTTCCTTGACTATCGAAATGTCCCAGCACTAACCAGAATGATGATTAACTCAGGAGCGCGTGAAGAAGAAGTGTTAAACTCCTTTGAAAATCTAAACCCTATAACTAATGGAGAATCTCCTTATGCCTCTAGAGTAGTTGAGGATTTGCTAGGGGAGCCCTCAGGGTAATTTTTCTATAAGGTGTTATATTCCAAACTGCCCTCTATAGATATCCTAGTTGAATTAATTGTACTCTCATGATGGGGTGATGAGTTTAATGACGAGAAAGAATCCAAAGCCCCAGATTAGCCAAGAATCAAGCATTCATTAGGGTAGACCTCAAGCAAATTTGATTATAGGGTGTTCTATTCAAAGCCTGCTTGCAGTGATATACCTCTTGAGGGAATTATGCCCTCAAGATGGGGTGATGAATTTGCGGATGGGCTAGTGAAAAAAAGAATAAGGAGTCTCTAACTCATGAACATAGGATTCATGAATTATTTAAAGCACATATAGGAAAGCTTAGCATGAAGGGAAAAGAAATGTGAACAATAAAAATATGGAAGGACAGAAAGAGGGAAAAAATCATCAGAGTTATAGACATCTGGTATGACTATGATAAAGGGAGTCTCACTGGTTTGGATGTATGAAGTGATAACCCCAAAGTGAATCATGTCACTATAAGTAGGAGGAATTATAAGGCAGTAGAAAAGAAGATTGAGAGAGTTTCAGAAAGAAAAGAGACAAATGATGAAAAAATAGAAAAAGGGGAAAAGAAAGACCTAATTCTAGAATAACTAAAGAAGGCTAAGGCAAATATCAATACTTAGGAACTATTAATGCACTCAGGTAGCCATAGAAGAGCGCTGGTGAAAGCTCTATTAAACATGAGCATTAAAATAATAGCCACACCTGAGGCTATGGTAGCAAAGGTTATAGAAAAGAAACATGGGCTGATAACTTTCTCAGATGATGACCTGCCTCTAGAAGGGAAAAATCATAACAAGGCACTGATTATTCCACCTGAATTAAAAAGGAAAAGAACTAACTTTGCAATGGTTAATGACAGTTCTGCCATTAATGTATGCCCATTCAATATCTTGCCTAATTTAGGGTTGAAAGCTACATACTTAACATATTCAAACCTCATAATCAAAGCCTATGATGGCAACACTAGGAATGTGGAAGGGACATTCCAAGCTCTAGTTAAAATAAGACCTATTGAGTCAACTGTTGAGTTCATCATGTTGGATATACTAGTTACTTATGCCTCATTATTGGGAAGGCCATGGTTCCATGCTCTGGGAGGGGTACTCTTGACTATGCACCAGAAGGTAAAATTCCCTCATGAAGGAGATGTAGTGATAATCAAAGCATGAACTAATGCAACTGTGGCTACCATACTAGATAAATAGAAATAAGTGTGTGTTCTTACTAGTTTCTAAATTGATGGGATATTTGATAAGATTGAGATGGACCCAAGGGTTGCAAAAATGATGGAGAGCATGAATTACCAACTTGGACAAGGGCTAGGTAAGAATGAGTAAGGAAGTCATAAGCTACTAGAATTTAAAAGTTAAAATGACACTAAAGATTAAGGTGTGCTAAGACAGGATCTACCAGCAAAACAACAAGAAAGAAGGAGAAGGCCAAGAGAAATAAGTCCCTTGGGAGAGTTAGGTCATTAAATAAGAATTTCATCAAGTCAGGAGAGGGTAAGTACTATTTGGGTGCTAAGGAGTCTATTAATGTCGCTGGTAAAATTTTTTTTGCATTTAAGTTTTTTAAGGACCAAATTTTAGAAAACTTAGTTTAGAGTAACAAAGAAGAAGTGATTAAGCAAGTAGCTGGAAGAATAAGGGATGCTGTTATCGAAGAGCTATTATGTCTACCACCTGAAGAGGAGCCACCCTAGGATTTAGCTACTCTTATTAGTGATAGCTTTACCAATGTTCTTTATGAAGAAACTAATGTAATAACATTTAGTCTCTATGAGGATGAAAACTATGTTTTTTCCATGGTCAATAATATGAATGCTGATTTTCCTTACTTATGTGATGTGCATCCTGATAGTTCTATGCCTTATAATTTTGATCATTCATGCATGTTTGACATTAATTCAATTCAATTTGATTCATTTAACATAGGCACGAATGATAATCCAAAGAACATTTTTACATCACATGTTAACTCCTAAAGAGAGGAAAAATTTTGAGAAAATATTAACAAACGGAAATATAGTATTTGCTTGGACTTATAAAGACATGCCAGGTTTATATAGGGACATTATAAAGCATCACATTCCAACGCATTCAAAAATAAAACCAATTATACATAAATTGAATAGGCTAAGACTAGAATGGAATAATATGATAAAAGAAGAAATTAGTACACAAATTCAGGGAAACTTTTAAGAGGTAGTAGATTATCCCTAATGACTAACAAATATAGTCATGGAACCTGAGAAAAATGGTAAGGTGCAAATGTGTGCTAATTTTAGGGATTTAAATAAAGCATGTCTAAAGGATGACTTCCCTTTACCTCACATCAATGTGATAGTGGATAGTATGGCATTAAGTGCAATGTACTCCTTCATGGATGGGTTTTATATGTATAATTAGATAATGATAGCAGTTATGGATATGATCAAGATAGCTTTCATCATGGAATGGGAGATGTATTACTGAAAGGTTATGCCTTTTGAGTTGAAGAATGCAGGTGAAACATATCAAAGGGTAGCCACCACTTTTTTCCATAATATAATGCATAAGGAAGTAGAGGTATATGTAGATAATATGATGGTCAAGTCAGAAATAATAGAGGGGCATTTTGAAGCACCATATAAATTCTTAGCATGCATTGAGAGGTATAATTTAAGACTCAACTCGAAGAAATGCATTCTTAGAGTTACTTTAGAGAAGTTGCTAGGGCATATAGTCAGTAGCAATAGCTTCAACGTGGATCCAGATAAAGTCAAAGCCATTTAAGAAATGCCAGCACTAAGGATAGAGAAAGATGTGAGAGGGTTCATAGGCAAGTTATAGTATATTAGTTGGTTCATTGTAAGGCTTACTAATATTTGTGACCTAATCTTTAAGCTTTTAAAAAAATATTAACCTATAGAGTGGAATGATGACTGTCAAAAGGCCTTTGATAAAATAAAAGAATATTTCACCAATCCACCTATACTGAGACCTCTGAGGCAAGGTAAACTGTTGATTATGTATTTAGCTCTAGAAGAAAATATAATAGGGGCAGTGTTAGCATAAGAAGGGCTAGATTAGATAGAGAATGTAGTGTATTACCTCAGCAAAAATTTCATGTTGTATGAAGAATAGTATGATTTAGTGGAGAAGACATATTTAATAATGATATAGACAATAATGAAATTGAGGAATTACTTTTAGTTTTATAGGGCTTAGGCCATTTCAAAAATAGACCTTTTAAGATATTTACTATAGGAACTTGCTTTGACTAGAAGGATGTCTCGATGGCTCATTCATTTGATTAAATTTGATATATAGTACATTACCATAAAGGTTATTAAAGGAAGGGCAGTAGTGAAATTCCTAGCTCAAAATGAAGTAGAGGGCAATGAACAGTGGAGCCTAGAATTCCAAGATGAAAATCTAGCAATTATAGAGCATTGGGAATGGAAGCTTTATTTTGATGGTGCAGTAAACAAAAAATGAGTCAAGTTAGGAGTGATCCTCATCATGCTAGAGGGAGAAACCATACCAATGGCCAAGAAGCTAGATATTAAAATAATAATAATATGGATGAGTATGAATTGTGCATTCATAGAGTAGAAGCGACGATGGCAACTAGAGCAAAGAAGTTGTTAATATATGGGAATTCTATATTGGTTATCAGCCAGGCTAATGAGGAATGAGAAGTGAATGAGGAAAAGATAAAACCCTATGTCTACTATTTGAAAGCTTTAACAAAGAATTTCATCAAGTGTCTCTTTATCCATCTATCAAGAGATGACAATCAGATGGTAGATGCACTATCAACACTTTCTTCATTGTGGGATAGTGTAACTGGGTTGACTATAAGGCCATTAGTAATAATGAAATCAAAGGCTCCATGTTATGGGGGTGAGCAAATTATGGGAATTCTGATAGGGCCTCAAGAGAAGCCTTGGTTTTATGATGTTTAGAGGTTGATTGAGGAAGGAAAATATCCAGATGAGGCCACTTCAAAAGAATGATATGCCCTGCATGTTCTTGCACATAATTTTTCAAGTCATGATGGGGTGTTGTATAAGAGAATGCTAAATGGAATGCAGCTCAAATATCTCAAGAAATATGAAGTGGAAGAGGTGATGAAAGAGGTTCATGCAAGAGTTTATAGTTCTCACATAAATAGGATTATCCTAGAAAAGAAGATAATCATACAAGGGTACCACTGGATAAGCATGGAAAGGGATTGTATTAGAACTGTAAGACAATGCCATCAATGTCAAATCTATGGGAACCTTAATTACCTTCCTCTAATGCTGCTAAATAGTTTATTATATCCTTGGCCTTTTACAATATGAGGGATTGATATCATAAGAGAAATAAGGCCAACATCATTGAATGGGCATAAGTACATAATTGTGGCAATTGATTACTTTTTTAGATGGGTAAAGGCTGAGTCTCTTAATGCTCTAAAGGAAAAATAGATGGCCCAATTTATTGAGAAGAACCTCATTTATGGATATGGGTTCTACTTCATGTAGTGACAGATAATAGGGTTTAGTTTCAAGTAGAAATGGTAAAATTATTATAGAAGTATGGGATCGAGCATCATAAGTCTTCACCATATCGACCTCAGGCTAATGGAGCAATGGAAGTAGTAAATAAAAATATCAAGAAAATCCTCTCTAAGATGGTTAAAACTTCCAAGGATTGGTATGAGTTTCTTTCCTTTGTCTCGAGGGGATACTGAACTACAACTAGAACTATCATAGGCCAAACTCCATTCTCTATAGCGTATAGCTGTGAAGCAATTTTGCTAATAGAAACTGAGATTAAGTCTTTAAGAATAGTTATAGAGGCCAAAATACCAGAGAGTGAATGGGCACAGAAAATATATGATCATATGGTGTCTCTAGATAAGAAGAGGATTATTGCTTTGTTTCATACCTAGATATACTAGAAGCAGATAGCGAGGGCATTTAATAAGAGGATAAAGTTAGGGAAGATAAAAGTTGGGGATATGGTACTAAAACAATCCAGAGCAATGGTGTTCAATCTAAGAGGAAAGTTTAAACCAAACTGGGAAGGACCATTATAGACAGCGGGGTTTAGCGCATGTCCAAGATTTTAGCAACCACAATGTTGTTTGAGCTCAGGGCTCTAGAAAACACACTAACCATTGCCACAAAGACATAGCATGGAGATGAGGAGTTGCCACCCAGGGTAATAACTATGACAAATTGAAAAGGTGGTACTCAATTCCCTAAAAGAAAGCTAGAACCACAATCAGGAGATTCTGGATACAGAATACCAACTTCTTTCAGTCTTATGTTCATTTAGAATTACTTTATAAATTATTATCTTATTCTCTATTTACATGCAATTTCATATGAACTCTAAAACAATCAACTCCAAGGCAAACTAGTCATGAAATATATAAGTACATAATGCATCTAATAAATCACATAATCCCTACGTTAATCTAATCTACATGGATTTTAAATAAATTAGTTAAGCCTACATGTTTTAATTTATATATGAACCTAAAGACCTAATTCCTTTTGATTTTAATTAAAAAACTTAAGTCTACTTGTTTTAATAAAAAATGGGCCTAATTCTACAAATTATGGAATATTTAAATTAATGAACCTAATTCTACATGTTTTAATTAAATGCTGATCTTAAATCTACAAATTATGAAAAAAAAACTTAAATTAAGTGGGTTAAGTCTAAATTAATTAAATTGATTTACGTGGGCCTATGTCTAATTAACTAAATGGGCCTTAGGATATTTCTAATCCAAAATCTAATTTATTATAGGCCTAAAGGTATATTTTAATTAATTAAACCTAATTAATTATTAAGTGAAATGAGCTAAAATAAAATGACCAAAACTTAAATAAATAAATCAAGACCTAAAATGGGCTTAAGGCCCCAAAAGCACATAAAAATAATAAATAAGCCCAAAAATGAATAAAAACATAAAACAAATTAAATAAGATCAAACAAATAATTAATTAATTCTTACTAAAACCCTAATTATATGATCAAGCAAACTAAATTAATCTACTTCCTCCATTGATTTTAAATAATTACCTAATTGAAATCTTGTTTTACTAACCAATTCAATCAAGATAAGCATGCAACCACACATAATTTTACTACTCCCTTTATTGGGGCTATTACAATAATTCATAAAATAATTAACCAAAAATAAGGCATTAAATGAAATAAAATAAAATAATAAACCCCTAGAGACTATGTCTTTACAAGGTTTTATCCATGGCATTCCATGGACCTCCTATGGGTTCATTACTCCAAACAATTGTCACCATGTGTTTTCCTCCATAATCACCATAAAAAAGAAATAAAAATATGATTAATGAATAAATTATAATAATAACTCAAATGAAAAATAATCAATAATCAATAATATCAAAAAGAAATAAATAAAAATAGAATAAGAAGATGAAGATGATGCTTATGATTGATTGAGATGCTCCTCAGATTTGCAAATCACCATTCTTGATAAGTCTTCAAATCTTGCTCTTCAAAAATTCTCCAAAGATCTTTAATCAATTGATAAAATCAAGAGGATTTGTAGAGAAAAATTAAATAATTCTTGAAGCATGTAATTTAGAAAGCCTTTTAAGAATAAAGAATGAATGAAAAGTCTTTTTTACCAACGAACAAAATCCAAAGGTTTAAAAAAGTATATTACTGCCCCTCCAAATTTCTTTTCTCCAAAATTCCTTCCCCCTATCTCTTCCTTATTGTCCTCTTTATATAGCAAAAGAAAACCTAAAATCGTAGCTCCAAAATTCCATTCTAATGTGATTCTAATTCCTAAAAATATAGGAATATTACTTAAAATCACATTTAGGAATTTTAGACCAATTAGGATTGAATTAAAAGCAATTTAATTTCCTAAAAAATACAATAAAGAAGACAGAAGAGTCCATTTCCAACTAGGATTGTGTAATTCTAACCAGAATTTCATAATTCTGATCATAATTAGTGTAATTCCGATAAGAATTACTTAATTCTAATCAGAATTATGTAATTCCAATTAGAATTAAATAATTCCAATCATAATTATGAAATTATGATAGATTTTTTATTATAAAAAACCCCTAGAAGATTTTAAGTTTTACAATTATGTCCTAAAAAATATTATAAATTAGTCCTTAAAAACACTAAATCCTTCCTTTAAAAGATACATTTAGACCCTTAGAATTTTAAATTTTAAGTATCGAGGATCTATTTATGATATTTTCTTTATTGGAGTCCTCAATTGCATTTATAACTCATCATCCTAAAATTGGTTCTCTACAGTTGCCCCCTTTTGTCGCTATTTGCTTGACAAATTGCAGCAAAGTAAAATAGCATCCCATTTCTAAATTGAAATTTAGGATACTTAGCTATACTCCTTGAGTTCTGGTTATGAATTTGCTATACTCAGATGTACAACATTTCAAATGACATATCATACTCGATCGTATAATCTTGGGTGAATGAAACACATTATACTCGGTAGTACAATGTTGACTATACTTAGACGTATAGCATTGAATTGAAAAATTACATCATACTCGATCGTGTGATGTTGATTATACTCAATCATATAATCGATTGGAAAAGAAAACATTATACTTGGTCATATGATGCCGATTATACTCGGTCATATAATCGATTGGAAACACATTATACTCGGTCATGCAATGCCAACTACACTTGGACATATAATCTATTTTGAAAAGAAACATCACACTCGGTCGTATGATGCTAATTATACTTGATCATATAATCGATTAAAGATATATTGCACTCAATCGTACAATGCTAACTACACTCGGTCGTATAGTCTAATTTGAAAAGAAACATTACACTCGGACGTATGATGCTGATTATACTCGGTCGTATAATCGATTGAAAATACATTGCACTTAGTCATATAATGCTGACTATACTCGATCGTATAGTCTGATTTGAAAAGAAATATCACACTCAGTCATATGATGTTGATTATACTCGGTCGTATAATCGATTGAAAATACATTGCACTTGGTCATACAATGCTAACTATACTTGGCATATAGTCTAATTTAAAAAGAAACATCACAGTAGGTCATATGATGCTAATTATACTTAGTCATATAATTGATTGAAAATACATTGCACTCGGTCGTACAATGCCGACTACACTAAATTGTATAGTCTAATTTGAAAAGAAACATCACACTCGGTCGTATGACGCTTATACTATTGAAAATTTTAATAATTCCTTCAATTATTAAACTATAAAGCATTGCAATTTAGGACTAAATTGCAAAGAATAAAGTGGACTCAAATGTAAACCAAAGTAAAAGGACCAAAGTGGATATTTTCCTATTTATATATTTATTTTCTCCTTTTTTTGATTCATTTTCTGTTGATTTTTAAATTTTCTTCCCTCAATTATTCTCTCATCCAATGTTTGATTTTAGATCTATATGATCATATGGCTCACCCACAGCATAGGCTACACAGGAGCAATTCCACACAATCAGATCCAATCATTTTGCATCTACATTTTCCCTAGAATGATTTAGGACTTCGTGAAGGTGAAGAGATATTTCCTTTGACTCATTTGCACCTCCACAGATGTTCTTAGGCTAGAGATAAGGCAAATTTCCTATCTCTGTTTTCAATTCTGCAATAAACATATTTATTTTAGTATGTAAAATTAATGTTTACACACATACAATTTAATTGACAAAGAAGATGTAAATCATGAAAAATTGACAAATTAAAACCAAAATATGTTACAGACTAACATAAATATGTTAAATTTCACTAAAATTTTCATCGGGAGTTTGAATTTTGGTCTTGAATTCACATATTTTCGATCGGATTTCTCAAATTTCATATAAAATTAGGAAATCCAATTGGAATTCTATATTTTTAATCTGAAATCTAGGCCTTTGATTTGATTTCTTTTATAAATGATGTCAAAAAATAAAGATTTAGGAAAGAAAATGATCTTGTTGTTTTTGCATTTTTTAGAAACCCTGAAATTCAGAGGTTGTTTTCACTTAGCATGAGAATTATTCCATGACTTGTCTAGGGAGGTAGAACAACATGTATGGGCATTCAGCTTTCAACATTTTATTACTGCTTTACCAACTACTTAAGGTAGGTTAGATCACTATTCACTTTTTGCTCTTATCGAGAGGTGGATGGACACCACTCACACCTTCCACACATTAGTAGGTGAGCTGACTATTTCCCCGATAAGTTTTCTGCCATTACTAGGATTGCATTTAGAGGTACCCTAGTTCCTTTTTATATCCATTACTGCACTCTTCTAGAGGATGCTAGGAGTTGTTACGTTTATGACTTGCTCGGGTTTGTTCTAACATGGAAGAATAGGAAGAATGTGCTTCTTTCTTCTCTTGTACATGGTTTTAGGAGACTACTTACCACTATACCTCACCAAATTCTCCAGAAGGTGAGATGTTTTTTATTGATATTGCTTATCACTACACTCTTTTGCGAGACTGGTCATGAGGTTAGCATCGCTCTTCTTGGCCCTCTCCAGGATCTTGTTAGGGTAATTACTTTGGATTATGGGTCTGCAATGCTTGCTTACCTCTACTATATATTGGATAATGTTTGTAGAGGCATTATGATGATGTGTGGCTTTTAGCATGTCTTGCATGTATGTTTCTTATCCCCTTTTTAACTTTTACTTACTTTCACATTCCCCTCCTTATTTCTTTCATTTTCCTTCTTTTCTAGATTTGGGGCATTGAGATTGGAGTGATTTAAGGTTTTAGTGCCATTAGCTTCGACATGAGTCTTCCCTTAATGCAGAGGTGGGGTTCCTCTCATCTTGCTAGCATCATGCATTATTTGCATACTTATCGGGACCATCTGAACTCCTTAGAGTGGGACATGGTAAGAAAATTTTAACTTTTAGTTTTCCATTAATTATAAAATTTTAACAAATTTAAATTTAAATGAATGATTTTGTAGGTTAGATCAGATTGGTTAGTTGGTGTTGTAGACATTTAGTGATATGATTTTATGACTGCAGTAGTGAGACTTGAGACTATGAGAGTTATGCTTCCTGGTTATGGTTGCTAGATGTGGTATCTCAGTAAGCGTGTTTATCACTGGCATATAGGACATTCCAGGAGGCGTGTTCCCTCTTATATTCCATCCTCGATGTTAAGGAGTAGTAGCATGACTGGTCCTAAGCTTAGAGCTGCTCTTGAGGAATATGACGCCTTTGACCTTGCTTGAGTATTCTCATCATTATCAGGAGCATATTCGAGAGAACCTCTTAGAGTTGGTTCCTACAGACCCAACTGATGTATACTTTCTCTCACTACTTTACTACAACTCTCTCATCATTATTGACATTTGGTTCTCTGTATAGGTTAAAGGAGTCCCTGATGCTGCTATGAAGGAGATTAAGGATGATATTGAGGAGATTGAGCAGAAGGTCGAGCCTATTCATCACTATGAGAATGCTCATGGTGAGACTTCCTTGAATACCATTCTAGGTGATGTTTCCCCATTTGATAGGTCAATGTATTATCAGGCTCTCATGGTACAAACTCCTAATAAGTGACATATGTATTTTGATACAGCTCAAATTCCTAGCTTCTCTCCTATTGATGCTTCATATGTAAGTTCAATTTGCTCTCCTGCCAACCCTGCACAAACTTGCTTATTATTGAATTAGTAAAATTTATTTTATAGGTCCCTAAAACACAGGCAGAGTATTTGTATGGAGTAGCCTCTTCCCAAAGATTATTTATTATATAGATTACAAATACTTAGAGGGTTAGTATTCATAAAAACATATGTAGATGTATGTGTGTTATGCATTATATGCATGATTCTAACTATTTTATAATGCAATAGAATTATGTCAGGGATTTGGAGCATGAGAATGAGAGGCTCCAGTGATAGCTTGCTAGCCTTGGTTTTGATGGACACGATGTCGGGACTACTATGCCCCCATATCAGAATGACGATCCAGCTAAAGGATGGAGACCCTGGCCAGACACTAGAGCTCAGGATGACTAAATTTTTTTAGGAATTGTATTACCACAACTGCACTTTGAGATGTTTGAGAACTATTTCCTTTTATGCATCATGGACTTTTATTCTAGACCAAACTATAATTTTCCCTTTTTTTTGGTCATAAACATTAGAAATCTGACCTGCGTCCTAGATTTCTAATCAGTGTTCAAGAATCCCAATCGAAATTATAGATTTTTGATAAAAAAATCTAACATTCTGATTGAAATTCTAAATTTTCAATCAGAAATTTCAGCTCTAGTTCTATTTATTCTCCCACTCCAACATAAATTTAATCTAAAAATCAATCCTAATCCTTTCTGTATCTAATTTACAGTCTATATAAGAGCCATAAAATGAATATGTTGCATCAATTCCATCCTTTACCTCCATCATGACACAAGCTACGCTCACTTTAATGAAGAAATTTTTCAAGACCCTTAATGGAGATTATTGGAATAAAATTCTGACCTTTCATGCCAAACCCTTAAAGTCCTTTCAACATTTGAAGATAGACTATAATTTCTTACATGTTGCTATCACATTTTGGGATGTTAAGGATCATATATTTAGAGTTAATGGATAAGAACTGTGTCCTATGATCGAGGAATTTGCTGTTATTCTAGGATGTTCACTAAGTTACACTGCTACCATTGCTCTCCTATACCTTGAGAGTGAGTTTCCCAGTAGATTAATGGGATTCTTTAATATGCCCCTAGATGTTATCTATATGCACACGCATAATGCTAAAACCATCAGTCTTCCTTTTAAGATTTCCTCTTGTGGAACTACAGACAAAACCAATGCTTTTGTCACTTTCCGCATGTATGCTCAGTTTTTACTAGGGTCTTCTCATGGAGATGTCGATGTAAGGATTATTAGTATCTTAGAATAAGTAGAAACTGTAGCTAATCTTGGGCCTATCATACTTGCTGAAACTATCATTGGATTAGATAATTTCAAGGTTCAAAACCAACTCTCAAGCAGTCTACTTCTCCTTCAATTATGTAACCCTTTTTTTTATTTAAGCCACCCTCTTAGGTTTTCATCTTAGCTTTTTTTTTTTTAAGATTTAGTCACAGGAGAAATTGAGTATGCTTGATACTCCTCCCAATGCTCTGATTTATCAACCTTATCATCTACAATCTCGTCCTTTAAAGATAAAGGATAAGCACACCATGGATCATTGGACTGATTTGATGAAAGGCATTATTGATACTGAGATTACTTGGATCTATCCTTGGTGGAGATTAAAATTCATGACCATTAACTTGTATGACAATTGCGTCCCTATTCCCATATTACACTTTTTAACCTTTCTTTCTCCCTCACACATCTATCGTTAGTATAGTCGCCCTCAATTCATTGTGGCTATTATAACTAACTTCAAAGGTTTCTTCCTGAGACAAGATTTCATGGACAAAGTGAAGAACTTGTGCCCTCATAGAGCTTTGGAACGGAATATGTACCTGGATGTTGACATGACTAATAATGACAACTACAAGACTTGAGTTATTAAGCAATCTATAGAATCACTTGAACTTATTAAATACAAAAGGACTCAAATATTGTTAGATGAGTCAAAAAACAAACAAAAATAAAAGTAGTGGTCTCATAAGTCCAGTTTCTCATGTTTTATTTTTCCTTCAAGTATTTATGCCTTGTAATAAAGATAGAAAATGAAATATTTAACAAAAATATCTTTTCAATTCATTTCATTAACCAGGGCAAAAATGAGTACATTTATTATATCACATGACACATCTCCTATTATCAGCTAGTCCTTTTAGATTTTCTAACTGAATATTTTTCTCCCATTGTCATTTCTCTAATTTTTGCTTGATCAGCCCTTTGTAGGTTTTCTAAACAGTGGGTATGTCCTAACTTTTGCCTAACTAGGCTTTTTAGGCTTTCTAGTTAGCAGACCCCTTTTTTTAAAAGATAGTATTTCTTAAGGCAATCAAGGTTGATTGGCTCAGTGAATTCATTCCCTTCTAGATCTGAGATCTTTACGGCTCCTTTGGGCAGGATTTTCTTAAGTAAATATGGTCCTTCCCAGTTTGGTCTGAATTTTCCTCTTAGGTCAAACACCATCACCCTTGTGTGCTTTAATACCATATCTCCAGCTTTTATCTTTCCTGGCTTAACCTTTTTATTGAAAGCTCTTGCTATTCTCCTTTGATAAATTTGAGTGTGGAATAAAGCATCCATCCTTTTCTCATCCTAAGATACAAGGTAATCGAACCTCTTTTGCATCCATTCACTTTTGGGGATTCTTGCTTCCATAACCACTGTCAATGGTTTAATTTCTATCTCTATAGGTAGAACTGCTTTATAACCATATACAAATGAGAACGGAGTTTTTCCTGTAGCAGTACATGTTATAGTTATGTATCCCCACAAAGAAAAAGGAAGGTATTTAGACTAGTCTTTATATGTCTTCACCATCTTAGAGAGAATCTTCTTTATATTCTTATTAGCCGCTTCCATTGCACCATTAGCCTGAGGTCGATAAGTTAAGGACTTATGATGCTTGATCTTGTATCTTTGTAACAACTTAGCGGTTTCTACCTGAAACTAAACTCCATTGTCTATCATAACATGGTATGGGATCCCATACCTATAAATGAGGTTCTTCTCAATGAACTTTGCCATCTATCTAGCTTTTAAGGTGCCAAGGGATTCTACTTCCATCCATCTAGAAAAGTAGTCAATTTTAACTACTATGTATTTATGCCCGTTTGAAGCAGTTGGTTTTACTTCCCCTATTATATCTATTCCCCAGGCTAAAAAGGGCTATAGAGATGTTAAAATGTTTAGAACTGTAGGGGGAAGGTGATTGAGATTCCTATGTACTTGACATTAATGGCATTCTCTCACTATTAGGACACAGTTGTTTTCAATACTCATCTGATAGTGCCCTTGCTGAATAATTTTCTTTGCTAGAATTATCCCATTCATGTGTGATCCATAAACTCCTGCATGAATCTCTCTCATTGCATGTTCTACTTTGTCTTTCTTGAGACATCTCAGTTGTATTCCATTCAGCATCCTTCTGTATAATATCCCATCATGACTTACATAATGACATGCAAGAACATGAAGAGCATATATATTATTGGAAGTTGCTTCAATTGGATATCTTCTTTCCTTAATAAATCTCAGGATGTTGTAAAACCATGGCTTTTCCTCTGGCCCTATCGGAGTATTCATGAAATGTTCTTTGCTATAATATGGAGCTTTTGTCTTCATTTTCACTAATGGTTTCATCATTGATCCTGTTAGTTTATTCCACATTGAAGAAAGTGTTGCCAAAGCATCTGCCATTTGATTCTCATCCCTTGGTAAATGCATAAAGAGACATTTAGTGAAATTCCTTATTAGTTTTCTCAAATGGTGGATGTAAGGTTTTAATCTCTCTTCTTTTACTTCCCACTCTTTATTAGCCTGGATAATGACTAACATGGAATCTCTATAAACTAATAGGTCTTTAACTCTAATAGCCAATGCTACTTCCATGCCATAGATACATGCCTCATACTTAGCCATATTGTTTGTAACCCTAAAGTCTAATTTCTTAGCCATTAGGATGTTTTCTCCTTCTAGTGTGACAAGAATTACTTCTAGCCCTACTCCTCTATTATTCACGACTCCGTCAAAATAAATTTTCCATTCTTGTTGTTCTATTACTACCAAGTTCTCATCTGGAAACTCTAGATTCCACTGCTCATTTCCTTTGACTGTATTCTGGACTAGAAACTCTGCTACAGCTCTACCTTTGATGACTTTCGTAGTGACATATTCTATATTAAACTCAATTAAAAGTACCAACCATCTAGACATCTTTCCAATCAAAGCTGGTGCTTGGAACAAGTATTTTAAAGGATCTATCCTTGAAACAACTTGTACTTTGTAACACTAGAAATAATGCCTTAACTTCTTTGTAGCCTAGGTTATTATTAAACATACCTTTTCTACAAGATTATACTTTTCTTCATATTTTAGGAACTTTTTACTAAGGTAATATATAGCGTACTCCACCTCTTCGAGCCCTTCTTGTGCTAGCATTGCTCCTATCGCCTTTTCTTCTAAAGCCAAATATAAGATTAAAGGCTTACCTTGTCTTGGTGGCCTTAATATAGGTGGGTTAGTAAGGTATTCCTTAATCTTATCAAAGCCTTTATGGCATTCTTCATTCCATTCCACGGGCTGATTCTTCCTCAAGAGCTTGAAGATCGGATCGCAAACCATGGTAAGTCTCTCAATGAACCTACTGATGTACTATAGTTTTTCAATAAACTCTCATACTTCCTTCTCTTTTCTTAGTGCTAGCATCTCTTGGATGTCTTTGATCTTGTCTGGATCAACTTCTATTCCTCTATTATTGACTATGTGCCCTAATAACTTTCTTGAAGTTACCCTAAAGATTCATTTCTTTAGATTAAGCCTTAGGTTATATTTTTCTATTCTTGCTAGGAACTTATCCAAAGCCTCAAAATGTCCCTCTCTTACTTCAGACTTAACCATCATTTCATTAATATAAACTTCCACTTCCTTATGCATTATATCATGAAATAAGGCAGTGGCTACTCTTTGATAAGTTGCTCCTGTGTTCTTTAATCCGAAGGGTATCACCTTGTAGTAGCATGTTCCCTATTTCGTGATGAAAGTAGTATTGATCTTGTCCATAACTATCATCATTATTTGATTATAACCTAAGAACCCATCCATAAAAAAAGTACATCGCACTAGATGCTACACTATCCACATTCACAGCAACATAGGGTAAGGGAATAACATCCTTTGGACATGCCTTATTTAGATCCCTGAAGTCTACACATATTCAAACTTTTCTATCTTTCTTAGGAACTAGTACTATATTTGCCAACCATTGAGGGTATTCCACAACTTCTAGAAAATCAGCCTGGATTTGCTTAGCGACTTCCTCCCTTATCTTTTATGTCCACTTAAGCCTTAACTTATGAAGTTTCTGCTTAATAGGTTTAGCTTTAAGATATGTTGGAATGTGATGCTTCACAATTCCCCTATCTAACCCTGGCATATCCTTATAGGACCAAGCAAATACTACCTTTCCTTATATTAATAATCTCTGAAAATTTTTCCTCTATTCATGAGTTAAGTCATATGATATAGAAATTTGTTTTGGTTATTCATTGGTGCCCATGTTTAATGAATCTAATTGAATATAATTAATGTCAAACATGCATGAACAATCATTATTAAAATGCACATGACCATTAGAATCAATATCACACAAGTAAGCCAAACCAGAATTTATATCATTGACCATAAAGGAAACAAAGTTTTTGTCCTTAAATAGATTAAACATTATTACATTAGTTTCTTCATAAAAAAAACATTAGTAAAACTATTATCAATGATACTAGCTAATTCATGTACTTGTTCTTTGTTGGGTGGCAGACAAAGTAGTTCTTCAATGTCTTTGGTTTTCATCTTTTTGGCAATTGTCTTCATCCCCTCATCTTTGTTGTCTTGCACTAGCTTTTCAACTATCTATTTCTTAAAAATCTCAAGTCCAGGGACATCCACACCAGCTACTTAGACAAGCTCCTTTTTACCCTGTTAGAACTTCTCCTTCCCTTGCTTGATAAACTTACCTTTTAAGGGTCCCAAATTCCTTAGGCCATTCTTATTTAAAAACCTTCTTCTTGCCTTTTTGTTACTAAACCCAACTCTAGTATAGCCCAATCCTCTTATGTCATCTTGGGTTTTGAAATTGGGTAGTTCTGAGATTCCTTGCTCATTTTTCCCTAGTCCTTGTCCTGGTTAGTAATTCATCTTCTTGACTAAGTTCTTAACCCTTGGATCCATTGTGACTCCCTCTGAAATCATGGCTACCTAGTAACATGGAGGAGTGACTACCTATTTGTGACTATCAATAACTGAGGACACAGTCTTGCCCATACTAGCATCTAAAGTCACCACTTCCCCATCAAATAAGAATTTCACATTTTGATGCACGATCGAAGGCACTCATCCCAAACCATAATACCAAGGTCTACCCAAAATAAGGGCATAAGTGACATGAATATCTCGCACGGTAAATACCACCATCACTTCTATAGGTCTAATCTTCATAGAAGCCATAAATGTTCCCTCTACACTCCTTGCGCTATCATCATAAGCTCTTATTACAAGGTCTAATTTTGCAAAATTCTCCACCTTCACTCTTAAATTAGGTAGGATCTATAGTGGGCAAACATTAATTGTAGACCCATCATCCACCATCACATAATTGGTCCTCTTCCCTTTTACTTCAGCTGGAATGAATAGTACTTTATTATGGTTCCTTCTTTCCACAAGTAAATCCTCATTAGAGAAAGTAATGACCCCATGCTTTTTCTCAATAAATTTGGCCACCATTGCTTCAAGGGTTGCTGTAGTTTCAATATTCATCTTAGTCAGGGCCTTAACAAGAGCTTTTCTATGGCTACTTGAATTCATCAACAGCTCCCAAATGCTTACGTTGGCCTTTGCTTTCTTGAGCTGTTTGAGAATTAAGTCATCACCATGTTCATTTGAGTCTTCTCCTTCAACATCTTCTTCTTTCTTTATATCTTTCTCTATTTGCTTATAACCCTTCCTACTTTAGGTAACATGGCTAACTTCAGGATTATCTACCTATACATTATACCCTTCAGTGTCTTCCTTATTAGAACTATACCAAATATCAATCACCCCTATAGTCCGATCTTTCTTATTTTCTTTCCATACCTCAACCATACATATTTCCTCCTTGAATAGCAGCTTTTCATCATTGAACTACTCACCCCATCATGTAGCCTTGATTGAATCAATGGATATCTCAAAAGAAGGTGGTTTAGAGTAAAACACCTTATAATTGAACTTGCTTGATGGCTGACCTAGCAAGTCTCCTACCTCTTCCACACCTTTAGGAGCGTTAGGAGATTTCTCAGCAATTTTAAGGTTTGATCCTTAAAAGAGCTCATCACTTCTTCTTTGCTTACTCTTGAGTTAATCATCATGGTGGTTAGGGGTGGCATGTTTCAGTAATTTAGGAAAGGATTATTTCAAGTGTTTGGGTTCAAACTTGATTTTTTAAGTTCTATGATCTTTCTAGAGTCTATGAGGTTTTGGATTTCATGTTTAAGATGCATGCAAGAGTCGATAGAATGGCCACCAATTTGATGAAACTTACAATAATTGTTTTGATCAAAACTAGGGAGGCTTGAGTTTGGTGGTCTATAAGGGGTTAAGGGTCTAAGGAGGCCTTTTTGGATGAGATGGTCTAGGACTTTAGATAACAATTGAATGAAATTTGAGAATCTGCTAAGTTGTTGGATGGCATGACCTCCTATGACTCAACTGGTGATGTAATACCCTATATAGTATTTAAATAAAGAGGGGTATTTTTTTTATTTTATTTTATTTATCAAATCATATTATGAATAAGAGTTTCTTCTTTACTATATTATATTTTATTTATGATTATATTATTTAAGGGTAGTTAATATATGTGAGAATTAGTTAATCATTGTTTAAAATTTCATTGCCTATTTTATTATTATTATTATTAGTATATTATATTAAATATTATGTCTATTTGGGTGCTTATAAATGAATGTATATATATATATGTATATAATATATATATGTGTATACCTATTTTTATGTAAGTGTATGTATATACATATAAATATATATATAATATAGTATATGTATATAGATATGTACATATGTACTAATATTTGTCTATATACATACATGTATAAATAAATATTAATATATAGTTATATATTAAGTATAATATATCAATGGTTATTAATATGTATATGTACATATAATATAATTTTATGTAGTATATGTACATATATACCAGAATTTACCTACATAGATACATATATATATATATATATATATATATATATATATACACCATAATATATTAATATATATATATATGTATATTGTTTATTTATAGGTTATAAGGTAGAGTATATATATAAATATATATATACATGTGTATATTTAAGCTGTGGCCAAGACAAAAAAAAAAAAACACCCACTAAACCCCTCTTCACCGTCTGTCACCCTGTCATCCTCTTCCCTTACTGTGCCGCCCTCACCCTTGCCAGAGGACTCCATTTCCATCGTGCTTCAGGAGCTCCCAAGCCTGGCAGCTGCTGCTGCACTTCTTCTTCTTCTTCCCTAGTCAGGCAGCTTCCTCTCTCCCTGCACGCAACAGCACCCTCCTGCCAGCTTGCTCCTCCGCTTGCCATTGCTGTCCATTCTGCCTGAGCAGCTCCACCTTCCCCATTTTCCAGTGGTAGTAGGTCTCCCTCCCCCTCCCTCTGCTCTGTCCAGCTGCTAGGTGGTGAGTAGTGCTCGCCTAAATCCTTCCATTTCCTCCTTTGATCTTGGTAAGCCTAGGTCAATTAGGGTTGTTTAGCATGCATTTGAAGTTGTTTTTAATTTTCTTGAATTTTTGGTAATTAAATTGAATTTCCAGAATTTATTTAATGTTTATTTGGTTTATTTAGATATTTATTTAGGTATAATTAGCAATTAGGGTGATGGTTATTAATTATTTTGAGTAAAATGAATTTTATTGAATTTTTGGTATTTATTTTGATTTTTTTTAGTGAATTTTGAAAATTTTGATACTATTTTAGGAATTTTTATACTTTATGTCAAAATTAAATAATTAGGCTAATTTTGAAGATTTTGGTTAAATAGGTTATGAAATTTGATAAATGAGGTTATTAGTGAATAATATGAATCTTAGGACTCAAATTATAATTGTTGAGATTTTTATACTATTTTTATAAATATATTTGGGTTTATGCCAAAAATTGATTTTAGTTAAATAATACTTTTGGGAAAAATATTGTTGGTTGATTAAATTTTTATAATATTGGAGGGAATTATCTTGAGAAAAAAATAAGTTTTAAATGATTAGATAATTTTAAGGAAAATTTTTGTATATATATAGCACATTATGTAATTCATATATATATACTAGGGGTAAAAATGTAATTTTACACTAAATATGATAAATATATATTTTAATTAGTTTTAGTAGTATTTAAAGGGTTTAGATAAATTTTATAAATTAACTGATATAATTTCCTAAGTAGTGTAAAATTTTAAATGTCCAATTTCCAATATATATATATATATATATATATATATATTCATATAATATATTACAAAGGTTTTCATTTGGATAATAATTATAATTATACTATTAGTAATGGAAAACAAATTTAATTGTTTAATTTTGAATAATTGAGATTTTACACAATTTTATTTATTTTAGTATGTGTGTAAATGGAGAAATAAATATTATTAATTTTGATACTTTTTAAGTTGCGATCTCGGTCGGGGCAAATTGTAGTCTTGGGAGCCCGACTCGAGTGTGAATGGTTGTGTATATTGGAAGTGCATTTTCTATGTAGGTCTTGCTCTACCTTTAGTAGAGAGATGTCCGTTTTACATAGGAGACTCTGCCGAAATTTCGGTAGATTTTCTCGTAAAACATGATTTCCGTAAAAATTCCTACAGTTAGTTAGGTTAAGTCATGTTTGTTGAGTCTCGTCCGGTTTTCATCGAGTCAGTCTGGAATTTTATTATTTTGTTGATTCCTGATTTTGATTCCTTAGTCATGTTTTAAAAAGTTGATTCATTAATTTTCTTTTAGAGCATATCAGAGTAGAAGCTGTGAGACCAAGGCAGACGCATGGTCGTCAGCCTTCACATTCATCCTGTAAGTCGATAAAATGATTTGTGCGTGTGTTTATTTAAAGAAATGCATGTGCTCGTATTTCTATTATATTGATTATATGACTTATTCAATTTAATGCTATCATTTATGATTTAAATGCAATTTATTTATTTAAAATCGATTTGAGAAATTTTGGTAGAACGAGCTACCTGGTGGGCCTCACCAGGACTATGTGCACATGGTAGAGATTGAGAGATGGATCCGAAAATTGTATGATTGATGAATGTTAAACTGGGACAAGTGCCTCGGTAGAAGCCTTTGCTCTCGGGGACCGCCAGTGATTGGAAAGTCAATAATGGACTGGGATGGGTGCCTCGGTTGATGCCTTAGCTCTCGGGACCGCCAGAGCCATATATTTGGACTAAGTGAATGACTACGGCTTGGTGCCTCGGTTGATGCCCTTGCTCTTGGGGACCGGTAGTCTGGTTGGAATAAATGGGCCCAGTTGGCCATTTAGATTTTGGGTTTAGGGTTCTATCGAGATTTTTTTCAAAAGCTATAATTATATATTATAAATTATTTTCACTATATCATATATAGTTTTCAAAAAAGTTTTCAAACCATACAGCTCTTTTATTGACTTACTCAGTGAGGTCTGATTCCCGTCAATTTATTTTTTTCAAGAGCGTGGGAGTTCGACCTCATACTACCTCCACGCCGGGTTTCTTCTTCACCGACTATTTTATGTAGGTCATTGTAAGTTGTATTGTGTATAAATCTAGGTTACTGCAGTAGTAAATGTGTAAAAGATTTGTATGGTTTAAACATAATTATGTAACCTATTTGTGTAAACCACGCTTATGTATAAGATTAAATTTGATTTAAAATATGAGATGTTGAAACACATTATTATTTAAGCAGTTGAAATTATGTATTCTGAGAAAAATTAGTTTGATAATGTGTTCTGTTTTCAAGTAAAGTTTAATATATGAATGGTTTTATTTTCTTTTTCCTTTAGGCTTACTATGGGTTTCGGGGGCCTTATGCTTACCCATTCCCTAGTACCGATCACGTGCCCTCGGGTTCGGGTCGTGACAAAGTTGGTATCAGCGCTTAAGTTCGATTAATTTTCCATGTCTGTTTTTCTGTGTAACTACTGCAGCTTTAAGGTTGATAATTGTCTTGAGATGTTATTGTTTCTAATTCCGCGTTGCTTTAAATATTCTTACCCCGTTTTGAATTCAATTTTTCCTTGTCTTCTTTTCAAAATGAGGCGTGTGCGTACCGACCCAGATGTTGATCCGACCCTTAGGGTTGATGAGCAGTCGGTGCACGATGAGGCTCCCCTTCCTGCTCCACATCGTAGGGGCAAAGGTAGAGGTAGAGGTCAAGCCAGGGTAACTGCAGTTGAGATTCCTGATCAGCAACCAGCCAAGCCTGAAACCCTAGCTGTTGACCCTATAGCCTTTACAACTAGACTGGCAGGGATTAATCAGGGTCTAGTAGCATTGAATCAGGTGATGCCCCTTGTACAGCAGATGCTTTAGCAAAGGAACCAGGGGATGTCAGACACTGAAGCAACCCTCCTTTACTCTCGGATTGGTAGAGTTTCTTTTAACGGTACGGGCGATGCCTTAGGCACGCACCAGGACTGGACACACGGATTATCAGAGGATTATGATTGTGGAGTTGTCGGTTCAGGCGGCCGCTCAGGATTGGTTTATGCAATTGATTCAGCCATCGATGCATGAGCTGACTTGGCCAGAGTTTAAGGACCGCTTTTTGAGATTTTTCTGTTCTCCAGCCACCAGAGATGCCTACAGGTGGCAGCTACTCCACATCACTAGGGGTGATAGGTCAGTGGAGGATTATACCAGAGAGTTTAATAGGTTGTCCCGACATGCAGAAGATATCAAGAGGGACCCTTACAGAGCAGTGGAGCTGTATGTTACTGGATTAGGACCCGCTTTTATTGGTATGCGTACTGAGGACCGCACCCTAGAGAGTGTGATTGAGGAGGCCCGTTTGATTGAGAGGCGACATATCCGCCAGGGCACCATGATAGATCCTTATATGATCGGGGGTAGTGGTCATGGTGTAGCTCCAGGGTACCAGCAGCCAGCATTTCACATCGGCAGTTCGAGTCAGCAGGCTGCAGGTAGTTCTCAGCAGAGTGGTAGGAGGTCCAGGACTCACAGAGTGGGCCAACATGGATATGCCTCAAACAGGAGAACCGACAGGAGTCATAGATTCGGTGCAGGAGTTAGTAGCAGCAGTAGTGGGCAGAGTTCCAGGTAGAGTAGTTCTGGGTCTGGAGCTAGTGCTTGTGCGAGTTATGGACGATTTCATCAGGGCCCATGTCATATGTTGACGGGCGCTTGCTTTAGGTGTGGGCAGGTTGGACACCTTGCCAGAGCTTGTCCCCACTCCGGATATCAGTCACAGTACGTTCAAGGTTCGTCTTCCTCAATGGCTCAGCCCTACTATCCGATGCCTCAGCAGTATCGAGCACCCATACAGCCACAGCAGAGACCGCCTCAGCCTATGAGTCAGCAGGATCGAGGTTTAGTTGGTAGACCTAGCGGACGTGGTTTTGCGCAGCCCTCGACTTCTCAGCAGGCAGGTCGTGGTCAGGCTCGAGTGTTCACTTTGACACCACAGGATGCTCAGACTTCGAATGCAGTGGTAGCAGGTATTCTCTCAGTCTGTGCATGTGATGCTAGAGTGTTGTTTGATCCCGGTGCTTCATATTCCTTCATTTCTCCTGTGTTCGCTTCGAGAATCGAGTGGCAGCCTTCTAGGTTGTCCTTTCCTCTAAATGTTTTGACTCCTCTTAGTGACGAGTTGGAGACAGATGTTTTCTTTCCTTCGTGTCCGATGACAGTTGATGGTAGAGAACTATTGGCAGACTTAGTATTGCTCGACGTACTGGAATTTGATGTCATTCTGGGCATGGATTGGTTGTCGAGGTATTATGCCTTTGTGAATTGTAAAGAGAAAGAAGTGGTGTTCATAATTCCAGGTGAAGAAGAATTTTATTTCAAAGGTGAAAGGAGATCCATGCCTCATAATCTTATTTCTATCATTATAGCTCAGAAGATGCTTAGAAGGGGTTGTCAGGGATACTTGGCAGTGGTAAGAGATGTTGAGAAGGAGAATGTGGCAATTGAATAGGTGCCAGTGGTGTGTGAATTTCTGGATGTCTTTCCTGAAGAATTACCAGGATTACCACCAGACAGAGAGATAGAGTTTTGTATCGATGTCATACATGGTACGGATCCTATTTCTATGCCACCTTACAGGATGGCACCAGCTGAACTGCAGGAGCTGAAAGAGCAGTTGCAAGAGTTGCTTGATAAGGGTTTCATCAGACCTAGTACATCGCCTTGGGGTGCTCCAGTGTTGTTTGTGAAGAAGAAAGATGGTAGCCTTCGACTTTGTATCGACTACAGGCAGTTGAATAAAGTCACCATCAAGAACAAGTACCCACTTCCAAGGATCGATGATCTGTTTGATCAACTTCAAGGTGCTACATGCTTCTCTAAAATAGATTTGAGATCTGGGTATCATCAGTTGAGAATCAGAAGAGGTGATGAGTCCAATACAACTTTTCGAACAAGATATGGCCATTATGAGTTTTTAGTAATGTCCTTTGGGTTGACTAATGCTCCAGCAGCCTTTATGGACTTGATGAATCGAGTATTCAGGCCATACTTGGACCGGTTTGTGATAGTTTTCATTAATGATATCTTGGTTTATTCCAAGAGTGAGGCTGAGCATGTGATGCATCTGAGAAGGGTACTTCAGACTTTAAGGGAGCACAGGTTGTATGCCAAATTCTCAAAGTGCGAGTTTTGGTTGCATCAAGTGGCATTTCTAGGCCACGTGGTTTCTCGAGATGGCATACAAGTGGACCCTAAGAAGATAGAGGCTATTCCAGAGTGGTCAAGGCTGACTACAATTAAGGAAGTATGGAGTTTCCTGGGTCTAGCAGGTTATTACAGAAGATTTATAAAGGACTTCTCTAGAATTGCTGCACCTTTGACAAGGTTGACCCAGAAGAATGTTAAGTTTGTATGGACGAACAAATGCGAAGAGCATTTTCAATTATTGAAGAACTTGTTGACGTCGGCATCAATTCTAACTTTGCCCTCTGGGAATGAAGGTTATACAGTGTATTGTGATGCTTCCAGAGTAGGATTGGGCTGTGTGTTGATGCAACATGGCCAAGTGATTGCTTATGCTTCGAGGTAGTTGAAGAAGCATGAGCAGAACTATCCTACTCACGACTTAGAGATGGCAACCGTGGTGTTTGCTTTGAAAATATGGAGGCATTACTTGTACGGAGTGACGTGTGAGATATACACAGATCATAAGAGCTTGAAATATATTTTCCAGCAGAGGGACTTGAATCTGAGGTAGAGGAGATGGATGGAACTCCTTAAGGATTATGATTGCTCCATTTTATACCATCCAGGCAAGGCGAATGTTGTTACGGATGCCTTGAGTAGAAAATCTACAAGCAGCCTTGCCCATATTAGCACAGAGAGAAAGCCCATTATTAAAGAGTTACATGGATTGATTGACCAAGGGTTGCAGATGGAAGTTACCCGAAAGTGCCTTTTAGCTCAATTCAGTGTACAATTAGTATACTTGGATCGGGTTAAGGCAGCTCAGAGCAGAGACCCCCAGTTATAGAGAATCATGTATGAAGTGCAACAAGGGCAGTCACGGGACTTTGTGATTGACAGGGAAGGTATATTGTGGTTGGGCACTAGGATTTGTGTGCCAGATGTTGATGACTTGAGGAAGGAGATTATGGAAGAAGCACATTTTTCTGCATATAGTGTTCATCCGGGTTCTACCAAGATGTATCATAACTTGAAGGATACATACTGGTGGAATGGAATGAAGAAGGATATTGCAGATTTTGTATCCAGGTGCTTGACTTGCCAGCAAGTAAAGCTTGAACATCAGAGACCCCCGGGACTGTTGCAACTTATGCCAATTCCTGAATGGAAATGGGATATGATAGCCATGGATTTCGTGACTGGACTACCTTGAACTACTGGAGGTTATGACGCTATTTGGGTGATTGTTGGCAGGTTGACTAAGTCAGCACACTTTCTACCTATAAAGAAGACGTACTCTACTGATAGACTAGCAAGACTTTATGTCAATAGGATTATTTGTCTACATGGAGTACCTGTGAGCATAGTGTCGGATAGAGAAGCCACCTTTACCTCAGTCTTTTGGCAAGAATTACACAAGGCCTTGGGTACCAGATTGGATTTCAGTACGGCCTTCCATCCTCAGACAGATGGTCAGTCAGAGAGGACCATCCAGATGTTAGAAGATATGCTGAGGATGTGTGTAATGGATTTTGGAGGACAATGGGATTTCCACTTGCCACTGATTGAGTTTGCTTATAATAACAGCTATCATGCTAGCATAGAGATGGCTCCGAATGAGGCACTATATGGTAGGAAGTGTAGATCACCTTTGTGTTGGGAGATTGGTAAGAGGCAGTTAACGGGACCAGAGTTAGTGCAGATCACTTCAGAGAAAGTCCCCATTATACAGCAGCGATTGAAGACAGCCTTTAGTAGACAGAAGAGCTACACTGACCCTAGGAGAAAGGATGTATCCTTCATGGTTGGAGACATGGTGTTCCTGAAGGTGTCTCCAATGAAAGGAGTTATGAGATTTGTCAAGAAGGGTAAGCTAGCTCCCAGGTACATTGGACCGTTTCAGATTCGGTCTAGAGTGGGTGAAGTGGCATATAGGCTAGTGTTACCACCAGAGCTATTGAGAATCCATCATGTGTTTCATGTGTCCATGTTGAGGAAATACGTCCCTGATCTGTCTCATGTGTTGCGACCTCAAGCCGTAGAGCTTAGCGATGATTTAACATATGGGGAGTACCCGGTGGCGATTGTGGATCGCCAAATCCGGCAGCTGCGAACTAAGGAGATACCGATGGTGAAGGTGTTATGGAGTAACCATTCTGCAGAGGATTGCACTTGGGAAACTGAAGCCGAGATGCGAGTTTTGTTCTCGTATCTCTTTCCTTCTTAGCCTTGTAATTCCTCTTTTCCTTCTTTTCTAGAATTCGAGGACGAATTCGTATAAAGAGGGGAGACTGTAATACCCTATATAGTATTTAAATAAAGAGGGGTATTTTTTTATTTTATTTTATTTATCAAATCATATTATGAATAAGAGTTTCTTCTTTACCATTTTATATTTTATTTATGATTATATTATTTAAGGGTAGTTAATATATGTGAGAATTAGTTAATCATTGTTTAAAATTTCATTGCCTATTTTATTATTATTATTATTATTATTATTAGTATATTATATTAAATATTATGTCTATTTGGGTGCTTATAAATGAATGTATATATATGTATGTATATATATATATATATGTATGTATAAGTGTATATATATGTATATAATATATATATGTGTATACCTATTTTTATGTAAGTGTATGTATATACATATAAATATATATATAATATAGTATATGTATATAGATATGTACATATGTACTAATATTTGTCTATATACATACATGTATAAATAAATATTAATATATAGTTATATATTAAGTATAATATATCAATGGTTATTAATATGTATATGTACATATAATATAATTTTATGTAGTATATGTACATATATACCAGAATTTACCTACATAGATACACATATATATATATATATATACACACCATAATATATTAATATCTATATATGCATATTTTTTATTTATAGGTTATAAGGTAGAGTATATATATATATATATATATATATATATATATATATACCTGTGTATATTTAAGCTGTGGCCGAGACAAAAAAAAAAACACCCACCAAACCCCTCTTCACCATCTGTCACCCTATCATCCTCTTCCCTCACTGTGCCACCCTCGCCCTTACCGAAGGACTCCATTTCCGCCGTGCTTCAGGAGCTCCCAAGCCTGGCAGCTGCTGCTGCACTTCTTCTTCTTCTTCTTCTTCTTCCCTCGTCAGGCAGCTTCCTCTCTCCCTGCGCGCGACAGCACCCTCCTGCCAGCTTGCTCCTCCGCTTGCCATTGTTGTCCATTCTGCCTGAGCAGCTCCACCTTCCCCATTTTTTGATGGCAGCAGGTCTCCCTCCCCCTCCCTCTGCTCTGTCCAGCTACTAGGTGGTGAGTAGTGCTCGTCCAAATCCTTCCACTTCCTCCTTTGATCTTGGTAAGCCTAGGTCAATTAGGGTTGTTTAGCATGCATTTGAAGTTGTTTTTAATTTTCTTGAATTTTTGGTAATTCAATTGAATTTCCAGAATTTATTTAATGTTTATTTGGTTTATTTAGATATTTATTTAGGTATAATTAGCAATTAGGGTGATGGTTATTAATTATTTTGAGTAAAATGAATTTTATTGAATTTTTGGTATTTATTTTGATTTTTTTTAGTGAATTTTGAAAATTTTGATAATATTTTAGGAATTTTTATACTTTATGTCAAAATTAAATAATTAGGCTAATTTTGAAGATTTTGGTTAAATAGGTTATGAAATCTGATAAATGAGGTTATTAGTGAATAATATGAATCTTAGGACTCAAATTATAATTGTTGAGATTTTTATACTATTTTTATAAATATATTTGGGTTTATGCCAAAAATTGATTTTAGTTAAATAATACTTTTGGGAAAAATATTGTTGGTTGATTAAATTTTTATAATATTGGAAGGAATTATCTTGAGAAAAAAATAAGTTTTAAATGATTAGATAATTTTAAGGAAAATTTTTGTATATATATAGCACATTATGTAATTCATATATATATACTAGGGGTAAAAATGTAATTTTACACTAAATATGATAAATATATATTTTAATTAGTTTTAGTAGTATTTAAAGGGTTTAGATAAAATTTATAAATTAACTGATATAATTTCCTAAGTAGTGTAAAATTTTAAATGTCCAATTTCCAATATATATATATATATATATATATATATTCATATAATATATTACAAAGGTTTTCATTTGGATAATAATTATAATTATACTATTAGTAATGGAAAACAAATTTAATTGTTTAATTTTGAATAATTGAGATTTTACACAATTTTATTTATTTTAGTATGTGTGTAAATGGAGAAATAAATATTATTAATTTTGATACTTTTTAAGTTGCGATCTCGGTCGGGGCAAATTGTAGTCTTGGGAGCCCGACTCGAGTGTGAATGGTTATGTATATTGGAAGTGCATTTTCTATGCAGGTCTTGCTCTACCTTTGGTAGAGAGATGTCCATTTTACAGAGGAGACTCTGCCGAAATTTGGGTAGATTTTCTCGTAAAACGTGATATCCGTAAAAATTCCTACCGTTAGTTAGGTTAAATCCTGTCTGTCGAGTCTCGTCCGATTTTCATTGAGTCAGTCTGGAATTTTATTATTTTGTTGATTCCTGATTTTGATTCCTTAGTCATGTTTTAAAAAGTCGATTCATTATTTTTCTTTTAGAGCATATCGGAGCAGAAGCTGTGAGACCGAGGCAGACGCGTGGTCGTCAGCCTTCACATTCATCTTGTAAGTCGATAAAATGATCTGTGCGTGTGTTTATTTAAAGAAATGCATGCGCTCGTATTTCTATTATATTGATTATATGATTTATTCAATTTAATGTTATCATTTATGATTTAAATGCAATTTATTTATTTAAAATCGATTTGAGAAATTTTGGTAGAACGAGCTACCTGGTGGGCCTCACCAGGACTATGTGCACATGGTAGAGATTGAGAGATGGATCCAAAAATTGTATGATTGATGAATGTTAAACTAGGACGGGTGCCTCGGTAGAAGCCTTTGCTCTCGGGGACCGCCAGTGATTGGAAAGTCAATAATGGACTGGGATGGGTGCCTCGGTTGATGCCTTAGCTCTCGGGGACCGCCAGAGCCATATATTTGGACTAAGTGAATGACTACGGCTTGGTGCCTTAGTTGATACCCTTGCTCTCAGGGACCGGTAGTCTGGTTGGAATAAGTGGGCCCAGTTGGCCATTTAGATTTTGGGTTTAGGGTTCTACCGAGATTTTTTTCAAAAGCTATAATTATATATTATAAATTATTTTCACTATATGATATATAGTTTTCAAAAAATTTTTCAAACCGTACAGCTCTTTTATTGACTTACTCAGTGAGGTCTGATTCCCCTCAATTTATTTTTTTCATGAGCTTGGGAGTTTGACCTCAGACTACCTCCACGCCAGGTTTCTTCTTGACTGGCTATTTTATGTAGGTCATTGTAAGTTGTACTATGTATAAATCTAGGTTGCTGCAGTAGTATATGTATAAAAGATTTGTATGGTTTAAACATAATTATGTAGCCTATTTGTGTAAACCACGCTTATGTATAAGATTAAATTTGATTTATAATATGAGATGTTGAAACACATTATTATTTAAGCGGTTGAAATTGTGTATTCTGAGAAAAATCAGTTTGATAATGTGTTCTGTTTTCATGTAAATTTTAATATATGAATGGTTTTATTTTCTTTTTCCTTTAGGCTTACTACGGGTTTCGGGGGCCTTATGCTTACCCATTCCCTAGTGCCGATCACGTGCCCTCGGGTTCGAGTCATGATAGGTGATTCCTTGCTACGTGCCCCCAGTTGGGTAATTTCTCACTCCAGTGTTCCTAGTGGCCTTCTTTTTCTCATTTTCCATCTCTTCAGCCTATAACCCATCATCATAAAGGTCTATGACCATCTTGGGGTTCATCATTTGCAACCTATCCACTAGGATAGCTGACACATTTTGAACTATCATCTTAGCCTGATCCTTCTCTGCCAATTTATTCTTCATCATTCCTGCCTTGTTCATGAACCTAGTTAGAAAATCTAAAAATGATTCATTGGGCTTGTGCTTAGTTAGTTTTAGATCTCTTATGGACACCTCAAGCCTAGTATTATAGTCATATTGCTTTAGAAAAGCAATGCACTACTCCCTCCAATACGCTCGAATAGACTTCTCTAACCCATTATACTAATCAACAGCCATATCCTTTAAGGATAGTACAAATAGCTTAGTAACCATAGACAAAGAAGCCTTAGTAGTACTCATAGTAGTTGTATATTTACTAAAGAGAATCCTCGAGTCCCTAGTACCATCAAACTTTTACAGTTATGGCATCTTTAATTTGTCAGGTAGCCTGTCTTCCCTAAATTACATCACATCATCAAAGTCAAATGGGTATCCTAGACCTTGTCCCCTCATCACCTCTTCCACCTTAGACATCTTCTGAGTTAATGTCTTCATTTGTTTGGATTTTGTCTCTTGAACTTGCTCAAGTGATCCCTTTTTTTCTTTTCCAATCGTATAACTCTCAACATCATCTAGATTCATTTCCATAGTATTGTAATTGTTACAAAGTAGTGGACCAATAGCATATGGGTTGGCAGTAGCAAGTGGTGCAACAGTGGCAGGTGGATCGACCGCGACTGGTGGTGCAGCAACAGCAGGTGGTGGCATTAGTCCTGTTAGAGCTTATCTTAACTCGTCTTTAATCATTGCTCTCATATCATCCATTAGTGCTCCTTCAACATCTTCTAGGGTCCAGTTTCCTCCCTCTTATTGTTCCATTCTTTTGGTTTGTTTAGGTTGCATAGCTTCTAAATAAAGCGGATTAATAGGGCTCTTTTCCAGTCTATTAAGGATCTCTTTCGTGATCAATTGGGGACTTGAATCAGTTCTCACTAGTCTGCCACCTTTTTTACTCCAAACACAGGAAGACCCAGACGAATCTATGATGGCTGAAAGATAAATTTTTAGTATGATGCATAAGATGCATGTGCTATGCAACAAGTAGCAAGTGACAAACCAAGTTAGATGTACATATATCCTTCCAACCTTATTTATCATGCACACGTATTCAATGGCGAGTCTCTTTTCCTAGGATCTTTGGTCTTGGCCTTAATATCAATAGGGGATATCAAAAACTGACATGCATGCCAAATCTCTCAAAGTAGTAAAACATAGAAACAATATTTCTAGATATAAAAGATTAGCATAATCTTTATTAATCCATATATGCTTCAAAAGTATCGGCTTGGGCCTTTATAGATAGAAATACCTCATGGCAAAATTCACAAGCAATTTAAGTAGATCCTAAGGGATATAACTAAGCCATTATATATGGTTATAGTTTGGTGAAAAGGTCAAGGTTCCTTTAGCAATATGCCCTTCTTTAGGACATGAGTGATAGGCTAAGGTCAGAGGGGCACAACATCCTTTGCAAACTCGAGAGAAGACTACCCCCCTTAAGAACTTAGGTTACAGGCTCTGATTAGATAAGCCCAGTAATCTCTCTTGGACCGAGTTAAGGCTAAGAGTGATAGTTAGCCAATGTACAACCCCATGAACCTAATGGAATCATGGAATCATAAACCAACGCCATCGGTTTAGTAATGACATGTAGAATGAATGCAAGAATAAAATAATAATTAATAAAATATTTCTAAAAAACACAAGTAGAATCTGTATCTCTTATCCCTATTGGAGTCGCCACTGTTTAAACTCAGGGCTCAAAAGAACACACTAACGATTGCCATAAAGACATAGCATGGAGATGAGGAGTTGCCACCCAGGGTAATAACTGGTACACATCGAAAAGGTGGTACTCGATTCCCTAAAAGAAAGCTAGCACCACAACTAGGAGATTTTGGACATGGAATACCAACTTCTTTCAGTCTTGTGTTCATTTAGAATTACTTTATGAATTACTATCTTATTCTCTATTTACATGCAATTTCATATAAACCTTAAAACAATCAACTCCAAGGCAAAGTAGTCATGAAATATACAAGTAAATAATGCATTCAATAAATCATATAATCCCTAAGTTAATCTAATCTACATGGATTTTAAATAAATAAGTTAAATCTACATGTTTTAATTTATACGTGATCTTGAAGACCTAATTCCTTTTGATTTTAATTAAATGAACTTAATTCTACTTGTTTTAATAAAAAAAAATGGACCTAATTCTACAAGTTATGGAATATTTAAATTAGTGGACCTAATTCTACATGTTTTAATTAAATGGTGATCTTAAATCTACAAATTATGAAAAAAAAAACCTTAAATTAAGTGGGCTAAGTCTAAATTAATTAAATTAAGTCACTGGGCCTATGTTTAATTAACTAACTGGACATAAAGATATTTCTAATCTAAAATCTAATTTATTATAGGCCTAAACATATATTTTAATTAATTAAACCTAATTAATTATTAAGTGAAATGAGCTAAAAGAAAATAACCTAAACTTAAATAAATAAATCAAGACCTGAAATGGGCTTAAGGCCCCAAAAGCACATAAAAATAATAAATAAGCCCAAAAACAAATAAAAACGTAAAAAAATAGTTAAATAAGATTAAACAAATAATTAAATTAATCCTTATTAAAACCCTAATTTTATTATCAAACAGCCTAAATTAATCTACTTCCTTTATTGATGTTAATTAATTACCTAATTGAAACCTAGTTTTACTAACCAATTCAATTAAGATAAGCATGCAACCACACATAATTTCACTACTCCCTCTATTGGGGCTATTACAATAATTCATAAAATAATTAACAAAAAATAAGGCATTAAATGAAATAAAAGAAAATAATAAACCCTAGAGACTATGTCTCTACAAGTTCTTATCAATGGCATTTCATGGACCTCCTATGGGTTCATTACTCCAAATGATGGTCACTATGTGTTTTCCACCGTAATCGCCATAAAAATGAAATAAAAATCTGATTAATTAATAAATTATAATAATAACTTAAATGAAAAAAAAAAATAATCACTAATATCAAAAAGAAAAAAATAAAAATAGAATAAGAATAAGATGATGATGCTTATGATTGATTAAGATGCTCCTTAGATTTGTAAATCACCGTTCTTGATAAGTCTTTGAATCTTGCTCTTAAAAAATTCTCCAAAGATCATTAATCAATTGATAAAATCAAGAGGATTTTGTAAAGAAAAACAAAACAATTCTTCAAGCACGTAATTTAAAAAGCCTTTTAAGAATAAAGAATGAATGAAAATTCTTTTTTACCAACGAACAAAATCCAAAGCTTTAAAAAAGTATATTGCTACCTCTCCAAATTTCTTTTCTCCAAAACTCCTCCTCCTTATATCTTCCTTACTATCCTCTTTATATAGTAAAAGAAAACCTAAAACCCTAGCTCCAAAATTCCATTCTAACATGATTCTTATTCCTAAAAATATATGATTAATTCTTAAAATCACATTTAGGAATTTTAGACTAATTAGGATTGAATTAAAAGTAATTTAATTTCCTAAAAAAGACAATAAAAAAAATGGTAGAGTCCAATTCCAACCAGGATTATGCAATTCCGACCAGAATTTCATAATTCTGATCAGAATTGGTGTAATTTCGACCAGAATTACATAATTCTAATCAGAATTATGTAATTCCGATAAGAATTACATAATTTTGGTTAGAATTATGAAATTTCTACATGTATTTTAATTATATAAGGACTCCTAGAAGATTTTAAGTTTTACAATTAGGTCCTAACAAATATTGCAATTTAGTCCTTGAAAACACCAAATCCTTCCTTTAAAAGATACATTTAGATCCTTAGAATTTTAAAGCTTAAGTATCAAGGACCTATTCATGATATTTTTATCATTGGAGTCCTCTATCATATTCATAACTCTTCATTCTGGAATTAGGTGTCTACAACCATACTTAGTCAAGTCAATTCTAGCAAAGGGAGCTACCAAGATGTCTAATCTTGAAGGGAATGAGTTCATGGAGTTTATTAACCTAGATCACCTCAGGAAATTCTATCTATATAAATAAATAAAAGTAGTATAAATAAAATTAAAAGTTCACTGATTATAAAACTTGAAAACGCTAGTCAGGCAAAAATTAAGACATTCTCGTTGTTCAAAAAACATGCAAAGGGCTAGCATGCAAAAGGTAGGGAATAAAATAAAATAAAAAGAGGTCTTGGTTTAAAAACCAATAAAGTTCTTATCAAGTAAAAATTAGGAAAATAAAATGTAAAAGAAAAATATTCAGTTAGAAAATCTGAAAGGACTAGCTAATAATATAAGTTATGTCATGTAATGTAGCAAATATACTCATTTTTGCCCTAATTAATGAATCTTATTGAAATTGAAATTTTGTTATGACATTGAATGTTCTATCTTATTTACAATACAAAAGCACTAGAAAGGAAAACATAATATAAAATATTAAGACTAGCTCTATGAGACCATTTTATTCTAGTGGTGCCTTTGTTTCTTCTTCTAAGACTCATCATATAATGCTTGTGTCCTCTTGTATCTAGAAAATCTGAGTGGCTCTATAGCTTGTATCATGACTCAGATTTAAAAAGTAAAAATAAGAAGCTCAGTAAGTTGAAAACCTAAAATAGCAGCTTAGGCAAAAGTTAAGGCATGCCTGCTAAGTTGAACACCCAAAAGGGCGGCTTAGAAAAAAGTTAAGGTATATAAAAAAAATCATTAAAGTCACTTAGGACCATTTATTCATCCAAGTCTAATCTTAAGAAGGGTAAATTTGAAATAGATCAATACAAAAAGGTAGTTTGACATAACTACAAATCAGAGATAAAGATAGCCTAGAATAAAAAATCCCAAGCTCTAAAATCAAGCCATAGGCTCCATCCTCTACTAAGGTCATCACAATGATAGGTATTTAGAGGTCTACCAGATGAAGTACCAGCACTGTAAGACCTGAGTCACTAAGCCATTGGTGATGCATCTCAATCTCCCGCTATAGATCCTATGAATAACTCTACACAAATAAGAAGCATCATATCATATGAATTCCATGCTTAACATGCATACATTTGCATAATAAGTGTATATACTTACCCGCCAACTATCTGTTACTTGCATGGTAAATAACCTTTGAGACAAGGAGAGTTCGTAAAAATACTCTACCTATGTCCGAGTGACCTATTTTGTAAAGTTGTACTAACATCAATACCAAGTGTACAAGTAATACAAGAAATAAGGTAAACAAACTCACATAAGAAGTACCTACTAGAGAAAAGCTTAGGATTTGAACATTACCAAAATGTATTTTTTACTTAATTAGAGCCTGAACAGTAGGAGCCCAGTAGAGCATGGATCTATCAAGAAGAGGAACATTACCAAAAATAGCACTAGGAAAGCTTCCCTCACAATTAGTTCCAATGTGCTGAGTATGTTATGCATGACTAGGTCTAGGCCTGAGGACCTCAGGTGCAATCTCTGACTTAAGGGTAGCCTAACTCTCCTATGCAATCTTAACCCATTGAGTAGTCCTGACCGCCTCCTCCATCACCTCATTAGTAGGGGAGCGAATGTCCTTAATCTGTGAAAAGAAAACTATTAGAAAATAATAAGTGATTAGAGAGTTCTAAAAAAGAAATGATTAGAAGTTACCTTAGCCTGATGAATAGGAACTTGCTCTAAGAAGTTCCAATGGATATACTACCGATAATGACGGGACTGTTCCAAAAAAAATTATGGCATCATAACCCTGTAATGCCTCCCTCAACTATAAACCTATTAGTTGGGAACTATAAAATTGTCAAGTGGACCATAACAATAGGAATACAACATTGGGAAGTTCCAAAGCGCCATCAATATACCCACTCTCCCAAATACCACATCTGACAGCCATAACTAGGGAGCAAGTCACATCCTCAAGTCATACTATGACATCCATGAAATCATATCATTAGATGTTATCAGCTCCCTCTAGCCAATCATAATAGATATGCAAAATAAGGATTAATTAAGTTTAACTTTTATTAAATCATGAAATACTAATGATTTTATTTTCTTACTAGGTCCCACTTAATAATGTTCAACTAATCATGGTAGGTTTGTAGAGTATTCCTAACACTCGCTAGACAAAAATAGGCCATCTCCACATCAGGTGGAGACTCCTGTCAGAACTGATAGCCTTGAAGCCCCAAATTAGCCCATTCTCTATGCTCTAAATCTAAAAGAGAGAATAAGTCAACAAAAAGAGAAAAAAAGGAAAAGAGAATAAGAGAAATGAAAAGGGGATAGATGCACATGCAATACATGCTAGAAGTCATACATAGTGACAGTGCCTTTATAGACAATGTTGAATCTATAGTACAAATAAGCTAGCATCGCAAATCCCTAGTCAAGGGTGATAACTCAGTCTAAATCATGAAGAGGGCTGAGTAATGCAATATTGACTTTATGGCCAGTGTCATTGAAGAGGGTTATGACAAGCAAGATTAAGAGGAATCACCTCGCCTTATAAGTAATCTGGCAAGGTACGGTGGTGGGAAGGTGTACGAATCCCTCGACTAATGATGAAAGAACAATATTCTTCCTATTCTTCCATGTCAGGAAAAATCCAATCAATTCTCACACAAACTAACTCTATGCATGCTCGGGGAGACTGTAGTAACTAATGTTAAAGGAAATGGGAGTCCTTTTAAAGGTGATCCCGGTGATAGCTTAGAAATTCATGGGTGAAATGGTCAACTCACCTTCCTGAGTGTGGAATGTGTGGGTGGTATCCATCCATTGCTCATCAAAGCAAATAGGGAATAACAATCAGACCTCCCTTGAGCAGTTAGAAGCCCAACAATAAATCGTCTGAACCCAAAGGCCTAGACTAGTTGTGCAACATCTCTTAAAGTAAATAAAAATAAGGGAATGTTACCTCATTACTCACGTCTATGCACCTATGAAAGTGAATGCAAGTCAAAGGAAGCAAAGTAGAACCCTCTCGGAGTCCAAAGTTATTTTGAGGAAAATGGAGAGGCACAATGGCTATATTAGTTGGAATCTTTACTCCTTTGTATAGCCAATGTGGTGGGTCATCCATAGGATATGACATATCATTAATTGGACTACAAATAAGCAAGAATCAAAAGAAGAAACTAAAAAAAAAGCAATGGAGAGGGAAATGAAAGAATTGCATTGAAAATAAGGGGGAAGCTTCTTATAAATAAAAAATATCCATTTTGGTCCCTTGATTATGCATGCATTCAAAATCAAGTATTTTCTTTGCAATTTCATCCATAATTGCATCTTGATTAGGATTGGATTCCTAAATTAATTCATTAAACTCATGTCATCAATAAATGAATCATTATTAATTGCATCTATATTTAAATTTTGAATTTTTCTGTCAAGTACAGAATGCAGAACATAATTATGGAATGTAATTTTGCATTTTTACATGCATCATTTTAAATCAAAAGATTTCAAAATTCATTTTTTATTATAAAATAGCTAAAACATAAATTTTCAAAATTGTCATGTTTTATGTTACACAATAGTCATAACATGAATTTTAAATTCCATATGTTATACACTTCAATAGTAATTATAACATGACCTTTTTACTGCCAAATTATACTTTTTACCGCCAGACACTGCACAGTAGTTATGGTGATGTCGCTAGACATCCTATAGGGAATATAGCAGATTATAAATCGTTAGAAATTTTGTGGGAACTACAACACCATTTTCAATGCTTGCTAGACATACCACAAGGAATATAATGAGGTTATCATATTCATTTCATTGAAATTCCCATAGGAAATACAACAAAATTCATTATCACTAGACGTCCTAAAAGGAATATAGTATAGTTTACCAAACACTACATAATAGTTATAGTATCATTGCTAGACATTCCATATGAACTATAGCACATTTTTTAAATCATGAATCACTAAACATCCTATGAGAAATATAGCAAAATTTTAAATCACCAAATTACTACACGTTCCATAAGAACTATAACACTTCTTTCAAATCAAGGCTCATTAGATGTCTCATAGGGAATAGAGCGAGAATCATTATAATGTTCCATAATAGCTATAACATGTTCTCAAATTATAAAATGCTAAACGTCCTATATGGAATATAGCGAAACTTATTTGCATATGTCTCACTATACGTTCCATAGGAATAGAGTGAAATATGCCAAACATAGCATCTTGCTTAAAATTGCTCAGCAATTTAAGCATCAGTAGGTCAATTAAGATATAATGAAGTACCCTAATTCTTTCTTTTTAAATTATGTGCTACTATTGCTTTACCTTAATTTGTTAAGCAAACAACGGCAAAGGAGGGCAACCGTAAGCATCCAATTTTGGGATGTAATTATGCACACATGTGATGAAAGCTCCTATAATGAAAATCTAATTAAGAATTAATCTCTAGTGTCAAGTTTCATGATTTAAAAAACTAAATTGCAACATTTTTTTATGGATTTAATTGTAAAATAGGTTTTTTAAAGGATTTTTTTTATAGAAATTAGAAATTTCCAATGACAATTTTTATAATTTATTTTTAAAAAATGAAAATTAGTCGTTCGGCATTTATTGCCAATAGGCATTATGTAATGCCAGTCAACATTACGTAAAATTGACATTTTGAAATGTCAATTTTCATAAAGAAAGTGATTTTTACATTATTTTTTACGCCGATTTTATTATTTTTCAATTTTTTCATTAGTCCAGGATGCCATGTGTTTGATTTTTTTAAAACCTTATTGCTCATCATCTCATTATCATAATTTTAAAAATTCAAAAAATAATATGCAGACTCCTAATCTCGCTCCAAACTATCATGCAACTTTCCTATGTGATCACATAAGTTGGGGTTTCTAGGCCAAGCTTTAAAAGCTAAGAGATAGAGTCTGTAAAAAAAAGAAGAAAAGTAATGAGAAAACTCTAAAGAAAAGTTATGAGAAAACGTTAGAGAAAAAGAGCAGCGAAAAAAATCAGAGAGAATAAAAAACCCTAATTAGCTATAGCAAAAAAAGATACGTTCTTTGTTTTGAAAGTCCTGAGAATCAAGAAAAAATAATAAAGTCAATCTCAAAATGGTGACAATCCTAATCTGAGGGGCATTCAAGCAGCATTTGCATAACATCTTGTACTCTCTCTTTTTTCTCTCTTATTTTGATTTAATTTCTTTATTTTATTTTTTGACTTATTCATTACAAATTAATTTTTTTGTTTGTTTTAATTGATGTTCTGTGGTACTTTAGAGATGAGGTTGGAGATATGTTAATTTAGGCAGTGACTATTGGAAGAATCCATGGAATGCAATGGATTAAGATCTGTGAAACCCCCTTAGGATTTTGAATTTATGATTTCTACATTCTTTTAATTTGCTTTAGTTTTATGTTGTAATTAATTTGATTTTAATTTATGCACAATAGTTTATAATAACCCTAATAGTGGGAAATAGTAGAATTTTATATTATCTGCACTAAAATTTATTAGTAATTTAGGTTCAACTGGGTAAAAATCAATTAAAATCAGTGATGGGTGTAGATTAATTTAGGGTTTAATGTAAATTGATTTAGGGTTTTTTTTAAAAAATCACATAAATCATGTGTTTGATATGATTTTATTATGATTTTTTTGTTTGGGTTTTGTTTTTAGATCTTTTAGTTCTTTGGGCCCCAAGCCCACATTATGATCAAAATCATTTAATTAATGGCTTAAAAATGGTTTTTATATTTTAATTAATTTAGGCCCTTTTAGGCTAAATTAAATTTAGGCCCACTTTTAATTAATAAAATTAACTTAAACTTTAGCCCACTAATTTAATTTATTTTTTTAAATTAATTAGACCTTAGCCCATATCTAGTAATTAAAATTAATTTAGATTTATCTCAGCCCATTTATTTCATTTCTTTTAAAATAAATAGACTTAGGCTCCATGAAGTGAGTTGAATTGTATAACCCTAGTCTCTAAGGACTTAGTATAGAGTAAGTTTGGTGTCGAACACTGGAATTGGGGAATGTTACATTAACCTCTTAGAATTAACTTATTAGAATTTTATATTAACCGATTAGTTACTCATATGGGTAGTCAAAACTAAGTCAAGATAATAATTGAAACTAATTAAGAAATCTAATTACTACTAATATACTATAACACTAAACAAAAATAAAAAGCAATATATATATATATATATATATATATATATATATATGTATGTATGAAAATCACAATTCAGAATATAAATGAGAACTTATAATAGATTATCATAAAGCATATTGATTGGAAATTAGTGCGTATAATCTTTAAAAGAAACTCTCATTGTCAGATTAAAGTAAAGTCCCTAAAAGTAACTCTTGTTATGAATTACAAGTATTTCCTTTTAGAGTCTACAAGCTCTCTCGGTGTATTATAAAGATAAGAGAAAATCATAAATCACATTGTACAAATAAATCCATAAAAGTAACTCTCATTATCAATTAAGGATATTCCCATCTAGAGTCTACAAGCTCTTTTGGTGTATTATAGAGATAGATAAGGAAATCACAAGGAAATCTACTAATTGTTTCCCTTAAGAAGAATTCCTTGTTTCCAAGTAAATCCAATTCTTAAGTAATCTCAATTATACATCCACCAAATTACTCCAACTCTCATTGTAATTAATTTGATTAAAACAAGTTACATATGGTGATCAATCATAAATAACTTAATTAAGCACTCATTGAAATTAAATTATAACCAAGATAAGATAGAAAATGTAGTTCTTATTTAATTCATCATTGCAATTCTCAAACAAGACTTAGCCAAGAAACATAGTTAAAGAACAAAAAAATGAGAAGAAAGAGATTTGAAAAAACCCTTTTTACTAAGCCTTCTAGTATTTTCTTGGTGTAGAGCAATCTTCTCTTATTACTTGCTAACTTGATCTTCAAAATAATAAACTAAGTCCTCATGAAAATCTACATTTCTAATTCTAATACTATACATTTTTCTTATAGATTTCTTCATATATAATTGAGATATTTCTCTCTCTAGTCCCTTTGTTACATGTTACAGTTGACATATATATAGACCCTATAAGTGGTTAAAAGAATTTACAATTAGAAAGGTACCCTTTTGATTGAAGGGTCATAACTCTGTGTATATAAAGTAAATTCTAGGGAATTTTTTTTCTTTTATATGACTTTATCTTGAAATTATTCCTTCATAAAAGTTTAATATCTTTGAGTTATCTTTCCAGGACAACTTGAATCACCTCATTTGGATGTCTGTAGAAGAAGTTATGGCCAAAATACAAAAACTTCTTAAAGCTGAAAAATTGCATCTCTTTTGGTGATGGAATGATTCGGCACACCAAGATGAGTTGGCACGGATTAGCTTTGTCACGATTTATTCTAGTTGTAACGAGTCGGCACAGTATGAATTCAACTTCCTTTTACTTCTTGAGCTTCATATTTCATTCTAACAAGTCTAAAGTCCTTTTAATGCATTAATTGAACCTAAAACATATATAGAACATAAAAAAAACATAAAAAGCATTTGGAACTAAAAATAACATTTTCATAACTAAATAAACACACAAACTTAACTAAAATTAAACAAAACAACATTTATAACATACCAAATAACTATGCATATTTGCATTGTATCAAACTCCCTCACACTTAGACCTTGCTTGCCCTCAAGCAAATAAAATATCTAATATGAAAAAGATTAACAAAATTTTCATTTACTCCCAAAACAAATGTAACATCCTTAACAAGTAACTTTAATCATGAATGAAGTTAGAAGAAAAATAATTCAATAATTGAACTTTTAATGCTCAATAATGGTAAAATAAACAAGTTTCATAACATAGGCAATAAGATCACCAATTTATCTCAATCTACTAAGAATAAAATCAAAAAATGCAAAGTCAAAGTTCTAACCAAGCTTCTTAGCCAAAATAGTCATGCTTCAAAATTAAGGAGTCTTTAGACAGAAACAACCTAGAGATAATGTTAAACACACATAATAACTTACTTTTATCATGGCATTTTTAGACTTTTTTATTCATAAGTATATTTACTAGATGTACTCTTTCTGAATGAATGCAAATGAGGAGCAAACAAAAATGCACACAAATTACTTGAGATCAATCTACTTCTGACATTATACATCCTTTTTCAAATGAATGTAACTAAGGAGCATACTTATTTGCACACAACTTACTCAAGATGCATCATATCACAAGCATTATTTACATTTTTTTTCTTTTTTTTTCATTGTCCTCATCCATTATTGAAAAGAAAATGTTTTATGTATTATGGCTATAGTTTCTCTAAGGTTACCTAAGTCCTTAAGAAAATCAAAACTTAAATAATGACTACTTAGCCTAAAGCATAGTTAGTGATAACCCATATTTGTATCCTATTATAATAAAGGATATATTCCCCCAAAGAGGAGGATTACTTAAATAAGAGGAAAGATCAATAAGGAAGTCTATTTCAATTAGGAAGACTACTCTACAAAGGAAGTCTCCTCCTCTACTAAATAGGGCAATCCTACTAGACTAAGGAATCATATTCCTAAGAGGTTTGAGCAATATCTTCTCCAATAAATACATCTCATGACATCTCATGTCATTCATGCTCTCATTATACAACATCACCAAGACATCATTCCATCACCTCATCATCACAAGCAATCATCCTTTGCTCCTTTATTCTTTATTCTTTACTTTATTATACCTATTCACTTTATTATATTTTTTCCTTATACCATTACTAACTTAAGCTTCAGAGTGTTTATGGGGGAAACCCCTCCCCTTTACCCATTTTCCTCGTCAATGCAAGTTCCATAAGCAAAAATATCAATTCGGAGTTATCAAGTGGCACCGTCTGTGGGAAAAAGATCAAATTCAATTCTGAATTATCCTTACTTATTTGGAATCTAGCTCGATCATTCAAGGAAAGTGGCCAAATCAAACTTTCGATCGTGAAAAATTCCAATTTAGTTATCAATAATAAATTTAGATTAAAATGTTGCAGAGATTATTCTTTCCTATCATTACTACAAAATCCACTCCGGACTGTAAGGTTACAATAGTGGAAGGAGCAATAAAAGAAGGGGTAATGATAAAACGCTGCATAAGGTTTTATAAAGTTAAGATTCTATGGTGGTCTGTCTAAGTCTGAACATCAAGGATTCCAGACATCTAAGTCTGAGCATTAAGGATTCTAGACATCTAAGTATGAGCATCAAGGATTTTGGATATCTGAGTTCGAGCATCAAGGATTTTGGATATCTGAGTTCGAGCATCAATGATTCCAGACATCTAAGTCTGAAACATCAAGGATTCCAGACATCTGAGTCTAAGCATCAAGGATTCCAGACATCTGAGTCTGAGCATCAAGGATTTTGGATATCTGAGTCCGAGCATCAAGGATTCCAGACATCTGAGTCTGAGCATCAATGGTTCCGGACATCTGAGTCTGAGCATTAAGGATTCCGGACATCTAAGTCCAAGCATCAAGGATTCCAAACATCTGAGTCTAAGCATCAAGGTTCCGGACATCTGAGTCTGAGCATCAAGGTTCTGGACATCTGAGTCTAAACATCAAGGTTTTGAACATCTGAGTCCAAACATCAAAGAGTCAAGTCCAAACATCAAGGATTATGGACATCTAAGTCCGAGCATCAAGGATTCCAAACATCTAAGTCTGAGCATCAAGGATTCCGAACATCTGAGTCTGAGCGTCAAAGATTTCGAGCATCCAAGTCTGAGCATCAAAGAGTCCAAGCATTTGAGTCTAAACATATAGATTTTAAACTACGTACAAGGTCCCAAGGAGTATAATATACTCAAAACTCAGACAGCAACATAGACGTTCTTGGATAGTCAAATTACATCAACACCATAGATTAAGGAGAGAGCTTCAGATACTCCATAATAACTAGACAATTTCAATGATAATCTCAGAGCTGTATATATACAAAATGCCAATAAATTGGGCACACATAAACTTAGGCAGCATCTTCAAAAGACAAGGTCATTCAAGCAACAATTGAAGTAAACAACGAATATAAATATTCGTGAATTTGAAAGAGGGACAAGAAGAGTACATCAGGAGATAAGGTTCTCTTAATATTATTTAATTTATTTATTTATGCATCTTATTTATTCTTATATGAATATTCATAGTTCGTAACATAAGCGCGCTTACATATCTACACATAGATGCTCATTCATATATACATGATTATCATTCATGCAATACCTACATCAATTACAATTGATATATTTATTATACAAGGACTGACCATCAAATGAGATCGATTATATGATCCCAAAATTATTGTCCTTTTGTCTATTACTAAAGATAAGGAAAATGTATTTATTGAAGATGCTACTTTAAGCACCCATCAGTCTAAACAATCGGACACTCTAATCATCTCACTCGGCATCAATATGTAAAGTTTGTCAAAAGACATTAGACACATTTCCAGGCAACTCTAAGGCGAACAAGTACTCCTTCATGCTCATATAATAAATGGTGGTTCCCACTCAAAGCTAGGTCAAACAACACTCAGGTAAATCTTACTCTACCTCAGATCTTTGAAATTTTAGAGAATATCCAACAAGGGAAATTCAAGAATAAAGTCAAGTATATTCGCAACACAGCCAGATAAATCAAAAGATTGGAAGGGCTCAGACTCACTATTAGGATCACATGCATCCTTCCTTTTGCAAAAATACTACCAATAACAAATGCTCAAAAAATAAAACATCTGCAGCGATATTTTCTAGACTCAACATCAATCATTATTCTGACTAGGCAGCTACTGTCAAAAGAGTTACTAAAGTTCATAAACCAAGTAACATTGTACAGCACTCAGACTGCACTTCTAATGCACCAAGATTAAGCCCAGCGACTGAAGCTAGCACCCTCAGGTCGCTTCTGTAGTACTGAGGTTCTAAGCATGTAACCCTCGTGTCCTTGCATCGAGCATCTAAGCCTCGAAGCATCTAAGTCTAGTAACTGAAGCTGGCACCCTCAGGTCACTTTTGTAGCACTGAGGTTTCGAGCATGTAAGCCTCATGTCCTTGCATCGAGCATCTAAGCCTCGAAGTATCTAAGTCCAGCGACTGAAGTTTGCACCCTCATGTCGCTTCTGTAGTACTGAGGTTCTGAGCTCATAAGCCTCATGTCCTTGCACATTGCATCAAAACTCCAATGACGACTGGTTCTGTCATGTTGTTTCCACACTGACGGGTTAATCTTTTACCTCAAAGCATTTTTATTACAAGTTTTGTGTACTCAAGTCCAGCTGGCACTTCAAACAATGTTCTTATATGATGATTTCAAGACTCGATACTGAGCTCTATCTTTTCTTGTGATTGAGGCTGGCCACCTCAGCTCACCCTTCTATATCGGATGCTGGTACTCAAGTAGTCTCTCTCTCCAGGCAGATATAATGACATTTTCCATCATCTTATGGACTTGGATACATCGGACATAAATATCCTAATACACTTTCAGGGGGGACTCTTGATAACCCATATTAGTATCCTATTATAATAAAGGATATATTCCCCTAAAGAGGAGGATTACTTGAATAAGAGGAAAGCTCAATAAGGAAGTCTATTTCAATTAGGAAGACTATTCTACAAAGGAAGTCTCCTCCTCTACTAAATTGGGCAATCCTACAAGACTAAGAAATCATATTCCTAAGAGGTTTAAGCAATATCTTCTCCTATAAATACATCTTATGACATCTCATGTCATTCATGCTCTCATTATACAACATCACCAAGACATCATTCAATCACCTCATCACCACAAGCAATCATCCTTTGCTCCTTTATTCTTTATTCTTTACTTTATTATACTTATTCACTTTATTATATTTTTTCCTCATACCATTACTGATTTAAGCTTCAGAGTATTTATGGGGGAAACCCCTCCCCTTTACCCATTTTCCTCATCAATGCAGGTTCCATAAGCAAAAATATCAATTCGGAGTTATCAGTTAGCAAGTTGACTAATACATTCTTTAGATTTTAGAAATAATAAAAAGAGATAAAAACATAAACTTATTACTTATACTACACAAAACTTAGACTTCTACCAATTGAGCAATAAAAATTCACTATTAACAAAACATATTAACTTCAATCAAAATTAAGAAGACTATTAAGGATGGCTACTTATTTAATATAAGAGAAAATGAATAATCAACATTAATGCAAATACACAAAAATGTAAACTAATATAATACCCTAATATATAAGTAACTAATATATCTATTTATCTATCCCTTCCCCCACACTTAAAAGCATGCATTGTCCTCAATGTAAGGAAAGGAAAAGAAAATCAAAGGAAAGGATAGAAGTACTTTTTTAGTCATTGGTTGGAGAAGTGGGTGGAGACTCAATTAAGTGTCTGAATTGAGAAAAGTATTGGTTCAACTTGTACTCCAATTTCTGTTGATGATGAGCCAATAATTTTTGGTGAAACGCCATTTCATTCAATTGTCCTTGCATGGCAATTTACTTGTTTAGAATTTGATCCCAAATAGGAGGGTGGTCACTTCAATAGCTCAGTGCACTTTGAATAGGGTAAGTAAGCAATGGAATATCTCTATATGGTTGATATTAAGGAAGTTCTTCTTCCAGGACACTTTCTGTTTGATATTTGGTAGGTGGTTCCTCAACTCAGGATGATCTAGTAATTCCACACCAACATGAACATGATCGGGTGGGAATAAATCAAAATCCTGCATCAACAACTTCTCCTCTTACAAAATCGTGGTTAGTAAAATAAGAGCATTCAACCTTATAAGTATAACCGGCAAGATCAAAATTAAGGCCTTTGCAATTATTGTGATCATATGCCCATGTGTTAAGGGTGAATCCTTATGTGGAGCATAAGACAATAACTAATTAAATATCCAATAAGTCCAATAGATTTGTTTCTTGTATAAGAAACATTTCTTGTGCAGAAACCCTATTAAACTCAAACTTATGAAAAACAACACATGCTAAGACCTTCTGCAACAACCAATATTTCATATCTTTAATGAACATTGCCTTTGATTTTTTAGGTTAAAATGGGGTTTGCAAATCAATAAAAAATGTCCAGAATTCATTCAACTTGAAATTAGATGGGGGATCACATAATCCTTCCTTTTTAAAACCAAACACACGGTTCATGAAAGAATAGGTTAGTTAGTGATTCTTTCCTTCCATTCTAAATTCCAGAATTTGTGAATTGTTCTCATTAACATCCAAGGTAGTATAAAACTTAGTAATTAAATCAACATAAGTATCCTCATGCATAGAGACAAATTTCTTAAGACTACATTGAGTGAGCAATTGATCAAACACTTCATGCTTATCCAAATTTTTTAAGAGAGAGTTAGGAATATACTTACAACCCAAGATTTCTCTAAACCTTATTGTTGTCAACTTAGCTCCTTCTACATGTGAAAGGATTAGAAACTTAGCCTTGTAAGTCTTACTCAGATTTTCCTCCTCTTCTTAGGGTGATTCTTCAATGTGTGGTCTCTTGGATGATGATCTTCTAGTCTTACCCATAATGTTAGTCTTCCTTGAATAAACTTAGAATTTTGCAGAAATATGTAGAGGATAAGAAATGAAAATGGAAAAATGAAACAAGAGGGTGGGTGGGATTCAATTAGCATTTTTTTTTATGGTGTAAAGAAGAAATGAAAAGTTTGTGGTTATGGAAGAGAGAATAGAGAAGATGAATGAAGAGTATATGTGTAAGTGTGTTTAAATATTTAAATTCGTTTTTGTTTTTGAGAATTGAAGACATGGGAGATTGGGTGGTCAAAAGGGTGTATAAATAGGTGTTATAGGGGTGTAAGATGTAGGGGTGTAAGGTTTGGTGAATAGTTATGTAAAAGTAATGTGAAAAGGTGTGTGTGGATGTTAAAAGGTGTATTGAAATGTGAAAAGGTTTGACCCTTTTTGAAATAATAAGACAACTTTTCAATCCAAATTTGAAATTAAAAATAAATAAACATTAATTAAAAGATGTAAAAGGTGATAATTTAGGATTATTATAAGTGTGTGTAGTTTAATTTGTGAAATGCATATGTGTGTTAAGGTGGGATGACTCAGCATAGTGTGTCGAGTCAGCACGATGTGTCTCTGTTTCAAGTCAATCCTTAGGAATGACTCGTTATGGCTTCTTACGTGATGGGTCAAGTCATGCCAAATGTAACAACTCAACATGTTGACTCTCTATTATGAGTCGTAATGCTGTAACAACTCATTACTTGCCTTCATTCTTAAATCGAGTCATCCTTTTCAAAACAACTTGGCACACTATGTCTCAATAACGACTTGTTACACTGTAACGACTCGTGACAGTCACTATTATGCATAAATTAATTCTAACTTATCAACTAAATAATATATGTAAAAGGAATGCATGAAAATGAGATAATAATTAATCATAAACTAAATATATACTAATAATATACCAAATGTATACTAAAACTAAGAGTATGCAAGTAAAGAAAATAAGTAAAATAAACTAAATAAAAAAATAATATGAAATTAAAAATGTGTGATTTTGAAAACCTTATAAAAATAACTTTGTAACTATAAAAAAAAAGTAATTTTGCTAATTAAATGAAATAGGAACATAATATGTAAAAAATGTATAATAAAATAAAAATTTGTTTGTGCTACCATGTTAAAGTTAAAAGTCTTACCTTTATTTCATCAAGAAGTAGAGAGAAATAGATTGATTCGGAGTAGTTACTTCATCAATCATGTAAAGCTTTAGAAAATGTCCATTTACCTTGAAGATTTCCCTTTTACTATTAGTAATGTCCACTGCACCATAAGGATATGCCTTAACAATTGTAAAAGGACCTAACCAATGTGATTTCAACTTACCTAGAAATAATTTCAATATTGAATGATAAAGGAAAACAAGTTCTCCCTCATAAAATTCATTCTTGATCAAATGCTTATCATGCCATAACTTAGTGCGATCCTTATATAACTTTGCATTCTCATAAGCATTCATTCTCAACTCATCAAGTTCATTAAGTTGAAGTAACCTTTTCTTACCTGCCTTCATCAAGTCAAAATTCAAAGCTCTTATCACCCAATATGCCTTATGCTCAAGCTCTATAGGTAAATGACATGACTTCCCATAAATCAATTAATAATGAGTAAGGCCTATTGAAGTCTTAAAAGATGTCATATATGCCTATAATGCATCATCAAGCTTCAATGCCCAATCTTTCCTTGATAAGGAAACTATTTTCTCAAGAATCCATTTAACTTCTCGGTTACTCACCTCAACTTGCCCACTTGTTTATGGGTAATATGGAGTAGCAACCTTGTGTGTTACTCCATACTTCATCAAGAGAGCTTCAATCACATAGTTATAAAAATGTGAACCTCAATCACTTATCAATGCTCTAGGGGTACCAAATCTCAGAAAAATTACTTTTTAAAGCATTTTCTTAACCACTCTAGCATCATTTGTCACTATCGACATTGCTTCTATCCACTTGGAGACATAATCAATCATGACCAAAATATACTTGTAACCTAAGGAACTAGGAAATGGACCCATGAAGTCTATTCCCCATACATAAAAGATTTTGACTTCAAGAGTCCCTTTCAAAGGCATCTCATGTTTTTTTGATATATTCCCCATCGTTTGACATCTATCACATGTAAGCACATATTCTCTAGCATCCTTAAACAAAGTAGGCCACCAAAAACTAGATTTTAGTACCTTAGATGTTGTCTTTGATGCTCTAAAATGTCCACCAACATTAAAAGAATGACAATGCTTCAAAACATCTTGGATTTCACCTTGAGGAATGCATCTTCTAATCAAACTATTTGCACACCTTTTGTAAAGTAACGGCTCCTCCCAATAGTATAATATACAGTCATGTAAGAGCTTTTTCCTTTGCCTACAATCTATACCATAAGGAAGTATACCACTTACAAGATAATTTGCAATATTTGTAAACCACGGAAGTTCTTTTGATGTGACACTTAGAAGATGTTCACCCTAAAATGTCTCATTAATTGGCACACCATCATCATGCTTCTTTAATCCATATTGATCTAGCCTTAATAGATGATCTACTATGAAGTTCTCACATCCTTTATTGTCTCTCACTTCTCAATCAAACTCTTAAAGCATCAAGATACGACGTAGGAGTCAAAGTTTTGCATCTTTGTTTCTTAGAAGATACTTAAGAGTAGCATGATCTGAATAAACAATCACCTTCTGCCCCACAAGGTATGCTCTAAATTTGTCAAATGCATAAAAAATAGCAAGAAGCTCCTTTTTTTGTAGTGGTATAGTTGATTTGAGCTTCATCAAGTAGCTTGTTGGCATAATAAATCACATAAGGCTTGCCTTCTTTTCTTTGTTGCAAAACAACCCCTACAACAAAGTTGCTAGCATTACACATTATCTCAAATGGGTTCTCTTAATTAGGTAGTTGCAAGATAGGTATGGAAATAAGAGCCTTCTTCAAAATTTTGAATGCTTCCAAGCATGCATCATCAAAATCAAAAGTAGCTTCCTTAGCAAGTAATCTACACAATGGTTTTGCTATCTGTCAAAAGTCTTTGATAAACCTTCGATAAAAGCTTGCATGTCTAAGAAAACTTCTTATATCCTTAAAACACTTTAGAGGTGGTAATTTTTTAATCACTTCTTTCTTCACCTTTTCGACTTCAATGCCTCGCTTTGAAACCATATGTCCAAGAACTATGCCTTTTTGTGCCATGAAATGGCACTTTGCCCAGTTTAAGACTAATCCATGCTCAATACACCTATTAAGTACTTTAGATAAGTTGTCTAAAAAATTAGAAAAGCTAGTACCATGGACACTAAAGTCATCCATAAAAACTTTTACACAATCATTGAGTAGATCATTAGATATAGAAAACATGCATCTTTGAAAAGTAGTTGGTGCATTACATAAACTAAAAGGGATACGTCTAAAAGCAAAAGTTCTATATAGACATGTAAAATTAGTCTTAGTTCGATCCTCAGGATGGATAGGAATATGATAGAATCCACTAAGTCCATCCAAATAACAAAAATAAGAAAAGTTTGCTAATCTTCAAGATCTTGGTCAATAAAAGGCAAAGGGAAATGATCTTTCCTAGTTTTTTTGCTAAGTTTTCTATAGTCTATTCACATATGCGATCCTGTGATAGTTCTAGTATGTATCAAATCATTAGATTCATTTCTAACAACAGTTAAGCCTCCCTTCTTTGGTACAACCTGAATGGGGCTTACTTAGTTACTATCACTAATGGAATAAATGATTCCATTATCAAGCAACTTAGTCACTTCTTTTCTCACCACTTCTTTATAAGTGGAATTCAACTACCTTTGCCCTTTAATAGAAGGCTTGGCATTATCCTCTAAAAGAATTCTATGCATACATATACTAGGACTAATACCTTTTAAATCATTTATAGAATAACCAATGGCACTATTATGATTATTCAACTCATCACATAAAGCATCAACATCATTACTAGGCAAGGATGAATTAACAATAAAACGAAATTAAAGATTACAGTCAAGAAATGCATATCTAATATTTGATGGTAATGGCTTGAGCTCCACCTTGACTTTCTCACAAGGTGTATTGTCCTTTGGATCATACTCGCTTCTTAAAGGTTCAAATATTTATTTCCATTAAGAAGATTTGTATAGGATTACCTTAAAAATTTAATTATTAGCTTCTTGCTTCTTATATATCTCCATAGAGTCATTCCTTAAACACTCATGAATTACTTCTTTAATGCATCCATCAATAAAATTAATAAAATCAATTCTACTTGCAACTTCTATAGGTGTTGACTTCATTATATTCAGCACATCAAATTCCATACATTCATTATTCACTTCCAATGTGATCTTTCCTTTCTTCATATCAATAATTGCTCAAGTTGTCCTAAAAAATTCCAAACAAAATTAGGATCTCAAGATCCTCATCCATTTCCAATACAACAAAGTCAACTGGTATCATAAACTTACCCACTTTTTTTGGCAAATTTTCTAAAATGCCAAGTGGATATGTAATAGATTTATGCGCCATGGAAAGACACAAATTAGTAGGTTTAAGTTCTTGTAAATCAAGGTTTTTGTAAATTGAATATGGCATAAGACTAACACTAGCACCAACATCACATAAAGCTTTATCAAAATGTGTACCTCTAATTACACAAGGAACCATAAATGAACTAGGATCCTTAAGCTTTGGTGGAGACTTGGAGTACATAGCCTTGGATTCTTCAACAAGAGATACTAAACCATATTCTTCAAGCTTACTCTTATGGCTAACAATATCCTTCAAGAATTTACCCCAAGTTGGCATATCTCTAATAGCATCTATAAATGGTATAGTGATGGTGATATCCTTAAGATAATTAAGGAATTTACCAAACTACTTGTCCAAATTATGCCTTATGAACCTTCGAGGAAGAGGAAGAGATTTAACATTAATGGGATGACACTTTCCTTATTACCTTTCTTTGCACTTTTATCATCATTTTTACTTCTAACATCCATTTCCTCAATCTCTACTCCATCATCATCATTAACCTTTTTATTTTTCTTATTAAGATCTTTTTCAACCTCCTTACCACTATGTAATGTGATTGCTTCACCGAACTCTTTTTATACATATGATATAATGCAAACTTGCATAGTTATTTAGGTATTATAAGTGTTTTTTATTTCATTTTAGTAATTTTTTATGCTTATTTAGTTATGCAATGGTTATAATAGTTTTCAAATGCTTTTGACGGTAGTTTGTATGTTTTTTATATGTTTTTAGGTTCAATTAATGCATTAGAAGGACCTTGGATTTGTTAGAATGAAGTATGAAGATTGAAAAGACAAAGGAAATTGAATTGGAGCTATGTCGACTCATTACACTAGGGATTACTCATTAAAGAAGCCATCTATGCTGACTCGACCCTTCATGCCGACTCATTCCACTTACGCCTTATCAAAGAGATGTAACTTTTTAGCCCTGAGCAATTTTCATATTTTAGCCATAACTTCTTCTACAAATGTCCAAATGAGATAATTCAAGTTGCTCAGGAAAGATAACTTAAAGATATAGAACTTTAATAAAGGAACATTCTCTAGATAAGGTCATATAGAAGGAAAAAAAATGCCCTAGAAGTTACTATATAAAGTTATGACCTTTTATGTAAAAGGGCACCTTTTCAATTTGTAACTCCTTTTTAACCATGTCTAGGGTTTGTATATAGATCAGTGGCAACTTGTAAGAAGGATATCTATTCATTCAAAGATACTCATATCTAAAAACAAAGAGAACATCATTATTATAAGAAGTACAAAATTTTATGTCTTAGACTTAGTCTAGTGTTTTGAAGATCAATTAGAAGAAAGCAAGAAAGAAGCAAGAAGAGAAGATTGCCCAACATCAAGCAAGTGCTGGAAGATTAATAAAAGGGTTTTATCAATTCCTTTTCTTCTTTTCTTATTTTTTTCTAATTATGTCTCTTGGCCAAGTCTTATTTGAGAAACAATGATGAATTAAATAAGAACTACATTTTCTATCTTATCTTTTTTATGATTTAATTTCAATTAGTGCTTGGTTAAGTTATTTATGATTGATCACCAAATGTAACTTATTTTAATGAATTTACTTACAATAAGAGTTGGAGTAATTTAGTGAAAATATAATTGAGATTACTTAAGAGTAAGATTTACTTGGAGATAAAGAATTCATCTTAAGGGAAATAATTATTAGATTACTTGTGATTTCTTTATCTATCTTTACAATACACTGATAGAGCTTGTAAACTCTAGGCGGGAATATCCTTGATCGACAACGAGATTTGCTTTTAAGGATTTATTAGTATAATGTCATTTATGATTTTCTCTTATCTTTGCAATACACCAAGAGAGCTTGTAGACTCTAAAGGGAAATATTTCTAATTAATAATGAGAGTTACCTTTAGGAAATTTACTTTAATTTGCCAATGAGAGTTGCTTTTAAAGATTATACACACTAATTTCCAATTAATATGTTTTGTGATAAATTCTTATAAGTTCTTGTTTACATTCTGATTTGTGCTTCTCTTATATATATATATATATATATATATATATATATATTGCATTTTTATTCTATTTATTATTATAGTTATTAGGAATAATTAGATCACTAATTCTATTTGATTTAGTTTTGCCTATCCATCTAAGTATTTGCTCAGTTAATACATAATTCTTCCCAAATCCCAAGTGTTTAACACCCAACTTGCTTTATACTAAGTCCTTAGAGACTAGAGTTGTACAATTCTACCCGCTTCAGAATTTGGTGTTGTTGCCGAGGATTTGATTTAAGTAATTGTTTATTAACTTAGGGTAGAAAAATATTGTTTTAGGCCTTGTTTTAATTTTTATTGTTTTTAATTTTTTTGTTTGTTTTTGTTTTAAATTTTGTTTTATTTATTTATTTATTTTTTTGTTTAATTGTGAATTTACATGCTCATTAGAAGTATTAGTGATAGTAATTTGAACTTTGATCTTAAAATTGATTTAACTTTACGTGCACTATGTAAGGAACAAAGACAAAGAAGAGAGAATCAATTTAATAGAATGGCTCAACCAGAGAGAAGGACATTAGGCAATTTTGCAATGCCCGATATCTCAGGTAGTTTTAGTGGAATTGTGGCTCCAGCTGTTACTAATAACAACTTCGAGATCAAGCTAAGTATTATCCAAATGGTGCAAAATAATAAGTTTTGAGGCTTACAAGGAGAAGATCCTTATGCCTACATTTTGACTTTTCTCAATGTGTGTGCAACCTTCAAGATCAATGGTGTGACGGATGGTGCAATAAGGCTAAGACTCTTCCCATTTTTGGTCAAGGAAAAAGCACAACTTTGGCTTTCTAGTTTGCCAAATGAGTCAATCATAACATGGGATCAATTGAATTAAGCATTTCTATATAAATACTTTCCACCATACAAGACAGCTAAGTTTTACAATGAGATCACTTTCAAGCAAAGCAGAAGTGAGACAATTTATTTAGCTTGGGAGATTTAAGGAACTTCAAAGGCAATGCCCACATCATGGCTTGCCGGATTGGATGATTCCTTAAATCTTTGACAATGGTTTAATGGATGAGAATAGGAACATTGTGAATATGGCTTCTGGTGGAAAGTGGATAGATAAAATGATCAAAGAAGCTGTTACATTGTTAGAGGAACTTGCATCTCAAGGATACATAAGTGATGAAAAAACTATGGCAAAATCAAAAGGAGTTTTAGAACTTGACAACATCAATATGCTGAATGTGGATGCTATCACCAAATTGGTAAGTAAATCTCAAATTAATTCTTTAGAATGTACTAATGTTGTTTGTGAGTCTTGTGGAGGATCTCATCCATATTCTCAATGTACTTTAAGTATAAATGAGGATGTGAACTATATGCAAGGAGGTTTAAACCAAAGAATGGGGTTGAATTCTAACACTTATAACCCTCAATGGAGGAACCATCCTAGATTCTCATGGTCAAACCAATCTTCTCAATTAAACCCTCCATATAAACCAAACACTAAACCCCAAAACCCACCTGGATTTTCTATGAAACAATAAACCTTTAATCCTACCAAACCTAAACCTACTCTTGAAAACCTTATGGAGAAATTTATTAACCAACAAATGTCCATAAACAAATAAAATAAGGAGTAATTTAAGTAATTGAATTCTAGACTTAACCAAATCACCACTCATAACCATATCCTTGAAACCCAAATTGCCTAATAAGCCTCTACCTCTAACACTAAACCTTTGGGAAGGCTCCCTAGCCAACCAATATATGTACAAAAAGAGTCTTGTCAAGCAATTACTTTGAGAAATGGTAAGGAGATTGAAAAAGATCTTAATAAGAAAAAGAGAGTGGTTGATAATGAGGATGATGGGATAGAGATTGAGGAGGTGGATGTTAGGAATAAAAATGATGAAAAGTGTGAAAAAAAAAATAGTGATAAGAGAGATGCCATACCACCTAATGAGGATGAACCTAAGGTAGATTTAAAAACACTTCCCTTTTGCTCAAAGATATATAAGGTGTAGTTTAAATAAACAATTTGAAAAATTTCTTGATTATCTTAAGGAAATTACTATCACTATACCATTTGTGGATGCTATTAGAGATATGCCTGCTTGGGGTAAATTTCTAAAAGATATTATTAGTCCTAAGAGTAAGTTAGGAGATTATGGATTAGTATCCTTTGTTGAAGAATCTAAGGCTATGTACTCCAAGTCTCCTCCAAAGCTTAAGGATCTCAGTTGTTTTACGGTTCCTTGTATAATTAGAGGTACGCATTTTGATAAAGCTTTATGTGATATTGGTGCTAGTGTTAGCCTTATGCCTTACTCTATCTATAAAAAGCTTGATTTAAAGGAAATTAAGCCTACTAATATGTGCCTTTCCATGGTAGATAAATCTATTACATATCCACTTGGCATTCTTGAAAATGTGCCAACAAAAGTGGGAAAGTTTGTAATTTCAGCTGATTTTGTGGTCTTGGAAATGGAGGAGGATATTGAGATCCCCATTTTGTTTGGAAGACCATTCTTGATTACAACTAGAGCAATCATTGATATGAAGAAGGGAAAAATTACATTAGAAGTAAATAATGACCACATAGAATTTGATGTGTTCAAGATCATAAAGTTAACACCAATAGAAGGAGTAAGTATAATTGATTCTATTGATGTTATTAATGGATGCATTAATGAAGTAATCCATGAGTGTTTAAGAATTGATTATATGGAGCTAAAAAAGATGCAAGAAGCTAATGAGCAAGTTTCAAAGGTAGTTCCATATTAACCTTTTCAAAGGACATCAAGATTTGAACCTTTAAGGAGGGAGGATAATCTAAAAGCTCATACATCAAATGAAGAAGTTGAGTTGGAGCTCAAGCCTCTACCTTCAAATCTCATATATGCATTTCTTAACTCTAATCTTAAATTTCCTTTTATTGTTAATTCATCTTTGCCTAGTAATGATATTGTTGCTTTATGTGATAAATTGAATAGTCATAAGAATGCTATTGGTTATTCTATTAATGACTTGAAGGGAATTAGTCCTAAAATATGTATGTATATAATTTTATTGGAAGATAATGCCAAGCCATCCATTGAAGGTCAAAGGTGATTAAATCCCACTCTTAAAGAAGTGGTGAGAAAAGAGGTAACAAAGTTACTTGATAATGAAATTATATACTCTATTAGTAATAGTAAATGGGTGAGCCCTGTTCAAGTAGTACCAAAGAAGGGAGGCTTAACCATTGTTAGGAATGAATTTAATGACTTGATACCTACTAGAACTATCACAGGATGGCGTATGTGTATTAACTATAGGAAATTAAATAAAGCAACTAGGAAGGATCACTTCCCATTACCTTTTATAGAACAAGTTCTTTAAAGGTTAGCTAACTTTTCTTATTTTTGTTACTTTGATGGACTTAATGGATTTTATTAAATTCCTATTCATCCTAAAGATCAAGCTAAGACTACTTTTACATGCCCATATGGTACTTTTTCTTTTAGGTGAATGCCTTTTGGTTTATGTAATGCACCTGCAACTTTCCATTGCATGTTTTCCATATTTAGTGATTTGCTTAATGATTGTGTAGAAGTTTTTATGGATGATTTTAGTGTATTGAGCATGGATTGGTCTTGAACTAGGAAAAATGTCATTTCATGGCATAAGAAGGCATAGTTCTTAGACATTTAGTTTTAAGAAGGGGCATTAAAGTTGACAAGGCAAAGATTGTAGTGATTGATAATTTTCCACCACCAAAGTGTGTTAAAGATATAAGAAGATTCCTTGGACATGCTAGTTTTTATTGAAGATTGATCAAAGACTTTTCCAAAATAGCAAAGCCATTGCATAAGTTACTTGTTAAGGATGCCATGTTTGAGTTTGATGATGTGTGCCTTGATGCATTTGAGACTTTAAAGAAGGCTCTTATTTTCACACCTATTTTACAACCACCTAATTAGGAGCAACCATTTAAAATAATGTTTGATGCTGGCAATTTTACTATGGGAGCTGTTTTGGATCAAAGAAAGGAAGGCAAGCCTTATTTGATTTATTATGCTAGTAAGCTACTTAATGATGCTCAAATCAACTACACTACTACATAATATAGTTGCTTGCTATTGTTTATGCATTTGACAAGTTTAGAGCATATCTTATAAGGCAAAGGTGATTGTTTATTTAGATCATACTGCTTTTAAATATCTTATGAAAAGGAAGGATGCAAAACCTAGGATCCTATGATGGATTTTGATGCTTCAAGAGTTTGACTGGGAAGTACGAGACAAGAAAGGAAGTGAGAACCTTGTTGCTGACCACCTATCAAGGCTTGATCAAGATGGATTGAAGAAGAATGATGATGGTGTGCCAATTGATGAGTCATTTCATGGAGAATATCTTTTTCCAACGGCATCGAAGGAAACTCCATGGTTTGCAGATATTGCAAATTATTTAGTAAGTGGTATTCTTCCTTATAGTATGGATTATAGACAAAGGAAAAAAAATTTACATGATGGTAAATTCTACTATTAGGAGGAGCCATTACATTACAAGAGATGTGCTGATGGTTTGATTAGGCGATGCATTCCTTACGATAAAGTCCAAGATGTTTTGAAGCATTGTCATTCTTTAGATGTTGGTGGACATTTTGGTGCATCAAAGACTATATCTAAGGTACTTCAATCTTGTTTTTGGTGGCCTACTTTGTTTAAGGATGCTATAAAATATGTGCTTACATGTGATAGATGCCAAAGGATGGGAAATATATCAAAGAAGCATGAGATGCCTTTGAAAGGGATTCTTGAAGTTGAAATCTTTGATGTTTGGGAAATAGACTTCATGGGTCCATTTCCTAGTTCCTTGGGTTACAAGTATATTTTGGTCATGGTCGATTATATCTCAAAGTGGGTAGAAGCAATTCTAACCTTGACAAATGATGCTAGAGTGGTTAAGAAAATGCTTAAGAAAGTCATTTTTCCGAGATTTGGTACCTCTAGAGCATTGATAAGTGATGGAGGTTCCCATTTTTGCAACCATTTGATTGAGGCTCTATTGAAGAAATATGGAGTAACACATAAGGTTGCTACCTTATATCACCCATAAACAAATGGGCAAGTTGAGGTAAGTAATCAAGAGATTAAATGGATTCTAGAGAAAATAGTCTCTTCTTCAAGGAAAGATTGGGAATTGAAGCTTGATGATGTATTATGGGCATATAGAATGGCTTTTGAAACTCCAATAGGCCTTACTCCTTATCAGTTGATCTATGGGAAGTCATGTCACTTACCTATTCAGCTTGAGCATAAGGCATATTGGGCAATAAGAGCATTGAATTTTAATTTGATGAAGGTAGGTAAGAAAAGGTTACTTCAGCTTAATGAACTCGATGAGTTGAGAATGAATGCTTATGAGAATGCAAAGTTATATAAGGAATGCACTAAATTGTGGCATGATAAGCATTTGATCAAGAAGGAATTTCATGAGGGACAACTTGTATTACATTATCATTCAAGATTGAAATTATTTCTGGGTAAGTTGAAGTCTATATGGTTAGGTCCTTTAATGATTGTTAAGGTATATCCTCACGGTGCAGTGGAAATTGCTAATAGTAAAGGGGAAATCTTCAAGGTAAACAGACACCGTCTCAAGCCATACTTAATTAGTGAAGCAACTACTCAGAGTCAGTCTATCTCTCTCTAAACATTAATGAAATTAAAGTACATTTACTAACACATTCTTCATCTTATTTAATTTTATTACACATTTTTACTTTATATTTCTATTTAATTTTTCATTTCATTTTAGTTCGTAATTTTACTTCATATTTCAATACTTCTAAAGTTATTTTTATAATGTTTTTGAAACTATACATTTTTTATATCATTCTTTTGTTTATTTATACATATTTCCTTATTAAAATGTTTTTAGTTTAAGCATATATTCGATTTATGATTATTTTATTTTTTGTTTCTAATCTCATTTTTATACATTTCTTTTTCAAATATTATTTAAATAATAACTTAGAAAATTTTTTGCAAAATTGTATATTGTCACGACTCATTACTGGTGTGTTGACTCGTTACAAAAAGTACTCGTGCCGAGTCGTTCCAATTAGTATGACTTGACACAAACCAAATGAAGGCATCATGAGTCGTTTTAGTGGAACGACTCGTTATAGAGGGTTGGCATGCCAACTTGACCACTCGTGCCGAGTCGTGCCACCTTCAATTTTGTTTTTTTTTTTTTTGCATATTTCACATATACACACACATACACTTCCAGTAGCTTTGAATTAGTATTTTTGACATTTTTTATTAGTTTCTATTTAGTTTTCATTTCAAAATTGCTTGAAAAGATGCCTAATTTTTCAAAAGGTCTCATACCTTTTCACTTCCCCATACACCTTTTCACTTACACACACCTTTTCACATATCCCTTACATAACTTTTCACTAACCCTTACATCCTTACATCTTACACCCCTCTAAAACCTATATATACACCCTTTTGACCAACAAATCACTCATATTTTTTGCTCATAAAAATCCATACGAATTTCACTACTTACACACGCAAACAACTCCTATTCATTCATCTTCTTCCTTCTCTCTTCCATACCATCTAAGCTTTTCATTTCCTCTCTATAAATAAACCCTAACCGAATCAAATATCCTTTCCCATTCCATCTTTTCCTTTTCATTTACACATTTTCATTACTTATACTTTACATACTTCTATAACTTTCTGACTTCATTTAAGTAAGGTTAACATTATGGGTAAGACAAGAGGTTCATCATCCAAGAGGCCTTATATTAAAGAATCTCACCAAAAAAGGAGGAAAATCTGAGCAAGACTTATAAGGCTAAGTTCCTCATCCTTACACATGAGGAAGGTGCTAAGTTGACAACAATAAGATGTAGAGAAATCTTGAGTTGTAAGTATATTCCTAACTCTCTCTTGAAAAATTTAGGTATGTTTGATGTGGTTGATAATATGCTTACTCAATGTGGTCTTAATAAGTTTATTTCTCTATTTAAGGACACTTAAGTTGATTTGCTTACTGAGTTTTCTACCACCTTGGATGTTAATGCAAATAATTCACAAATTCTAGAATTTAGGTTGGAAGGCAAGAAACACTAACTAACCTATTCTTTCATGAAGCATGTGTTTGGCTTTAAGAAGGATGGTTTATGTGATCCTCCATCTAACTTTAAGTTGAATGAATTCTAGACCTTTTTGACGGATTTATAGACCGCATTTAAACCTAAAAAGGCCAAGGCTATATTCATAAAAGATATGAAATATTGGTTGTTACATAAGGTCCTAACATGTGTTATTTTTCATAGGTTTGAATTTAATAGGGTTTCTGCACAAGAAATGTTTCTTATGTGGTGTATTCATAATAAAAAGTAAGTTTCTTGGACTTATTAGATATTTAATCAGTTGTTGACTTGTGCACTATGTAAGGATGCGCCCTTAACACATGGACATTTGGTCATAATAGTAGCAAAGGCTTTGAACATTAATGCTTGTGTTGTGATGCATCTTGAGCAAGTTGTGAGTAATTAAGCTTGCTCCTTAATTGCATTCATTCAAAAAAAGTGTATCATGTTATAAGTCATCTCAAGTAAGTTGTGTGTAATTGAGCATGCTCCTTAGTTGCATTCATTCAGAAAGAGATGTATATAAGTAGATGGATCTTGAGTAAGTTGTGTGCATTTGTGTTTGCTCCTCATTTGCATTCATTCAGAAAGAGTACATCTCGCAAATATGCTTTTGAATAAAATTGTCTAAAAATGCTATGAGAAGAGTAAGTTGATGTGTGTGCTTAACATTGTCTTAATGTTGCTATTGCCTCTAGAATCCCTAAGTTTGAAGCACGACTATCTTGGCTAAATAGCTTGGTTAGAACTTTGAATTTGCATTTTTTATTTTATTCTTAGTAGATTTTGATAAATTGGTAAACTTGTTGCCTATGCTATAAGACTGTCTATTTTACCATTATTGAGCATTGGAATTTCAATTATTGAATTATCCTTTTTATTTCTAATTTCATTCATGATTAAAATAACTTGATGAGGATGCTACACTTTTTGGGAGTAGATGATAATTTCGATAATTTCTTCATCTTTGATCTATACTTGCTTGGGGGCAAGCAAGGTCTAAGTATGAGGGAGTTTGATATAATGCAAACTTGCATAGTTATTTACGTATTATAAGTGTTGTTTTTTTTTTCATTTTAGTAAGTTTTTATGCTTATTTAGTTATGAAATTGTTAGTTTAAGTTTTTAAATGCTTTTTATGGTAGTTTTTATGTTTTTTATATGTTTTTAGGTTCAATTGATGCATCAGAAGGGCCATGGATTTGTTAGAATGAAGTATGAAGCTTGAAAAGACAAAGAAATTTGAATTGGAGCTATGCTAACTCATTACACTTGGGACGACTTGTTACAGAAGCCATCCGTGCCAACTCATTCCACTTGTGCCTCATCACAAAGATGTAACTTTTTAGCTCTAAGCAGTTTTTGTATTTTGGCCATAACTTCTTCTACAAATGCTTAAATGAGGTGATTGAAGTTGCTCTAGAAATATAACTCAAAGATTTAGAACTTTCATGAATGGATATTCTCTAGATAAGGTTATTTGAAAGGAAAAAATTTCCTTAGTTACAGTATATAGTTGTGACCTTTTATGTAAAAGGGCACCTTTTCAATTTGTAACTCCTTTTTAACCACCTCTAGGGTCTACATATAGATCAGTGGCAACCTGTAAAAGGGATATATATTCATTTAGAGATGTTTATATCTAAAAAATAAAGAGAACATCATTATTATAATAAGTACAGAATTTTATTCTTAGACTTAGTCTAGTGTTTTAAAGATCAATTAAAAGAAAGCAAGAAAGAAGCAAGAAGAGATGATTGCCCTCCATCAAGCAAATGTTGGAAGATTATTAAAAGGGTTTTATCAATTCCTTTTCTTCTTTTCTTATTATTTTCTAATTATGTCTCTTGGCTAAGTCTTGTTTGAGAAGAAATGATGAATTAAATAAGAACTACATTTTCTATCTTATTTCTTTTTATGATTTAATTTCAATTAGTGCTTGATTAAGTTATTTATGATTGATCACCATATGCAACTTATTTTAATCAATTTACTTACAACAAGAGTTGGAGTAATTTAGTAGAAATATAATTGAGATTACTTAAGGGTTGGATTTACTTGGAGACAAGGAATTCATCTTAAGCGAAACAATTAGTAGATTACTTGTGATTTCTTTGTGTATCTCTATAATACACCGAGAAATCTTATAGACTCTGGATGGGAATATCCTTGATCAACAACGAGAGTTACTTTTAAGGATTTATTGGTATAATGCCATTTATGATTTTCTCTATAATACACCAAGAGAGCTTGTAGACTCTAAGAGGAAATACTTCTAATTGATAACAAGAGATACTTTTAAGGACTTTACTTTAATCTGACAATGAGAGTTGCTTTTAAAGATTATAGGCACTAATTTCCAATCAATATGTTTTATGATAATCTTTTATAAGTTCTTATTTATTTTATTTTGAGAAAACTCCTCTCATAATACTTAGCTCGTTAGGCTAGTGCACATTTTGTTAGATTCGAACCCATCTTCGTGAAAAAATAAAAATCAATTTTGATAAAATGGACTTGAAAAACACGTCTGAAAGGCTCCAAAACCTTTGAAAGTGGTTGTAAGCACCCAATTTCATGATGCAATTATGCACAATTGTGATGTAAGCCCCTATGATGAAATTTATTTAAAAGTTGAACTTGGTTGTTGATTTTTTAGACTTTAAGGACTAAATTGCAACATTTTTTAGGATTTAATTACAAATAAGTCATTTTTTCAGAGGTTTCTTGGTAATCAAAATTTAAAAAAAAATTATTTTTTAGGATCAACATTACACAATGCCGATCGACATTATACAATGCTGGTTGGCATTACACAGTACCGATGCGCAATAATTCCATTTTTTGATTTTTTTCATGTATTTTTTCTTATTTTTATCGAATTTTTTAGTGTTTTGATTGGTTGAAAATTCAAATTTTTATCTGATAAGGTTTTTTAAAAAAAGAAACGCATAAGATATTTTTTGAAATCAAAACAAACACTATCTGATATGATCTGATTATATAGGTCTATTCCTCTTTGGAGGAAGTTCAGTACGCACAAACTCTGCATTTAAAAGTAGAGTTTGCATGCGTGTGAGAGAAGGAGGTTTATTTTGGCTTAAGGTTTTTTTACAAAAAAAAAAGCATTGATTTCTTCTATTCTTTAAAAAACCCTAATTTTGCAGTTCATTTGAGGAAGACGATACATCGATTTTTAGTCTCAGTCTATAATGAAATCAACACTGAGTTAATTTCATCAGTGAAAATCCTAATCTGAGGGGCTGAAAAAGGGCATATGCACAGCATCCATTTTTTCTTTCTTCTCTTCTGTGATTTTTATTCATTTTGTTAATTGTTTTATTATTTAATTTCACTATTAATTTAATTTTTTTTTTATGTGTATTAAGGAGGAGGATACCACCTATGTTTAATTGAACAGAAGATCCATGGAATGCCATGGATGAACCTATACTATTTTAATAATAGTTATTAGGATTTTAAATTTTATTCTGCATTTTGGTATCCAATGTAGTTTATTTTAATTTATGGGTGTATAATTATTTAATTTTAATTTTGTACATAGTTTGTAATAACCCCAGTAGTGGGAATAGTGAAAGATTTAAATTTCTATATTTTAAAATTGATTAGTAATTAGGTTCAATTGGGTAAAAATAATTAAAATCAATGGTGGCAATAGCTTAAATTAGGATTTGCATGTAATTAATTTAGATTTTTTTTAGAAAATTACTGTAATGTTTCTTTGATCTATTTTTGTGTTTTATTTGTTTTGGGCTTTTTTTTTTATGTTTTTATGTTTTTGGGCCCCAAGCCCACATTTAGGTCTAACCCACTTAATAAATAGGCTTAAAAAAATGATTTAGGTTTTTTTTTTAAATCAACTTAGGCCCATTTGGTTAATTAGATTTTAGACCCGCTTAGTTAATTTAAATTGTTTAGACTTAGCTCAGCCCATTTAATTACATTTATTTTAAAATAAATAGACCTAGGCACACATTTCATTTAAAATAAAACCAGATTAAGACTTAAGCCCACTAATTTAACTTCTTCTTGAATAGACTTAAGCCCATATCTTAGAAAGACTAAAAAATAGATTTAGGCTCATTAATTAATAAAATGTAAGGCCACTTTTATTCTATTTTCATTTGTAAATAAAATGTAGATTTAGCTAACTTATTTAATAAAATTAACATAGTTTAGACTTAGGGACAACATGACCTTGAGTGCACTTTTACTTGTAATTTTATTGACTTGTTGCCTTTTTGGGTAGATGGATGTTAATTAGGGTTTAATAAAATTGCATGTAATTAGAGGATGAAATAATTATTTATAAAATTATTCTAAATGAACACAAGATTAAGAGAAGTTAGTATTCCGTATCCAGAATCTCCTGGTTGTGGTGCTATTTTTCTTTTAGAGAATCGAGTACCACCAATCAAATTGTCCTAGTTATTACCATGAGTGGTGACTCCTCATCTCCATGACATGTCATTATGACAGTGGTTAGTGTGTTCTCTAAGGCCCTGAGCCTAAACAGTGTCGCGGTTGCTAAAATCTTGGGTGCATGCTAAACCCCGCCGTCTACAATGGTCCCAAAATGGTCAAACACAACTTGAGTATCATCACGTATTGCTTAGAAGTGTACATAAACATCCTTAAGTGTCATGTGCTAAAATCAAGGCTGAATTTGGCAAAATAGACTCTAGAAATGGGTCTAAAAGACCAAAAAACCTTAGGATATAACCCAGAACAACACACATAAAACCTAGGAATAGCACATAGAGCATTGAAGTGTGCATGGAAGTGAACATGTGTGCGTGTGGCTACGCTCCAAGCACATGACCACGTGCACTTAGAGTGGCCACATGCAAAAATCTCCTTATACGCATATACACATGCCTATACCACTCCATTCTACACATTTTTTCCTATAAATAGACCCCTCTACAGCCCCATTTTTGAGGGGGAAGCAAGTGGAAACACACACACGATCAAAATCAATCTGATCGAAGGCATTGTAAAACCCTTTCCATATAGTTTTTTTGCTCATTAAGCTGCGTGAATAATATATGCCTTATTATGCTCATTTCATATCATTATGTATCCCTTATTACATAAATCATGAAATCACATTGTAAATACCAATAATATGAGAATTTCATATTCCATAATAGACTCATCATGCTCTCGGTCCAATGATTACCTCATGCATCCTTTATATTATTATCATACATCATCATACCATAAATAATCATTGCAAGCATGGATAATCATCCTATTATTCATCGAATAAGTTATGTAGATGATCATATTATCCTTGTAGATCAATCATACTATATTTATTTTTCCACTATTTTTCATTTTTTTACATTATTTTATCAAGAAAGTGATGTAATAAAATTTTCAACTTTATTATCTTATACAATTTGATGTACCGTGTGAATGCTACACAAATTGTCATTACCAAAACTAGGGTATTACGGTAACTATACTTTGAATATCATATAATGAGAAATAGTGAAAAAGTAGATGCAATCCCCCAAACACTAAAATCTTTGCTCGAGGCAATACTCGCTAAGTGACCCAATGTTGTCCCTTTCTTTTCCTGATTTTCTAAAAATCAGGTGGTGACTCCATAAATAAATAGTGCCTCATCCCTCTAAGGCCATCCATTTGTCCTTATTTGACAAAGTTGTCATATCCCTAAAAAATGGAAAGATCCACTACACTGTCCAATAAATAAATAACAAGTACAAAAAGCAAGTCATTCATAGTGGTAACTCAGCTAAGGAGTTCTAAGTAAGAGGGATTAACTCAAAAATAACTATTTCTCATTATGCAATACTCAATCATATAGAGCCATTCACCACTCCACTTGCACTATAACTCACACATGCACCACTTGTCCCTAAAAGCCTCGATAATACTAAATGACATTGGCACCATAATTCCACTCAAGTCACAAGGTGATAAAGATACGGTATTTTCACCTTTAGTCTTTACTCTTGCATTCACCAAACTCATTTGACGAGTGTCTATAACCTAATTCCTTAAGGGGGCAACTGAGTTATCAAAAGAATGCTAGACTCACTGATTGAAGTTCATAACCCTAGTTATATGGGGGCATTCTCATAAAAGGAACACTTAGCCTTTCACCCTGACTCAACCAATATAGATAAACTAGTAGCAACATTCACTAGGATTCCACCAAGTTATGCATATTATCCTCATCCTAACACTGATTGTTTGACCTAATATTCATAAATGGCATGACCCTTCTAGTGTCTATCATCGAATGATGTCTTAATGTCAGTTTTCATATAAAATTTACACTCATGACCACTTGATTCTCATATACATTGTGTGAGCCCAAAGCATAAGGAATGATAAGAATCATGTACCTTAGCTTCAACAGTCTATGCAAATTAATAAATAACCACATCCCTTGATGACATAACCTACGAGATGTCGTCCATTTGTCCTTATTAGATCAAATGAATGGGTTAGGAACCTAACTAGATTATGGACCTTTATGTCAGCAAAATCAAACCATAAATTATCAAATGATACTTTCAAAACTCATGGTAAACATATCAAATATCGATGTGGGGGCAAGAACTCGGACTCCCTTTAATTAACCTTAGTCTTATGCATACAGGCGTATATGGGCTCTAGACATCATTTGAAGCCCAAAAATTGACCATCACATTGACATTATATGATGAAATCAAGCACATTTAAGTATCATTCCTCAGTTTACCCTTTGGTTCTAATAAACATAAATTGAAATAGCCTAGTTTCGAGAGTGGAACCATAGTCCCCTAATGCTTATAGGTTCAAAACCCATATAGGAAAGAGATTGAATGACCTCATGGAAATAAGGTTAAAAGTGAGAGCTTTCTTATGATTGGTTTATTCACTGTGTAGGAAACCTAACCAACTTTAATCATGCATACATCAGATACATGTAGATAGCACATACTAACCATTATTTCTTACAAGAATAGCCATCTTTCATTTTAGTATTTTGCATCAACTCCATGCATACATGCTCACCCTTTTCTTTTATAGGCACACATCATGCATCATGCATCATTCATTTAGCTAACCTAATAAATGTACAAGAATATGACATTCAGACATGAGTGATCATGAAGTTAAGTCTTCTCACTGAAGTAATGGAAAATTGAAAGACAGGATCCAAGAAATGCTTAATGATGGCATCATAGTTGAAATCCCCCAAGCCCAAACTAGTATCATTAGTTATTTCCTCCATAACCTTGACAAGGCTAACTAGAAAAGCCTACAAACCTATGGAATGATATGCATTAAGACATTCCAGCATGTGCACCTTGAATATGAACTTCTGAATGTTGCTGTGTCATTCTGGGACCCTCAAGAGTACATGTTCTGATTTAGCACCATAGAATTGTGGCCATTATATGAAGAATTTAGTGCCATAGCAGGGTGAATCCCCACCATGACTGAAGAAGCAGTTTTCATTGACCAAGTCATTAAATACCCAGGGCTTGGAGTTACTTTCCTTTACCTAAGGTCATAAAAGCTTGATGAACTAGTCACCGAGCATAGATGACTGATTCTTATGCAACTCCTGGCTTCCTGCACTACTAAGAAGATTGGTACATTGATTTGGGCATGTCTCCTTGTATGTTACCAATTTTTATAGTACTTCACTATCCCAAATGATGGGCTAGGAGATTATAGGATACTCTAGGTCATCGAAGGAATGGAATGCGGAATGACTCCTTTCCCGTTGATCCTAGCAGAAACCATTCAAGGTTTGGATAACCTTAAAAATAGGAAAAGTCCAAACTTCACTAGAAGTCCTCTATTGCTTCAAATATAGCTATAAGAAAAGTTAAGTCTACTCAATAAACCTATAGGGAACTAGATAAGATACCAACCTAGGAATCACATGGAAAGACATATCAAGGACATTCATGGGTGCTCAAACTACATCACATCCCAGGAGTGGTTTGAATGCATGAAGGACACATTAGATTATCAACTAAAATGGATGTGCCCATAGTGGAAGTTAGGACATGTGACTCTCTAAATGTATGTCAATTGCATACTAATCTTAGGATTTAGATCATGCACCCACTACTATCCAGCACTAGTGAAGAGATAGTTTGGCGAGAAGAAACTTGTACCTTTTAAGCTTGCAAATTTCTCTGGTGGCAAGATATAACAATGGTTTGTATATCACTTTAGAGCAACATGAAGGAGGAGAATCATCGACCAATTTAATGTTAGTATTAAAGACAATATTACAAATAAAGCATACAAGTAGTGGATGATCCAAAAATAAAGACATCTCTCAAGTCATTGATCCAAAGAAAGTTCACTTATTTAATTTTTTTTCTTTGTTTGAAAATGTTGATGTGATGAGCTCTAAAGTTAATGCAATAAAATCTTATTTGCTTATTTGTTTGATGTCCTTCCTAATGGTAGTATGCATTGCATTAATCAAAATATTAGCATATTTGACATTCATTCCATATGCACTAAATCATTTAGCATTGGTATAGAATCTAAACCACGCATTTTGCATATTTTGAAAAATGTTAACACCTGAAGAAAGGAGGGAAATTGAAAAAATATTAATAAAATATTCAATAGTATTTGCCTAGATGTATGAGTATATGCCTAGTATTGACAGACATTGCTCAACACTTCATTTCTACCAAAAAAGGTTATAAACTAATAAAGTATAAATTGAGAAGACCTAAACAAAAATGGGCCTAACTAATGAAAGAGGACATCAAGAAACAGATCAAAGAAAAATTCTTAGAGGTAGTAGAGTATCCAGAATGGTTAGAAAATGTGGTGCTAGTACCAAAGAAATATGGAAGGGTTAAGATCTACATTGACTACAGAGATCTGAATAAGGCCTACCCGAAGGATGACTTCCCACTACCCCACATAGACATATTGGTTAACAACACCACCATATGTGCAATGTACTCATTCATGGATGGATTCTCTAGGTATAATCATATCCAAAGCAAAGATAGCTTTCATAACAAAATAGGGTACTTACTACTACAGAGTAATGCCTTTTAGATTAAAGAATCCAGGGCCAACTACCAAAGGATGGCAACTGTAATGTTCCATGACATGATACATAAAAAAGTGGAGGTATACATTAACGACATAATGGTCAAGTAAAGAACCAGTGAAGAATACATTTTTTATCTTATAAAATTCCTCAGAAGGGTCAAAAAGTATAGTCTCAGGCTAAATCCAAAGAAATGTGTATTTATGGTCACTTCAGGAAAGATGTTAGGGTATGTTGTTAGTAAGAATGGAACTGAAATGGATCCAGACAAAGCAAAAGCCATCAAAGAGATGCCAACACCTAGAATATATAAGGAAATGATAGATTTTCTAAGGAAATTATAGTTCATCAGTAGATTCATCGCTAAGTTGATATCGGTGTGTCAAGTAATATTTAAGCTACTAAAAAAAGATCAACTAATTAAATGGAATGAACAATGTTAGTTAGAATTTGACAAGATTAGAAGCTACCTAGCTAACCCACTAGTTCTAAGACCACATAAACCAAGAATGCCTCTAGCCATGTGTCTAGCCATCGAAAGGAATGCAATTAATGAAATGTTAGCCCAAGAAGGATAAATAAAAGCATAACACGTAGTCTACTACTTGAATAAGAAGATGCTGCCATATAAGGAGAAGTACAGCCAAGTTGAATAGATATGCCAGGCAATGGTATGGGCAATGACGAAACTCAGACATTGCTTTCAATCCTATAGAATTTAGGTCGTGTCTAAAATGGACCTAATGAAGTACCTCTACGAAGCTCCCTCTCTAGTAGGGAAACTTGCCAAGTGGCTCGTACTGCTAACAGAATTTGACATGAAATATTTAACTAAGAAGGTAGTAAAAGGGAGAGTAGTGGTTGAATTTCTAGCTCTTAACCCCATTCCAGACTCAGGAAAAATCTAACTCGACTTCTCGGATGACCTTAGCTCAGCCATTGAGATCCAAGGATGGTGCATGTACTTTAACAAAGTAATTAATCTATTCAGTGTAGGAATTAGTGTCATACTATAATCTCTAGAAGGTGAAGTAGTACCAATTGACAAAAAGCTCAAGTTCCAAGTCATAACTAATGAAGTAGAATACTAGGCATGCACGCTCTAACTAAAAGCACTAATAGAACTAGATGCCTTAGAAGTCAAAATCTTTAGAGATTCTATGCTAGTAATCAATCATGGCATGAAAGAATTAAAACTGAAAGAGTATCACTTAAAGCCTTATCTTGACCACTTAAGGCTACTCACCTTATCCTTCTAAAAATGAAAACTCATACATCTCCCTAGGAATCAACATTAGATGGCATATGCACTTGCTTCCCTGGCATTAGTATAGGACAACATTGTCATAAAAACTGCAGAATAGTGAAGACAGAAACAACTAAAAAGCCCTAGTTCTATGACATCCATAGATATCTAAAGGAACAAGCCTATAATGATCAAGTAGATGAAAGAGACAAAGAAATTATTCAATGATTAGTATTAAAATTCATATCGCCCCAGGGTGTGTTATATAAGAGAACCTCATATGGTTTACAACTTCGATGTCTAGATGAAACTAAGGCATCAAGAGCAGTAAAAGAAGTACATGAGGATGTTTATAGTCCACACATGAATTGAGCAATCCTAGCTAAGAAGCTAATCAGAAAAGGTTCTTCTAGATGATGATGATTGAAGACTACATAAAATTTGTAAGAAAATGCCATAGGTGCCAAATCCATGGGATTGTCAAGCACCTTCCCCTAATGGAACTACACTACCTCTCCTCTCCATGACCCTTCTCAGCATGGGGACTAGACATAATTAGGGAAATCCACCCAATATCCTTAAACAGACATAGATTCATCCTAATGGTAGTGAACTACTTTATAAAATGGGTTAAAGTAGAATTTTCATAAGGATAGGAGTCAATCACGTGGCTAAGTTCATTAAAAGAAACCTGTTCTACCGATATGGGATCCCCCATCACATCATCTTTGAAAATAGTGTCCAATTCCAAGGATAAGTTATAGAGCTACTAAGGAGTTATAAGGTGGAACATCATAAATCTTCTCCTTATCGACCATAAGCAAACGGGGCCGTCAAAGCTGCCAATAAGAAAGTTAAAAAGATCTTGTCAAAGATGACTTAGACTTACCAAGAATGGGTAGACAAATTGTCACATGCCTTATGGGGGTACCGAACAATAGTCATAACTTCAACAGGAGCAACTCCTTTCTCACTAGTGTATAAATTAGAAGTAGTTCTTCTAATCAAAGTAGTGATTAAGTATATTTGGGTATTAAATGAATCAAAATTACCATAAGTACAGTAGGCTCAATAGAGGCATGATAATCTCACTCTCTTAGACATGTAAGGGCTCAAGGCTCTATACCACACACAACTGTATCAAGCTCGACTAGTGGGAAATTCAAGAGAATAAAAGACAATATTGTGAAAGTAGGAGACTAGGTGCTAAAGTAAATAAAATAGAATGTTTTGGACCATAGAGGGAAATTCAAACCAAATTAGGATGGCCCATACCTAGTAAAACATGTCATATTAAAAAGAGTAGTCAAGCTGATGGATTCTAAAGGCAACTGATATAATGCAAACTTGCATAGTTATTTAGGTATTATAAGTGTTGTTTTGTTTCATTTTAGTAAGTTTTTATGCTTATTTAGTTATTCAATTGTTATTTTTAGTTTTCAAATGCTTTTTATGGTAGTTTGTATGCTTTTTTATATCTTTTTAGGTTCAATTGATGCATTAGAAGGACCTTGGATTTGTTAGAATGAAGAATGAAGCTTGAAAAGACAAAGGAAGTTAAATTAGAGTTGTGCTAACTCATTACATTAGGGACGACTTGTTATAAAAGCCATCCATGCTGACTCGACCCTTTGTGCCAACTCGTTCCACTTGTGCCTCATCAAAGAGATGTAACTCTTCAACCCTAAGTAGTTTTTGTATTTTGGCCATAACATCTTCTAAAAATTTCCAAATGAGGTGATTCAAGTTGCTTTAGAAAGATACCTTAGAGATCTAGAACTTTCATGAAGGGACATTCTCCAGATAAGGTCATCTAAAAGGACAAAAATACCCTAGAAGTTACTATATAGAGTTATAACCTTTTATGTAAAATGTCACCTTTTCAATTTGTAACTCTTTTTTAACCACCTCTAGGGTCTATATACAGATTAGTGGCTACCTGTAATAGGGATATATATTCATTCATAGATATTCATATCTAAAAAAAAAGTGAACATCATTACTATAAGAAAATATAGAATTTCATTAGAACAATCTTAGTGTTAGATATAGTATTTTTGAAGATCAATTAGAAGAAAGCAAGAAAGAAGCAAGAAGAGAAGATTGCCCTACATCAAGCAAGTGCTGGAAGATTATTAAAAGGGTTTTATGAATTCATTTTCTTCTTTTCTTATTATTTTATAATTATGTCTCTTGGCTATGTCTTGTTTGAGAAGCAATGATGAATTAAATAATAACTACATTTTCTATCTTATCTTTTTTATGATTAATTCTAATTAGTTCTTGATTAAGTTATTTATGATTGATCACCATATGTAACTTATTTTAATCAATTTACTTACAATGAGAGTTAGAGTAATTTAGTGAAAATATAATTGAGATTACTTAAGAGTTGGATGTACTTGGAGACAAGGAATTCATCTTAAGAGAAACAATTAGTAGATTACTTGTGATTTCCGTGTCTATCTCTACAATACATCGACAGAGCTTGTAGACACTAGATAAGAATATCCTTGATCGACAATGAGAGTTGCTTTTAAGGATTTATTGGTATAATGTCATTTATGATTTTCTCTTATCTCTACAATACACCGAGAGAGCTTGTAGACTCTAAGGAGAAATACTTCTAATTGATAATGAGAGTTACTTTTAGGAACTTTACTTTATTTTGCAATGAGAGTTGCTTTTAAAGATTATATGCACTAATTTCCAATCAATATGTTTTGTGATCAATTCTTATAAGTTCTTGTTTACATTTTGATTTGTGGTTCTCTTATATATATATTACATTTTTATTCTGTTTAGTATTATAGTAATTAGGAAAATTAGATCACCAATTCTATTTGATTTAGTTTTGCCTATCCATATGAGTATTTTCTCAGTTAATACATAATTCTTCCTAAATCCTGAGTGTTCGACACCCAACTTGCTCTATACTAAGTCCTTAGAGGCTAGAGTTATATAATTCTACCCGCTTCAGCAACCAATTCTTTAAACCTATCAATATAGACCACTTAAAGAAGTACTACATCTAAGGGAAAAAAAAATCATCCCATTAAGTTGAAAACCTAAAAATGGTAGCTTAAGAAAAATTTAGGGACTTCCCACTAAGTTGAAAACATAAAAATGGCTGCTCAGGCAAAAATTACGGAAAGAGAGAAAATACTTAACTAGAAAACTTGAGAAGGCTAGTTAAGGACAAGGGTAGCCACAAATTCAAAATTTGTAGTAATTCACTTGTGCTTTTCTTAAATGATTACAGTGAAATAAGAATGATTGCTAATTTATGCAAAATTTCTTTGAAAAGTGCAATACATTTTATCATCATGAATTACACCAAGCATGCTTTGCATTTTCCTTCATTACATTACCATAGTTCTTACCATCCTCTTGAAGCTCACTCTTTGAGATCAAACACTATCATCAAAGCAGAAAAACCCCAACTAGGTGTGAAAAGATTCTAAACTAAACACCCAAAGAAAAATATGAAGAAAAAGAAAACACAGCTAAGTGTAAATAGCTCTAAAAGGAGATGCTTAATTCAAAAAAAGGAAAAAAAAGCAAACGATAGTAATGGCAAACATCATCATCAATGATACATAGAATAAAGCACATGTAGTCATGATCATACAAGCATCATACAACATGCAACATAAACATCCAAATACAACACCTAGAGTCCAAAACTTTAAGAAATAATATAACAAAGCAAACCACTGCCAAAAGTCCTACTCCTATCTCCTAAAACAACTACATCGGTCTTGGCTGTCATCAGAAGCAATGCTAATTTTACTTAAGCATCCCTTTCATCTGAACCTGACTCATCACCATTCATCACAAAGGATGATAGTCATGACTCCAGCTCACTGATGTAGTTATGATAAGCTACATGCTCTTGCTCCCATTTAAGACTAAAGAGATGGTGCTCAACCTATATTACATATTGCATATCATACACTTATACATAGCACATGTGCATAAAATAAATAGGTACAATAAAGAAGGCATACCCTCTGAGTGGTAGCAAACTCCAAAAGCATTATTGTGTACTCCCTGCAACAGTATACTAATACTGGTAAGAGGAGATAGGAATTCATAAAAGCAAAAAAAATAAGTCAACCATCATTCACTAAATACATGAAACACATGCAAGAATAAGTGAACAACATGAACATGGGTAGCATCAGTGGGAGCAACACTCTACTGAGGAAAGAAAGGCCTAGGAAAATTGAAGCTCACTACTCTACCAAGGATATCCATCCAAAGCAAAGAAAAAGATGGATGAACCATTAAGTCCCCAAGGATAGTACTACTAAAAGCCACACCACTAGCATGAGCAGTCATTTCAGTGCAAAGCATGCCCTTATCCTCCTTAAAGCAAGATCTAGATCTCCTCCGACATTGTTGTAGATAAGTTCTCATAACTCATGTCAATTATGGTTTATTGCTAATAAAGTTTGCTACATGCTTACATTGAAATATGAATAAAAGCTTTCCAGAGTAAAAGAAGCAACTTTTGATGACCCATGTGATGGTCTAATCCTAGAAGCTGAAGGATGAGATGCATCTACTTGAGAAGGTGGAGGTGAAGGAAAGGTCCCACTAGCTACAGCATAAATCAGCTGAGGGATCAATAATCATTATGAGGCAAATCCACACTCTACAAGAGACTCTCAAAGGGGAATCCCATCATAACAATAGAAAGATCATCACCATAAAGCTCATGGCCCCAAAACATGTAACTAAAGGAAGGGATGGGAACTCTCCTCATATATGGGCCATCCCACCAATGATGGACTCACTGGTCCAAGTACCACACTCTACCGATGAGGCCAGAGAGCAACACTTACCTCTCCATCAGCTGCTATGCATCCCCCATCTGTGTAGTCTAATGAGACCTGACCACCCACCAATGAAGAAAGATCTACTTAAAGTGCAATGACAAATAAAAGATCCCTAAGAAAGGAACAACTAACACCATAAGAATCAGGCAAACCTTATCAGGGGATAACTTCCTCATAAGGTCCTAAGCCATTGTGCAATCCTCAATCAAATCAGTAGTCTTCCTAATATAGTAAGAATAATGAGGAAAGCCATCCTCCTAGACATGCTTAATGGATGAATGATGGAGAAAATCAAACTAATATACCTAGATATATCAAAATTAGAGGGTCAAAAGTAACAAACTAAAAGCAAAAGAATAGACAACATAACTCCTACTCACGTCCATTATGAACAAGCATCTGCAGATCCTCGAGCCACCTCAGCATGCTACATAAACTCCTGAGTACATATTAGCGTAGGCAGTAATAGCCAATAAGCCATCCAGATCTCTCAAAATAGACAATAATCTCAGCTCACCCACACCTAAAGGGTTCAAGAAGATAATAGCACTCAACAAATAAAATAAAAGCAATAAGCCAGCTACTCTATTAAAACAAGACCATCATCATACAAAGCCCATATGGAAGATATAAAATTCATATATTGAGCAAGATATGAGCAACTAGGCTTCATAGGTGTGACTACCCTAAGCAAATCCATCATGAGGTGCCTCCTCGCCACAGCAGCAGTTGACTCCTCCTCATTGAAAGGAATGGACTCTTTAGAAAAGCTTATTTCCATGATAGCAGCAAAATCTAATGGGGTAATGGTCATATCCCCGATAGGCAAGTGGAAAGTATACATTGTGTCCATCCACTACTCTATCAATACATACATGGAAATCTGACCCAATGCATACAAGTTATAAAACAATGCATTAATCACCCCATCAAAGCCCTTCTCGACAACCATTTGCTTCACACACATCGGGAGACCTTGATAATACATGCTGACCCTGTTAAAACTAACAGGCAGTATAGTGATATACCTATGGGCTACAAATAATAGGTATGCTATCAAACATTTGCATAGCCACTAAATACTAACACATCCCCCTCTCTCTATCAATTAATAGGATCAAAATAATAAAGCCCAAAAAGAGAAGTGTCGTAGCAAGTAGACAATCACAAAAATAAAATAAAGCAAGAGCTATCAACCATCAACATTTATAATAAAGCTAGATAGATAGTTACAGCAAGAGTTATAGAGATACAGTTATAACAACCTCATACAGTAAAGCAACCGATGAATAAGCTTTAAAAAATAAGGGCAAAGAGGCACATACCTTACAACAATGATGCACCTAAGCATGAGTCTCCAAGTTAAAAACAATAGGGATCGGATCTCACTAAGAAAGCCTCAATGGCTAAGAAATCTAAGGACTAGATGTGCTAGTCCCTACAGTGGACATCCCAGCTCTAGTAGCCTCTGTAAAGTCAACATCAAGGTTAATATTAACATGAATGAAAATGTCCTCTAGACCCTTAGGCATGTTAGGGAATTCCATTTTATGTAGAAGAAAATGGAAGTACATAAACAAAAATAGAGGAGATAGCGCTTGAAACACAAAAAGGGTAAAGAAAAGTCAGAAAACACTATAAGAACTTCAAACGAAGCCTCCTAAGATTTCTAAAATAGCCATTTAAATAAGCCCATAGGGGGGAAGTGCATGACCACATGCGCCCCGCATGTAGTCATGTGCACTTACCCCTTCCATGCACTCTTTTGTGGTTTTACGCACACATTGAGACTTTGTACAATTTTAAACTTCTATTTGAGCATAAGACATGTACTAAAATCATAAAAAAGTACACCGATGAGGACTCCATTTGTCTAAAAATACTGTGCATGCATCGCTTTCTTCAGAAAACTCAACATCTTATAAAAGAATAAGAGTAAGGAAAATTCATTGTAAGGATATCTTACTTTAAATCATCAAAATAACACCCCCAACATGACAAATAACTACATTACTACTACATCATTACTACATCATCACTGCATCATTACTGCATCATCACTACTACCTCATTCATTGTTTAGAAGCATCTTTACATCGCTTAAAAGCACTCTCACATTGTTTAGGAGCACTATCACATCGCTTAGAAGTATTCACATTACTTAGAAGCACTTCCACTACTTAGAAGCATCTTCTTTTTATATAGAAGCATCCTCATATTACTTAGGAGCATCCACACTACTTAGGAGCATTCTCATTTGCTTGGTAACATCTTCATTTCACATGACACCTAAAAAGGTTATAATCGCATGGTCATTTTGCATGACACCTAAGAAGGTTATAGTCACTTGTTCATTTCATATGACAGCTAAGATGGTTATAGTCACATGTCCATTTCACATGGCACTTAAGAAGGTTATAGTTGCATGTTCATTTTTCATGACACCTAAAATGGTTATAGTCATATGTTCATTTCTTGTGACACCTAAGAAGGTTATAGTCACATGTTCATTTGTGTGACACCTAAGAAGGTTATGGTCGCATTTTCATTACTTAATAGCATGGTCATTCGTGTGACACCTGAAAAGGTTATTGTTGCATCTCTCTTTGCTTAGTAGCATCTTTATTTGCATAATGCCTAAGAAGGTTATAGTCATAAAAATCCCAAAGCTTGCATATGATGACTAAGTCACAGAACAATAACAACAAAAAAAATACAATAATAATATTCAAATCTTCATAAGATGTCCAAAGACAACCCACAAGTAACAACCTCTCTCCCTGCTAAAATTTTTTTTGCATCTTTAAATTTGCTTTACGTGTATTAACACTAGCATTAGGTGGCTATGCAACACATGTGAACCAAAGGGTAATTGTCATGCCTCAAATTAACTATCTCTAAAAAGGTCCAATGATGAAACAAATCCCTGAGATGACTAGAGTCTACTCGTTTATATCATCTCTAAAGTGTGAAACCTTAAAAAACTAAATCGACCTTACTAGTATGTAAAATCAATCATTGAGCCATTAAGTTATTCTCTAACCTTCCAAAATATAAATTATTAGGAAAATGAGAAATTTTATTTTAAGAAAACTCCACTTAGAATACTTAGCTCATTGGGCCAGTGTGCATTTCGTCAGACTAGGACTCGGCTTTGTGAAAAAATAAAAATTGATTTTGATAAAAGGACTTTAGAAACATATATGAAAGGCTCCATAACCTTTGACAATGGTCCCAAAATAGTCCAACACAACCCAAGTATCAGCGCTTATCGCTCATAAGTGCACATAAACACCGTTAGGTGTTATGTGCTAAAATTAAGGCTGAATTTGGAAAAACAGATGCTGGAAATGCATTTAGAAGAACCAAAAACCCTAGGAAACAACCCTAAAATAGTGCTATAAAACTCAGGAAGTGTGTGTACGGTGTTAAAGTGTGCATGGAAATGCACATATACGCGCTTAACCATTGCACATTGTTCACGACCATGCGCACTTGGCATGGACACACCTAAAAATCTCCTTATATGTAGTTAATTGTGCCAATACCACCCAATTCAACACATTTTCCCTATAAATAGACTCCTCTACACCCCATTTTAGAGGGGGGAGCAAGGGAAAATACACACACATATAAAAAATTGATCCGATTGAAGGTGCTGGAAAACCCTTTCCAGATAGTTTTTTGCTCTCTCATAGCCTTTCCCTTTGGTTGTTAGATCTATTTTCTAACAAATCACGCCTTATCTTTGTCAAAGCACACTTCAAAGGTATGTAATTTAGCATCATTCTACTGTCATTTTGAACCTCTTGACAAGGAAGGCTTGATAATCTCTTGAAGCTAAAGCTTCAAAGCTCATATAAGCTTAGTTAAGTATGAGGACCATATAATCATTTTAACATGTTTATTTTATCAATTGCATTTTATCTTACTATTGCCAGCATTTAGGAATACTATTATGGTCGCATGATGAGACTAGCAATCTTGCATGTTGCATGAATAATATATGCCTTATTATGCTCATTTTACATCATTCTACATTCCATATGTCTGAAATCATGATATCACATCATAAATACCAATAATATGAAAATTTCATATTCTGGAATAGAGTAATCATGCTCTCAATCCAGTGATGACCTCATACATCCTTTATATTATCATCATACATTATCATAGCATAAATAATCACTATAAGCATGCATGATCATCCTATCATTCATCGAATAAGTTGTGTAAATGATCATATTATCCTTGCAGATCAATCATATTATATTTATCTTTTTGCAATCTTTCCTTTTTTACATGTATTTTATCAAGAAAGCGATGTAATATAATTTTTAGGTTTATTTTCTTATATTGCCTGATGTACTGTGTGAATGCTATACAAACTGTCATTATTGAAACTAGGGAATTGCAATAACTATACATCAAATATCATATAGTGAGACATAGTCAAAAAGTAGATGTTATACCTTGAACCCAAGAATCTTTGTTGGGACAATACTCACTGAGTGACCCAATATTGTCCCTTTCTTTTCCCAAATTTCTAAAAATTTGGTGGTGACTCCATAAAATCAAAAGTGTCTCATCCCCCTCGAGACCAACCATTTGTCCCTATTCGATGAAGTTGCCATGTCCCTAAAAAATAGAAAGACCCGCTACACTATCCAATAAATAAATAACAAGTGTGAAAAGTGAGTTTCTCATAGAACCTTGACTTTTCCACCAGACTCAACTCATATAGTGACCTAATAACTTTCCCTAAGATTATCAAAATTGTTGGTTTTTGTTGACATAAGGTATTTCTATCTATAAAAGCCTAAGCCTATAATTTAGAAGTCCATTTGGGTTAATAAAGATTAAGCTAAAATTTTATACCTAAAAATGTTAATTCTATGCTTTTATTACTTTAAGAGATTTGGCATGTGCATTGGTTCTTGATAACCCCTATTGATATTAAGACAAAGACCAAAAATCCTAAGAAAAGAGACTCACCATTAAACTCATGTGTGCAAGGAATAAGGTTGGAAGGATGTATATTATAAAATTGACTTGTTACTTGTATATTTAACTTGAATTACTACTTGTTACTTATTACACAGCACGTGCATCATGCATACATGCATTACATTAGTTCATGCATTATACTAAAACTTTATTTTTTAGCCATTATAGATTCATCTAGGTATTCTTGTGTTTAGAAATAGAGTAGTGGTAAACTAGTAAAAATTGAACCAAATCTAAGAACAATAACTAAATACATCCTTAAAAGACTATAAAGGAGTCCTATTAACCCACTCAACTTAAAAACACCACCAATAGTGACTAGTCATTTAGTTGAAGAAATAGAATAACAATAGGGAGGAATTTGAAGCTTAGAAGACATTAAGGGAGCTTTAATGGATGACATGAGAGCAATGATGCAAGTTGAACTATGACAAGCTTTAGCTGGGATAACACAACCTCCTGCAACTGTTATACCTCCTACTATTATTATTCCACCTATTATGGATGATCCACCTATTAACAATGACAATACTAGGGAATAACCACTAAATACTACTAAAAATGTGCCTACTATATAGATGAAATTTAAGGATGTTGAAAACTACATGGTAGATAAAGCAAAGAAAGAATCGCTTGAGCTAATTCAAGACTTGAGTCCAACCGAATGCATGCACTAACTCAAAAAATGTCCAAGAAGGAAAAGCTGATAAAAAGGCAAGGCATAGGTTACTCATTTGAATTTAATGACACATTGTGCATGGAAAGTGACAAGTTGCCTGATAAGTTCAAAATGACTCAACTATAGAATTTTAATAGTTCTGGAGATCTAAGGATTCACCTTAGCCAATACATAATAATTATAAGCACTACTAAAGCTCCTCCATTATCTATAGTAACAAAGTTGTTCTTGTTATCCTTAGAGGGTATTGCCATAAACTAGAATAATGGATTAAAGAAATATGTTAGAGCTTACTAAAGAGAACTATGCAATACTTTCCTAAAATAGTATAATCTTAACACTAAGCTGGAAGTGTCTATTCAAGATTTAGAATTGACTAAACAAAGTCCAAGTGTATCATTCTCTAATTTTCTCACTAGATTCATAAACAAGGTAGGATTAATGAAAAAGAAGTTGGTTGAAAAGGATAAAGTTAGGATGATTGTCCATAATATGTCTCATAATTTGGTTAAGTGGTTGCAAATGATGAACCCTAAATCTTTTATAGACCTTTATGATGATGGATTACAAGTTAAGGAGATATAGAATGAAAAAAAGAGTGTTATAAAACCATTGGAGTAAGAAACTACCCAACTTGGGGGCTCACATTAAAGAAACAAGAGTTGAGTTATAAAAGTGCATGTTGTCTAACAACTAAGGAGATTCACGAACTTTAACTAACCTTTGTCAAAAGTCCTAGAGTGCCTAATACAAAGGGGCTTAATTTAACCTTTACTTAATCTAAGCCCACCATACTTAAACACCTTAAGCTATAATCCAAACAACCATTGCAAATTACATTAGAACCTCAAACACTCTATAGATAACTACATATGCCTTAAATATAGATTCAAACCCTTATATACTTAGGGAAAATCATGGACCCTAAAAGCTTAAGCACTAGAAACATGTCTTTCCTAAACTATCAAAATGTACCACCCCTAATAAACATGATGATTAACTCAAGAGTAAGTGAGGAAGAACTGGTAAGCTCATTTGAGGACCTAGACCTTAAAACTAATGAGAAATATCCTAATGCCCCTAAAGATATAGAAAGAGTAGAAGATTTGTTAGGATAGCCCTAAAGCAAGTTTAACTACACGGTATTTTATACTAAACCACCTTTTTTGATATACTCATTGAGTTAATTATGCCTATAGGGTGGGGTGAGGAGTTTAATAATTAGAAATTATTAGACAAGGAAAAAATGCATAGTTATTTTATAAAAGGATGGAAAGAAGGCAAAACCACTGAAATAGAGTTTTATTAAAAAAGGACATGGGAAGTCCTACCTCAGTGCAAAGGAACCTATTAATGTGCTTAGTATGGATGTTCTTGAGATTGAGATCTTCAAAGAATAGATCATGGAGGACCTTCATGCAAAACAATGAAGATAAGGAAATGTTAGCCATTGAAAGAGAGTCACCAAATACTTAGCATCCTTAACTAGAATAAAACATATTTTTCTTGTCATTTTTCTTTGAATAACAATTTAGTTTCTTTAGAGCTTTTTGTTTCATTAATCAATTATATGAATTCTAATCATGCTTACTTATGTAATGTATATCCTAATGGTACTATGCATTAAGATATTAATCATATTTGCATGTTTGACATAAATTCAATTCAATTAGATTCATTCAGCATGGGCATAAATGCAAATTTAAATAGCATTCATACAAATTTTAAAGAGAGAGAATTTAAAAAAAAGAAAAAGAAATAAAAAAGAGAATAAACAAAAGTGAGAAACCACATAAAGGACCAATCAGATAAAAATTAAGGAAACAAAAGTGAGAGAGAAATAATTAGTGAAAAAAACTAAAAGTCCTAGGTGATAACATGGGTTTTGTTGTGTGATGTAATGAATGTACTCATTTTTGCCCCAATGAATGAGTAAAATTGAATGTAAAATTTTTGTTCTGATATCACATATTCATCTTTATCATACTACATAAGCATTTGAATGAAAAATATAATAAAAGCTAAAATTAGAGCTATGAGATCACTATTTTAGTTATGTTTTCTCTTTTTGCCACCCTTTTGTTATTTGTTTGTAAGTCTAGTGTCCTCTTATACATAAACAATTTATATGGCTTAGTAATTTTCGTTACAACTATTTTCTTATAACTATTATTAATTGTGGCATTAGCATCAAGCCCCTTGTGTTCTGCTCAAAAATCCTTTGAAGATATAGATTTTTCATTTTGTCCAAAAAATATTACCTTAAGGGATAGCCTTTAAAATTAGTAATAACAGTGATGAAGGATTAGGGATAACCATACTGATGATGGAGATATGATATAGAAAATAAGGATGAAGCATGTAACAAAAACAAGAGTGTATAGTGATTACATAAGTTAATGATTCCAATAAGAATAAGTCTAGCTGAGTATCAAGAACTTATTTTTAGTCAGTTCACTCATTGCTTTGCATCTTTAATACATAAGATTACAACTGACAAGATTAGAAAGAGGTCAACAGGAGTAGTGAATAAATTGAGGTCAACAGGAGTAATGAATTAGGTCAGAATGACAGGCATAAGAATAACTCTATTCACTGAGAGTAGTAAAGATTGTTGTGTCACCATCTCTATGGAGGAAAATTATCAAACTTTGGGGGAAAAATAAAATTGTGGGGAAAAATTGTAGAATAGTAAATATGCATTTAAATATGCAAAAAGAAGTAAACTATAAGCATATAGATACATCAGTTATCATACAATAAAAGTAGTAGTAAAAAAAAAGTTCAATAGTGCATTGGTCAATCACAAGCTCTAGTGTCAAGCCATAGACCCTACTTACTAGCCTGCTCATCTATATAACAAATTGTATCAGAAGCTCTAACATTAGAAGTACCAAAAGCGAAGCATTCAAAACTCAAACCTATAAGATGTTAATGAAGCACCTCATTCTTACACTTTCAGATCAACAACATAGCTTTATTCCAAATAGAAGACCTATTAGGATCATGCTTGTCATGCATAATATGCATACCCTTACATACTTTTGTTATGAAATACTTGCTTTGTATAATAAAATTCTTTAAGCCTAAGAAAGAATGTGAAAATATTATGTTACTAACATTCAAAATTAGTATTGTAAAAGTACAAAAAGATAGTCAGAATGTTCATATATAAAGTATCTAAAGTAAAAAGGGTGACACTATTACAGTGAACCTAATGCTCAATGGAACTATAAACCACAAGAGCCCAATAAATCATGTGCCCATCTAGGAAGAGAATATCGCCAATAGTGATACTTGCAAAAACATTATCCTAACAACCTCAAGGGACTGGATAGTAGTCTCAAGCTCCTCATACTCAATATCCATCTCCATATTCTCATTTAGAGCATCATCTAGAATATCACATGGAGCATCAATAAAAGGAAAACCTGCTCCTATGAATTGTAAAAGCAAAAGACAACCAATAACATAAAGAGTAGTAAAAGACAAGAATACCTCATATGGGTTAATAATAACCAGCTCCAACAGATGCTCTTGACTATACCTCTAGTAGCTATGAGAATGCTCAAGCAAAGATAGGGCATTGAATTCTTATAGAGCCACTATTAACTCTTGTCCACTTAAAGTAGAACTCCACAACATCTAGACCAATATAGGGTATGGAATATAGTGATGAGAAGGTCCAACATCTCAGCAATATATGTGTTAGCCCTAAAAAGGGAAGAATGTACTCAAAATTTTAGATAAATGCACTCTAAAAACTTCTCTGATAATAAAATAAGACATCTACTTATAAACCTTTTTTATAGAAGATATTAAAAAAAGGAACAAAGCCCTTTATTATAGCATCAATAGAATGATAGAAAGATAAATTTAGTCCTAGCCCAGGACTGCAATGGTGGAGTATTATGACTTTTGTGATCAAAGACATCATCATTATAATCAAAAGGAAGTGCAAAAGAATAGTATTACATTTTAATAAAATTTCTTCACCTGCCTATAAACAAACTTGACTAACTTATGGTATTTTATATAGGAAAAAGAAGGAGAAAGGAACCCACATAATAGTAAGACTGAGTATTGAAAGTAACACAAATTGCTTATCAAAATATCACCTTACGTGATAAATAGCATGCCAAACACTCATTAAAATAATCAAGGGAAGTAATAAAACTATATTTCCTTAGATTTTATAATAAAGTACAATCTTAATAATAAAACCCATAAATTAAAAGTAAATTCATCCACTTCGCGAGTTCATGTACGAAAAATTATCTCATGAACTATAATCTTAATGAATCTCTTTTATTTGACTTATAGAATTTAGATGTTTAGTTAATAGTTTTATGTTAAGAGTTTATAAATTTTCATTAATCTAATGCTCGCTTTATACCCAAACAAAGGGAAGAAAATGTAAAAAAGAAAAAGTAAAAATAAAATTTGGTAGTATCCACACTATGTAACACAAGAAAGGCGGGAGAACACTAAAAGAGGACCATGTCAAAAGCTGCTCTTTTTCCTGTAATGCTCTAGAAAGAGTATGAGTATCTAAAGGACCTTTCCAATAATATCCATGTTGAGTAATATGAGAAAGGTAAGGGAATAATTAAATAAAAAGGAGATGTTAAAACCCTTTTCATTTTGAATTCTTTTTGCAAGAATTTTAAAAGCTTCAAATCTATCATCCTTATAAGCAAGAAAGAGTACCCAATTGAATCTAGAGTAGTCATTGATGATGACGTATGCATATTGCTTACCACCTAGTCTTGCAACTCTATAAGGACCAAATAAATCCATATGCAATAATTGAAGAGGTCTAATAAAAGTTACCTTGTTTTTAGCTATATATGAACTTTTCACTTGCTTACCCATTTGACATGCTCCATATATTTTATCCGTTTGGAACTTCACTTTAGGTAGGCTAATAACATGATCACCTTTTGCTTAAGTCTCTAATGAGCTCCATAATAGCATGACCAAGTATCATATGCCACATCCAAGGGTCATCCTTAATAGCAACAAATCACTCAAGACCTTGGTTAGTCAAATAGCTTAAATTAATAGTATAAACATTATTAACTCTTTTACCTTTGAAAATGACTTTATTATCCCCTATATGAGTTATAAAGCATTCCATGGTTAAAAAATTATGCATTCCTTGGTTAAAAAATTATTCTATTACTTTTGTTAGATAATTAACTAACACTAAGTAAGTTATTTTTTAATTCATTAACTAAAAGGATATTTTTAATACAAGTAGAGTTTTTCTTACTAACTCGACCAATGCCAGCAATTTTACCTTTGACATTGTCACTAAATGTAACTTTGCCTTCCTTATTCATTTCCAAATGAGTGAAAAGGTTGGCCTTCCTACTCATGTTCCTTGAACATCCATTATCTAAATACTATCTTTCTTTGCATGTGGTGGATTCTAAGCACACCTACAAGAAAATTATTCATCTCACTTTAAGTACCTAAATATATTTAGGTCCTTTGGGTTAGCATTGAAAGATCCATCATTTGAATGAATCTTTCTAATATAGTATCTAGAATTTCTATATCCCATCACACCACAATAGTGACATCTAACATTTAGTGCATATCCTTTCATTTTAAAACTATGAAAACCATGAGAATGAACATTATTAGGTCTCCTAGGCTTAAGTCTTCTTGAGTTATCTGCTCTAGGATTGTTAGTCTTATAATCATTAAATTTTTTAGGTCCATTAGTTTTAAGACTACACTTTTGATAAACCTTAGCAATTGGAGTACTTAGGTTAACAACTTTTAATGAACTAGCATGAGTGTTTTCAAAACCAATGCCACTTCTATGTTTCAAAGGAGTGGAAGTCATGGAAATTATTCCATTTCTAAGTTCCATCCCTTTATTAAATCTAGAAATGGATTCCTTGAGATTGTCATTTTCAATTTCTAAAAACACATTTTGCTCAATAATTTTTGCATTTTCACTTGTAATCTCAATTTTCTTAGAATTACTTTCATTCATGGAATTAGTTAACTCTTTATTAGAGGTTCTTAATCTCTCAAGTTCTTCTAGAGTTTTTACCATTTATTTGAGTTAATTAATTGTAGATAAATATTTATTACATTCATGCATCAATTTCTTATAATAAAGTAACATTTCATCATTGGATTTAAAGTCTAGAGTTACTCATCATTTAAAGGTTCCTCCAATGCCATTAAGCAAAGATTGGCAACTTCATCATAAGTGTCAACATCACTAGTCTAACTAGAATCATCCTAAGTTACTTTAAGTGCTTATTTCTTTCCATTCTTGAACTTCTTATCCTTTTTAAAGGATTTCTTTAACTTTTGGCAATCAAATTTAATATGACTCAGTTTGTTATGACTATAGCAATTGACTTGATCCTTGTTACTTGAATCTTGCTTCTTGAACGCTCTTCTCTTCTTCATGATAAGATTTCTAATTTTTCTTAAAATTATATCAAACTCATCATTATCTTCATTTGGGTCACTATCATTAGTATCTCTACTTGCTTTAAAAGCAATACTCTTATCCTTCTTACTCTTCTCTTTTTCAAATAGTTGAGTCATTTTAATTTTATGGGTGAGAAGCTTTTCGAGAAGTTCATTTATAGATAGAGTAGAAAGGTCATTTGCTTTTTTAATTGAAGAAATCTTAGCTTCCTAAATATTTTGAGGCAAAATCATAAGGATTTTGTTATTGAAATCTTCATTTAAGAATTTCTTCCTAAGTTTTCTCATAGGATTGACAAGAGTAATGAGTCTACTATACATTTCACCAATTTTCTCATTGGGCTTTGTATTAAGCAATTCATATTCTCTTCTGAGCACTTGTAATTTATTATTATTGAGTTTATTGGTACCTTTATGTTTAGTCATTAGACATTCCTAAATTCCTTGGCCGACTTTAAATGCTCTATTCCATTGTATTCTTCCTTGCTTAAACCATAATAAAGGATGGTGATTACTTTTCTATTTCTTAAGTTGGCTCTTAATTACTCAATCAGAAGTAATCAGTATATTTTTAGGGTGACCATTTATGCCTAAATTAAATTATTCAATTTGCATAGAATTAATGTCAAACATATACATGAAATGATCATCACTAACAGAGTAACCATTAGGAAACACATCATACAAATAAGCAAAATTAGGCTTAATTGCATCTACTTTAGAAAAAATAAGTCATCAATTTCAAAAATATTAGTAAAGGCAACATCAAAATCATTATAAAAAATATCCATGATAGAATTCAGGAAATGAGTCTTGAAATTTAGCTCCTTTTCTTGATCAGCAGTGTCTTTCAACTCCAAAGTAACAATGTCCTCTTTAGACTCTTCTTCAACCAGCACTAGCTCTTCCATATGAATTACCTCATTGGCTTCTTTTCTTACCCCATTCACATACTCAGTGAAGATCTTAAATCCTAAACTCACTTCCCCAGCCATTAGAAGAGGTTCGAGAGTCCCAATGTATGGATAGCTAGTGCCCTCTTTAGTGAATACGTCCCATAATCCATGCTTCTTAGTTTCAATAGCAACCTCTTCTTTTTCTTTAGAATCTTTAGCCTCAAAATATCTAACCCCATATTTCAAAATAGAGACATTATATTCCATAAATTTTAATGGTTCACTTAGATTCCTTTCTAGTCCCAAACCAGACATGAACGTTATATTCCTCATTATATTCATGACCTTCTCATCTAGTTCATCATCATAAAACATGTAGACTTCAAAACTTGGGCTTATATGGATCTCTTTACGATCTAATTTAAGCGTAACCTTAGCCTCTGTTGAGATGGTATCAACCTTATCATCGTGTGGAAACTTAATTTTTTTAATGAATAGTGCACAACATACCACCCAAAGGATGAATCCATGGCCTCCCTAACGATATAGAAAAAGTCACAAGAATGTCTTTGACATGTAAATTGACCGAAGTTTTAATGGGCCAAGTCTTGATTAAGGCTTTGAATGTCCCTTTAATAGGTCTTTTCAAATCCTCATAGGCCTTGGTAACTACATCATTTTCAAGTCAACAGTAGTCAATCCTAACTTTGGAAAAAATTTTAGCGAGCATACATTAATGGCAAAATTGTTATCCACCATTACATAATAAGTTCCCTTTTATCTCAGCTTTAATGAATAAGGCCTTATGATGGCCCCTTCCCTCTAATGATAGATCATTATTATAAAACACAATATCTCTTTAAGGAGTTTCTATCAAGAAGTTAACTATTTGTTTAGGAGTACAACTTGTAAACATTTTCTTTTGATCCACAACTAGAACTAGTGCTTCTCGATGGTCCTTAGAATGCATAAAAAAGTTCCAAACACTAACAGGCTTTAGGATTGATGATTTTTCCTACATAAATAAGGTCTTGGATTTTGTATTTTAGTCTAATGCAGTTTTTGGTATCATGCCCAATAACTTAGTGGAATTTACAATAAATTTTTGGACTAACATTTAATGGTGGTTATTTAGGAGATAGAGGTTGCAGGAGGTTTTCTTAATCAATTTCTCAAGCACCTTAGAAAGAGGTTACCCAAAATTCTTAAATCTTTATGGTTGCTTGATAACATTAATTTGCACACTACTACTTGAACCAATTCCATCTTTCCCCTAAATCCTCCCTTAAAGAACATCTCTAACCTTAAGCCAAATCAAACTATTTTTGGACCCCAAACCTATGCAGTTCTTTAAAATTTTAGATCATAAGGTCTTTTATCTTCTTGTAAAGTACAGGAACATAACCTTCCATTGCTATCATTAATTTATCAAACTTAGTATGCTTTTGTCTCATTTTTGCTAACTTTCCTCCATCTGGTCAGATGGTTACCAAAGCATTTATTGAATTTCTATCTGGTGTTCTATAAGTCCCTCAAAGATACCTCCATTTGAGTGTTCAAACCATACTATTTCACAAATGCAAAACATAACTCCTTCCAATCATTTTGCACATGTAGTTCTAAAGTGTAGTTCCATTGGATCGGGGCACCCTTTAAGGACATAGGGAACTGCTTAACTATTTGAGCCTTAGTAAGCTTAGTGGCCTTCATGTAAGCCATATGCTATTTTAAATGCAAGTATCGATCATTAATCCCTAACTACTTTTTCATGTCAAGGAACCTGAATATTTGAGGAAGGGTTCATTATCCTCATCCAAGTCAATATTTTTGTAATCCATCGAAGCATCAATTCCCTTGTCCTTTATTAACATTTGGACTTATAACGCTGCCTTGGAAATGTTCTTAGCCCAATCAATTTATTTCACTATTTTAGATAGCTTCATATTCTTTTGGCTTATCAGATTAACCAATACTATCACATCATATTCTTTCTTCTCTTTCATAAGAATCTCATCATCAAGGTCAATCAGGTTAGTCAACTGTGTTAGTTTTTTTCTTGAGCGGTTTAGTTATTTCCCCATCATTTCCTTTATCATTGATTGGGTCTCAATAAATAGTTCTTCCTTCAACTGTGCTTTATAAGCCTCGAGAGCAAAACCACCTGCCATTGTTGTTTTTTGTATTTCTAATTAAATTGCTAGAATTGAATCAAATCAACACTGAAGAGCTTAAAGGATCTATATATGCAAGACCACCTGTTAGAACTATGCATGATATGTAGTTTCATTTTATTTTATTATTCAAAAATAGACAATAAACATACTCTGTTTACACTTAACAAGGAAATAAATAAAAAGCTATCAAATGATAATCTCCACTCTTATTTCTCCCATACATGTGTTCAATGGTGAGTTTCTCATCCTAGGACTTTTTGCCTGGGTTTTAATTATTAATAGGGGATAATAAAACTGACATATGCAGGACCAGTCTCGAGATGGAACAAATAAGTAGTAATACCTTTAAATAATTATAAAGCCCATTTTAATGTGCCTTAATGGGCATTAAAAGCCCATCTTAGTATGACTTGTTTGTAATGGGCCATAATGGGCATAAAAGGCCCATCTTGACATGTTCCATTTGAAATGAGCTTGGGCCTTATTTCAAGGATTACTATATGGCATCAAAGCACATGCATTTTAGGAAAATCCTAAGGGAAATTGCTAAGTCATTATATATCTATTATGTCTCCCCATTAAAAGGTCCATATGACATGTATAAGTACATATTGTGAGTAATAATAATTGAATACTCCACCACTAGGTTTGAGAGAAACATAGGTAGCAAAGAAGTGATTATTATAGGGTTATTAGGGACTAAGTTCCTAAGCGTTCGGCGATCACGGCACTACATGAGCTTGAGACCCACTAAGAAGTAAAAAATAGGTTTAGAGCCCAAACTAAAGAAGCAGCCACCACATGGACAAAACTTTGTACACATTGTGTAGCAACTAGATCCTACACAGGTTCCTAGAAGCCATCTTTAGAAAATGGAATGTCTTTTTTAGATTTTAAAATATGACAAGTTTTTAAAGGAGCTCATTTTTAACAAAAATAATTTAGAGGAGTGTAGTGTAATAATCTCAAATAAACTTCCTTTATAAATGAAATGAAGCATCCAAAGAGTCTCACTATCCCATGTTCTATTACAAACTTGAACTTTCAAGGAGCTTTATATTATTTAAGACCTTTAATTATTCTTATGCCTTTATCTATTTATAAGAAATTAAAGCTACGAGAAGCAAAACCCATAATTATCAAATTGTAACTTACAGACAGGATAGTAAAGGAATTAAAAGGCATAATGAAAGATATGTTTGTAAGGGCTAGAAAATTCATTTTTCCATCTGATTTTATAGTCCTTAGCATAAAGAGGATGAGTATGTCCTATTAATCCTTGGTATGTCTTTTCTTTATACTATAAGAGTAATCATTGATGTATATAATGGAACTCTCACATTAAGAGTAGAAGATGAAAGTTGTAAGTTTAACATTTATCAAAGTGTGAAATACCCCTATAATGAAGATTTTTGTATGAGTGTAGATGTTGTTGATAAATGTGTGAATTAAGTCTAACGATGGAGGTTGGCAAAATCTTTAGAGATTGAAAATATTTATAAGTGTTTTCAAGTACAATCCTGTAAAAATAAAGTACACCTCAAACACCAACCCCATATACTATGCATGAAATTACTAAACACTAAACCCATACCACCCTTAACCATAAAACAACCAAAATTAAACTTGAAACCTTCATCGTAATATTTAAGGTACACTACACTTTCTTAGGAGAATAACACTACTTGTGATTATATCCTTTAAACTGAACAAGGATCAATAGGATTTGCTAGTGGACATGCTAACGAGATGAGTACAAGCAATTGGTTGGTAAATTTCTAACATTAGGCGTATAAGTCCATCTTTTTACATGTATAAGATCTTGATACATGAAGGACACAAGCTAACCATTGAAAAGCAAAGGAGGCTCAATCAAAACATGGAAGAAGTAATGAAAAAAGAAATAGTTAAGCTTCTTAATGCCAGGATCATTTACCCAATCTTAGACAGATTTAGGGTTAGCCCAATTCAGTGTACACCAAAGAAGAGTGGAATAAAAACTGTGAAAAATAAGGAAGGGGAGTTGATTCCTATAAGAGTTGTAAGTGGATAAAGGGTGTGCATAGATTATAGAAAGTTGAATTCATCCACAAGAAAAGACCACTTCCCATTACCTTTCATTGATTAAATGTTAGAGCGAATAGCATAAAATGCCTTTTATATTCTAAATGGGTACTCTAGCTATAATTAGATTGCAATAGCTCTAGAAGATCAATAAAAAAACCACTTTTACATGTCCTTATGGTACATTCATATACAAGAGGTTATCATTTGGATTATGTAATACTCTTGTGATATTCTACAGATGTATGATGGCTATTTTTGTAGAATTGGTAAAGTAGATCATGGATAATTTTTTAGTCTATAAAGACTCATTTGAGGGGTCTCTAAATAATTTAGAGCAAGTTTTTGCATGATGTGAAGAGAAAAAGTTACTGCTAATTTAGAAAAAGTGTCATTTCATGGTATATTAAGGAATCACTTTAGAACAAAAGATTTCAGCACAAGGCATTGAAGTTGATAAAACAAAAACTGAAATAATTGAGAAGTTATAATATCCCATAAATGTGAAGGGATTTAGGAGTTTTTTTAGTCATCCAAGCTTCTATAGGCAATTCATGAAGGATTTTTCAAATATCTCTAAACCCCTCTATAAGTTGCTTAAGAAAGATTCACCTTTCAATTTTACTAATTAGTGTAAATTAGCTTTTTATAGGTTAAAGAAGCCCTTATTTTAACTCCAATAGTAATGGTTATAGATTGCAGTCTACCATTTAAGTTGATGTGTGATACAAGTGATCATTTAATAGGAGTTGTGTTTTGTCAAAGAAAGGAGAACAAACTACATGTGATCTACTATGCAAGCTAGACATTGACTGATACATAACTAAATTATGTTACTATAGAGAAGAAGATATTGGTAGTCATTTTTCTTTTAATAAGTTTAGATCATATCTCCTTAGCTCTAAGGTTATTATGTACACAAATCATGAATCATTGAAGTACCTAATGAATAAGAAAAATTCCAAACAAAGGCTCATCAGATGGGTGTTGTTATTGCAAGAGTTTGACATTAAGATTAAAGATACGAAGGGATCTAAAAAATGTAGCAGTTGATCATCTTTTAAGGCTAGATGTAGAGCAAGAGGAAGGGAATAGTCAAGGAGCTATTCCGAGATAAGATGGTTTTGGCTATAAGAATTATGGGTGCTCTTTGGTTTGCTGACATAGTAATTTTTTTATTAAGTGGAGAAATGATAGAAGAGTTCACTCCTCAACAAAAAAAATAAGATGATTCATGATTCCAAATTTTACAACTAGGATGAACCATTTTTTATGGAAATAGAGTAGTGATGGTCTGGTGCAAAGATGTGTATCAAATGAAGAAGTTAGGTTAGTCTTACATCATTGTCATAGAATGGTTAATAGTGGACATTTTGGATCATAGAGAACAACTACTAAGGTTCTTAAAGTAAGGTTCTATTGGCCTACAGTTTTTAAGGTTCAAGAGTGTTTATGATTCACTATGATGCATGTCAAAGGAGAGGTAACATTTCAAAGAAGGATGAAATGCTTTAATCTAGAATTTTAGACGTTGAAATATTCGATGTATGGGGCATTGACTTTATGGGGCCATTCCTTTATTAAAGAGTAACAAGTGCATTCTTATTTATATGGACTATGTTTTAAAATGGGTAGAGGTTGCTCAGTACATGATGTAACAGTTGTTTATAACTTTTTAAAAACTTGTTCTCTCAATTTGGTATGCCTAGATAATCATAAGTAATAGGGGAACATATTTTTGCAATTAAATAATGGAAATATTATTGGCTCGTTATGAGGTGAAGCACAATATAGCTACACCTTATCATCCTCAAGTGAGTGGGCACGTTGAAGTGAGCAATAGTGAGCTAAATAAAATTTTAGAAAGAACAGTGAGCAAGTTAAGAAAAGAATAGGCAAGGAAGCCTAACAATGCTTTGTTGGCATATAGAATAGAATATAAAACACCTATTATGATGTCTCCTTTTATATTAGTTTATGGCAAAGCATATCATCTTCGAGTTGAACTTAGACAAAAGGCTAAAATTGAATTTTGACTTCAAGAAGGCAAGTGAAAAGAGATGTTACAACTAAGTGAGCTTGGAAAGATTATAGAAGTTGCCTATGAGAATTCAAGGATTTACAAGGAATACACAAAGAGATGACATGATGCAAAAATAAGGGTTAAAAAGTTTAAGGAAGGTGATTAAGTGTTGCATTTTAATTCAAGCTCAAATTATTTCCTAGGAAAATGAAGAGTATATAATCAAGACCATTTATAGTGACTTGGTTATACCCTCACAGAGCTATAGAATTATGTAACACTATAGGAGACATATTTAAAGTGAATGGGTAGAAATTAAACATGTACTATGGGGCACATTAGAGAATTTTCATTAAGTTGTATACTTGAGGGAGTTAACTGCGTGATCAACATGTTGGTCTAGCTAAGACCTTCTAAAAGAGCACTTCCTAGGTGCTTAACCAAGAAAATTTTTTAGTTTGTTTTATTTAAATCATTTTATTTATATTTTTACAAATTTATTTTAATTAGATTTTTTATATTTATTTTCTTTTATGATTTTAAGAATTAAGGAAAAGAGGAACTCTAAAAGTGGTTTTATAAGTTAAATTTATGTGGAATGTTAATTGATATGACCTATTTGTAATGGGCCATAATGGGCATAAAAGGCCCATCTTGACATGTTCCATTTGTAATGAGCTTGGGCCTTATTTCAAGGATTACTATGTGGCATCAAAGCACATGCATTTTGGGATAATCCTAAGGGAAATTGTTAAGTCATTACATGAGCTGAGTTTTAAAGTGATAAGTTTTGGCTCCCATAGTGATATACATCTATTACGTCTCCCCACTAAAAGGTCCATATGACATGTATAAGTATATGTTATGAGTGATAATAATTGAATACTCCACCACTAGGTTTAAAAGAAACATAGGTAGCAAAGCAGTGATTATTATAGGGTTATTAGGGACTAAATTCCTATGTATTTGGCAACCATGGCACTACATGAGTTTGAGGCCCACTAGGAAGTAAAAAGTAGGCTTAGAGCCCAAATTGGAGAAGGAGCCACCACATGGATGAAACTTTGTACACATTGTGTAGCAACTAGATCCCACACATGTTCCTAAAAGCCATCTTTAAAAAATGGGTTCAAAAACTAGGTATGGGCTTTTGGAATGCCCAACCAACCTTGCAATTGGCCTCTATTTGTGTGTCATATTTTATTACCTTTAATTATTCAATTATCTCATTATTAACAAGCATGTCATAATTGTTAACTATAGAAACAAATTCAAAGGGTAGCAAAACCAAGTGCATGGAAACACATGTAATCCTAGCTGGAGAAATCATCCTAATTTCAGGAAAACAATAAATGGAGGCTATAAGCACTAGCAGGTTTTAGAGGGCATAATGCATAACATCACCAACGTAAATTTTAAGCATGAAAAAGGTTCATCTTTAAGGACTTCTTTAGAGAGCAACTTAAAGAAGTTCATGGATGTCATGTTTATAAAAATGAACTAATAAGATGAAACTATAAAGAGGTTGGAGGGTAAATTTGAGCAAATGTACCAAGACACTCAGCTCATATTCAAGAATAATTCTTCCTCTATCTATACTTTAGAATTGCAAATGGGGCAGTTGGAAAACTCTTTATCAATGAGAAATCAAGGTTGCTTTCCAAGCAACACAAAAAGGAATCCAAAAGAGCAGTTGAAGGCTACTACCTTGAGAAGTGGAATAGACATTCAAACTACAAAAGTAACTATGGAATATGATAAGGAGAAGATGAAGGAAGAGGAGAAGGAATGAAAAGATGAATGGGTTGAAGTGCAAGTGGAAAATGAACAAGAAGTTAAGGATAAAAATATGGAGAAATCAACACCACCACTAGTGAAGCCTTATAAACCTCTAGTTCTGTATCCTTAAATATTGAAGAAACAGGAGCATGATCAATAGTTTACAAAATTCTTGGAGAGGTTTAAGGCACTCCACATTATCATGCCTCTAATGGAATATCTTTCTTAGATTTTAAAAAATGATAAGCTATTAAAGGAGATAATTTCTAACAAAAAGAAGCTAGAGGAGCATGAGACAGTTAAACTCATAAAAGGAGTGTAGTGCAATAATCTTAAATAAACTTCCTTTATAAATGAAATGAAGCATCTAAGGAGTCTCACTATCCCATGTTCTATTACAAACTTGAATTTTCAAAGGGATTTATATTATTTAAGAGCTTTAGTTAATCTTATCCATTTATCTATTTATAAGAAATTAGATTTAGGCAAAGCAAAACCCATAAATATCATATTGCAACCTACAGATAAGATAGTGAAGGAACTAAAAGGCATAATGAAAGATATGTTAGTAAGGGCTGGAAAATTCATTTTTCCATTTGATTTTATAGTCCTTAGCTTAAAGAGGATGAGTAGGTCCTATTAATCCTTGGTATGTCTTTTCTTTATACTATAAGAGTAATCATTGATGTATATAAAGGAACTCTCACATTGAGAGTAAAAGATAAAAGCTGTAAGTTTAACATTTATCAAAGTGTGAAATACCCCTATAATGAAGATTTTTGTATAAGAGTAGATGTTGTTGATAAATGTGTGAATTAAGTCTAACGATGGAGGTTGGAAAAATCTTTGGAGATTGAAAATATTTAGAAGTGTTTTGAAGAACAATCCTGTAAAGATAAAGTACACCTCAAACACCAACCCCATATATCGTGCATGAAATTACTTAACACTGAACTCATACCACCCTTAACCATAAAACCACCAAAATTAGACTTGAAATCTTCATCGTAATATTTAAGGTACACTACACTTTCTTAGGAGAAGAACACTACTTATGATTATATCCTCTAAACTAAACAAGGATCAATAGGATTTGCTAGTGGACATGCTAAAGAGGATAGTAAAAGCAATTAGTTAGTAAATCTCTAACATTAGGGGTATAAGTCCATCTTATTACATGTACAAGATCTTGATAGAGGAAGGACACAAGCTAACCATTCAAAAGAAAAGGAGGCTTAATGAAAACATGCAAGAAGTAATAAAAAAAGAAGTAGTCAAGCTTTTAAATGCCAAGATCATTTACCCGATCTTAGACAGATTTAGGGTTAGCCCAATTCAGTGTGCACCAAAGAAGGGTGGAATAACAATTATGAAAAATAAGGGGAGTTAATTCCTATAAGAGTTGTAAGTGGATAAAGAGTGTGCATAGATTATAGAAAGTTGAATTCATCGACAAGAAAAGACCACTTCCAATTACCTTTCATTGATTAAATGTTGGAGCAAATAGCATAACATGCTTTTAATATTTTCTAAATGTGTACTCCAACTACAATCAAATTGTAATAGCTCTAGAAGATCAATAAAAAATCACTTTTACCTGTCCTTATGGTACATTCACATATAGGAGGTTGTCATTTGGATTATGTAATGTTCTTGTGATATTCTAGAGATGTATGATGGCTATTTTTATAGAATTGGTAGATTATGGATGTTTTTATGGATGATTTTTTTAGTCTATAAAGACTCATTTAAGGGTTGTCTAAACAATTTAGAGCAAGTTTTTACATGATGTGAAGAGACAAACTTAGTGCTAAATTGGGAAAAGTGATATTTTATGGTATATTAAGGAATCATTTTAGGATAAAAGATTTTAGCATAAGGCATTGAAGTTGATAAAACAAAAGTAGAAATAATTGAGAAGGTATAATATCCCATAAATGTGAAGGAATTCAAGAGTTTTCTTAGCCATACAAGCTTATATAGGCAATTCATCAAGGATTTTTCAAGTATCTCTAAACCCCCCTGTAAGTTGCTTAAGAAAGATTCACCTTTCTATTTTACTGATGAGTGTAAATTGGCTTTTTATAGTTAAAGGAAGCCCTTATTTTAACTCTTGTAGTGATGGTTCTATATTGTAGTCTACCATTTAAGTTTATGGGTAATGCAAGTGATCATGCAATAGGAGTTGTGTTTCGTCAAAGAAAGGAGAACAAACAATATGTGATCTACTATACAAGCTGGACATTGACTGATACATAACTAAACTATGTTACTATGGAGAAGGAGATATTGGCAGTCATTTTTCCTTTTAATAAGTTTAGATCATATCTCCTTGGCTCTAAGGTTATTATGTACACAAATCATGAATCATTAAAGTACCTAATGAATAAGAAAAATTCCAAACAAAGGCTCATCAGATGGGTGATGTTGTTGCAAGAGTTTGACATTAAGATTAAAGATAAGAAGGGATCTAAAAAATGTAGCAGCTAATCATCTTTTAAGGCTAAATGTAGAGTAAAAGGAAGGGAATATTTAAGGAGCTATTTCGAGATAAGATGGTTTTGGCTATAAGAATTATGGGTGCTCTTTGGTTTGCTAACATAGTAAATTTTTTATTAAGTGGAGAAATGATAGAAGAGTTCACTCCCCAACAAAAGAATAAGATGATTCATGATTCTAAATTTTACAATTAGGATGAACCTTTTTTTTTGGAAATTGTGTGGTGATGGTGTGGTGAGAAGATGTGTATCAATTGAAGAAGTTGGGTTAGTCTTACATCATTATCATAGAATGGTCAATAGTGGACATTTTGGATCATAGAGAATAACTACTAAGGTTCAAGAGTCTTTAGGATTCACTATAATGCATTTCAAAGGAGAGGCAACATTTCAAAGAAGGATGAAATGCTTTAATCTAGAATTTTAGACATTGAAAGATTCGATGTATGGGGCATTGACTTTATGGTGCCATTCCTTTATTAGAGATTAACAAGTGCATTCTTATTTATATAGACTATGTTTTCAAATCGGTAAAGGCCCAATCATCCTCAATAAATGATGCAAGAGTTGTTTGTAATTTTTTAAAAACTTGTTCTCTCAGTTTGGTATTCCTAGATAATCATAAGTGATAAGGGAACATATTTTTACAGTAAAAATATGGAAATAGTATTCGCTCGTTATGGGGTGAATCACAATATAGCTACCCCTTATCACCCTCAAATGAGTGGACAAGTTGAAGTGAGAAATAGTGAGTTAAATAAAATTTTAGAAAGAGCAGTGAGCAAGTCAAGAAAAGAATATGCAAGGAAGCTTAACAGTGCTTTGTCAGCATATAGAATAGCACATAAAACACCTATTATGATGTCTCCTTTTAGATTGGTTTATGGCAAAGCATGTCATCTTCAAGTTGAACTTGGACAAAAGGCTAGAATTGAATTTTGACTTCAAGAAGGCAGGTGAAAAGAGATGTTACAGCTAAGTGAGCTTGGAAAGATTAAAGAAGTTGCCTATGAGAATTCAAGGATTTATAAGGAATACATAAAGGGATGGCATCATGCAAATATAAGGGTTACAAATTTTAAGGAAGGTGAATAAGTGTTGCTTTTTAATTCAAGCTCAAATTATTTCCTAGGAAAATGAAGAGTAAATGGTCAAGACCATTTATAGTGACTCGATTATACCCTTACAGAGATATGGAATTATGCAACACTAGAGGAGACATATTTAAAGTGAATGGGTAGAGATTAAAGATGTACTATGGAGGCACATTAGAGAATTTTCATTAAGCTGTATACTTGAGGGAGTCAACTATGTGATCAACATGTTGGTCTAGCTATGGACCTTTGAAAAGAGCACTTCCTAGGTGCTTAGCTAAGAAATTTTTTTACTTTGTTTTGGTTAAATCATTTCATTTATGTTTTTGCAAATTTATTTTAATTAGACTTTTGATATTTATTTTCTTTTATGATTTCAAGAATTAAAGAAAGGAGGAACTCTAAAAGAGGTTTTATATGTTAAATTTGTATCGAATGCTAGTTGATATAATGTGCAACTCATTTATATGGTGCATTACATGCAAATTTATGATTGATACTTTAATTGGTGGATTGGTCAAGTTGCACACCCTATGGGATAGCCATGCAACCTATTGTTGTTCTTTATTGTCAAAAGTTACATTTAGGCATGGCCATGTGCATTTCATGTATAGCCATGCCTATGTTAAAGCTAAATTTATATCCAGGCATGGCCATGCATATTTTTTCATAGTTATATGTCTAACAAGCTAAAAACATGTAACCAAGCATGGCCATGCATAAAATGCACATCACTAGGTGCTTGTCATTTTGAAAAAAATATGTTAGTAAGTCGCATGGTTGTGCGCCCTAACACGCATGGCTATATGTCCCTTACTATATTATAAATACATGACATGCACTCAATTCTAAGTGGAGCCCCTCTACTTTTCCAACAATCCCCACTTCTTAAACACCTAGGTTTTTAATCTTAACCACCTTGGTTTTTAATCTTAACCACCTTTCCTACTTCCCCAACCCCAATATTCATCAATTCCCACCACCTTTCCCATTTCCCAAACTCTATAACTCCTAAATTTTGACTACCCTTTCCAATTCCCACCATCCCACCTCTTATATTTAAACACCCACCACTCTTCCACTTCCTCACATCTTCTTATTACTCCCTCATTCTGCACTCATGAAGAAAGAATGGTAAAACCCTTTCTTAATCAAATTCATTTTAGGCATAAGGGGCAAAGCAAGAAATTTAAGCAAATGATGAATAGGAAGATTATCCCTAATAGATATACTAATGCTTCAGGTTTAAAGGAAATTGGGTTATTTGATAAGGTAATTATGCATATTAATTAGATGGGATGGGGAGAATTTTTCATAATGCAAAGTCCCACTTATGCTAGGCCTACTTATGAGTTTCTCTCTTCATTTAGCTTTAATGAACAAACTTTCATGCTCAAATTTCAATTAGGAAATGAAGAACATAGTTTTGGCTTATTTAAACTTAATGATGTATTTCATTTTCTTAAGGATCAAAATGCTAATGTTAAATATGATAAAGATGTATTTTAGAGAGAAATAACTAGGGAAAGGGAAGATTTCTATGAAGCTAAGGAAGTGAAAGAATCCCACATTCGATCACTTGCTTTAAAGTATTTAGATAGGCTCATGGCCTATTCCTTATTTCCAAGGAAATAAAGGGATTCTGTAGTTACCACCATCACGCTAAACATTCTATATTGCATGGTCAATGATAGAAAACTTGATATTTATCATGCTTTAGCTAGAAAATTAAGGGATGTAGCTACAAAATTAATTAGGGATATCAAGGTTGGAGGACCAGTGACCACCATAGCTATATACGTAGGATTTAACACTAAACATATACCATTTAAAAAGGTCAAGGGTCATTTCTTCATTGACATTAACATGATGGAAGTTATAGATTTAGTCTGTGTTAACCAAAGAGAAGAGCATTCCTTACCCAACCCACACTATTAGAGGAACAATAAGAAGAAGGGGAGGAGGAGGATCAAGAAGCAACCCTTAATGTGGTCATGGAAAGGTTGGACAACTTGGAACTTTGAGTGGGAGTAATTGATTCAAATGTTGGTGAGTTGAATACATTAGCAAACCAGTTAGACCTTACAATGATAAGAATGAATCATAATGTGAATTTGATCAACCATAATCTCATGGCATTCTTCAATTCCTAGAATTTTGTTCCTTCACTATATCCATTAATTCATCATGAACCCAAAGAGGAAGAAGATAATGCCTCATCCAAGGATAAAAGAGAAGAGTAAATACTTTATTTCAAATTTTTATGTCATTCTAGCTCAAATAATATTTCTTTTAAGTTTTTTTTTATTTAATGTTTTATGGACCAAAGTGTTTAAGTTTGTGTTTATTATGCTTGATTTTATTTGCTTATTTGAATTGTTAAAGTTGCCTTATTTTAGTTTAATTTATCTTAGGATTTTATTTTATTAATGTTAATTATCCTTTGTTTTATGTTTAATTTTTCTCTCATATGGAAAACATGAGTTTATGATACTTGTTCTTTAAAAAGTAATATAATCATATTAATAAAGGTCAAGAGAGGTTGTTTCTTATGTTCAGTTCATGTTTCAGGCATGGTCATGCACATTTTGTGCACAACCATTCACCTTTAGAGCTCAAAATTCACAATCTGGACATGGTCTTGCATCTCCAAGCACATAGCCATGTGACTTAATGAGTTGAAAAATACAAAAATAGGGCACATAACTATGCACCTCAATACGTATGGCTATGTGCGCTGATAAACATGATTGTTTATTTTTATTTCTCACATCCTTTGTCATATGCTCATACAATGAGGAGATTGCACATTTTAAGTGTATGGGATAGATTAAAATTTTTGAACTTTAAAATTTTAAATTTTGTTTGTTAATTTTTATTTGATTTTATTTTAGTTTCCTTACTAACTAGGGATTTTAAGAGAGCTTAATTTCCTATTTTATTAAGGGAACTTTGACTTGATAATCTTTATTTTTCCTTTTTTTGTAAAAATTACATATTATTTCATTTCTTTTTTGTCTTAGGAATAGAATTCTTTATAAATCTTTTTATTATTTAAACCCTATTATTCTTTTTTTTTTGTTCTTGTTATTTTTATTTTCTTTTGCTATTTTATTTTTGTAGAGACACTAACATTGTTGTAATGGCTATAACAAAGACATTATATCAAAGAAAAAGGCTTAGTAATGGCAAAGGTAAATCCAAAGACATAAGGAGTAATTATGAAGCTTTCTTTGCCATTTACTCAGAAGAGGAAGGTAAGAGATTTTGCTAATTAGTTAAAGAAATTTTCGCAAGCTGAAATATTTTACTAATGAGGTAATTTTGAACATAGGGATTAAGAGAACCATATATGTATTTGGTAAGAAATTGGGGTGGTTTAAACTGGCTATAGCCCAACATATTGTGTTTTTTGAGCTCACAATATAATTTAACATTACATTAAGATTCTAGATGAAAATTAAAGGGTCTTTTCATGTAGGGTCTTTAGAAAAGAATACTATTTTAACTATAAAATCATGCTTGATATCTTTAATTTTCCTAAAGGATGTGTTTTTTAACCTCCATTGGAATACAAGAGTAGTTTGCAACATGAAATCACTATGGGTGATAGATTTTGTGAAGGCTATATAATGATCAATGGTTTGATTAAAGATTGCTCATATTTAATTTTGCATAAGTTCATATCACGCACCTTTTTTGGTAAAAAGGACAGCACTAGGTTTCTCCATATGAGTTATTGTTGTGGCACTTGAAAACTAATGCAAAAGTGTGTAGTACATACTTTGTTTTGTGTTCTATGTGGCACGTTGTGTAGGTTAGGAAAGCATTATTGTTGTTGGGGCATATTATCTCTGGTTTGGCATTGTATTTTGCTCTATATGAATTTTCCAAACATCAATTAGAGCCATTATAATTCAAATTACTTAACGAAGACTACCTTGTTCAGGCTGAAATTATCATAGAATTGAATGAGCTTCATGATGTCACTTTAAGGAGACACTACTTATTATGCCAAACAACAATTTAACATGGTGAAGTTCCTTTACCTCCTAATACTATAAAGGAAGAATCTAATGGAAGTGAAAGCCAAGCAAGGAAGAGAGGGAACACAGAAGGATAAAGTGAAGGAATCATGGAAAAAATCATGGAGCTTATGGACATCTCTGACAACAGGATTAGGACTATGATTATTGACTTGTCTCTTGAGATGGAGAAATTTGAGAGATGTTGTGAAGTGAGGGCTGAAAAGTTACAAGCCCAAATTAATGAAATCTTTTGTATACTCTCTCAAAGCAAAAGGTCTAAAATCATTAATGAAGTAGTAATAGATCCCATTATCATTCCATTCACTTTCTTACCAAATGCATCCAAATAAGGGGAGTACATTATTCTTTAGTTTTTATTTTTTGTTTTTGTTTATTTTATTTTTATGTTTGTGTGTTTGTTTTACTTTAAGAGTCACACATTTTTTGGTTTAATTTTTGTGTTATTCATGCAACACTCTCACACTTGGATTGTTGTAACCTATTCATATATAGAGTTTTATTCATTAAAATTTAGTTTTCTTAAAGAAATGCTTTGATCTTCCTTTAATGGTTTGTTTAGACTTTTTAAATTAGGAGCATAATTTTTGTTAGGAATTTTACATTTTAATGAACCTAAGGCTTACTTTTCTATTGAACAAATGAATTCAAGTGCTTAACGTTTAAGAAAATTATTTGCAAGTAAGAACTTAAGTCTAACCTTGGTATGGTTAAACTCTCATGTATTTTAGTTTCTTTTCTTTAAAAAAATGAGATGGAGGATAAAATGCACTTATTAGAGTAAAATTTAAAAAGAATATCTTCAAATGCTCCTTCTACTTAATGCTCTTTTTAGAGTAAGAGTCCTAAAAGACCTTTTTTGTAGGTATCCACACTGAGTAGTATAGAAAAGATGGGGGATACTAAAATTAGGAAGACTTTGATTGAATATAAGTGTTAAAACCTTATATGTGCTAAATTTTTAATTTCCTAAGTTTTAGAATGATTCCTACTTGCTTTCATTTTTCTTAAATGTCAATTATTTACTTTTATGATTTCAATAGAAAAGAATATTCTTCACACGGTAACAATCAATTCTTGACCTTGGATTACTATTTTAATTTTGAGTTTTTAAAATTTTTATTAAAGGAAGATCAAGGTAGTTAGTCAAATTAAAGCTAGTTAATGAACATGATTCTTTTGGTGAATATGGTGTATTCAACCTTTGCTTAGGGACAAGCAAACAATTTAGTGTGGAGGAATTTGATGAGTGTAAGAAATATATTATTTTGAACACTTACTATATTAAAATTAGGTGTCATTCTAGTTTCATTTTTAATCTTTTATTAAGTTTTTCTATAGTTTATATATCTATGTTACATCACTTGAGTTTGTGTTCAATTATAGTATTCTATTTTATTTTTGTTATTTTGTGCATTTAGGTGTTCAAAGAACAGTGATGGAATGAGACATAGGACTTCTGAAGGTTATGAAATTGTCCAAGGAGAATTAAAGGCATAATCTAGCAAGTTTGAGGCTTAAAACAAGAGAATGGCCATGTGCATAATTGAATATGGCCATGCATGATTGAAGGATGGTCACATAGTGATGCACATCCACACGTATGGCCATGCATAATTGTTGAAATCCTTGAGAAGATAGGCATAAGGTTGTGTGCCTAAACACTTATGGCCATATGCCCTATTGGCAACTTTTTTAAATTCAAATTTTGAAGCATTATAAAGGGGGATTATAGGGACTTTTGAAAAGGAAATATATCAAGAGGCTGGAGGCTAGGGTTTTTTGTATGTGTATGAACAAAACATTAATTCCATTTTCTTATTCTACATATTTTTTACAAGTTTTTTATATTTCTTTTTATCATCAAAGACTAGTGCTTGTTTATATTGATTTTGGAGATTAAGGAACAAGGAATGAAGAATAATAGCCTTCTAATATCAAGGAACATTTCTATTTTGATTAATGATGATATTTGGTTACTTTCATTCATTTATTTTGTTTTATTCCTCTCCTTTGTCTCTTATTATCAATATGCTTAGCTAAGTTCTTATTAGGGTTCTTGTATCAATTCAACCATGTAACAATTGTAATTAAACCTAAGCCATTAATTTTAATCTATTAGTTATTTTTGAAATTAAAGTCTTTATAAGATAGATCACCCTTTAATTGAATCTACATAATGAAAGTTGATTGGGAGATAGATTCCATTGGAGACAAATAATAAGCTATTAGATGCTTGTTAGTTGAGAGTCATTAAAGAAACTAATATTGATTAAGGGCTAGAGCTTTAAACTAGGTTAACCAACACTTAGTAAGTGAGAGCTATAAATATAATATATTAATTTACTTGGTTAATTATGGGTTTGTCTAAGAGGAAAACCTAGGATTCCTTATATGCATTCAAATTAGATTAAGGTTAGGTATAGATTAGGTACCAATTGATCTTTAGAAATTATTGAATTGATAATAAGAACCCTAGATTTTTAAATTGATTGTTAATTATTATAGATTTCATTTATTTAATTTTAGTTAATTTCAAAACACCACTTTTTTTTGTTTAAATAAATAAAGTATAATTAGTATTAAAATACTCAATTTCTAATCTCTATGAGATCGATATTTAATTACTAATTGTATGATTCCATATACTTGCGGATATGCATTAGAATTTTGATTTGAGTGCAACAAGATGTCTTTAATGAGTTTCAGAGAAGAGCTAGTGATAATGATATCATTAACATAGACTAAGGGAAGAATGACGTCTGATTGGTTTAATAGAATAAACAAAGATTGATCTGCCTTAGAGCATTAGAAACGAAGAGTGTAATGCAAGCATTAATACCAAGCATGAGGGGCTTGGAGCAGGCCATAAAAAGATAGACAAAGAAGGCACATATAATATGGATAGCTTTATAGTTATTTCATATGTACTATTTTATTAAAAAAAGCCATAAAGGAAGAATTTGGATACATCAATTTGATGGAGAGGATAACGGTGCATAGATGTAAGGGAAATAATAATTCAAATGGTGACTGATTTAATAAGACAATTAAGAATGTTTCATGAACATCAAGTGCAATCTCTTAATGTTATCCCTTGGCAACCAGGCATGCCTTATACTGAGAAATGGTACTATCTGGGTTGCATTTAATTTGGTATACTCACTTGTTTCTTATGACATTGTGATTGGTAAGGCAAAGGAAAAATTGCCAATTCTGAATTTGAATAAGGGCTACTATTTTATATTACATAAAATATTTCCATGGTTGGTGTTTATTTGCTTTTTGAAAAAGGGTTCAATGATATCATTTGGGGAAGTAGTTGTAAGAAAGGCTTGGTATTTGTTAAAGGTGGATGGTCAAAGAACCATTTGGTGAGTATAAGTGGGAGGTGGCTGTAGTTGGGTAGATGATTAGGGAGGGTCAGTGGTTGTGGTTGGAGCTGGTGATAGTGGAGTAGAGGTGTATCAGGTGAAGTTAACTACTAATAGGATATTTGGGGAAGGTGTGGGTGAGGGTAAGGAGTTTATGGAAGAGGGAGAAAATGGTGATGGTAAAGGATTGGATGTGTAAGAGGTAGGAGATGAAAGAGGAGATAGTGAGAGAGAGGGAGACAGCATACCTAGAGAAGCAAAGTCTGATTGAATATGTAGCTATGTTGAATGAGCTAAGTCAATAACTAGTATGGATGAGTCACTGAGTGACTGGGAATGCTTGCATGGAAATTGTGATTCAATGAATTTAGTATGGTGAGCAATATAGATGCATCTTGTATCCAATGCAAGACACTGATGCTCAATATGTTGAGGGGAAAGGCCAAGGTAAACACATTCTTTAGATCAATAGGAGAATTTATGTGTGTTATACGCTTAAAGTAGTAGAAATACTAAACAACTGAATACCTTAAGATAGGCATACTAAGGTTGAGAGCATGAAGTCTAAAACTTGGACACTAACTTTTCAAAGTTAGAGAATGAAGACCATTGATCAGGTGTACAACTGTATTAAAGGAGTATGGCCAATAGCAAAATGGAAGAGCATAGTGAGCCATAGGAGTGAGCCTGGTATCAACTATATGACAAATTTTTCATTTTCCCACTCCATTTTGCTCGTGTGTATAAGGATAAGTAAGATGATGTTTGATGCCTTTTTGTTGAAGAAAAGGAACAAGACTTTGGAATTAATCGCCAAAGTCAGATTTTAATGCTTTGACAAAGGTAGAGAATTGTTGTTCAACACAGTTAATCAAATTAACAATGAGAGCACGAACATCGCTCTTATTTTTTAACAAGAATATCTAAGTGTACTTGGTGAAGTCATTAACAAAAGTAATAAAGTATCGAAAACCAATATAAGACATAGTGGGAGAGGGTCCCTATACATCCAAATATATTAAATCAAAGGTGTAGTGTTATGATGCTCCATAAAAGGTAAAGAAAATTTACTAGATTTTTCAAGAATATAAAAGCTACATTGTTCATTATAACCTAGCTTTGAAAATGGAAGTATATTTGTAGTAACAACTTGTTGAGTTGTCTTAGCAAATGGGTTACCAAATCAAGCATGCCACGGGGATAGTGGAGCCTTCTTAGTCAGAAATGCAGTTTGCGATAGGAATTGATAGCGTCCATGCTCATGTATGCCTTAAAGGAGCTCTTTCCCCATTGTTTGATCCTTAATAAAAAAAAAAAGAATGAAGGCCAAAATTCAAAGAAACAAGGATTATCTATAGTGAATTTATTAACTAAAACCAATTTCTTTGCAATTTAATGAATATGAAGTGCATTCTTTAAAGACAAAGTATGAGAAGGGATAGAAAAGGAAGAAGTACCAGTATTTTGGATAGGTAGGCCTTGATCATTACCAACAATCAGTTGGTCATTACCATTAAAACTTTGAGGCAGGTGTAAAGCTACAAGGTTTGGTATGATGTGAGATGAGGTTCCAATGTCAGCTATCTATGGTTGCATTTCCGGGGAGGGGAGGAAGGGATGATATTCAGCAATATTTATCTACGAGAAAGATTGGCCTTAAAGATTCAAAGACTAATATCTTTGATGTCATGTAGTTGTGGTGTGATTATAAAGTCAATAAATTTAACATGTAATAGTTTACCACAACCATCACGAAGACGTTGCTACCGGGGCCTAAGTGCACCACCACATAAAAAATTACTTGACAATGTAGGATAAGTAGGATATGATGGTGTTGGAAGTAGTAGTGGTGCTGATATGATTTCAGGTTAGTAAGCAATGAGGTTCTTGGTTGGCTTTAAGAAGAATTTCATAAGCTGTAAGCTGACTATGTAGTTCATTAAATGTGACGGGCTCCAATCTCATGTTTAGTGTGATGATGACTTCTTGGAATTCAGGTTGAAGGTTTCTAAATATTATTGCATTAAATTCAATAGTAGAGAGAGTTCTTCTAGCAACAACAGGTTCATCAATTAATGATTTAGATTTAAGCAAATATTGTGTGACTATCATGTCATGTTGTTTCAACTCTTAAAGTTTAATGTTCATTGAAGTTGCCGATTCTAAGAAATAGTTTTGAAGGTGTGAGCTAAAATCTACAAGTCAAAAATGAAGAGGTGACATTTGTGACATAAGGAAAAATTTCTTTAGAGAGAAGTCGAGATCCAGGAGAGATACAATTGGTCTTTTTAAACCAGACTTAATAAGCTAGGTTAGGGATTTCAGTTGGCAGATTTTTAGTGTTTTGAATTGTCTATAGTGCCATCGGTGTAGTACCATCAATAAATTTAGTCACGTCTTATAAATTGAGAAGAGGAAGTAGCTGCATTTTACATGCTAGGTAGTTTCTAGTGTTTAGTTCAATAGAAAACTTTAGTTAAGCTAAGTTCGAAGAAGGAAGAGCAAAAGTTACAGAAATAATTTGGGTATTTGTGTTTGAAAACATAAGGCTCTGATACCATATAAAAGATTGAATTGAATTGTATTTTTGTATATATTAATTACCATTAGTGATGCAACATATATATATAGCAATCAAATGAAGAGAGTTTGAATTACAACAACTAACTAAAGCTGATGACCTAATAGAGTAAAAGCGAGTATTAGTTAAACTACACAAAAGAAGTGATAGAACTAAACAACCGAATTAGATAGCTTTAAAAGAGGCAACCTTGTTCTAAAGTTGTTTGATCTTAACATACAGAAATTGCATAACTTAAAACCGAGTTCAGTATCAGTAAAGGGAAAAAAAGATAAATGATGTACATTCCCTTTTAGTCAGTATCTAATGAACTTGAATTGTTAATTAAAAATTGTATATATTTCAAATTAAACTTTATTATGTTTTCTAAATTAATAATTTTTGGAAAAAAATAATACATTTTTTTAGGATAGTAATTCTTAGTTTCTAATAAAGTAGTATCCTAATTTTTTTAAGCATGGCCTATTGGCTTTAGAAGGAGAGAGCTAGGAAGATGGGATTCAAACCTTATTTTATACCACATGTTTTAGTTCTATGACAAGATATTATATTATCCGTTCTAAATGGGTTAAGCAAATAGTGTCTTAAAATTTAAACCATCGATAAGTAGCAAATATATTGCACATGAAGGTTTTTTTTTTAAAAAAAAAGGAATTTTAAATTTTAAGAAAATGGATAATCAAATTTTAAATAATAATAATAATAATAAACTTTAAAATTCTCTATCAAAAAATAAATCTATATATATATATATATATATATATATATATATATATATATATATATAAAAGATTTCTTAACGTTGGCATCAGAAAGTGCACCAAAACATTCTAGTTAGGCTGACACTTCTATAGCACTCAGATCACATACCAAATTTAGGATATTTATTGATGAATAAAAAAGATAGAAAAGTTGATTATAGCCTGTAAAGGCAATGAAAAATTAATAAGAACTAAAATCATATAAATCTATACATGTGGGAAAAATACATGGGGCATATCAGTGTTATGTTTTTGCCTCTTTGTCACTTTTCTTATCGCTTAAATTTGAAGAAATATGCCTTGATATACTACTTTGCAATTTTATGTTTAAGGCTGCTATTTTTTGGTTGGAAATCTTATATATTGACATGTACATTGATCTAATCTATTATTATGTTTCATGATGTATATTTTTGTGAATATTGGCAACAATATTGTGGAATTAACAATATTAGTAACTCCTTGCTGCTTGTGTATGATATAAACAGTAATCAATCCCAGAGATCTTCTGCAGGTCTGTAGGATTTTAAGTGTTTGTTACAGGAGTTACCTAATGTTGTTGTCAGTTTTGCAAGGCATACTGCTAATGTTGCTGCACATAGTATAACTAGAGCTGCTGTCAGTTTTTCTGGGTTGGCATTGTGGGAAAGGGACCTCCTTTTGTTTCTGATTTCTATTATCTGTAGATGTTCTAATTTAGTGTTACCCCCAATCCCATATAGCTCTTCATCCTTCTTGCTGTTTAAGTTTAGGGTGCCAAATTCAATGCCTGCAGTAATCCTTGTGCTTCCTAGGTCAATATTTATTTCTTTTGACTTGATTATTGTTCGCAGATATACATTTCAATTATTCATGGTTGAGATCAACATGTTTCAAGGAACAGCTTTATCATTGATGGTTATAATTATCAGAAATGGTTGGTCTTACGGTTGGTATATTCGGTTCTTGTATTAAGTGCTTATTGTGTATGAAGTTTTTCCTCTATGAAGGTCATTCCTTGGGGTGATTTGGTTCACTGGAAATGTTACAGAGACAATTGGATGCTGACATCCCGGTAGCTGGTCATACCCATCAGTTCAAAGCCGACAAGGAGGGTGGTGTTGTTATAAATCCTGGCTCTGCCACTGGTGCCTATTGTTAACTATTGTGACTTTTTGAAGCTTTTTAGGTCCTATTCTTTAGGAATTAGTTCATGTTTTTCCTATTCTTAAGCAAAGAAGTAGTCAAATATCAGTTTAGATTATTTAGTTATATAGCAGATTTTTCTGCATTTAAAATTCTAAATCCTACTATGTAAGCAGGTGTCTTTCTTATTTCAATAAAATATGATTTCAGCAAGTTCCAAAAAAAAAAACATCTGTTTTATATCCAACATTTTGGTATCAGAGAAATATCTTAAAAGGAATTGTGAAATCAAATAACCAAAAAAAAAAAACATAACCATAAAAAAACACAAAAAAAAAAAACAAAACCCATAAACACTTACCATTCAACCACAAAACCCAAAACCATAACCAAAAAAATGGATATAGAAATTCCATTTACTGTGGCTGCTCCTCAGATATTTGATGGAACAAATTATCAAGGATGGGCTGTTAGAATGGAAGCCTACCTTGATGCTATTGATGTGTGGGAAGCTGTAGAGGAGGAATATGGAATTCCAGACTTACCAAACAACCCAACAATGGCACAAATAAAAAATCAAAAGGAAAGGAAGTAGTAAAAATCTAAAGCCAGAGCTAGTTTATTTGCAGCAGTCTCAATCTCTATTTTTAATAGAGTAATGACAATGAAAACAGCTAAAGAGATTTGGGTTTCTTGAAGCAAGAGTATGAATGAGACAACAGGATTAGAGGCATAAAGGCACTAAATTTGTGCAGAGAATTTGAGTTGGAAAAGATGAAATAATTAGAGACGATCAAGGAGTACTCTAATAGATTGCTCAGCATTGTCAACAACATAAGACTCCTTGGCACAGACTTCTTTGATTCTAGAATTGTGCATAAAATTTTTGTCATGCTTCCTGAAAAATTTGATACTACTATACATCTTTAGAAAATATCAAGGATGCATCGAGTATCACGCTGGAAAAATTGTTGAATGCTCTACAAGCACAAGAACAAAGGAGACGTATGAGACAAGGAGGAACAACTGAGGGTGCTCTTCAAGCCAAATCGCAGGGTTACAATAATGGCAAAACTAAGAAAAAGATGCAATATAAGAACAAACAGCCTGGAGGTTCGACATATGAGAATAAAAAAGGTAACACTCAAGTTTTCCCATCTTATCCTGACTGTTAAAAAACTAATCACCCATAAAAAAGGTGTTGGTGGAGGCCAAATGTAAAATGCAACAAGTGTGGACAGTTAGGACATATGGAAAAAATATGTAAGTCTCCATAGCAACAAGGAGAAGCTAATGCTACTTAAAATCAACAAGATGGCAAGCAAGTGTTTATGGCATCATGCTTCACCACTAGCAGCTCAATCGAAAGTTGGCTCATAGACAGCGGTTGCATAAACCACATGACCTACAATCGTGAACTCTTCAAAGAGATTCACCAAACTGCTGTCTCAAGAGTCAGAATTGGAAATGGGGTATATATCGATGTGGAAGGCAAAGGAACAGTGGCAATTGAAGGTCACACAGGTTTAAAATTCATTTCTGATGTCTTATATGTGCCTGAAATTGATCAAAACCTTTTAAGTGTTCCTCAGTTATTAGAAAAAGGATATAAGGTGTTGTTTGAAGATAAAAATTGCATAATCAAAGATGCAAAAGGCCAAGACTTGTTAAAAGTTCAAATGAAAAACAAGTGCTTTGCCATAGATTTAATGTAAGAAGAGCAAGTTATTGTACACAAAGAAGATGGCAATGTGATGCTTTGGCATAAAAGGTTAGGGCATTTTCACCATGCCGTTGTATGCTTCATGAAGAAAAACAACCTTGCAAAGGGACTTCCTCAACTGAAGAAGAAGCTACCTTCCTATAGAATTTGTCAATACGGAAAACAAATAAGACTTCCTTTCCCACAAAACAAGGCTTGGAGGGCTATTCAAAAATTGCAACTAGTGCATACTAACGTTGGAGGGCCCATCAGTACACCATCATTGAATGACAGTAAGTACTACATTGCTTTCATTGATGATCACACAAGACTTTGCTGGGTTTATTTTATGAAGCTTAAATCTGAAGTTGCCGACATTTTTTGGAAGTTTAAAGCTTTTATGGAAACTCAAAGTGATTGCAAAATGCAAGTGGTTAGATCTAATAACGAAGCTGAATATACTTCTAAAAAATTTTAAAAATTCTGACAAGATGCAGGCATTGAACATCAGTTCACCGCACTTTACACTCCGTAACAAAACGGTGTGGTAGAGAGAAAAAATAGAACAATTATGGAGATGGCAAGGTGCTTACTTCATGATAAAGGACTATTGAAGAAATTTTGGGCTAAGGCAATAAACACAGCGGTTTATCTACTGAACCGACTCCCAACAAAGGATTTGCATAAAAAAAACTCCATTTGAAGCTTGGTATGGCTACAAACCAGAATTTGTCAATCTAAAAATTTTTGGTTGCTTGTGTTTCTCTTACATTCATCAGGTTAGGAGAGACAAATTGGACAAGAAAGTAGAGCCTGGAGTTTTTGTAGGCTATAGCTCTACCTTAAAAGCCTATAGAATCTATTTGCCACAAAGCAACAAAGTCATAATCAGTAGAGATGTCCACTTCCATGAGTCAGACAGCTGGAGTTGGGATGCTGACAAAAAGATTGAGTTTCATGAGGAAAATGATGACGATGATGAACCCGTTAAAGGAACTCGATCGCTTTCTGACATCTATTAAAGGTGTAATGTTGCTGTAATGGAGCCTGCAGGTTATGAAGAAGCTGTTACTGATAAAAAAAATGGATAGTTGCAATGAAGGAGGAGCTGAACATGATTGAAAAGAATCAAACATGGGAATTGGTGGACAAACTAAATCACAAGAATGCTATAGGAGTGAAATGGGTTTATAGAACCAAACTCAATCCTGATGGTTCTATAAACAAGTATAAGGCAAGGTTGGTTGTCAAAGGTTATGCTCAAATGTTTAGGGTAGATTTTTTAGAAACTTTTGCTCCGGTTGCTAGGATGGATACCGTGTGGATGCTGTTGGCTCTTGCTACTCAAAAAGGTTGGTTTGTACATCAAATGGATGTTAAGTCAGCATTTTAGAATGGGTACTTAGAGGAAGAAATATATGTAGAACAGCCACAAGGTTTTGTTGTTCAAGGAAAAGAAGAGAAGGTGTATCGCTTAAAGAAGGCCCTGTATGGCTTAAAGCAGGCACCAAGATCTTGGTACAGTAGAATTGATGCATACTTGTTGAACTTGGGTTTTGAAAAATGCCAAAGTGAATTTACTTTGTATATAAAGAAGAGCGGAGATGAAATACTTATGGTTTCTCTTTACGTTGATGACTTGCTTGTAACAAGAAGTAGATTGGAGCTTATTAATAAGTTCAAAGAAGAGTTGAAAGAGGTCTTTGAAATGATAGATCTTGGTGAGATGACATTTTTTCTTCGTATGCAGGTGCAACAAAAGCAAAATGATATTTTTGTATGCCAACAAAAATATGCAAAAGAAGTCTTGAACAAGTTTCAAATGGATGCATGCAAACCGACTTCAACTCCAATGAATCAAAACGAGAAATTTTATAAAGAAGATGGAGCTGAAAAGGTTGATGAAAAACGTTACAGAAGTTTAATTGGTTGCTTGATGTACTTGATTGCAACTAGGCCAGACATCATGTATGCTGTAAGTTTGCTATCAAGGTACTTACATTGTGCTAGTGAAATTAATTTTCAAGCAGCAAAAAGAATTCTCAGATATGTGAAAGGCACGATTGATTATAGGATAAAGTTCTATCAAGTGGAAAATTTCTGTCTCTATGGTTATTCGGTGATTGGTCTGGATGTGCTGATGATATGCGTAGCACCTCAGGTTACTGTTTTACTCTTGGTTCTGGAATCTTTTCTTGGGGTTCAAAGAAACAAGAAATCGTTGCTCAATCTACAAATGAAGCAGAATATGTAGCAGCTACTGATGTTGCAAATCAAGCACTTTGGATCAGAAAACTTCTTACATATTTGCATCTGAAGCAAGAAGAAAGTACACAAATATTTGTAGACAACCGAGCTGCAATATCAATAGCTAATAACCCGGTATTCCATGGCAAAACAAAGCACTTCAAGATAAAGTTCTACTTTCTTCGAGATGTTCAAAAGGAAGGAGAAGTGCAGCTGGTAAATTGCAAAACAGAATATCAATATGCTGATATTTTAACAAAGGCTTTGTCCAAAGCAAGATTTGAGTCCTTAAGACAAAAGCTTGGTGTGTGCAGCTCCAAAGTCAAGAAGGAGTGTTATCTATTGTGACTTTTTGAAGCTGTTTAGGTCCTATTCTTTAGGAATCAGTTAATGTTTTTCCTATTCTTAAGCAAAGAAGTAGTCAAATATCAGTTTAGATTATTTTGTTATGTAGCAGATTTTTCTGCATTTAAAATTCTAAATCCTGCTATGTAAGCAGGTGTCTTTCCCATTTCAATAAAATATGATTTCAGCAAGTTCCAAAAAAAAAAACATCTGTTCTACTATCCAACACCTATAGTAGTTTCACTTATGATGTAAACCCAAGCTTTGTGCTCATGGACGTTGTGGTCTATGTTTGTGAGCTTATCGATGGCCAACTATCGGACATGACAGTGGCACATGTAATGAGCTGATTCTTAAACCCCTTGAATGACTGTAGGGGTAGAAGCCTTGACATAATTTTCGTAGATCTTAGAAGCATATATTTTATAATTTAGATGAATACATGTGTAAATATCTGTTGGTATGTGTTCTGCACTATTTTCTGATACCAAAGGCATCTAAATGAATTACCATTGTTTCAACTTGATTAAAACCTTAATATTAAAACGGTTGCCCCTACCAATTATGATCGTTTAAATTTTATAATGAAAATTAAATACACATAAATTACAAATTTTAAGCTTGATCCCACATTAAATTGTTCATAACGTAGATTTTGCAAAAAGAGAATTACTAAATCGGTGTTCGCGTTGTTTAGGTAACTAGTTACATACTTAGGTACTCCAAGATCCTATACTGCATAGGAAATCCAACAGCTTGTTAGATATTTATACATCATTTAATTAGGAAATGAGAAATAATTTTGTGTTGAGGTCCCTATTTCCCTGTATTCTTGCTATTTAAAAACTTTGGTTGTAACATAGACACTTGAATTAGAAGTCATTTTCCTATATTCATATTCCTGTTTCTTGTGTTTGTGTAGCCGGTAGGAAAAATACATGGGGCATATTAGTGAATAAAAAATTGTTGTCTTCTAGTGTTCTGCATTGGTGCAGGCGTAATTAGGTATCATTGCTCGAAATAGGAAATGACTAGTCCAAATCATTTATGAAATTACCTAATCCTTTTGTATTAAGGACATACACTGTAATACATAAATAGCTGACATAATTATTTGATTATATATATGCAGCTTAACTTCCAGCATTTGTTTTTAATCCATTAAACTTCTTTTGCCCGTTTTCATCAGTCTTCAATTCCCATCTTCTTCTTCTTCTACTTCGCAGGATCCTTTCGTTAGTGTATTTTTTTGCTCTTTTCTTTTGATTTCAACATAATTTCTCATCATCAACACAAGGCACGTACGCAAACATCTTCATCTTAATATCGCTCCTATCACGCCAGCAGACCAGGACACGGACAGGGAAGCATCAGTTAACCGCCCAAACCAGCTCTACTTCAACTTATCTTACCAAGTGAAGCACCAAGCTTATGTTGCTTATAGCGATGGTAGACCACGGGTCTCTCTTGGTTTTTTCAACGATGCTCGCTATACACTCACAAAATCTTTCTCCATGGATAGTGAGTTGTTCAATAGTCATCCCATGTCTACCATTTTATCTTTTGGCTATGTTTTCCTGTGTCAAGATAGAGATGCAAGTTTCCATGAAGAACTAGTGAAGAAGATAACAGAAAGAGTGAGCTCATTGATTACAAACGGCAATTACTTTGCCTTCGACGTCAAAATAATCAAGCATTGCATGTATATGTTTCAAGAACAAGAGGTGACTAATGATGTTATGAGGCGATCAAGGTTAGAATATGAAAACAAAAATTGCGGTATGGTGCCGACTGCTCCAAATTCCAGGAGATCGAAGCGTATGGAAGTGGGGGCAGGTGTTCAGGGTGAGATCATAGAGACTCTTGATGCAAACGATGGCAGTGAAAAAAAGAAGAGACGAGTAAGTGAAAGAGAAATCTGTACGGTTTACTTGGAGAAGCTCGAAGATTTTGCTTCCGAGATGCCTTGTGGTCACGTTCTTCATGCAGAGAGTAGCCACTATTGTCCTCTTTGTCGCTGTGAGATACCTACTTAACATTTGTTGTTCTTATTCTTGGGATGTTAGATTTTGCCAACTTTATGAAATATGTCACTACAAGAAGAAAAGGCATATATGTATATTTGAAAATGTTAGAAATATGCTCCAATAGCTGACTAGAATGAAGTTTGAATAAGTCTTAGTATCTTTTATATTTCTGTTTTATTTTTCTAGCTGTCAACAAAATATGGAGATTTGTTGCAGATTTTTTTGTTAGTTTTTGCTACAATTCCATGTGTATAAATAGCGCCTTCATCAATGACATAATACATGCCTTCTACGACTGATAGATATGCCAACAGTGGTATGAGAGTGGTAGTCTTTCGGGCTGTGAGTTAAGTATTTCAGATAAAAACACTTGAAAGAAGAGACACAACAAGTAAGAGCAATCAACTGTGAAGAAAAAGAAGACGAAAAAGAAAGATTTCAGTTCTGAAATCTCAATATTTCTGCAGCAAGATCTTGAGGTTTTTGCATAATTTCAATGTTTTTAAAAGTTAAAATTTTTTAACTTCCTATCTATATCAGTTTCAGATAATTTAAAAGAAAGTTTATAAACATATTTAAGATTTGTTAGCATGCATTCATCAATTTTTCAGATTTTTCAGCAAGTTTTACCAATCTTTTAAAAAAAAAAACAAAAAAACAAAAAAAAAAAACATGTTTTCAATGTAAGATCTAGAATATTTTCAAGAGACCTTCAAGTCTTTAAACTGAATCATTTTTAAAAGACCGACAATTCTTTAAACCGAAAAAAAAAAATGAATGACCTACAAGTCTTGAAACTATAAAATGATTAAGGAGACTGGTATGTCCTAAAACTGCAACAAACATTGACAAACCGTTATGTCTCAAAACTACAGATACATTGAAGAGACTGGCATGTTTCAAAATTGCAAGAATTAAAAAAAGACCTACATGCCTCGAAATTGTATAAAAAACAAGACTTGCATGTCCTTAAACTACCAATGATAGAAAAATTCAAGGAGAAAATTTTCCATCAAAGAGGAGAATGTTTCAAGAAAACTGATGAACCTATGATGATTTGAATCAAGCTACAAGAAAAGCAAGCTGAAATACACAAAAGGAAGCAATGCTGATGTAGCAGAAACTTAAAAGAAATAAAAATAAGAACAAAATAAAAGAACAAAGGGATAAATATTGAAGTCTGTTGATTCACACACGAATGTCAGAAATCAATCTTCTACAACCCTTTTGATTTGTACACAAATATCATGATATAGGCATCAATATTCGTTGATTTACGCAAAGGAATACCAAAAATTGGGAAAATGAAAATTTGATTATCAATTCAACAAAAACTATCTCATATAGTCTTAAGGCTTACATATTTATAGGGTGGCACAAATCTACCAACCCTAATTTTTATTTAGGAAATAAAAATAAAGACAATTCTAACTACTAAGGTAGGAAATCAAATCCCTAACAATATAGGAAAGTCAATTTCTAATCAATACTAAATTAAAATAAAAATAAAATACTAATAATAATAATAATAATAATATTATTATTATTATTATTATTATTATTATTATTATTATTATTATTATTATATATTATATCCTTTGTTCTACAAACTCATTTCAAGACTTGTTACTCTGCATCATTCCCTCCAGGGTAGAGAAAATTCGCCTTCGAATTTCGCCCAAATATTGTGAAAAAAATTTACTCACAAATGCATAGAACATCATAGATCCACCATCACCATCAACTTGTAATTCCTTCAAAATAGAAATTAAAGGAACACAATAGTAAAGAATTTCGTCAATGCCAATGAAGTTAATATATTCAACATTGTCATCATCCTTTTCATCAAATATTGGCTCATTTCCAATAAACACATCTTCATCTTCACCGTCATTAGTATCATAGAATAAGCTCGCTTCATAATACTCTATCAGCATAATTAATAAGGATTAAAAGAAATAAGCATAATTAATAATTGGCTCTGATACCAAACTGATGTAGCGGAAGCTTAAAAGAAATAAAAATAAGAACAAAATAAAAGAATAAATGGATAAATATTGAAGTCTGTTGATTCGCACTTGAATGCTAGAAATCAATCTTTTACAATTTATTGATTTGCGCATAAATATCAGGATATATGCATCAATATTCGTTGATTCACATAAAGTAATATCGAAAATTGGGAAAATATAAATTTGATTATCAATTCAACAAAAACTATCACACATAGCCCTAAGGCTTTCATATTTATAGGATGGCACAAACCTACCAGCCCTAATTTTTATTTAGAAAATAAAATTAAAGAAAATTCTAGTTAAGGTAGGAAATCAAATCCCTAACAATATAGGAAAATCAATTTCTAATCGATATTAAATTAAAATAAAAATAAATCTTAATAATAATAATAATAATAATAATATTGTATCTACTATACATTATTTTGCAAACACATTTCAAGACTTATTACTCTGCATCAAATGCCTAAAAAGCTTATCAAAAGAAAGCAATATTCTAAAAGCAAATTTAAGTTTTTGAGATAGCAATAAGTTTGCAGATACTGAAGCAAGGAGGAGTGTTAGAAATATGCTCCAATAGCTTACTAGATTGAAGTTTGAATGAGTCTTAATAGTTTGAATAAGCCTTAGTACCTTTTATATTTCTGTTTTATGTTTCTAGTTGTTAACAAAATATGGAGATTTGTTGCAGATTTTTTTGTTAGTTTTTGTTACAATTCCATGTGTATAAATAGCACTTTCATCAATGAAATAATATATGCCTTCTACTACTAATAAATATGCCAACAGAAAAGGATGGTCGTGTGCATATCCATGTGAAATATTGCGTAATAATTTCTAAAGACACATGATGCAAAACACCCATGTAATTAATCATGTATAATGCTATCCAGTTTCGCACAGATGAACATGGCCGTATTACAAACCATATGGCAATCCGTATTTTCACACACAACCATGTTCAGATTTTTTTTAATTAAAATCCTGCAAACTAATTGATTTTTTATAGAATTTGGTGAAAAAACGAGAGTTGTTAATTGTTTTTCATTCATACCCACCATCTCATGTACAACAACTAAAACATTCGATATAACTAAAAGAGATGGAATAAGCGTATGGCTCAGCAGAAATATCTTGTTGCGGGCTATCATGAGGCCAACACTTTTTTTGATCATTTGGCTTAGTAAATCATGGTTGTTGTTCTCTTCAAAACCTAATAAACCCAAAGTTAATTTTTGTAAAGCAAATCAATTTAAAACTAAAATAGAAATTAATAAAAATAGGAACATTGTGTTTTCTGAAGGGGAAAAAATTTTGAGTGCATCATATGCTTGCTATTTATATGCAAAAGCTCCACACAATTTTAAATTTTTTATTGGGATTATCAATATTAAATTTTATTTCTCTTTGCAAAAAAATTATGAATTAAACCGATAGTCACATTCAGAGAAAGAAATGACAATTTAATTTCAACTTTTAAAATATCTCTTCCAATGTCAAATGTCAATATTGTCATTAAACATCATGATTTTTTTATGGAATAAAATCGTAACCATATATATATATATATATATATATATATATATATATATATATATATTCAATTTTCGTCATTATCTAATTTCCCTACAAAATTGATAAGCCAATTTTTTCCACAAAAATTAAATATGAAAAATTATAATTCTTGAAAATGTCCAAGAGGGGGTGAATAGGGCTAATTAAGATTTTAGGAGAGATTAAAGGTTTGATGGAAAATTAAAAAGAATTAAGAAATGGAGATCAAGAATAAGAACAAAAAGAATATCAAAAGGAAAACAAGTAATTTTAAGTAGTGCGAATTTTCAACCAATCCTACATCTTACACCTAACTTATCCCTAAGTTAGGATTTTGAACTCACCCTAATCTTATTCCCAATATTGTTACAACAATGTGTTTTAAGGCTCAACATAAACCTTACATCAACTTGTATTTTTCTTGTCTTAACACAAACCAATCTTCAATGTGTTTTTCATAACGGCTGTACACCAATTCAATGTTAATTGATTTCTCACTACCCATTTCTCAACCTCAAAAGAGAGTAGAAGAAAGAATCCTATCAACTAAACACTCACCCAAAAAATAAATGTGAAACAATAAAATGTCGCTTAATGGATTTGATAAAGAATTTTCTTAACCAACTCTCTAATTTCTTAAATGAAATTCTAGTACTCAAATTTATAGTTTGAGAGTGAAAAATAACTGTTGGAAGCCATTAAATTCATTCTCAATCTTTTTCTTCTTCATTTGATGCAAATTTAGCTTTTGTAGGAATTCAGACACTCATGGTCATGAGCACAAGCTCGAGGTCATGAGCTTTGAAAAATATGAATGTTATTTGCAAAAGTGATGGTTGGTAATGCTCATGGTTTGGTTATGGTCATGAGTATAGACTATGAGCATCTTAGCCATTTTTCTCATGGATGCTCATGGTCAGGTTAGGGTCGTGAGCATAGGCTGGACCATGAGTATAGGCTAACCTCACTAAACCTTGTCCATTTTGCTTCTAAATGTCCATTTTGCACCCAGTTCATTTCTCATGCCTTATGGGATATGTGTAGGGGATTTGAAGGCTTCAAATGTGTTTAAAATGGCCTCAAATATGATTTAAAGAATGGTCAACTAACATTGCTTTCATTAAGCATAATTGGGTACCTATGCTTATAATCACACTTAAGTAAAGAGCATTAGTGATTCAAAATTCATTGTGAAAGTCAAAACAAATGTTGAATTGAGATTGATCATGACCTTGATCATGCAAAGGGTCAACAATTTGTCCCTTTTTTACTTTGACAATCAATTCTTGAATGATAATAAAAAAAATCACTAAGTGGATGTGTGTGCATATATTTTATGATACTCCCCCTCAATTATATACTAAAGTATTTTGAAATTTCTCCCCCTTCAAATATGTTAAGGTGAGTAAAGCATGTCAAATTTCACTTAATCATAATAAATATTTAGGTTCTCCCTCTTTTTGGCATTCTATTTATAATTCAAGCATAATTATTATCATTCAAAATGACAAATTTCTCTCCCCCTTTGTCAAAATGAAAAAGGGAGGTAACTAAAAGAGAAGGATACTAAGTAAAAAATAAGTGAAATAAAATGAATGAGATTAAATAAACAATAAGGATACCAATAGAAAAGTATTGAACAAAAATGATGTCTATTGATACCCAATGGAAAATTAAATAGACAGTTAATCATGAAAAGTGAAACATGTGCCAAATGTATTCAAGAATAGTAATGGCAATCATGATTTTCAACATGTAGTCTAGAGAGATCTTTTAAAGTGTAAGGCATACCAAGTGGAGAATGATGCCAAATGAAAAATAATGAGATAATTGTATACAAAAAATACACAATTTTTTAAAAAGTATTTCAATCATGCAAAAGATTAAATTCTCTTTTGACAAATTTATGTTTGCATGTTTATTGATAAAATAAGTAAATTAATTTTATTAATTTATCAATAATTAGCAAATGGATAACTTCAACCACTCATACTCAAAATGAGATCAAACACCTTTTTTAACCTAAACTTTAGTTAGTCTAGGTTTGTTTGTCATAAAATAAATTTTAGGTAGGAGGTTAAGGTGAATTAGTCTATAGTAACATACATTATTGGTATTTCCAAATTTCATGCAATAAAAGCATTTAATTTTTTAAAATCTATTTTTCCATCCAACGTATGCAAGTTTAGCATGTTAATGATGGTTGGTGGCTTTTCTAGACATAATAGTTCTAAGACGAGCATGCATCTCACAATTACAATAATGTATGAACTTTTTAAGCCTAATGGACTTATGTTTGTGCCTCTGATTGTGATACATGAATGCATAATGCAATTGGGGATTTCTTAGCCTTAGCCTTGAAACCTTAACTTTTAGGAATATTAGGCTTTAAAGACTTTCCCTTGGCACTTGGATTTGTAAGACTCTTGGTCTTAGAATCTTGAGCTTTAGAGCTCTCACAATGAGTAGGGAATGAAGCAAGAGCAACCTTGATAAATTTTGGGGGACTTAGTGATGTAAAGGCTACATTAGAAAAACCAAGTCCATATTTCAAACCATGAGATCTTTGACTATCTAGGAGATGATCAATCATCACTTTTCCTTTTTGAGATTTAGAAATTGTGCCTTTTAATTTGAAGATTTTTTTAAAAGCAACTCATTTTCTTTCTTAGTTTCATCAAGATTATTTTTCAAGGATATAAAGGCTTTCAAATTATGAGACATCTTCTTATTTGAGGAAATAACATTTGAAAATTCTAATTTCAAATCCTTAAAATCTTTGGATAATTTTAAATTTTTCTTATAAGATTTTTTTCTTTAAAATGAATTTTGACATTTTAAAATTAATTTTCTAATTAAGGAGCTTTCATCATCATCACATAACTTATCACAAGAATTATCATAATAGAAGTAAGAAGTGGAGGGTACTTTATAGATATCCTCTAATGCCATAAAGCAAAGGTTGGTAGCTTCTTGTTGCTTCTCCTCCATTTCTAATTTGGAAGCATCATCCCAAATAGCTTTAAAGGCTTTTCTTCTTTCTTTTCCTCCTTTGCTTTTGTGCTTAAGCCTTGGAAATTCACTTCTAAGATGACTGAGCTTCTTACACTCATAGTAAGTGATTTCTTTAGATCTCTTAGAGCCTTAATTTCTTTATGATTGCTTAAGTTTTTCTTCTTTAAGTACTTTATAAAGTATTTTGTGAATGATGCAATTTCTTTATCATCTTCACTTATGTAACACCCACCTAATGTATTTTCATTTATTTGCAAAACTTGCATCTCATATAGACATGAGGAATGCATGAGATATGTGTGGTATTATTTCTAATGTTTAATAGGAGAAGATTATAAATGTTTACAATTAAATCCATAACAAAGTTAAGGGATATATATGTATATATGTGCGTGTGTGAATGTGTGTATGCGCTTTATTGTTTTAGCAAAAAAATTATGAATGCAGGGATTAGAATTAGGTATATGGCAGCCATTTATTTTAAGAGAGAAAACAAAAAAAGAAACATCTTATACAAAAGGGAAGGAAGGAAGAGTAGGGTTTTGTTTCTTCATCTCATTATTATTCTTCTTTTTCTTCTTAAAAAAAAATTGAGAGCTGAATTTTTAAAAGAAAACTTGGAGGTTTAGAATTCATTCTAGATCCTAATCTCCATCTTGAAAGGCCTTAGAGGTTTATTTGGTAAATAATTTTAATATTTTTGTTAAATTAATTTGGATGTTAGGACCTAGTTTTTTAGTCTTATTATTTTGATAATATCATGAGCTAAATAGCCCTAAATTGCTTGTTTTTTAATGATATGAAGACTTTGATGAGTTATCTAAAACTTTCCCTCTTTTATCTCAATTTGAATTAGAATCTATATTAGTGTAATAATAGGAAACATTTTATTGCTCGGTTGCCATTGCTGGTCTAAGTATAGTAGATTATTTCTTAAGTTTTTCCTCTATACGCCTCTAATAAAAGTAAAATCAATTTTAAATTACTCTAAACATATAATGTTAATGATATGGAAAATTGAATTTTGAGATTCATTGTATAGAATTATTAGTGAATTTTTAAATTCGTTATATTAAATCTATTATAATTGGTAGTCTCATATATTTAGGTAGTTTAGTGATGTTATCATTGTATATAAGGTTTCATTTTTTTGGATGTTTAAAAATAAGTAAATTATTATCTATTTCAACTAAACCAAATGAAAATGAGACTGTCACACAAGTAAATGTAAGCAAAGGGAAAGAAGCAATAAAGGAAGGTGAATAACTTAATGTTCTATAGAAATATAACATACAAGATAAGTAATCACAAATTAATTTGTAAAGTTGATTAGTTAAGGGGAATATGTGTATTCTAATTGATAGATTCTTATTTATAATTATTATGATTTATAATTATTAAGTTGATGGTTGATCATTCTTAAGATGAGATTGTACATGTGAATGAGGTTTGTTGAATTTGGGTGTCCTATTTATTTGAGAACAAAACACTTTTTAAAGCCATATATAGAGTTTTATAACTCCAAATGGGTTTCTATTTGCCCTTATAAAAACTTAAATGTTATTTACAAAATTGATAGATATAAAGGAAACTTGATTTTACTGTTTTAATGGTTAATTTGGATTATACTTCTTGTTGCTTAATTTAGTTGATAGCTTGACCATGGATGATTTTTTTTTGTGATTTTCCTTCTCTACATATCCAATTAATATAAAATTAGTTTAAAATTAATTGAGACTTATAATGTTACTAATCTTAAGAATATGGTTTTGAAATTCATAACGTGGAATTTTTAGTATATAATTGAACTTACCGCCATATTGAAATATGGTATATTCTTTGTATATTATTTATTTCTTATGTATTATGAGATGTAAATGGTTTAATGGAATAGTATGTGATGTATATGTAAATATAAGATATATGGTTGGATCAATATGAGGATGTAATGCTACTTATGAATGAGGCAATGCAGTTTGCATTATAAAATCCCCTTGTTATCCCATAAAAAGGTTAAAGAAAAATGTTCACAAGATTATAGTAGGCTGTGTCCATATAGGGATCTATAAATAAATGAAAGAAGTTTTGGTTTCACATATAATGCACAAGTTCATTGTTGTTCAAAAGAAAATACTATGCTACATACTATAAATTCATAACTAAATATTCAATGGATGGATAATTGATTATACTATATATTTGAATGTGTTATTTTTTATAAGACATCATATTATTCATTTACTAAATTAAGTTGGGTCATGCCTCTACATTATTTTTCAAGATTAGAAAAGCTTAGTCAGTCTTAATGAAATAATTGCATCTAGTACACTATCATTATGTCAAGTGAGCCAACAGGAGGTTGTCCTCAATTTTTCTTTATGAATTTTCACATTTTGCTTCAAGGCTAGTGTATTGTATATAAATAATCTATGGAAAGATGTGAACTGCTTGCTTTTGTGAGCCTTTAAGGTATGTGATATATGTATTTTTAAAAAAAAACTTGTTACATATATTAACTTATGAACTAAAATTTAACATTTATGGATATATTATTTATTAGTCATATGTATACAATATATGGCTGACATCCTTAACAGGTGTCAGAACTTGAATCTTCAAGTTCACTTTCATTACTTTAGTCTTGTGATGCTTTGAATGCTAGGCTCTTTTCTTTTCCTCTTTTCCTTATTTCTCCTCTTCTCTTTTCTTAGAATGAAGCTTATGAGTGAGAAGCTTACCTATAAGGATGTTGGCTGAGAGTATGAAAAGATTATAAGCTTCCTTAATACAGAGGTTACTCTTGATTCCTAATCCTTCTTGGGTAGCACTCTTAAGATTTTAGTATTGACTTCTTCTTTAGAGTAGTGCTTGCCTAACTTCCTCAAGGTGGTAAATAAAGCATCTAATCAATTTTATATTAGTGATGCTCTCATGAGGCTTCATCTTGAACATCTCATATTCAAACATATAGAGTTGGACCATTTTGGATATCACTTTGATGTTGCCTTTATAGAAATTCTCAAGATTTCTCTATTTCTTTAGCTGATATGTAATGTTGAAGTTTGCCTCCTTCTTCTCTTAATATTGAGGCAATAAGAACTGATATAGCCCTTTTAGTTTTATGGTTCTCCTCTTGTTCTTCTTGAGACTACTCTTTTCTCTCTTTAAGAACTTGAATTCCATCCACCATCTTTATTGGAGGGTTCTATGCATCTAATATTATATCCCATAATCTAATGGAATCACTGTTAAGATAGAGCTCCATTTTATGCTTCCAATGGGGTATACACTTCCATCAAAGGAAAGTCTAAAGGTTGAAAAGAAAAAGATTCACTCCTTATGATCTTGAATTCTAACAATTAAGTACCTAAAACCCAAGGCTTGATACCAAATGAAAAATGCCTTAGAGGGTATGAATATAGCTTATTAAGATTTTAGGAGAGATTAAAGGTTTAATGGAAAATTAAAAAGAATTAAGAAATAGAGATTAAGAATAAGGAAAAAAAAAAAGATCAAAAGGAAAAAAAGTGATTTTAGGGAGTTTGGATTCTCAACTAATCCTACATCTCCCACCTAACTTATCCCCAAGTTAGGATTTTGAACTCACCCCAATCTTATTTCCAAGACTATTACAATAATGTGTTCTAAGGTTCAAGACAAACTTTACATCAACTTGGGTTTTTCTTGGCTCAACACACACCAATCTTTAACTTGTGTTTTTCATGGCTCAACACAAACCAATCTTCAATGTGTTTTTCAGAAGGGCTTTACACTAACTCAATGTTAATTAATTCCTCACTAACCACTTCTCAATGCCAAAAGAGAGTAAAAGAAATAATCTTATCAACTAAAAACTCACCCAACTCTCAATAGAAGGGAAATTACAAATTCAACAAGGGTTTGTTTACATATAAATATTATACAAAGAATAAATATGAAAGAACAAAATATCACTTAATGGATTTAATAATGAATTTGCTCAACTAACTCTCTAACTTTTTAAATGAAGATCTAGGACTCAAATTTATAGTTGGAGAGTGAAAATTAGTTGTTGAAGCCATTAAATTCATTCTTGAGCTCTTTCTTCTTTATTTAATGTAAATTCAACTTTTGCTTGAATTCAAATGCTCATGGTCATGAACGTAGGCTCGAGGTTATGACCGTTGAAAAATATGATTATTACTTGTAAAAGTGACAATTGGTGATGCTCATGCTCTAGTCACGGTCGTGAGCAAAAATCATGAGCATCTCAACCATTTTTCTCATGGACACTCATAGTTAAGTCAATGTCATGAGCATAGACTTTGAGTATAGGTTGGACTATGAGTATAGGTTGACCTCACTAAACCTTAGCTATTTTGCCTTTGAATGACCTCCTTTGCACCAGGTTCATTTCCCATGCCTTAGGGGTAATTTTTATGGGTATTTGAAGGCTTTAAATATGTTTAGATTACCCTCAAACTTAATATATAGCGTAGTCAATCAACATTGCTTTCATTAAACATAATTACGTACATATGCTTATTATCACACTTAAAAAAAGAGCATTAGTCATTCAAAATTGATTGTTAAAGTCAAAACAAATGTTGACTTGAGATTGAACATGACCTTAATCATGCAACCAGAAAAATCTTGTTGTGGGCTATCATTAGGCCAACACTTGTTTTAATCATTTGGCTTAGTACATCATGGTTATTATTCTCTTCAAAACCTAAAACATCCAAAGTTAGTTTTTGTAAAGCAAATTAATTTAAAATTAAAATAGAAGTTAATAAAAATAGGAACATTGTGTGTTCTAAAGGGGGAAAATTTTGAGTGTATCATATGTCTGCCATTTATATACAAAAGCTCCACACAATTTTTCAATTTTTATCAGTATTATCCATATTAAATTTTATTTTTCTTTGCAAAAAATATTACAAATTGAATTAAATTTAAATATGCCAAATTATAATTCTTCGTCACTAAATGCAAAAAACTATGACAATAAATTCAACCATTTTTTAGAAAACCTACATCCGTCAATAAATCATAACTTATATCAACAAACTAAAACTTTTATTACCAATTAACATTTTTTAGTGACAAATACCTTTTCAAAATAAAATATTTTATCATGTAAATGTTTTTTGTTAGTATAAATGTGCCCTAGTACTATTAGTGTAATATAAATGACATTGTACATTTATCCCTATGAAAATAAAATATTCATTCAATTAAAGTGTTTTTTTTAGTATTTACCATTTAGTATTATGTTAAATGAGTTTATTGTTAAGTGATACTGTGAGTGACAAATTAATTAAAAATATATGCTATAAAATGTTCATAGTCGTTGGATTAATAAATGAGTAGTATTAATCCATAGACTATAATCTCTATTTGTTTTCCTTGAACGGTATGTGATATTGATAGTGGGAGGTAGTGAGTCTCATGGTACTTGATATAAGATATCAAAATAAATTATGTGGATACTCATATGATGGATGGATTAAACTGTGATGTAAGATAAGTGATTGCATGGAAATTCACTTTTATCAACAATCAGTGTCTTGGACATAATGGTGCATAAGGTCCTTTAACCTGAGGCTACACAGTCATCCATATATGATTGGTTAGATTTTGTTACCACTTACATATCTATGCTAGTCACATATGGTATATGAAGTGTGATGGCTCTAGTAGGCTATATTTAGGGATGAGTGAGTGACCAAGATGAAATTCATTACTGGAGTGAACCAAGATAAGATCCTATACTGCCTAAATTATTCTTGATGAATAAGTACCTAGCCAAATCAAATTTGACTTACCCAAAAAGAGTTTTTGTGCTAGAAAAAGTTTTTAATAGGAATCATATTTTATTGAAAATTGAAATGAAGATGAGATCATATGATAGGCAATTAGAGTTTGACTTAAGCATGACTTTAGCAGATGTTAGGATCTTGTCCCACGATAATTATATTGTATATATGGTTCTTATGAATCTATTGATAATATTCATTTTTAATTCAGTAGTCATGATATCTATGTTAGGGATTACTCACGACTTACGGAAATTAAATGTAATTAATTGGAAGTTTCAAGTTTAGCTTGAAAAGAATTTCCTATAATATTAAGAGTTAATATTATTCCTATTGCCATTTGGACTTGAACCTAGTAAGTCACACATATAAGAATTATACTGATAATGACTGTTGTTAGTTTAATTACTAATTAAAGTGTTTAATTAATTAATTGAATTAGATTTGTGCATGTGCAAGGATCTAGCATATCTTGAAATTTAATTCAAAGGTTAGGACTATAAATCATACAATTAAATATTATTTTAGAATTAATTTAATACGTAATATTAAGTTTAAGTACCAAATTAGTATTTGTCACCAATGCTAGTTTGGATGATAGATGAGCTTGGATAATTACGTGTATGAATGACATAAGCCTTATTTAAGTGTTAAATAAAAGGTTCTTTACATAAATGTACCATAAACTAAAAAAATTTCAAAAATGTCGTTGACTTGAAAAATGTTCAAAATTGTTTTTTCTAACTTTTTTTTTTTTTCAAATATACTTATTCCCCTTGTCACCCTTATTTTTAGGGTTTTTTTTTCTTCCAATATTTTTTTCCTTTTTACTGATTTTTTCAACTTTTTTTTACTTTATACATTTTTTTCAAAATTTTATTTGCTTTCTTTTTTTAGCAATTTTTTCACTTTATACTATTTTCATTTATTTTTTCTCAATATTTTTTTACTCAATTTTTTAATGTCTTCATCTATTTTTTCCTCAATGTTTTTTTTGCTTAACATTTTTTCTAACAATTTTTTCTACTGTCTTCATTTTTTTTCTCAATAACTTTTTGTTAAACATTTTTGTTTCTATTTTGATAGTACTATATTTATCTTTTTTTTCCTCAATATTTTTTTCTAATGTCTTTGAAAATTAAATTTGAGAAAGAAATATGTTTTCTCATATATATAAAACATCATTACAAAGTATGTTTATATATAGCATTTACATAGAGATATTAACAAAATTAATAGCCTAAATCAATGGCTAATTACTACATTAAAGGGGGCTTTCTCTAAATAAAATATTTGATACAAAATTACTGAAATCAAGTTAAGTCAAATCTTAACACTTCCCCTCAAGTTGAAGCATGAATATCAAGCATGTTCAACTTGGATGTTAGCTCCTTGAAAGTATTTCCAACAAGAGTTTTTGTGAAGATGTCTGGTAGTTGTAAATGAGATGGAACAAATTTAGTGATAATTTGACCAACTTGAATCTTTTCCCTTACCATATAGAAGTCAAGTTCTATATGTTTTGTGCATTCGTGATATATAGGATTTGCTACTATATGAAGTGCAGCTTGATTATCATATAACAGCTTTGCTGCTTTTATAGAGACTTGCATGTCATTAAGTAGATATCTTAGCCAAGTTAATTCGCAAGTTGCAACTGCCATGGATCTATATTCAGCTTCTTAAGATGACCTTTAAATAGTTTTCTACTTCTTTTCCTTCCAAGAGATCAATGAATTTCCCAAGAACACAGAATAGCTAATCGTTGATCTTTTTGTCATGGGACAGTTTGCCCAATTTGCATCATCATAAGCTTTTAAAGTGAGAGAGTTGTTAGATGGAAATGATAGACCTAGCACAGGATTTCCTTTTATATATTTAATAACCTAAAGAGCAGCATCCCAATATGTTTTTCTCAGAGCTTGCATGAATTGACTCAAAATATTAACTGAGTATGTAATGTTAGGCCTTGTTATCGTGAGATAGATTAGTCATCCAACTAATCTCCTATAGCTTATTAACAAGATCACCTTCATGATTTGTGAGCTTCAGATTCATTTCCATAGGAAATTTTGAAGGTTAAGGACCTGAATACCTAACATCAACAATGATCTTTAAAGTATATTTTCATTGAGAGATAACAATACCTGTTTTGGACTTTGCAACTTCTAACCCAAGAAAGCACTTGCGTATACCGAGATCTTTGATATGAAATTGCTGATAAAGAAATTTCTTAAGATTGTCTATTGCATCTGCATCATTTCCAGTAGTCACCATGTCATCGACATATATAATGTCCATGGTTGTAGATGAACCTTTTATCTTTACAAACAATGAATAATCTAAGTGTGATTGAACAAAACCAACTTTCTTAATAGCACTTGAAAATTTTGCAAACTAATTATAATGTGTTTGCTTAAGCTGATAAAGAGATTTATGTAGTTGACACCTAAGTTTCTCCTCTTTCGACAAAGACCCGATGGTGGAGTCATGTAGACTTCTTCAGCAAAATCACCACGTAGAAATGCATTAGTCACATCCATTTGATATAATGGCCAATTTTTGGCAGCAGTAATAGCAAGCATACATTGTATAGTTGTTAGTTTGGCTACTAGAGCAAACATTTCAGTGTAATCCAGCCCTTCTTGTCGAGAAAAACCTTTCGCGACCAATCAAGCTTTATAGCATTCAATATTGCCATTGGAATTATATTTGATATGGTAGACCCACTTGCTTCTAATTGGATGATGACCAACAGGCAAAGGAACTAAGGACCAAGTCTTTCATTGAGTGAGAGCATGAAGTTCATGGTTCATTGCTTCTCTCCACATTGGATCCAAAATAGCTTGAGCATAAGAAGTTGGTTCAAGAACACTTGAAATGGTATTAACAAAGTGTTTATGGGTAAGGGACAAAGAATCATAAGAATTATAATTACTTAAAGGATATCGAGTACCTGACTTAGTTGAAGATGCTAGATTGGAAGTTGTAGTGATGGTATTATACTAACTTGTCCACAATGAAAATCATGAAGGAAGACAGATTGTTGCTTGACATGGTCACTTCATCGAATAAGAGGTGAATTAGGTGGTGGTGATAAGGAAGATGATGAAATGGAAGAAGGGGAGGGTGAGTGTATATTGGTTTCTGAAGATGGAGAAGACAAATTGGGCACAAGTGGTTCAGATTCCTGGGTATAATCTGGCTGCACTAGCGGTGATAAGTTGTTTATTAATGTTTCAAAAGTAGAAAATGGAAAAACTAATTCATAAAAAATGACATCACGGATTAAAAAAATTGGTGAGTATGTAGATCATCTAAGCGATAAGCTTTTTACCCAACAGGATAACCTACAAAGATGCAATTTCTATCTTAAAAGTTAAATTTATTAGAAGGGTGTAGATTTGTTGCATAACAAAGACATCCAAAAACTCTTAAATAAATTGGTGGCTTGTTATACAATAGTTCATATAGAGATTTCTTTTATTAAATAGGAGTGGGAAGATGATTAATAAGGTATGTTGTAGTGAGCAAACTATCTCCCCAAAATTGTAAAGGAAGATTAGCATTAATTCTCAAGGCTTTGCTAACATTTAAAAAGTGTCTATGTTTTCTTTCAATGACACCATTCTGTTAAGGTGTAGATGGACATGAACTCTGAAATGAAATGTCTAAATTAGAGAGATAAGGCTTCATGGAAACAAATTCTGCACCGTTATCATATCTAATACATTTCACCTAACAATTAAACTGGGTATTGACATAAAATATGAATGTTTTAAGCAACCCTTGTGCTTCTAATTTGAGTTTCACTAGAAAAATACAACTAAAGTGTGTGAAATCATCTACTATAGTTAAAAAATAATGTGCCCCAGTATAATTTGCAGTATGAAAAGGTCCCCAAATATCATAATGAATAAGGTTAAAAGAATGTAAAGTTTGAATAGAACTTAAGGAAAATGGTAAACGAGTTTACTTTACCAAAGGGCAAGTTTCACAGAAATTATGAGAATTAAATACAAATGAGGGAATAATAATGCTTAAAAATTTGGAAGGTGCTTTGGAGGGATATCCTAATCACTTGTGCCAAGTAATGGTAGTAGTTAAGTCAACATGATAAGCGATTGGAATAGAGGTTGCTGTAGACTTCCTTGAAGGAAAAAAATAGTACAATCCATTAAGCTGCTTCCCTAAACCAATCATCTTCTTCGAAGCTAGGTGCTAGAATATAGAAAAAGTATGGAAAAATTAAACTGAACAATTCAAGGCAGATGTAATTTTGCTTACTGACAATAAATTAACATGAAAAAATGGTGCACAATACATATCTTTAATATGCAGATGTTTTGAGAGTTGAGTGGAACTAATTCCTGTTTATTTTTTAACAAGAGCCATTAGGTAAAGCAACTTGTGAAGATAAAGGATAGGATTGGTTATGAAAGTGGCTATATGATTTGTTGCACCACTGTCGATAATCCAATGATTCAAATCTACATTTTATGTGCTAAGTGATAAGTAAAAAGGTGTAGAAATACTGTGTAGTTTGCATGAGTATGACTGTTACCATTCTTAAATAAGGCTTTTAATTGAGCAAGCTCATCAGGCGTAAATTGGAGAGATTAATCAATTGATTTCTTTACTGTGTCCATGTACGTTCACCACTGGTTTGTTATGCAATAGGTTTTTTACTTCAATTCAGAGGTTGAACAATTTTTCAATGAAACTTGTGATTGACAGGAAAACCATTTAAGTAGTAACAACAATCTACAATATGAGTTGTGCCTTTAACAACGATCCACAGTATGAGTTGTGCCTACACATTGAGAGCAGAAAAGAGATTTTTTGGATCCTTGTGACTTTTGTGATTCGGAATATAAGGATAACCCCTTTCTAGTTGGTCGTTGAGCATCTAATTGTGATTCTTTACAGTTATAACTTTTAACATTCATGGCATGAATAATATCAATTCCCTTGGCCTCAATAACTTGCTGCTTTTCTTCTACACAAAGAAGTGCATATGCCTTTTTGATTGTTGGTAGGGGTTGCATTAACATGATCTAACCTCATATAATAGAATAAGTTTCATTTAATCCCATCAAAAATTACCCCAATTTAATCTTTTCTTCTTTTTGTTTTAAATCCTTTTGTCTGCTTCATGTGCAATTGATCAAGGGGTTGTAACTAGTTAACTCATCCCACAATATTTTCATCTTCATATAGTAAGAGAAAATGGAATCTTGATAATAATGCGAAAAATCACCTTAAGAAAAACGCTCTTGAAGATCTGTCCAAATCTCTGAGGGTGTTTCTGCGTGAAGTACACTATTTGTAAATTCTTGACTTAGAGAGTTCAAGATGTAGGAAAGAACCATGTCATTGCAACGCCACCATAAAGAGTATTTTGGATGATCTTCATCTGGTGTTTGAATAGTTCCTCTGATGAATCCTAGTTTTTTTGGCACTAAGACTCACCAGCATAGATTGCTTCCATATAACGTAATTAGTTTCGTCTAAAACTCTTGAGATAAGAACCATGCCTAAATGATCAAAAGCATAGAGAAAAAGAGGATCTTAGGGATCAATAACAAACGTAGTCATAGTATGATCAAAGGTTTCTGAACTGTTTTGAGAAGATGTGTCTTTTGATGAATGTTTACTACAACTGTAACTATCAATAGCAGTATCACCCATAAAATGTGTGAAAATGTGTTTATAGAGCTAATAGGATCATAAGCTCTAATACCATGAAAATTAAATTTGAGAAAGAAATATGTTTTCTCATATATGTTAAACATCATTACAAAGTCTATTCATATACAGCTTTACATGGAGATATTAACAAAATTGACAACCTAAATCAATGGCTAATTACTACATAAAAGGTGACTTCCTCTAAATAGAAGATTTGGTACACAATTACTAAAACCAAGCTAAATCAAATCTTAACAGTCTTCATATTTTTTTCTCAACTTTTTTTGCTCAATATTTTTTTACTTTTAAGGTATTGCATTCATTTTATTCTCAATATTTTTTTTTTGCTATATTTTTTTTCTCTTAAAACCTTTTTTTTCAAATAAATAATTATGAACTAAACATCTTCAATTCTCATTACACCAAATAATAAATATCTTCAACTATTGTAACAACAATAAATAAACAAAATTTTTCTCTTTTTATATTCGTAAAGAATAAGGATTTAACTTTTTTTACTTTAATTTGTTTATTAAAATGTCTAACAACTTCTTTTTAAAAAAAATTATTTAATACTTATTGATCATTAATATGCAACAAGTTTACAATTCTTATAATGTATTTGTAACATCAACGAAAAAAAGCTGAAAAATAAAAAATCAACAAACCGAAATAAAAAAATTAAAAACAATAACTGAAACAATAAAACAATAAATATCAACGACAATCAACAAATTTTTATGTTTTTTATTGTTGTTTATTTTTTATTATTTTTTAAATTTTTTTCATTATCAGTGACAAAATTAAGGCCATAAAAAATTTTTACTTTTATTAGTATTTATGATAAAAAGAATTTTTTTTTATATATCTCATAATTTTTTATTTTTTTATTTTTTTTATTTTTAACAAAAATCAACAAATATAAACAAAGGCAAACAACAAAAAACAATTGAAAAGCAACAATTGAAATAACAAAATCAATAAAAAGCAACAAAAAAATTGCATTTGTTGATTTTTGTTGTTTTTTGTTGTTGTTTATTGTTTTTTCTATTTTTTCAACATTGACAATAAAATTAAGACCATAAATATAATTTTTACTCTTATTAGTATCACTAATAAAAATAATAATTTATTTGATATATTTCATAATTTTTTACTATTTTTACTAAAAAATAATTATTGAATACTATGGGTAATTTTTACTTTAATTAGTTGAATTTCTAAATTCATAATATTTATGAAAAAATAATTATTGAAAACTACGGGTAATTTTTTCTTTAATTAGATTAATTTTTATATTCTAAATCATAGTAAGTTTCAAAATTAAAAAAAAATTGTTATTTAGAATGTGAAATTAAATTATTTAAAATATTCAAATCAAATAAATACATACAATAAAATTAAATTAAAGATGACTTTAAGAATAATAACTAAGTTAAAAAAGAATTATAGGAAAATAAAAAAAGGCAAATGCCAAAGTTGTGCCCAAAGTTTCATAATTGTATTAAAAATAGTATATAAATGAAACCAAAGAAAATAAAAGTGAAAGAATAAAAACACGCCAGCCAGAAAAGAAATTATTGTCATTTAATGGGCCTTTTAATGAAATTTCCTCTTAAATAAAGCTGATAAATCTAATTAGTGGATATTGTAGAGTTGGACCCATTTAAGAGTTAAATGAGCCCAACTAACTAAAGCCCACTTATTAAAGGAGGTGTCATATAAGCAAGAGCATGTGATGCTCATGCTTGCATGGTGGCCACCTAAGTATGTGCTTTCCATGCAATATGATTACATGAGTGATTGCATGCAAGGTGTCTTAAGCATACACCTTTAGCTAGTGGAGAATTTCTACACGCATGAGGTTGCTTATTCAATGCTAAATACATTATGAAGCCCCTAAACTATATTGATTTATTTTATTGAGCCCATATCATTTTATTGCATGTTATTGAGCCTTTATGCTTTTATTTAATTAACTATTGAGGACTTTTTTAATAGTTTCAATAGATAGTATTAAGTATTACATATAAAGATAAGATAAAATCCATTATGAAACCACTGAACTTATTGGGTTTATTCTATTAAGCCCTCTGATTTTATTTAAATTATTAATAATATTATTTTTATATGCAATAGTTAACATCATTAGTGGGTCTGTTAAATTGGTCATCAATAGTTATGTAAATAAAAGTATATAGGCTTAATAAAATGTAGTAAAGTGATATGAGGCTCAATATAATAAACTGATATAGTTTAGGGGTTTAATAATGGATTTTGCCTAGTCAAAAGTTAATGGATAATCTCTACATGCATGAGATGACTTATCTTACATTCAAACTTGAGTTAGTAGAGGATCTCTACATATGCAAATTAGTCTCTCATATATATACTAAATGAAAGCTCTCAACACTAGAACATTTACCACTTCCATTAGAGATATTCAAACACAAAAGAGAGAAAACAAGATAGAATGCTCATGGTGTTGAGTCTTCTTTTTCTTTTTCTTTCTTTATAAGTGTAGTGAGTGTGACTGAAATACAAGAGTTGTGTTTCATACATCAGCCCATTTTTATCATCTATTGTGCAAGAGTTGTGCAAGTTGAAGGCTATATTTGTCCAAACATTAGAGTTAAAAAGTCTCACATTGTTCAAGTTAAAGAAGGAACTCTAGCAATTTTTTGGGTCATAAAGGAGGAGTTTGCGGGTAGAGATCCATCAAAGGTTTAAAGTCATTTTGGTGCTCCTCATATGTTTCGAGCTAGAGACTTTGCAATTGGAGATCTAGGAGCTTGTAGATTCCCACAAACCATAACCTAAAGCTTGTCGAGAATGTTACCAACATTTTTCAAGTTTATAAGAGTTACTAAACTCTTAGATGCCGGTTTACATACTATGTGTTTTTAGTTGTTTGTGAATCTTTGCTTTATATTGCCCATTTAAGCATGTGTGTATTTAGTTATGCAAATTGGATGTGACTGGTATATCTAGAATTCTTATCTTCATGTAAGGGTTGCACGCTAGGAAAATTTTTGAAATTATCCCTAACTGAATTAGTGTTTACACCACACTTCTACTCATAATATGGTACATGTAATTGATTTATTCATTTTTATTATAGTGTGTAGCTACAAATCATTTATTAGAATTCTTGCTTGTTTGGCTGAAAATCTATGTATTCATTTTCTGTCTCTAGAATGTCAAACTATTAATTCATAAACAGTTTCATTCTTTAAGGATTGCATTTTCAAGTTTGTACTGGATTCATAGTTTGAATATGAAAATTCAACTATAAGATGTAATAGAATCTCTCTTTCCCGATTCATACTATATAAAATAAGGTTGTCGAGATCAATTATGTCATGACTTTTTGTACAAATAACTAGGGATTCATGTGGATGAATAAACATCTACTTTACATGGAAAAGCTAATCAATTTTTTTCTGTTAATTTTTCTTGAAATAATATAAGTAGTTTAAATGGTGGATTGGTAGCTTCATTCCTATTTTTAGTTATCATATTTTAATATTTATCATTCAATTACACAGTAAATTAATTTTTAAATGAAATTTAAGTTGTAAATATACAAAAATACATCATTTTTAGAAAAATATTAAGCTATAATAAGCGGGATATATATATATATATATATATATATATATATATATATAATGTTGAGTAATAAAATCATTTAATTCAAAATTTGACACGTACCTAAAATTTGACACATACCCCATGTCATCAATCTCTCCTCCTCTTCTTGTCCTGTAAATCACTTGCCCAGGCAACAACGGAGCCACCCTCATTCCTTCTCAGTTTATTCCCTTCTATGTTTTTCCCTCTACTAAATTTTATTCTCTTGCTCTTGTATTCCCTTCGTCCTCATCTTCTTCTTACCTAATCGAATTTCATTTTACTTCATTTCTGAACACAAAATCAGAATCCTCTATTTTAAAATTCAATTACTTCACTTTACAATTCAATTTCCAAATCTCTCCACTCCCTCCATAGGTACCTTCTCCTTCTTATTTCTCTAATATATATATATATATATATATATATATATATATATATATATATAGAGAGAGAGAGAGAGAGAGAGAGAGAGAGAGAGAGAGAGATTTACTGCTATTCTTATTGTTATGTTGTATCTCAATTTCTCATCATTGCATCTCCAAATCTGTAATTCAATAGATTTTCTCATGATGGTTTAGTAATGCGTTTGATTATATATGCATGTTGATGTAATCTAATTTCAACTTTTACTTTGATTTTGATGATTTTGTGGTTACCTTATTGAATTTTTTATTCTCTTCCTCTTGTGCTCCCTTCATCCTCATATTCTTCTTACCTAATCAAATTTCATTTCACTTTATTTCTGAACACAAAATTAGTATCCTCTATTTTAAAATTCAATTACTTCACCTTACAATCAAATTTCCAATCTCTCAACTCCCTCCACATGTACCTTCTCCTTCTCCTTCTTTCTCTAATATATATAGAGAGAGATTTACTGTTATTCTTATTGTTATGTTGTCTCTCAATTTCTCATAATTCCACCTCCAAATCCGCAATTCAGTAGATTTTCTCATGATGGGTTAGTGATGCATTTGATTATATATATGCATGTCGACATAATATAATTTCAATTTTTACTTTGATTTTGATGACTTTCAGTTACCTTCTTTATAATTAAAATGCTGAGTACTTAAAACACATTTGATATTTTGGCCTTTGCTACTAAAGATTTCCACCTAACTCACAAGCTTGGTAAGGGAGGATTTGGACCTCCATATAGAGTAAAACTTCTTAACTCTATCTATTTGTAATTGGGTGTTTTAGTAAGTCCCAAATTCTGTTTCAGAAATTCATGGTTCTTATTATCTTCGTTTTAAATGGTGTTTACAATATATTTTGGTGTCCATGGCATTTTTATGCTTATACTTTGTATAAGAAAGACAATTGGAATGTATAATTTTTTTTTTTAAATTATGTATAAGTGTTATACCTTAGCTTGAATTTGGATCCTAATTAGCCTAAATTTTATAGATTCTTGGTAACTAGAGGAGACATTGAAGCTTCTTCTGAAGAGTTCATGAATAAGGCTAAGCTCTTAGTTTATGCCCAGCACCAAAATGTTGTAAATTTGTTAGGATATTGTGCTTATGGAATAGAAAAGCTATTGGTTTATGAATATGTTGCTAAGGAGAACCTTGAGAAGCTTCTCTTCAGTAAGCACCTAAACCTTTTCTGTGTCTTCAGCTATTGAACCTTATTTGGCTTGTGGTATTAAGAAAAATTAAAAAAGACGGCTCTTAGCATACAGCATTAGCGGTTAATACACTGGCTAGATCAACTGCTAGATTAGATCTTTGCACGAATGCCAAAATTAGATGAAGTTCAACCAGACAACAGTAACATGTTTGAGTTCCAAGTTCAATATTAGACATAGTATAGATAATCTCTTAACCTACATAAGGAACCTGAGTGGTTTTATGTTTGCCTTCAAACTGGGGTGATTTATAAGTGCCCATTGGCGGTTTCACGTGTTTATATTTTTGAATGATTTTGCTGAGGTTACTTTTAATGCTTACCATTTTATGTCAGAATTTTTCCAGCACAAATATGTTGAGTTTCTTAACTTTTTTTTTTTGGTAAAGTCTGTTAACATTTTATTTCTAAAATTAAAGATTAAAAGAATTTCAGAAAATGTCTACCTGTTTGCTTGGTTGATCAAACTTAAGATAATTTATGTTTATATTGCTTTTTTCAAATGCCATATATTATGCATCACTTTATATGTCAATATGATTTAACTAAGCAAACTTATTCAAAATAAGAGATTTTTTTTTCTAGACTTTCAACTCTTTTCTGAAAAATTCCTGTACATTGCTTGGCATAGATTTTGACTTGAACATTATTCTCCATAACCAATAATTGAATATGGAGTTGGCTATAGATTTTCAATAAGAGAACTGAAATTGATATTTTAAATGCATACTCAATCTTAAACTCTGGCATCCAAACCCTAAGAAATGGTAAAAGTAATATGAGCAATTGCTTGACCTGTATCTAGATGGTGGAGAAACACGTTCAATGAATTATGTAAGGCTTCTTCGGATAAATTCTTTTTTTTTATTCTTTTTTTTTTTTTTTTCACGCGCTTCTTCATGATCATTTTAATAGTCCTATATATGACTCTGATAGAGATACCTTTGATGATTTATCTTTTTGGTAGTAGATTCTCTTTACTGATATATATATATATATATATATATATAGCCTCATTGGTGTATTTTTACAGATTCATTGGATTCACATGCTAAATTGCGTTCACGTCTTGTATTCTGGGATTTAGTAGGATTTAGATCTCTAATTGCAAAGTGTAACTTTGGCAGAAATTAAAAATTTTAACTTTGATAATTTTGAATTAATATTTTTTAGATCGGCAATGTCATTTATTATATTTTTTTTATTTAATAAATATAGGCTTTTAACATCTTTCTTCTATTTATTTTTTGGCAAAATTTTTAAATTTTACTTCATGTAATTTTCACTTTCTATGAAATATTATTCCTTTGTGGATTCTATATTTCTCACTATCATGAAAATTTTAGAATCGTATCAAAGGAATCAATTTTTGGCTAATTAAAACTATAGAGTGGAGCATATGATTAGCTGAATTGCAAACTAAAAGCACATTTTAGTTTGATTGGAGAATATCAATAAAAAATTTTGTGTTTATTTATATATATTGTTTATATTTTGTTACTTCTTTTTTAACTATAGCATGAACTAAAAAGTTACAATTTAAATAATTTTTGGCTAAAATACAATTTAAATTTGAAATTTAATAAATGGCATATAGAATTTTAGTAATTAGGCCAAATGTATATTAGTAAGTGAAAGGTAAAACTTTAATTAATTCATTACATAATAAGTATCTAAAAAGATTCAATTATTAGACTAATAACTCAATGATATAATTTATTTGTTTGCTGGCTAGCATTAACATAAATTCTTGATGTAATGTATAAACAATTTTAACCTACAATATTAAAATTTGATGATTATACTTTCGTACATGTTCATAAAAATTAATTGATCATGTTATGAAATTTTATTTTGAATTGAAGAGTGAAACAATGGTTAAGGTAAAAAAAATAAAATATTAAGATAATATCAACATTTATTGATATAAGTAATAAAACATTTAAAAATTTTTGGATTTTGAGTTTTAAGTTTTATATATATATATAAAAAACTACATTGTGGCTAAAAATGTGAGGATTGTTGCCATAGCTAAGATACCGATACACATTAAATATTTATTATTTCGTACCAACCTAAGCATACTCTGATGGAGATACCTTTGTGCAGTTGAAAGGGCAACCCAAGTTGTATTGCAGGTGAAACAGCATTAAACCACTTTCATATTTCATTTATAAATTACAGAATTTTGTGTTCCTCTATTCTTGTGCATATTGTTTCTTCAACCAATTTTAATAGAAAATAGATTCTTGTATTTTGCTACTGGGGCAACTTTGGGGTCCTTGCCGAGATAATCATAACAAACTACTTAAACTAGTCACTTATTTGGTTGCTGGAGCAGCAAATTAGTAAAAGGACATCCTACACCATAGTATTCCAAGCTTTAGGTTAGTATCTTCGTATTAGTTGTTTAAAGAATCGCAATTTGTTGTGCATGGCTACTTTCCTTTTAGGGATGAGTATAATTTTGATCCCTATGATTTTATCCTTTGACAAAACTAGTCATGTCTTTTCTTTTTATCTTTTAAGTACCATGTGTTTCATATTGTTTTATACTTTAGTACTCTTCTAACAAATATTGTTTAAAATATAAGTTTTAGTATAAAAATCATATGCATTTTTTGCACTAAAATCATATAATGAGTAATATATTATTCAATTAACGATAATAAGCCCATAAAAAATCAAATTTAGATGTATTTTTAATTTGTTTATAAATAAAAAGAAATGATTTTTAAAATAAATATACAATATTTTTAAAAATAACCAATTAGTAATATTGATCGTAAATCATACAGAGAATAAATTTATCATTGAAATTTAATATTATAATAATTTTTTCTCATAAAATAATGATGATATTAGTGAGAAGGTACTAAAGTGTTAAAAAATATAAAACACATAGCATATAAAAGCCAAAAAATAACACAAGACTGATTTTGTGAAAAGAAAAGACCATCAGGATTAAAATTGTGCTTATCCCTTCCTTTTATTGTATAAAAACACCATCATATATCATCATACGCTTTATTGGCCTGTACATCTAAAGGAAAAAAGCAGAATTTGAGGTGCCTCAAAGAGAATTGAGGGATATTTTCTATCTTCTTATAAAGGGAGCTCATATAGGAGTTGAATGGGGTTAGGTCATATGTTCAAATTATTGCCTATACCAAAGAGTTTATTTCTTCTTTCTCTTTATTTTGTTAATTTTTAAGGAAAAGGCTAGAAACAAATGTGTTATGTTTGTCAATTTGTGTCAGAAGCAATCAGTTTGGCATTTTATTCACATAAATATAGGGGTATCCCATGCCATTAACGTAGCAGAAGAGTGATAATCAAGGAATTAATGTTCGTTGAATCGCGTACGACCATCAAACAATAATCTTCTATGACCTGTAATTTGTAAACTCAGGAAATAAGCATCAAAATTCAAAGAATTTTAGAAATTAAAAGGAACTCAAAATTGTATTAATCATAACAACGACCAAAAGTCTCAAAATAAAGCTTAAATAGGGAAAAAACCCTAAAAAAAAAGAATCCCAAACAAAATAAAAAAACCCTAAAATAAATAAAAATAGAAAATTGCTAATTTGAAGGACTAAATGATGGAATTTGCCCAAAAAGTAATATAGCTCACAAGTAAAGCGTGTGACGTAGGATCATTGGGCCAATTCTAATCAAATTGGGATTCTGTCGTGCCAAAATCTGAAACTCCAAAGTTACTGAAAATTATGAAAATGCCATTAATGCATTTTTTTCATAATTTTCCATAAACTAAATTGCAATTTCTTCAACACTTGCATCATTCTCCCCAATGTGGACAAAATTCACCTATGAATCTGACTCATCTGAAGAATCACTTGTATAGGGAATCAAGTGCTTAACATTAAAAACATCCACAATATGAATGTGGGTAGGCAACTTTAAATGGTAGGCATTAGGATTGATCTTCTCAATGACTTCCACTAGTCTAATCTTTTTGGCAAACAGCTTGTTATAGTCACCTATAGGAAATCTCTCCTTGGTAAGGAAAGCCCACACATAATCCCCAACATCAAACTCAACATGTCGCCTTTTTTAATCAACAGCTTGCTTATACTTGGAGGCAGCTTGGATTAAATTTTCATGGACAATCTTATGAACTTCTTATAATCCACTAACAAAATCGTCTACCTCGCCAAGAACCCTTTTTTCTGGAAGAGGAATTAAATCCAGTAGTGCTCTTGGTACCATAGAATACACCACAGCAAAAGGGCTAAAACTAGTGCTTTAATTGACTATAAAATTATCAGTGAACTTCGCTTAACACAGCTTCTGATCCTAGCTCTTCACATGTTCACCCACTAAACACCTCAACATATTCTTTAAAGATCAATTCATTACCTCAGTTTGCCCATTTATTTATGGATGATAGGCACAACTGAAATTAAGTTGTCTATTTACCGTTTTCTATAAGCTACGCTAACAATGACTAAGAAATCTAGTATCTCGATCAAACACAATAGATATAGGCAACATACAATCTATAAATTTCTTTAAAGAACAACTGAGTAATATGAATGGCATCTGTGGTTTTTTTACATGGAACAAAGTGCACCATTTTTTAAAATTAATCAACCACCACAAATATAGAATCATTACCTCATTGTGTGCATGGTAATCCTAGAAAAAAGTCCATACTAAGATCCACCCAAGGCTGCAAAGGAACTGGCAAAGGCATATATAAACCCGCATTGGATGTTGTCCCTTTAGAAACTTGACAAATTTGACATTGTTGTACTAGTTTTTCCACTTCTCTACCAATGGTAGGCCAGAAATACTGAGCCTGCACCAACTACATGGTCCTAGCTTATCCTACATGCCCTACACCATGTAATTCCTTAATAATCTTTAAACACAAACTGCAATCTAGGACACATAGCTGATTACCCTTAAGCAAAAATCTTTCTTGTAATGAGAAATATGTTCTCTCTCCTGCTTGAACCTTAGCCATAATATTAGAAAAATATAGGTCAGTCTCAAGTAATTATATAAAGGAATCAAAACCAGGTACCTCCATGGACATTCGAGCCAATAAGCTGTTTTGCCTACTCAACGCATCAGCCACTCTGTTGGTCATACCTAATTTATGCTTCACCACAAAGGTAAATGCTTTATGACCCAACTAGCATGTCTCACAAAAATTTTATCTTACTGGTGCAAATGCTTTAATGCTTCATGATCTGTATATAAGATAAAATCCCTTTGAAATAAATAGTGAAGCCAATGTTTAATTATTTGAACCACATCATAGAATTCAACATCATAGGTGTTATATTACAATCTAAGCCCCGATAACTTCTCACTAAAATACACCACTGGTTTATTGTTTTCACTTAGAACAGCCCCAATTCTCACCTTAGAAGCATCTGAATGCAATTCAAAAAGTTGATGAAAATTAGGAAACACTAAAATGGGCATTGTAGTAAGGCATAATTTGATCAATTCAAATGCCTTTTTTGCCTCATCTGTCCACACAAATTTTCCCACTTGCTTCATGCATTCAATGATAAGTGCCATAATGCTACTAAAATGTGGAATAAAATGCTTATAAAATGAAGTCAATAGATGGAAACTCCTCACCTCAGTAATGGTAGTAGGTTTTGGCCAACATTTCATAGCCTCCACCTTTGACTCATCTACCTACAATCCCTTACTTGACATAACATAACCAAGAAACAACACACTGGAAATAAAGAATACACACTTCTTAATGGTTGCATAGAACTCCTCTCTATACAACATAGTGAGGACATCTCACAACTAACTACGGTACTCATTCAGGTTAGCACTATAAATCAAAATATCATTAAAGTACACAACAATGCACTTACCAATGAAAGGCCTCAAAATCTTATTTATAACACGCATGAAAGTGCTTAGTGCATTCGATAACCCAAATGGCATAACCAGCCACTTATACAATCCCTCCCTTGTCTTGAAGGCTATTTTCCATTCATCGCCAGCTCGAATCCAAATTTGATGATAACCACTTTTCAAATCCATTTTGGTAAAAATTTTAGCCCCACTAAACTAATCAAGTAATTCATCCAATCTAAGAATAAAAAAGTAATACCTGACAGTTATTTTGTTAATGGCCCAGCTATCAATGCGCATCCACCAAGAACCATCCTTCTTTGGTTTTAGAAGGGTTGGCACAACATAAGGACTCAAGCTTTCCCAAATGCACCCTCTTGCCAGCAACTCTTCCACTTGCCTCCTTAATTCTTCATGCTTAGTAGGACTCATCCTATAGTGTGGTCATTTTAGCAAGGCTTCACCTAGTTCAAAGTCAATCTAGTGTTGGATATCCCTCATAGGAGATGACCCTTCAAGTATTTCTTCTGGGAAAAAATAACTAAACTCTTCCAAAAGTGGCAAAACTACATTAAGAACTACTACCTCCTTATCCACCATCTTCCTATAGAGGATATAAACAACTTTGAATTTATGTACTACCCTGTTAAATTATGTTAGGGTTAATAAACTACACCACCCTTATTTTCTTCCTACACTTGTTCAAGCTAATCACGATCCTTATTAGGCACTAACACAATCCTCACACCCTCAAACATGAAACTAAAGGTGTTATTCTTATCATTATGAGTTACATCTTTATCAAATTTCCATGGTCATCCCAACAAAAAATGACATGCATCCATGGCTATCACATCACACCAAACATCATCCTTCTATTTTTTCTCGATAGAAAAGGGAACCAAAGTATGCTTTGACACTGTTACCTTGGCCCCTTTTTTCAGCCATTCCAACTTGTAAGGCTTAGGATGCTTTACAGTTAGAATCCCTAATTTTTAGACTGCCTCTGCTGTAATTATATTCTCACAACTACCTCCATCAATCACAAATATGCATACTTTGCCCCTAATAGTGTAGGTGGACTAAAAAATATTATTTCATAGCCAATTGTCATTAGCAGCTTTAGGTATTAGATAAGATCTCCGCACAACTAAAGCAACCCCTACATCACTAGTCATGATCTCCTCATCAACAAAATCAGGATTAAAAACTGGGTCACCAGTTACGTTAGCTACATCCTCATCTTTATACTGTTGATTTGCCTCAGCAAAAATCACTCTTTTTCCTTTCTTCTTACATTTAGACTGCCTATGACCCACTTCTCCACAAGCAAAACACTGAATACCATTACTCAAACTAACCTTTTATGCAATGGTTTGTATTGCCCCAGCTTTGTTCACAACATTGTCTTAGGCAATTCCGCCAATCTCATAGTTCACAGCGGCACCGACCCCTGCACTTTTAAATCTAGAGGCTTGCATAAAACCACATGTTCACCACTTCTCAATCTGTAATGCCCATTAGTGAACTACAAAAATAGATATAGGATCAAACATGTTAACTGCCTCTATGATTTATTCCCTTAACCTTCCAATATACCAAGTAACAAATTGGTCCTCTGTCTCATGCACATCATTACAAGCAATCAACTGATAAAATTTAGTGGTGTAATCATCAACTAAATGATTTCCTTATCTTAAATTATGCAGATGCTGATACATTAAACATTGATAATTAAAGGGAAGGAACGCAACATGCATCTATTCCTTCATCTTCTCCCAGGTCATAATTTTTTACTTCACTAATTGGACTCGCACCTTTTTAATTTATTGCCACTAAGCCATTGCTTGATCTCAAAATCTCGTGGCCACCAATGGCACTTGATGGCCCTCAAGTACTCCCTTGAATTCCAAGATCTCTTCTATTATAACCAACTAATTAAGGAATTCTTTTAGTTGTAAGATGCCATAAAATTTGAGGATTTCAATTTGCATATCTACCTACCTCCCACTGTCTCCAATCATCATCCTCAGCATGCTGTCGTTGATGCCTAAATGAGACGTTATTAGGGTCATCACTATAGTTGTTTTCATTATCAACAAAAGGGTTGGTCTAATAATCAATGTTAGGGATCCGATGCTAATTTGGCTGCCCCTATTTTGATTGGCTAACAACTCACCCGTTCTCTCTGTGAGATACTCCATGAAGGTGTTAATCCATTGATCCATCTGCTCCACTCACTGCTCAAGCCATCGTAGTTTATTATGCTCATAAACCTCTTCTACACATTGCAGTTGTGGTTACTGCTATTGTCATATGTGAGACATCTTATCCGAGGATCACATCTTTGATACCAAACTCATGTAGCAAAAGAGTGATAAATAAGGAATTAACGTTCGTTGAATTCCATGACTACCTAACACTAATCTTCTATAACCTGCAATTCACAAACTCAGGAAATATGCATTAAAATTTAAATAATTTTAGAAATTAAAAGGAACTAAAAATTGTAATAATCATAACAATGGCCAAAAGTCTCAAAATAAAGCTTAAATAGGGAAAAAAAACCCTAAACAAAAAGAATCCCAAACAAAATAGGAAAAACCATAAAATAACTAAAATAGAAAACTATTAATTTGAAGGCCTAAATAATGAAATTTGCCTAAAAAACAATGTAGCTCATGACTTGGGATCATTGGATCAATTCCAATCAAATTGGGCTCTTGTCATGCAAAAATATAAAACTCCAAAATTATTGAAAATTATGAAAATGCCACTAATGCAATTTTTCATAATTTTCCATAAACCAAATTGCAATTGCTTCAATGCCCACATCAACCATGATACCATGCCTTTTTTTATTATTCATCCTTTTATATGCACATGCTCATGTGGTGTTTATCTCTACATGTATAGAATTCCTAGCGATCATGCTTCTCTATGTTCACTATTTATTATAAACTATAGGAGTTTGCCTCTGGCCATCCCTAATTTACTTATGTCTTGAGACACTTTGTTTATGATGTGTAAGGCAGTTTGTTTTTAGGATGTGTGAGGTAGTTTTAGTTGAACTATTTCTTTGATAATTTTCTGAAAACAACAAATGAGGTTATTGACACTGAATTTGTTGTATGGCAGACAACAAAGAGGTTGATGCAAGTTGAAAATGTAGAGGGCCTTCTATGCATGAGTATTTTTTTTTTTCATAAATTAAGTGTCTATTATAGCTAAAGAAAGGACAAACGATTTTACATAAAAAAATGTGAGTTTTTATTGTTTTAGTCTTTAAATGGGATTTTGTTATATATATCACTTTAAAGTTGAATTTTTGTTCTATCTCCTTTTTTTTCTCCTTCTTGGAGATACTCATTTTGTTACTATAGCTATGAACTATGATGCTCATTTAGTTCCTGGAGATACTCAATTTATTCATGATCTGGAAAAAAGTATTAAAATATTTCATTAATCATATATAACCACAATTTATTATTTATGGTGTTTTCCTATTAAATCGTTGTTTTCTTAGTTTTGAACTAAAATTTAAAAATCCATGAATAAAGTTATTTCAATTTTTCTTTATATATCCTCCTTATATTTCCCTAAATGATTGTTATTAGTAACATTGATGCTTGTAGTTGATTTTAATGGTCAGCATACATCCACCGCCAGCATTTTGTTCATCAACTAATCTTGAAGCACTCACACTTATAGCAAATAAACTTGAAAATGAAGATAGCAATAGTTTGGGACATGTAGATTCAAAGTTTTATAGGCAATTGTGATTGATTATATATCATCTTCAGTTTATAACTATTTGCATGGCATTATAGAATTATGCAACTACTTGATTAATATTTTCTGCTACATTTGATGAGTGTATATTAAAAACTCTATGAATTCTAGGTAACTACATGTAATTTATATAAATAGAATATATATATAAACATTTGATTATATAACATTTTTCCCATGCTGATTTTACTATAAATTATTGGTATTTGTTAATGAAAGAGTCCTAGAGGGGGGGTGAATAGGACTATCGAACAAAAATGGGAAATTAAAGGAATTATTTCTAAGAAGTGAGTAAGAGTAGAGAAGGAAGAATAATGAACATAAATATTTAAGGAGTTTGGATTCTCAAATAATCCTACGTCTCCACCTAACTTATCCCCAAGTTAGGATTTTTTAATCGCCCACAATCTTATTAACAAGATTGAGAATACACAAGAGTTTTATGACTCACTCTTACAACCTTACAATCTTGAGTTTTCAAGGCTCACTCAAAAACCAAATTCCCAAGTGTTTTAATGGCTCAACACTTAAACCAATTCCTTTAGAATAGAATCTCACTTCCCATTTTCTATACCCAAAAAATAGAAGAATAAGAATGTCTATTCTAATCACTCACCAACTCTCACAAGAGTTATACACAAAGAATTTGATTGAAAGAAAGTTTTAGAGATCAATTGAATGTTTAAGAAAATGATGAATGATGCACAAGTTTTCTTAACCTTTCAATTGAATTCTAAGTTGTGTTTATATAGAAAAACACTCAAAAATATAGTTATTGGATGTATTAATTATGTCTCCAACGTTTAGAATTGATTTTGAATCAATTCTTGAGTTTATGGCAGCTTAAGGGCTACTCATGACCTCCTCACGAGTGAACAGTGCTCATGAGGGGTGAAAATATAGCCGTTGTCTTTAAAAATTCCTGTTGGAATGCTGTCAGAGGTGCGCTCATGAGTAGGTCACGAGCCACCAGCTTGTGAGGAGCGCTCGTGAGGAGTACTGCCATCTTTTGGCAAGAATGTGCTCCAAATGCTCTTTTGATGGACTGCTCGTGATTACTTCTAAAGATGCTCGTGAACGGGACTGAAGAAGATCGATTCAGACAAAAAATTCTTCATGAAAGTTGTAGATAATTGTCTTATATTTCCATAAAACTTTGAATCACCTCATTTGGACATCTGTAGCTCAAGATATTTCTGAATTACCAAGAGCTGTGCAAACTGAAATGCAAGCTGCATATGCTGACTTTGACTGAAGATTTGCATACCCAAATGAACTTGGATTTTGATGATAAAGTACAATTTGGAAAGCTTAATATGTCTACTTCAAAATTTAAGAAGCTCAGTTTCACATTTAAGAGCTCTAAATATGTCAAAAGTCTTCTTCAATCTCAGAGGTTCAAACAGCCCGAAAAGTTACTATTCACCCAAAAGTGTATATGCTTGGTATATGTTTGGTATATAATTCCCTACACACTTAATTGAAATTGTTAGTAGAAAAATTGTTTGTCAAAGTCCAAAATTAGGAGTTTGATCATGCAAATGGTCAACAGTTAATATTCTATTTTTCAATCAATAAACATTTGATTGTTGAATTTTTTTATTAAAATTTAATTGTTGAATTTGTGCAATTTTTCTCAAAAAAATTATTATTTTTCATCGCCAACAATTGCTTCTTCCTCAGTTACTATTTTTGTTAATAAGTAAAACATTGTTCTTTTTCCTTGATTTCTTCTTCCCTTTTTATATTTCAATTTCTAGGTTTTTTTGGAAGGTTAGGAATGGTTGCTATATGTGTGATTACTATCCTTTTCTTAGTTTGTTTTAGTATCAAGATATTATAAAATGTAGTTTAAACCTATTAAGTTACATTTTGTTTCTTTCTCTTTTGCACCTAATTTTACACTGCAATTGAAATAGTTATAGGTTGTAAGGAAGACGATTGTCATTTTTTTAAAAAAATTAAGGAATATTTTCTTATGCATTTTATTGCTTGCAATTTGATGTAGCGGAAGCTTTAAGAAATAATTGAATTCATTGATTCTAAGAATACTTGAAAATAATAAACCAAAACCCTCTTAATTCAAAGAATACCAAAGGAATTGGAAGAATTACATATGCAATTTATTTTTAATTAATCAAAAACTGTCTCAAAACAACTCAAAGAGGCAAATAAATAGTGTTAAGGAAAAAACCCTAAAACCAAAAAAGGAAAAGACTAAAAACTCTTTAAAAAAAGAAAATAAACTTTAATGTCAAATTTAAGGGCCTAATAAAGGAATTTGGCCCTAAAGATGGGTTGCTATAAACAAAGTGTGTGGCATATGTTATAACCCTCTAAGTCAGATTTGATTTAATATATTATGGGCCCCATGGGCCAATCGGTGTCACCACGACCATCCATTTGAAGTCCAAGTACGCATGCGCACTTTGTCAAATCCATCTATAAATTTCAATGTTGCCTCATCCACATCACAATTTTAATGCTTTGCAATTATATTTTCTTTTTTTTCTTTGTATGCTACAGAAGGCGAGTCAACTCAGTGTGACTATTTTGTTTTGTAATTTTTAATATTATTGTCCTTTTTATTTTGAATTTATGTTATAGGTTTGATTATTATTCATTTAATTATTTTATATCATCTCTCCTTTTTTTGTGATCAATTGGTGAGTACTGCAAATCTCTTAAAAATCTTGGCCTTTGATTTTGTGACAGGCAAAGCACGTGAACGCTCACTTACAACCATAATTTAGATGTTATTTTTTTGTTGTTATTGTGAAATTCTAGTAAATTCTTTTTTTAAAATTTTTTTCTAAGTCGTCTTTGGTTTTTAGTGTTTCAATTGGGAGGAAATGATGTTCAATTATTTAGCATGTATAGCAGTGGAGTCAAGCAACAGAATGTGAAAATTATGATGTTTATGTTCACTTGTTGTCTTCGTTGCATAAGCCTAGTAGATAATGTGAAGTATTGAATGAATACATGTTCATAGTGACCATGGAAGATGGATGGTAGTTAGATAGCAGTAAGAATTTTCTATGGTTGATGGGCACTAGGAAAAGTTAATGAAGCAAATTACCAATTTAGGTGTTTAAGCTATTATTTTTTCTTCTTTTAAAAATGCCCCTTCTCTTGATAAGCCCTAGAGATTTTTTATGCTTTGTATGGTTATTCTTGGTAAGTTGTACTAGATTTTAGCATGGGGAGTGTTTGCAAACTATATTTTAATAGTTTTATTACTTTTAGAAGGCACTAATGCATTAATTGGTCAGTGGAGATAGTTTTTAATAAATTTGTAATCTTTTGGAATTTAATAACATGTTTGTATCATTTATATCCATCTATATGAAAATATACTACTTATTCCCCCTTGAAGCTACCCGAATGTCTGCAACTGTTAGTCAAGTTTAACTTCAGATATTTATTGTAAAGGGAAAAATTAATAAAATTTTGGTTTGAGGAAGTTGATATCAAAAATTAGCATTGAGAACTAACAAAATATTTATGTTTAAATTCTGTGTTAGAGCACAACCTTATTGCTATTATTAAGTCCTACTTAAATTTTTACAGGAAAGTTTCAGACTGAAGTAAGAAAAGCTTAGGCCTTAGAAACAACATCAAGAAGAAGAAGAGGAAACTAATTGCTGCTGAGTTTAACCTTCTCATAATATTTGCTTTTATCAGTTCCTATTTCTTCAAATGTATAGATTGTTTAATACTCTAACTAGATTCTTATTCTCCATTTTTTAATGTCCATATATGCTCACACTTTCTAGTTATTAATAAATTTTAGATATCTATAGGGTCTAATTGGCATTGATGATGAGTAAAGTACCATTTTGAATATATTGACTAATTGTTATGATATATCCTCAAATTTGGATCAATTTTCAATTTAATCCTACTTTCAAAATTGTTTCAATTTGTCACTCCAACTTTTAGATTTGTAACAATTCTATCTAAACGACAATGGCATGGGGAAGAGCTGAGATGACATTCCTACATGGCTTAAGAGCATCTGGCATGGCAAAAAGCGTCTTACATGACCATCTCAGATGATCAATTCTATCCTTAACTTTTTGAGTTGTGTCAAATCTATTCATATGACAAATAAATTTTGAAATTTTTTAAAATCTCAAAATTGAAAATTGTAATTTTGAGAAATAATTTTTTAAAATTATAATTGAAAAATTAAAATTAATTGACTTACTTTAGTTTTTAGTGTTGAATTATAATAATAAATTATTTTCTTTTAAAAATAAAAAAATTATTTTTTAATTTGAATTTTATTATTGTAAATATTTTTTAAGGATTAAATATAAAAATAAATAAATAATTAAGGGCATTTTGAGATATAAAGTTCAAATTCTATCGTCATCAATTTAAAGGGAAATAATTGCCCCCATTATATAGTCCATCAATATTTAGGTCATATAGCTTCTCTTTTAAAAAAATTAAGTTTCATTTTCAACATCAAAAATTATATCAAGAAACACATGTTATGGAAATTGAAAGCTATTAGTAGATTTATTTCACTTAAGGTGAAAACTAAATTACTTTTCAACTTGTGGTTATTTTAACACAAATATTCAATTTGTGGCGATTTAGTAAAAAACATTTCAACCATTAAATGGTGAAATAAAAAATAACAATTTTTTTTCCTCATTTCTCTAAAAAGAAAAAAGCAAAAAGTGGCTGTCACATAGGCATCTTGCCATTTTTTTTAGTAAGATACTTTTGCCATGTCATACGCTCTTAAGCCACATAAGAATGCCACCTCAGTTTTGCCCTATGTCTATTACTGTTTGGATAGAATTGGCACAAATCTAAAAATTGGAGAGCCAAATTGAAACAACTTTGAAAGTATGATTAAAATGAAAATTGGTACAAATTTGAGGATATATCAAATCAATTTCCCTTACATGTATGAAAAAATAAGAGTTTGCATATCCAAGTTTGATTTGTACCATAATTTGCATACTATTGATAGATGAAAATGGATAAGATATGTCAAAAATGTTCTCTAAACTAACTAGTTAATCGTGGCAAATTGGATGTTAACTTGCAAGGCATTTGCTTTGTGCTATTTGCTGAAATTATTGTGAATATTAAAAGACCACATTTACAAGGAAATAGGTACGCAACTTTCGCCTATACAATAATTGAGCATACATTTTATAATAACAAACAAACACAAATTTTATTGCAAATGGTTAAAGACTTAGATAATGCAACAAAATTTCATGTAACTCACAAACTATTGAGACTTAAATCCTCATTTTATAACGAGAAGTTTCAAACAAATTTGCAAGGAAGATGAAGAAGACATTAGAAAAAAAACCTACAAGACCTAACAAATGAGGATTATATAGAGATAAAATACAAAAAATGCATTGTTGATGTTCAGTATTTAGAACTATATTTTAATATTAAAAAATCATTGATGTACAAAATTATTAAATATAGCTTATTTTCCTTTATGTAGTCAAACTTTTTATAAATAAATATTTATAATATAAATTATTTATATTTCTCTTTGTTCTGCTATGTCATTTATTATCTTTGAAAAAATTATCTTACTATACATGTATAAATATAGCCTGCGCAATGCTCAGGTCAACAACTAATTGTACTCGAAACAATAAAACTCTAGAAATCTCTAAATTATTTAATTTCAACTATTGCTTTAGTAATTCCCGTGCGGAAAAACTTTGGTAATGTGATTAAAATTTTAATCTCTACATTTCTCTCAAAAGAAAATCTAACCTTACCATTACTATTTTAAATTTTATTTTATGATTATTGCATTAAGATTGAACATTTTTATTTTGGCCAATTTATTCAAAGAGGGGTATTACGGATCTATTGATTAATTTCATATTGGTCTTGGATCGCCACTTGAAATGTCAATAGTTGGAAAATTATTCCTAGCCATCCCAAGTAGTTGATTGTTTTAGCAGCTTTTTAATTTTTAGCTTCTTTTCTTTACATACTTTTTATTAAAGTATAAGTATAATTTTTAATTTAATTATATGAATTGCATAGAATTAAGAGTGTTATTTTAGTTGGTGAAAATTATTTATTTTAATTGGTCAAAATTATTCTTTTTATCAATTAGGATTTGATTCTTTTAAATAGAAGTTTAAAGGTCTAATTTTAAAACATCAAGTCAATGTGGACAAAAAAAAATTATTAATTTTAATTTATAAGTAAACTAGCTCAAAAATAATCATAAAAAATATATAAAATACACCCCAGCAAAAATTTGAATTTGTATTAAGTTAATATTATTTTTACCTTACAAAAAAATTGATACACCTTAATTGATTCCTTTATCCTCCCTTTTATTTTTACATATTTTAATTTTCTTAGCAAAACTTGTCAATGAGTGACTAATTTAGTGTTAACTAATCTCTAAGAAAATTCTAAAGTGTACAGTTCAATTACGATGATTCTCAATTTAAAAAGGATGGCTACCCTTGTTATGTAAACTATTGAAGTTATGATCTCCCTATTTAAAAAAAAAAAAAAAAAACAATCCAAGACAAGAGAACTCTAAGGCACGTTAATTTATTTATACTAAACCAAGGTGGCAAATTCCTCTAAAATCCTACAACATGAAACCTTAGTTTTAAAAAAAAAATTCTTACCAAGACTTGAACAACTCTAAGGCACATTAATTTATTTATGCTAAACTGATATGGCAAATTTCTCTAAAATTCTACAATAATCTAAACAAGAAACTTATTTAAAAAAAAAAAATCTTACCCAAAAGGGTGTGAATGAGTTTGTGAGGGACTCTTCTAGCTTAACCAGAGGTCTCAGGTTCAAACCTTGGGTACACAACTACTTTAAAACTCTTAAGGTGACATTTGCTGACCTTTAGGGTCCATCTTGGGTTGAGCGGGCATAGTCTGGGTGTGGTATGGGCTTAAAGACACCTTCCACATTTAGGGCCCTGCTAGTACACCTCATGCTTAGACCAAAAAGAAATTCTTACCAATACTTAAAGAAGTCTAATTAGGAAAGTTAATTTATTTATGCTAAACCAAAGTGGCAAATTCTTATAAAACACTACAACAATCAGGAAAGAAAATTATCCAACTGCCCGTCAAATGAATCCTTATAAATTTAGCCTTCCTATATCTTTACTATTTGTATTTTCCATTATTTTCATTAATTCTGAACTCCATCTTCTATTCATTTTTAGTTTCATTACTCAATCATCCACATGGATTTGAATGTTCATATTGATTGTAGTGCATAAGTGGTTGTGCATACAAGAATCTAAGCACTGGACCATCATCTCCTCACGTCACTTCAACTTGTATTTCCAAATAGAGCACTAAATTGTCATTGTTTACGACAATGGTAAAAAGGAGTTTGTTGGTTTTGTTATTGAAACACCTGATATCAATACGAACTCTTTAGTTTTTGATATTAGATTGCTTAAAAACAATAAGGCATTATTCGACCATCTTTGGCCTAAGATGTCTAGCTTTGGAATAATTCCTCAGCTTTGGCTAACCTTGGTTTGACATATGTTAAATAATGTTGGCAGTATAATCGCAAGAAATCCTCCGATAATACAATAGCAGCAGCACAACCTCCTTTGCTTCGACATTTTATTATAGTATCATTATATTCATAGCTATCAAAAAGAATATATGATTTGTTAATATGAAGAAGAAAACCATGGAATGGTGGCTATTGCTAAAAAATCCAGAAGCTTGAAGGGTGTGCAAGTGGGGACCAACAGCAAGACTGCTTAAAATGAAGATATAAAAGAGGGTAAAAAAACAAAAACAAAACCTCTTAGTGAATGCCAAATGCTCTGTACCATAAGCTTAAAGGAGTTGGAGAATTGTGCTACTGTTATGCCTTATGACAATCTTTTTCATGAAACTTCCATTAACAGGTGGTTAGACATTAGCCATTATTGTCCAATCTACCACTATAAGGATTGCTTATTATCCCATTACTAAAGAATATATTCTTAGTATATTCAATTTTTTTCATTTTTTAGGATCCACAAGATAATTAGGTTGATTATTAGAATGCTTACATTGTGAATATACTAAGAATACACTTATTCCTACTACTATGTATGCTAAATTTAATTGGATATATTTAGGGTATGTTAACTTGAAACAAAAATATAAATTCACAATGCTGCCCGTCAAATGAATCCTTATAAATTTAGCCTTCCTATATCTTTACTATTTGTATTTTCCATTATTTTCATTAATTCTGAACTCCATCTTCTATTCATTTTTAGTTTCATTACTCAATCATCCACATGGATTTGAATGTTCATATTGATTGTAGTGCATAAGTGGTTGTGCATACAAGAATCTAAGCACTGGACCATCATCTCCTCACGTCACTTCAACTTGTATTTCCAAATAGAGCACTAAATTGTCATTGTTTACGACAATGGTAAAAAGGAGTTTGTTGGTTTTGTTATTGAAACACCTGATATCAATACGAACTCTTTAGTTTTTGATATTAGATTGCTTAAAAACAATAAGGCATTATTCGACCATCTTTGGCCTAAGATGTCTAGCTTTGGAATAATTCCTCAGCTTTGGCTAACCTTGGTTTGACATATGTTAAATAATGTTGGCAGTATAATCGCAAGAAATCCTCCGATAATACAATAGCAGCAGCACAACCTCCTTTGCTTCGACATTTTATTATAGTATCATTATATTCATAGCTATCAAAAAGAATATATGATTTGTTAATATGAAGAAGAAAACCATGGAATGGTGGCTATTGCTAAAAAATCCAGAAGCTTGAAGGGTGTGCAAGTGGGGACCAACAGCAAGACTGCTTAAAATGAAGATATAAAAGAGGGTAAAAAAACAAAAACAAAACCTCTTAGTGAATGCCAAATGCTCTGTACCATAAGCTTAAAGGAGTTGGAGAATTGTGCTACTGTTATGCCTTATGACAATCTTTTTCATGAAACTTCCATTAACAGGTGGTTAGACATTAGCCATTATTGTCCAATCTACCACTATAAGGATTGCTTATTATCCCATTACTAAAGAATATATTCTTAGTATATTCAATTTTTTTCATTTTTTAGGATCCACAAGATAATTAGGTTGATTATTAGAATGCTTACATTGTGAATATACTAAGAATACACTTATTCCTACTACTATGTATGCTAAATTTAATTGGATATATTTAGGGTATGTTAACTTGAAACAAAAATATAAATTCAATAACTAAAAAGAAAAAAAATAAAAAATCTAGTACCAAAATGAAATGCATGGCAAAATTAAAGTGCTATTGGTGCAATAAACCCTTTATTTAAAAATATGTTATTTGATAATAATTATTGTTTAAAAAAAAAGGTGTGTGTTAGAAAACAACCAAGAAGATAATTGAAATAACTAAATAAAATAAAATAACGCTTATCGAAAACAATCAAAACAATAAAAAAAAATTACATCACACATTAAATTAACGAGAACTTATGAATTGAAAAAATCTATTAATACCTATAGCACCAAAAACACAAAACCAAAAATAAAATGAGAAAAACTAGATTTCAAAAATTATCTATGTACCGAAGTTATATATATATATATATATATATATATATATATATATATATATATATATATATATATATATATATATATATATATATATATATAGAGAGAGAGAGAGAGAGAGAGAGAGAGAGAGAGGTGAGAGTGGGAAGGAAAGTCTAACATTTAAGACATTTTTATATCTCACTTATTTTATGAGGTAATAAGGAAAAAAAGGTATTTGACGAGTAAATAAATATCTTTTCACATGATTTTAAAGTGATTTTTAAAAATTATATTTAGATTTTGAAATAAAATTATTAGAATCAAAATGATTCGAAAAGTATAATATTCAATTTGATATAAATTTTAATTGAGAATATAATTGAAAAAGTTAGCTACGATTTGTAATAAGAGATGAGATCAATTTGTCAAAAAAATAAAAATTTTATGGAACTAAGAGAATAGTCAAGTGTGACAACTCTTCTCGAATAGTATTATGAGATGTAAAGTTTAAATTATATCATTCTTGATAACTCTTCTCGAAGAGTATCATGAAATGTAAGATTTGAATTCTCCATTTTAATTTAAATGATGAGAACTCTTATCTGTTGAGGTGTGGACATCATGTCATAGAAAATACGGACTGAACCCCATCCCTGATTAGTTCTCGCAAGTATACGAGCTAATGAAGTAATATAAAATCATTACAAGTTGATCCCATGATGATTGAATGTCTATCCAATTATTAATTCTATTTTTAAATTGTTTAAGAATCTAATATTATATGAGATTTTTTTAAGTAAAAGATTGGAGTCTAGGAATCAAGTAACGCACCTAAGCATTTTAACTAGGTTGACACCTTTTTAGTGTTAACATAATTTTCATATTGTCTAAAATAAAATATATTAAAAAAGAGAAAAGTTATAAAGGAATCAAAAGAACAAATGATCTTAACAAAACCTATAGGTTGAATTCCTACTGTAATCATTATAGATAAACAAATTTCAAAATGAAGGAGCATAATCCCACCAAGCAGTAGAAGAAGCCATAACCCCAAACTCAGTAAGCTAGTCAACAACTGCATTGCCCTCTCTATAAATATGTGAAACTCTAAAATTCATTTGAGAAATGTAGTGAAGACATTGAATCCATCGATGCTTAATTTCCTAAGGGACTTGCTTAGTCTTAGTAGAAAACAAGCTCACAATATAAAAGAGAATCATAATCTAACCAAATAGAGTGCTAACCTTTTTGCCAAGCTATCTCAATTACAAAAATCACAGCCTAAATTTTACCAATATAAGCAAATTCAGTACCTAAGCTGAAAGAAAATACGCCTCTAGGAAAATTAGTAGGAGTAGGAAAGATGCGATCGGCATTAGCAGGCTAGGAGAACCTAAAGTTGAACCATCAGTATTAACTTTGAGCCAATTACTTGGAGGAGGATGCCACGTGATAGCTACTAAAACTGGAGCAGAAAGAGGATGTCCTTGTATGCTTATAAGAGGAAGGATTTGATGCTCATCATCCAAATTAAACATAGTTCCAATATAAAAGAAATTTGTTTCTTTTATGTAGAGCTAAACCATATGAAGTGTCTGATGAATGTTCATAGTTGTTGCCTCAAAAACAACAGTATTATGCATCCGCCATATGACCCAAATACCATGAACAATTATTAAGCGCCACAAACCTGCTAGTTGAGTGTTGAAATGGTGGTCCATAGCAAATATAATCGAATCCAAGAGAGAGATGGATGTATAAATTCGAATGCCAAAAACACGCAAAATACCCTACCAAAGAGCTAATGCGAAACTACATATGGTGAACAAATGTTCTTTGTCTTTAACATGATCAAAACACAAAAAGCAATAGGAAGGATTTAAAAAACCTTTCTTCTTAAGGTTATCATCAATGGGAAGATATCCTAGAATTACTCTCCAATATATGAAGGACCTTGATAGCAGTAAGAATTATTTCCAAGTGAAAGAATGCTAATGGGCTAGAGGCCAAGAAATGTGCAAGTGATTATACATTTGCTTCATTGATACTACAAGAAAATTAATCTATAATAGGAGGAAATCATGTCACTAAATGTATGAAAACCATTATTAAAAATCTTTAATAATGGTAAAATGTCTGTTACGGCCCCTTGTTATTGTCTCTCCTATTAAAGGTAATTAATAACAAAAAATGGTTCCCTTGATCAAATGTAATAATGATGATATGCTAACCGTCATTAAAATGTATATTTAACGATAAAATTTTCCATTACTATAGTATCATGGCCCGACATTTAAGAGATGTTTAATGATGAAATGTCCCCTCATTATTTCAATTTTTCATCTCAATAAATGACACTTAATAATGAATTTTTCTATAATAATAATACAATTTACCTACCACTAAAAATACTTTATTGACCAAATCTCTCTTGCTATATTTATTTTTTCCCTCACCAAATGCCACTTTATCGACTGAAATTCCTCTCATTATATTAATAATTGGCAAATAAAATATAAAGTAGATAATTATAATACATTCCTTCAACTGAAATACTCTTAATTACAAGAGTTATATTTGTTTAAGTACCCATAAAAGGTATATGAGTTCTATAGATACATGAATGTCAAAATATAAAATATTGCTAAAGTTTAATCTTTAACTTTCTATTGCCTAGTATTAATAAAGTTTCATAATCAAGGATGATGTGCTACCAATTAACAACCCAAAAAAATGCTAAGTCAATCAATTATTTTTCCTTGTCAATTTTTTTTTTTATCACAAGCAACCTACAAAAAATAAAACAAAATATATACATTAGCCTTTAAGCTTAATAAGAAATAATAAATATAAAAGTTAAAATAATAATGAAACCTATCTATTTGACAACATATTAACAAAAATTACATAATGACAATAAGGACATACCAAGAAGCAAAAAAGGACCTCGAAAATGTGTCAAATGGATTTAAGCATCATCCTAAAACAAGGACAAAAAAACCATAGTAAATTATATCAATTAAAAAAGAAAATATCCAAAATCTATCAATGAGAAAAGCAATAAAGTTAGAATTAGCAATTCACAAGCTATTGAACAAAAGAATTGAAATAGGCTAAGGTAGCAAAAAGAAGTCTTGTGAATTAAAAATTGAATCCAACGACAAGAAAAGGCTATCATGCCAAATATAAACCTTAGCTAGCAATTCTGAAATCAAATAAACTTCAAGTGACCCAAAAACAACACTTATAAATAACCAAAAATTAGATAAACCACAAAAAAAAAAAACAAAAAAAAAACAATTAAAGCCAACTAGGATATAGAAAAGTAAAGGCTAGAGTCACACATTTCATAACAAAGGAGTCCACAAGCAATGATCTAATAATTAATAATAATGCAATTCCACCCCTCTATATAATGCTTTTATTCTAACCCCGACCCTCCTTTTACACTGATTAATGTAAACCATTAAAATTTGCATTGACGTCATATTTGGTTGATATTGTTAGCTCCACTAGCGGTCACCATTAAGGAAAAATAAAGAGCTCATTGGACTAAAGAGAATTAGAATAATAGTAAGTATAATAATGTTTTTAGGGCATAATCCTGGATCAGAATTTAAGAAGTGCCAAGTACTCTGAACTCCTTTTTCAAAATGTGGGAAACCCACTACCAACTAAAATCTTCCTAAGTGCATCAATAATGACAAAAAAATCTTAACAAGTATATGAACCATATACTAGCAAGTCTTATTGGAATTATGAGAGAGAAAAAAGAATGGTAATGTTACAAATTAAGACATTGAAGCTACCTGATAATGAGAATAGAATGTTCTTTTCCTTGTCGATATTATAAACTAACACCCAGGATTCATGATGTTGGACAAAATAATTGGTAAACACTAGGAAACAACCTTAATCATATATGTGTGATAGTGCGCGCGCGCATTGAACTTGGGTTATTTAATTAGAAAAATAATTTTTTGTAAAATCGATTATCATATGTCTAAAATAACCTTAGAATGAAAATATTAATTTGATATAAAGAATATTTAAGGATACATACCTACGATACTGAAGATTGGCAAGTTCAAGCCTCTAACAAGATAAGATGCAAAGTAAAACTTGTGTCCTTTGATTGTTGCGTAGTCTTTGAGTGTTTAAAATCTGGTTATATTTTATAGATTTAAACATAAAAAATATAAAAATAGTTGCAAAACTAGTAATATAACAAAATTTAAAAGAAAAGCCATAAAAAAAACTTTTGCTATGGGCAATAGCAGTTTTGATAGTGTCAATCAGAGATTGTCTTGTTGCTGCTTGATTGCCCATGGAAATCACTGCTGATAAGAATCTCTCCATGGTGTGCGCCATCCTATCTTTAAACTCAATTTTTTCACTTATTCATTTTACTCTGCATCAACAGCAGACAATCCTCGTTGCCCAAGAGAAAAAAATCAACAGAATAATAACAATAAAATAGAATTCTGATTATTGAATAACTATAGCAACAATAAAATTACCAAAAGAGAATCTGTTTAAAATTCAGTTGAATATATCACAATAACATTATCTCATTGAAAAGTTTTAATCGACTATAACACAATGGCATTAGCTTATTTGATAATAAAGAAATGATTAAAAAATAAAAAAGAAATCACCAAAAAAGTATGTGAAAATTTAGACGGATGAATCAGACTCTATTGCACCAATGCATAAAAAACTAAAAAAAAAAAAAAAAGTTGTCTTCATGCTGAATAGAATAAGAATTTTTGCATTTCTCCATCTTGTATAAAACAAACATACATATACAAATTGAGAGAGAATTAAGAAACACTTTCATGGATTAATCCATGGAATAAAAAACAAGAAGGCCCACTAATTAACCATGGAAAAAGAGATAAAGGACCTCAAGTTACCGCTACATAATGAATCAGCCATAGCCCATACCACGGTATCTACACCACTTGTACATTCTTGATCATTTTCACGTATGTCTTCACTTGCACTACTTTACTATGGCCAAACACACAAGCAGCAAAACATATAATCAAAAAACACCAACAACAAAATATAATAGGAAGTAGCAAAAACTTAAAATAGACAATTCACCAAATTCAAGAAACTGAAACAACAATAGCTGTTGTTACCATGTTATTAAAATAGAAAATTGTAGAGTGTGTACCTGCAATATAAGAACAAGAAATGGAATAGAAACAATAATACAAGAACAAGGCTGAAAAATACACACTCAGAAAGCCATTAAATTGCATCATTTTCATCTCAAAGCATATATTAAGATTTTGCTTTAAACATATTTCACCTTTGTCATATGAACTAGATGGTCTTTAACATCTTCAAGGTCATTATCTGAAAGATCAACTCTTTACATTGCATCCTTGACACAAAAGATAGAAAGAAAGAAAGAAAGAAAGAAAGAAAGAAAGAAAGAAAGGTAGAAGGCATCAGATTGCATAATATTATGCAGTTTATACTTGCATCTGAATCATTGTACAAGTTTAAACATGCCAATACTTACAATACTAAACCTCCACAGAGTTACTGGGATTGCACATGTACACACACAAGAACTATTGCACATTTTCAGGTTATTAATTCTGCAAAATATAGCAATAATAGAAAAACAAGGGACTCATGAAATAGTTAATGGACGTAGCAGCATAATATACAATAATTATAATTCTGCACATTAGTCTTTCAATAAAGCACTAGATAGAGCAAATCATCATTAGAGAAATTGTGTTAAAATTGTACTATCAAAATATATACTTACTCTTTATAAACAGAACAAAATGAACATAAATTAGAGAAATTTTTTTTCCTAAATACTGAATAAAGACAAGATAATGGTTCTTCTCTTGAATTCAAGATAATTTTATCTAAATCTAAAATACCTATCAATGAATCAAGATTCACCTCCCAATATAAAATTAAGACAAATAAAGATAATTCATTTACCCGAGTAATGTACTACTAGGCATTTAAACTTGTAATTTTAGCTCTAACCTCCACAATTTTAAACTTTACTCGCTCATTCACTTAAATGCTTAGTGTGGAGATCAAAGTAGTAAGTGATTTACATAAATAATCAATAAAGCACATAGTTTTGGTTTCATTCGTAGCGATTAAAAAAATCCATAGCATGTGTAAATAAAAAAGTTATTAGCCCATAAATTTTTACAAATAAAGAATCAAAATCAAACTAAATTAAGAATCATTCAATCAGAAAAATCAAAAAAAAAAAAAAAAGAAGCAAACTTTGCAATCTTTAAATAACAAAAATGTAAACAGAATTAGAGAAGAATGGAACATGAAAATAAATTAAAAAAAACTTGTGGAGAGCAACCAACTACTGAAATTTCGTTGAAGAAAAACCAGAATAAAGATAACAAGAAGCATGTTGTAGTTTCTCTTCTTTCTCTGGCAACCTAATTTAATGAAGATGATGTCATTTTCTTTTTCCCCCAGCACTATCCAACTCCGACTCGAAACTGATCTAGTCTCTGCAAATCCAATTCTTCTCGGTCAAAACCTACAACAAAGCTCTAATAGGAATTGAATCCACTTTTTAAACTAATATCTTTGTTACTTTAAGGCTTTAATTTACAACTTTAGTAATTGAATTTTCTCTAAGCAGTGACAGAAATAACTTTACCAACATCAATAGTAATGTACAACTAAGACATAAAATGAGTCTAAGCCAATCAATCGAGAAGCGGAACCAGCCAATAGTCAAGGAAGAGGTGCATTTGGATGGTCATAAGAAGTCCTGGGAGTAGCGGTTTGCCTGGGTCGGATAATCTTGCTGCTAAATCGGTGCTGGGAGGTGCGGTGAAGCATGGTGGACATTTTGGTGAGTGGGAGAAGCAATAAAATTTAGAGTTATGTTTGGGTTTTGTTGGTTTGAGAGGAAGAAAAAGGAAATTTTTTACATATATTTTTTTATTGTTTGGGTTTTAGAGGGAAAAGCCCAAATGAAAAAAAGTTCCCTCTTTCATTCTTTTTTTCTATTTGGAAATTCCCTCTTTATTGTTATTGTTGGTAAAACCTACAAGATTTATACGAAATTTTATAATAATATTTATTTCAATATGAAATAATAATTATTTAAATTTCAAAATAAATGTTTATAAATTAAAACTACTATTTTTAAAAACAGTATTACTTTTTTAGGAATAAAATAAATATTAATTAATATTTTTAATAGCTATATATCATGATTAAATTAAAGAAAAAAAAAAAGAGTTGTAGAGAGTTAGGGTTAGACAAGAAGATCATATGTTTGTATCAAATTTTTTTGCCAATAAATAAAAAATAAATAAATTCTCTCAAAAAAATAACAAATTGATAAATAAAATAAAGATTTCTTGTTTTGGGTTTGATGGAAAATTTTTGGCACTAATTATTTAACCCAATAATTATGAGCTTAATATCATTAATGGCTAAATAAAATCCATCATTAAAAGTCATGATTTTAAGCGAATAATGATGGGCTAACACATCAATTATGATCAAGTAAAAAATCCATCGTCAAAAAGCATGTCTTTAATGAGGAAAAATTTATATCATCATAAAATGAGTAAAATCTATAGTTTTAGTGAAAAATTTTTCATACTCTCACTAAATTTCGTCGTTATAAATTATTTTCTTGTAGTTTGAGTAGATTCCATCTTTCACTGTAGTTCAAAGATAAATATCATGCACATCTTTAATAGGAGAAATAGTTGAAATATTATTCATAACACTAGCATTGCCAATATAAGGTAAAACCCATCGATCATTCACCAAAAAATTAGAAATAGAATCCCTCAATTTTCATTGCTCATAAAACATAATAAGAAGTTGATTTACTATCATTAGAGAGACTCAATCATCTATCTAGAAATTCAATTGACTTTTTGAACCAACTAACCAAAAAATATCTATGAAAAAAGCAAAATAAATGTGCTCAATCGACAACCAAACCAAAGATTGAAAATAGCTTTGCAATGGAGTACTTGAAACATGAAGGAACCATTCCTAAAGAACTGACATAAGAAAATTAAAAGCAGAACTAACCATTTTCGAAGCTATCTTGCTAAGCTTGGTATCATTAAGAGCAAATAACTGCTTGATGCCTACACCACCTTCTTTAATAGGAAGAAAACAATGCCACCAAGGAGCAGTAACCAATTTTCTCGCATCAACTGATCTAGACCAAAGGAAATCGTACATGCATCGCTCCATGTATGAAATAAGTGAACTAGGCCATTTATAAATGGCAAAAGAGTGAAGGAGTCAGCTAGTGATGATAGACTGAATAAAAGTTAACCTTCCCCCAAAAGATAATGAATTTCCCTTTCGTTTAGAAAATTTTAAGCAAATGTTAGCTATAGGCTTTAACCATTTCTTTTTTGGAACACTAACAAACAGGGGAGCCCCTAAATTAAAAAATGGCAAAGAGCCATTACGCAACTCTATAATCGTATGCAGCTTGTCAATTTGGCTATTAGAAATAGCTAACTCATAACAACTTTTGGACTTAGACCAATTGACCTTCTGATAAAAAAAGCTCTCCATAAATGTTAAAAATGTCATGGATGGCTCTAAGGTTATGAATAGTAACATTCCCAAAAAGAAGAACATCATTAGCATAAAGGAAGTGAATTTGAAAATAAGCATTTCTAGTCTTAAGCATAGGCTTAAAATCACCCTTAAAGACTCTAAAAGAAATCAACTTGCTAAGAAAATCCTCAGCAAGAAAAAAAGAAGAGGAAATAAAGGATCCCCTTGCCTTACCCCTCTGGAATAAGAAAAGTAACCTTGATCCTTACCATTGAGCAAAACAGAGATTCTAGATGATGAAAATAAAGTCAAGATACAATCATTAAAGTGTAAAGAAATCCTAAAAGCTTTAAAAACATCCAAAAAAAAATCCAATCCACTGTATCGAAAGCCTTACGAATATCCACTTTCATGGCCATGCTACCATGAAAACATGATTTGTTAAGAAGATTAATGATGTCAGAAGCACAAGTAATATAATCAGTAATATTGCAATTTTGAGAAATCTAAGCTCCTGATAACAAATAATTTAATAAGCCACATCAGCCAGGTGATTAACTAAATTTTTTGTTATAATTTAAAAGCTAAAGTTGCTAAGAACTATAGGGCGATATTGCTCTATAGAAATAGCATTTTTAACCTTAGGAATTAAAACCATGAAGCTAGAATTAAAACATGTTCTCAGCATTCCTAACTTGAAAAAGCTACAAGCAACAACACAAACATCAATATGAATAATATCCCAAAATGTTTTATAGAAGATAACTGTGAATCTGTCAGGCCTAGGAGCACTCTGGGCATCCATATTAAAAATAGTAGATTTGATCTCATTAAAAGAGGGGCAAAGGACCAAATTTAAATTCTCATCTTCTATCACTATAAAGGGAATAACAAATTTGATCAAATTAATATTTGAATTCACTAAAGCGTCAAATTTAAATAAATGTTAGCAAAAATCAATGACATATTGTTCATTAACTAGTCTATCCTCAACAATATTGCCATTATTTACAACTGATGAATACCTTAAGTGGGCTTTCTCCTAGCAAAATGCTAATGAAAGAAAGAAGAGTTCCTATCACCAGTAGCCAATCATTTAATACAGCTTCTCTCCTTAAGGAAAACCCCTTTTTGATTAAGAAAATTATCTAATTTTGCATGAGCATTAAATTCACATTTCTGGAGATCATAAAAAACACCCTAAATGGAAATTTCGGATTGAATTTCTTGAAGAGCAACAATAACCTTATCAATATTAAAATCAAGATTGCCAAAAACTTAGTAGTTCCAAGTTTTAAGAACCTCTTTAGCCTTTTAAGTTTCTCCCCTAGTAGCTGCATAGGGTGAAGGTTATTAATCTAAGAGGACCAAGAAGTATAAATTACCTCATAAAAAGAAGGATGGGTGAGCCACATTACTTGAAACCAAAACTTGAAAACCAAAGTATCTTCATACGAGAATCGAAGGAGAAGGGAAGAATGATTCGAGTGGTACCTTAGTAAAACTGTGTAAGTGATCCAACTATTAAAGAATTAGAAATTTCTTAGAGCTCTATTTAATCAGCTTTCTATCTGTTGACTGCTAACACAATCGTTACACCAAGTAAAAAAACACCACGAGAGGTAATGTCAGAAAATAAACAATAATCAAGAAAAGAATGAAACTCTTGATAAAGGGCTAAAGCAGGAGGTCATCCCTTTTTTTCATAAGCACCCAAGATAGTGTTAAAATCTTTAATAGCACACCAACTAAAATCTTGATTAAAATTAGACAAGTCAGTCTATAAGTCCCTTCTACATCTATGTTAAACATTACCATAAATGAACGATATTCTTTACATAACATTAACATACATAATCTCCATAATAATATATTGCAAATGAATATGAATAAAAGATGGAGAAGGAAGGCAAGTTTTACTAAGAATTCAAATAAAAGTAGTATCTAAACCATTATAAGCAATGAAAGAAAAATTCAACTATTCTAAAAAAATTGAAAAATAGCATCAAAAGCAACCATAAGTTCAACTAAATAAAGTTAATTCGAAGAAAAATGCTGACAAATAGAATATAAAGTGCATTGAGTATTTGCATTACCCACACCATGACAATTCCAAGAAAGAATCTTTATAAATTAAGCTTGACAAGCATTCTAGCTACCCTTTTAGAAAATGTAGCTTTGTGTTTCTCATGTGAACTCTGCGATTTTTTATGTCAGACAATGCTCCAATTTTCATTCTCTTCTATAGCATCAACCCATAAAAATAATGTGATGTTCAATATCATTAACTTGAGCAGCATCATTTTCTAGATCCTTTTGTTTAGAATTGGTCTAATTAGCCTTTGAATTCCTATAATATGAGCCTAAAGCATTATTATCTTCCAAATTCCCATGCTTCGAGCTTAAAGCATTTATAGGTAAAGGAATTGCAACATCTACATTCTTGGTCATAAACGTGGCGTTTAAAGGATCAGGTAAAATAATAGAATTATCAGGCAAAATGGCTCCATCCTGAAGTATATTTAGGTCAACAACATCATATACGATAGTCTGGTTATGGTCTTAACCCTTGTCTTTACCGTAGAAGTTAAGTTTGATTACAAGTGTTTGAAAGCATTATTAATCAGAACATCATCAACTTTGGCTTCCATACATTCTAGTTCATCATGCTTATAAACTTTAGAGCGATTATTATTAGATTTAACAACCTTTTTATGCAAACGACAATATAAAAAAGAATGCCCTATATTATAGCATAACTTGTAAAAAGCTAGAAGCCTCTCACATACAACCTCAATAAAGAAACTATTACCCACTCATTCAATCAAAAGAGTATTAGGTAATGGAGTAAACAAATCAATATCCACTCATTCAAACCTTATATGCTTGACAATTTCTTTTTAAGATCATCAAGTTTCCATGGTGCTTCTCCTTGATAAAGGATAATTTGGGCAATCAAAGCATTCTTATATCGCTCTAACTATTGTTCATATATTGTTTGATTGATTTTTATGGCAATATATTCTCCTTTGTTAGTCTGAAGAGAATCTACTGACAATGACTCCATAGATGGTAAAGATTGCAAAGTTTCGATGATCGCCTTCGTGTAGGTAGTTTTTTCAAATGGTTTATCAAAAGATTTAGGGATAGAAAAAAAATCTTGATGATTGAAATAATCTATAATAAAAGAGGGGTGGGCCGAACAAGAACACTAGACATATTAGAAAAAGATAGCCTAGTGCCACCATTTGGCTAATGGAAAAGCAAGAGGGAGAGAGTTAGCATTAGATACTTAGTTAATATTTCTTTGATCTATTATCAAATCTTATGTGAATAATAATTGCTAAATTCTAATAGCCAAAATGAAACTAAATAATAAAATCAAATAATTTAAATTTTAACAAGCAAATGATATAATAGTGTTAGGGATTTTATCATTATATTTTAATTAAGCTGATTATAAGAAATTAGTCTTCTTTCTATTGTAATTATTGTTGTGAAATTTGGGTTAATTTCCACCAATAATTAAATCACCTTAAGAACTACTACACAGGTGACTAAAGTGTAAACGATTATACTAAAAAATCACGCCAAGGTATATTCCCAAGAAAGAGTTGAGGGGTTACAATGGTTCCACTTAAAAATTACTTTCCTTAGATAGAATTTTACCAAGACAAGTAATTTTAATAGCACAATAATGAACAACAACTATACCAGACAATAGCAATTAAATAGACATAAAAGAGAACACCAAAATTTAACGAGGTTCGGTTAATTATGCCTACGTCCTCGAACACTATCCAAATAATATTTTACTATATGAGGAAATATTACAAAAGAGAGAAAAAATACAAGTGCCTAAATATATAGGAGAGGCAATTTTTTAATGATTTTAACTAAAGGGGGGAGGAGTCCTTTTATAGGCAAAGGACTCCTCCATATTCTTACAAAATCCCAATGTGGGATTTTGCCAAAACAACAATTATTAGAGCTTCAAAAGTAGTAATTAATCTTTATCAAGTAAAAATTACTTAGTTTATTTCTAACCATGAAAAGACTTCAATTAACTCTCATTAAATTAAAATCTAATCAAGTTTAGCAATTAAATCATGAAGCACAACCAATGAAAATTGACATGAATTAAGCTATCTTTAGACTTAAATCAAATCAACAAGCATTCATACTTCTATTAAGATTAATATTTCTCAATAATTAACCTTAATTAAAAAAATCAATTATGAATGGTCAAATCATAAACAATTAAGCTTAATGAATGCTTAATGCAAATTAAAAGAAAAATCAATATATAAATCAAGTTAAATTAAAATAAGTTCAACAATCCTCAATATAAATAAAATTAACTAAACATAATATTTATCATGTTCTCAAATCCAAAAATAAAATACATGAAGAACTTAGAAAAATAAATAGGAAAGAAAGAAAAACCCCTTACTTTCCAACTCTTAATTTCAGCCATTCCTCTTATCTAGAAATTCTTTTCCATCAATCTTTTTTGCTCTCCCATCCTACTACCTTAATAAAATTCTACTTTCTAGTAATACCTTCATACCCTTTTTTTTCTCGAGTAATGCCTTCCCCTCCTTCATAAAATTCTTCCTCTAATATATGTCATCTTCTTCTTTCTTTCTTTCTTTCTTTCTTTATTTATTATTGTTTTCTTCATAATTGCATGTTTCTCCATCATAGCATGTTTCCTCATAATTGCATGTTTTTTCCATAGTTGCATGTTTTCTCATAATTGTTGTCTTTTTCCTGTATCGAGAGCAATTAAACAAAGCATCCCATTTTTTTTTTTCAAAGCATAGTAAAGAAATAAATGATAGTAAAATAAAAAAATAAAAATAAAATAATAAACAATTTAATATGCACCAAATCAACCTGAAAAGAATTACATTTAACACATAGTCAATCCGGCTCCCCTTCTTGTGTTGAGAATTAACCATTTCATTTAATTTTTATTTTTTAAAAAGGAAGGCTAATGTTACAATATGTCTTAAAGCGTGCTTTGCTAATGCTTGTTTAAGTTTCTGCTCATCGTGCTGAAATCATAGGGCAGCAGCTTCTTGCTCTTTAATTCCCATTTGAAGCTTCACAAATCGTACACAATTCTTTCTGTGAAATTGACATCTTTAATGGGAGATTCTTACAAGGGCCGAAGTCATGCGCCACATAATTTCATGCAGCGTCTATGCTAATATGCACAATATAGGACTGTTTTTACTTGAACGGATTATTAATTAAAAGGAATTTGGTAGTTACAGTGGGGTAACAAATGTACATTAATTATCTAATCCTACATTAATCATGAAACGCAGGATGATATGTTAGACATTTAGTGTTTTTTTTTAAAGGTTTTATTCATTTAAATATTTCAGAAATTTATTCAGATAAATATAAAAAATGCACTCAAACTTTTCTGAAAAAATATAATTTTAGTTGACTCATAAATTAGTCCAAAAATATTTTCAGTTAACTTAGGATGACCGAATTTGTAAAGAAAAAGCACCAAAAAAAAATCATTTGTCAAAAGAAAAAAAGATTGCTTAATATTTATATAAAAAAAGGATTGGTTATAAAGTAGAGAATATTTAATTGATCATATGACACCAAGGGTTCCCCAAACACTTTAGTGAGAAGAACAAAATTTTCATCCAATGAAGTATTCAGGGGAACTGTAGAGAACACCTGATGTTATTTGATTCAGGTTTTTTATTTTTTTTTTAGCTGCAATGCTATGGTTTGCTTGAATTAATGGAATTGGTAGTAGCTAGCTACTTATAATGAGTAGCTCTGAGTGAAACTAGACGCGAATGCGGGCTAAATTGAAGAATAAAAGTAAAACTGAGAGATGGGATGGGATGGGATGGGATTCTAGGAACCTTGTAAAATTTGTAGTAGTAGCAGTACATATTCTTATCACATACGTGGAAAGCTTACGAGCATGGACACTGAATCAATTATATGGATAGATAGACTAATAATAACGTATATCCTCTCAACTGAGCTGTGCATGTGCATTAATTTAGCATTCACAAACCGTTGAAGTTGAACGTATATTTTTGTTTTTAAAAGAAATGTATTTTGGAAGTCCTCAAGATGATATTCTGATGTTACGATAAATCCCTCTACCCTATTGGTTAATCATGAAGGAAGCTTCCCTGGTAGAGCTGCTATAAGATAAGCTCTTTTTCTGCAAATTTCCTAATAGGAAGAAGTAATGGCAGGCAGAACGAAAGCTATTCCAACCGAAGCCTATTTAGCCTACTTACTGCTTGACCTACTTACCGAATGCCAAAGCAAGGAAATCCTCTATTCCATAACTTCTGCTTGTCCTCGCTTGCCCACGCTTAGCACGCATACATGTGATTCTTCTTCTATTGCCTAGAATCTCCATAGATTTTTTGGTTCTAAGTCCGTATGAGCTCATTAGTGTCCTTATGAATTTATAAGTGTTCGTATATCATAAATATACATCTTATATATGTATGGTATATAAGTATATAGATGGTGATATATGTCACTATATACGACATCTGTATTGTATGGCTACATATTAAAGATAAAAAAATTTTGGTAATTTTTTATTTTTATCCATATACTTTTTTTTTATGGTCCACTAAAAAGGGGTATAAAAAAAAATAATAGCGACATACTATAAATATTGCTACATGTCACATTTAACATTTTCCTATGTATATAATGTGGCTAACACACATTTATATATTTCATCCTCAAGAGGCAACCTTGTTCTAAAGTTGCTTGATCTTAACATGCAGAAATTTGCATAACTTAAAACCAGGATCAGAATCGGTAAGGGGAAAAAATGATGAATGATGTGCATTTCCTTTTAATCATTATCTAATGGAATTGAATGTTAATTAAAAATAGTAGATATTTCAAATTAAACTTTATTATGTTTTCTAAATTAATAATTTTTGTGGAATTCTTTTTGAGGGAATGAATTAATAATTCTTAGTTTCTAATTTTTTTTTTTGAGCATGGCCTATTAGCTTTATAAGGAAAGAGAGTTAGGGAGATGCGGTTCGAATCTTAATTTATGCTAAATGTTTTAGTTCTGTGATAGAATATTATATCATTGCCTTCTATATAAGTTAAGCAAACAAAGCTTTAAAATTTAAACTGTACACAAGTGGCAAAAATATTGAACATGAAGATTTTAAAAAAAAACAAAGGAATTTTCAATTTAAGAAAATGGATAATTTATAATTTAAATATTTTTTTTCCTTTTAGGTGCTATCGTGGAGCAATTGTTTTTGATAAGTTAGGAAATCATACGATCTTAATATTAATGGATAGCATAAAAAAGGTCAATTCTTTCCTTTTAAATCAAGAACAATAGAAATTAAACTCTACACCTTATTATGCCTTTGAAGAGAAATTATCATTTGACTACTCTTTATTAGCATCGTGGAGCAATTTTAATATACTATGTTATTTTTTGATACATTGGAGAAGCCAAATCTATGGGATATATATATAAATAAATAAGGAATAACCCTCCTCTTTATTACGGCAGAAACAATCTTTCTCTTTGTAAATCAGTCACCATAAATATCAGTGAATGAAGAGATTCAAATTGGAGACTTTTTCTATTTGTTACACCGCACAAAATGTCAGGAGGAGGCATGGTGAGTCATTAAAGTAAGGACTTGCTTGCTAATACAATCATCATTGTAATTACTATACATATATATCATCAAATGACAGCAGGAGTTCCCCCAAACACTTCAGTGTAAAACAACATTTCCGTGTGTTTGGAGAGTAGTAGTTCACAATGAAGTGGTCAGGGGAACTCTAGGGGACACTTCATATTATTGTCGCCGACTATTTTTTCTATTTCGTGTGCACGAGGACATGGCTATGAGCCATTTTATCTATATATGAGACCCTCTAGTGCTTGCATTGCAAACAGGCACTTATAGATGTACTAGAACTACTCGTGTTCTCAGTTTGGCTGTCCTCGTCAGTATAGAGAACACTGACAAGATGGCTATCGGTGGCGAACCTAGACGCAACACTGGACTGTCTAGAGAAAACGACGACCCTTCTCACTGCAATCTTTGTCCTTCTTTTCTTTTTCAGACTTTGTCAATTACGATTCTAGTACATATATACAATGTCATTTTGTCACAAATATATATATATATATATATATATATATATATATATATATATATATATATATATAGATATAGATATAGATATATATGCTTCCAGTTGGCATTAATCTGAAAAGCACATCTTTGAATTGATATAGATTTCTTAATCATATGCAGACCCATATGAAAAGGCTAAAAAAATTGTCACCAGTGTTTTGATTATTTCATCTTCCGACTGTGGGCTCTAGGTCTACAAATTGCAGTCCACATTTAATTTCCACAGACTTTAAGGGTAAAAATAAAATTCAAAAATAGATTACAAGAAAATTCGAACCCTACCCGTTGTAGTACCCTTAAAGATGAGTGACTACACTGCTATTTCACTCACAAAGCCAATATCAACTTCTTATGTTACTTACATCCTACTTTGAAAAAAATGCAGCTCTGAAAATTCAAACCAATAATTTCATGAAGGAAAGAGTTTGATATCTCCACTAGGGTAGAATGTTGATTAATATAGATTTTTTGGTGCCGTGCAATTATGAAATGTCTCCTCATATTTGATTTAAGATTAATTTTTGTTCATTTTTCATGGCTGGAGTTGACCCAAAAAATATTGATTGATTAATATCCAATATACTGTTGGCTCGTTCCAAATTACAATTTCTTGGCTCGATTGAAAGCAATTACAATTGACATTAATTGCAGCTGTTACAGTAGGATTGTGTATAGTTTACTAATTATTTGTGATATAATTGCCGATTTTAACCCTGTAGAATATAGATCTTGAATTGAAATAGAAGTGCATGTTTGTCATCTCGCTCAAAAAGATAGAGTGAGAGCACAAAGAAGAAAGAAAAAAGTTGAGAAGAGATAAGACCTTAGAGATGCAAAAACAGAAAGATTGAGAAGGCTTGTGACCACTAATGCTCGATGGCGATATCTTTCCCGTACCTCCCTATTCAATTCCATAATTCAGACCAGGTTCAATCTAACAAATTTGTGGAATATAATCCTTTTATCTTTTGCAAAAGAAAAAATGTTCACTAATGTTAGTGATTAAATTTGTCACATCTAATATATGTGTTATATTTTTATCAACCAATTGCAAAATACTCAGACTACAACTCATACATTCAAAAGTTAAGAATAATTCAAAAATTAATATTTTTCATAAGATTCCTTCCAAAGTAAAGGCTTTAGGTCCACTTTCAAAGGTTTTATGTCCACTTGCCAAAATTCATCCATTCGAAAATTTTAACCTAATTCATCTATGTATCAAATTACGTAATTATATGGTCCCGCCTGCAACGTTCACTATATATATGAGCACAGGAAGCACGAATTACTGTCGAACACAGAAAAAATCAAATGAAAAGGAAGAGAAGGAAAAAAAATAAAATTAAGAGGGCGTCAGATGTTCCCTGGAGTTCCCTTGACCACTTCATTGGGTTGGCTATTTTCATGATCCCACTGAAGTGTTTGGGGGAACTCTGGGGGGCCATGTGACACACAGAGATACATACATACATATATATATATATATATATATATATATATATATATATATATGTTTATTGACATTTTTCTTTTTATCAATTAATTAACGTCAACTCCTTGCATTGCATTGCCCACACAAGTTTTCAGGAAAAAAGAATTCTTGCATTGTTTTTGCTTTTATTCCATAATGAAGTTTTCTTGCTTCCCGGGAAGTAAAAGAACTGCTGCAATCTGCTGTTTCTAACAAATATTTATCAGGTTAGTCCAATCAAAATATGCTTGTCATTCCCTATGGTACCTAAAAGGAAAATAAAATCATCAAACTAGTAGCCGTTCTTAGAAATCAATCCTAGTTGCTACACCTATGATATTGTAATATCCATCAGATAATTCCATAATGCATTAGTCACCTCAATCAGAAGTAGTTGTTTTGAAAATTAACATTATAAATTAAGTTTGCAAATGATGTTTTTGTTTTTGTAAACATCAGCAAGAGAGATTTTTTAATAGAAATTGTGGGTTTGAACAGTGGATTTGTGATGTGTGTAATTTTTACATATGTTGTTAGTTGAATTAATGTTTATTTTTTAATAAATTTAGGTTTAATTAGGAAAAGTTTTGGTTTAGAGATTTATTTAGGATTTATAATGTTTTGGCTCAATTTTAGTTAAATTAGAAATATTTTCAAGTTTTAATTATTATTTCTCTTTTGTAGGTGTAATTTTGAATAATGATTCACTACAATAATTGTTACCTATAGTTTCATAATGATTTGTGGCTAAATCTATAAAATTTTATAGCCAAATGTTTTAGCTATAAAAATAAGTTTCATAGCTTGCCGTAGCAAGAAATGGTGTGGTTAAAAGTTAGCAATGAATTTTGAGTGTTATGTAGCTATTTTTCATATTTTTATCTATATAACTTATGATAATAAAAATAATTATAAAAAATATTAAATTTAATTACGACATAAACATAAATTGATACAAATTGTGTAGCAAAAAATGTTAATTATTAGCCACAAAAGTATTATTTTGTAACAAATAAAATATATATGCAGGATATATATATATATATATATATATATATATATGAAAAGAAAACTGATAATTTCTTTTTTGGATAGAAAAAAAGAAACAAATGATTTATATTTATAATAGGAAGGAAAACTTTTTTTATTGTTTTTTTTTTTCAATCTGAGATTAAAACTTTTTAGTTTCACATTTGTATTATGTTAATTAGGCACAATTTTATTTCAAAATATATATATATATATATATATATATATATATATATATATATATATATATATATATATATATATATATATATATATATATATAGCCACAATTTGATTATTGCAGCAAAAATTTTATAAAACTACTACAAATTATTATTGTGGCTAATAATGTGATGCGGACATCGAAGAGCAAACAATTCAATTTCTAGAAAAATATGAAAAATTGTAGTGGCAGTTTTGTAATTATTGGTAACGTTGGAGTTTTCGCTTTTGGTGAATCAGGAACCCAATTTGATTGGAAACGGTCCAACAATCCGAAGTCACAAGCTTTGCTTGTGGGCTCTATTGCTTTTCTGGGTAATTCTATCATTTAAGCTTTTAAAAAGACAATTTTATGTTTTAGTTGTTTTAAGATTCATTTTTCCTATGCTGTTTGGAATTGTTTATAGGGTTTTTTTTTTCTATTTAAAGCTATTGTTTTTGGTCTTGGACGATGTTATGAATAATAGAATTTGAATCCTTTTCAAATTTTTTCAAAATTCTTTGAATTTTGATGCCTATATCTTGAATTTTGAGAATTACAGGCTATAGACAATTAGTGATTGGTAGTTATAATCGTTAATTATTGTTTATCACTTTTCCACTACGTTATAATATACTTTAGCTATCAATCTATTTGTTTTGTAGCTAATATTGTCTATTATCCACAACATTGAATATCGTGGCTACAATTTGACCATAAAATAATTCATGTTTATGGCTAATTGATATTATTAGCTATGACCTTAATTTTTATCACCAATTATCCATGGCTAAATAAATATACAATAAATATTTTAGCTATATAACTTTTGATGCATGTGACTAATAAGTACAATTAGCTACAAAAATGTAATTTCTATGACTATAAATTACATTTAGCCATACTTTTTTTTTTATCTATGGCAAATTTTTAGCTGTATGTATGAATTGTAGTAGTCAGAAAAAAGCACGCCAACCGCTAGATCAAATTAAATGGAAGCACACCACAATATATATGCTATAACAAATAGAAGCTTAATCAATAACAAATCAGTTCCCCAAAACAGTTTAGTTGGAAAACTGGATTACCTAATCCCATTGAAGTGTTCAAGCGAACTCCAGGGGACACCTGATGCTATCATATTCAATCTTTGCTCAATGATTGAAGGAAATCTAACTATTTATGGTCAGTAATTTATAATGAAATTGGACATAAATACGATCTTACCGGGAAGGATATTGAAGTGAGTGGTTGTATTCCATTTTTTTATACCTTTTATTTCTCTGATATAATGTCGATCCATATATCTATATATGTAGCCTTTCATTTTCAGCTTCTTGATCCCTACAATGCTAATCTTGTAGAATTTATGGTGGTCTATTCTTATCATATACATGTGTTGATGCACTCTCCACAAATGAAGGTTTGCTAGGTTGAGCATTGACATTGAATTCATGATATAGATAAAACAGGGCCACACACACATATATTTTGTAACAATTAAAAAGCAATGGCATTACCTAAAAAAAAAAAGCAATGGACCATTCATATATACGACTATTTTGTTAAGTGGTATAATCTTAAAAGCAATCTTTAATGTAATGCCCTAGTTCACCACTGAACCCTTAACTGATGAAGTGGTATTTTAGTATATCAATTGAGTAACATAAAGTACACATAAATAAGAGATTACAAGGTATCATGATAAGCTATAACCACTTTAACAAGTTTTCTATAAAGTATCAAACTCTATCACTAAAACAATGATAACTACATTCCCTTATCATCCTCCCTTAAGTTGAGCTAGGTGAGGAATGATAATTAACTTGTTACAAAAATTCTAGAATTTGGCTTTGGATAATAGTTTCGTTAGGACATCTATGATTTGATCCTGAGTTGAAATGTATCAGACTTGTAACTATTTCTGATGCACTTTATCTCTAACAAAGTGAAAGTTAATTTTCAAATGCTTGGAGCGAGAGTGGAAGATTGGCATGGTAGTGAGATATGTTGCGCTCAGATTGTCGTACAAAATGGTAGGTGGTGGAGGTAAAAAAAAGACCAATTTCTGCCATTAACAACTGAACCCAATCAACTTCAGTGACAGTAGATGCAACAACGTGATATTCTACTTCTGTAGAAGATCACATGACAGTTCACTACTTTTGAGAGTTCCAAGAGATGAGATTACAGCCAACAAACACAGAATACCCTATATTGCGATCCTTAACACTACCTCCCCAGTCTGCATCGCTATAAGCAAAAATATGAGTGGAAGTCGATGATTGAATGAGAAGACCATAAGAGACAATAGACACCAAATAGCGTAAAATTTATTTAACACCAGTCTAGTGAGAAACTATGGGAGAGTGCATGAACTATAACACTTTGTTGATAGTATAGTAGATATCGGGTCAAGTAAAACAAAGGTACTGAAGACCTCCCACTATGTTATGGTAAAAAGTGAGGTCTTCAAAACTTTTACCTGCACTTATTTTGGTATAAGCAGATGTGGAGACTAATTTTGTTGCATCAATTTTAGCCTTAAATAATAGTTCATGAATATATTTACGTTGTGAAAGAAATAAACCTTGTGAACACCAAGTAGCCTTAACACCCAAAAAATGATAAAGGTTGCCCAAATCCTTTAAGGCAAACTTAGTTTGCAGTAAAGCAATGATTTATTTAACTTGTGATGAGTGAGTACCAATGATAAGAATATCATCAACATATATGAGACAAAAAAATTGAATTGAGTCATTTTTGTAAAAATACAAAGAGGAATCTGCTTTAGAATTTTGAAAACCAAGAGCTTGTAGAGCTGCAACAAGGCATTTAAACCATTTGCAGCGTGCTTATTTAAGGCCATAAATAGACTTCTGAAGTTGGCTTACATAATTTGAAAATAATGGGTGAATAAATACCTATGATTGTTGCATAAACACATCCTCTTCTAGTGATCCATGCAAAAATGAATTTGAAACATCAAGTTGTTTGACTTGTCAACCTTATGACACTGCAAGTGACAAGATGAATTGAATTGTGGTTGGCTTAATGACAGGACTAAAGGTGTTATGGTAGTCAATACCCGGGCACTGATGAAACCCTTTGGTAACCAGTCAAGCTTTGTAGCGATCAAGAGTACCATCTTTGTGATGTTTGATACAATACACCCACTTGCATCTGACAATATTCTGAGATGATTTTGGTGGTACAAGTTTCCATGAGTCATTCTTCAGCATGGCATTATATTCCTTAGCCATGGCTTTTCTCCAAGTCAGAGGCTTGACTGCTTGAGAATAGCATGTAGGTTCAATATCAAAAGGAGAGATAGTGGTGAAGGCTCGAGGTTTAAGGGAGCCTATTTAAGATCGAGTGATTATTTTGTGTGGTTAGTTTAAGGTAGTTTGGTTTATGGTTTGATCATATTTGGTTAGATCAACCACAAAGGGGAGTCCCAATGATTGGGAAGGTGCTTCAAGTGAAGGTGATAATGGAGAGGATAATGGAGTGGGTGGTGACAATGAGAATGGGTTATCATTGGTTTCAACTAAGGTAGTATTGGCATTAGAAGGAATAAGTGGAGGAGTTGGGGAACTAGGCAATAGTATGTGAGATGGCAAAAATATTATTATAGGAGTTAGTGATGGAGTTGAGTGCACCATATCATTTGACTAGAATGGATAAACCTTATCTGAAATAGAACATGTCATGAGATAACAAACTTTTGAGATGATTAATCAAAATAATAAAAACCTTTATGAATCTTACTATAACCCATAAAAACACATTTTTTGGAATGAGGTTCTAATTTATTTGAAGTGTAAGGACGTAACCAAGGATAACAAAGGCAAACAAAAGTGTGCATAGATTAATAATCAGGCTTGGTACTAAAAAGATTAAAGAATGGTGTGTGATTTGATAGAACAGGTGTGGGCAGTTTGTTGATTGTGTACACAATAGTATCAAATGCATAATTCTAATACTCATTTGGAATAGAAGAATGTTGCAATAATGTTAAACTTGTTTTAACAATATGTCTATGTTTCCTTTTTGCACAACCATTTTATTCTGGTGTTTTTGGACATGAACTTCTTTGGGTGATGCCATTATTAATAACTATGGTGTGAGTGCCTAGAATTCACCCCCTAATCTACTTGGAAACATTTATAGATTGACTAAAATTTTTTTTACTAAATGACAAAATTTGATAAAAACACTAAGAACCTCTGGTTTATATTTAAGGAAATAAATCCAACAATACTTACTAAAATCATAAAAAAATAAAACATAATATCATTTCCCATCCACTAAAGGAACAGGAGAGGGACTCTATAAATTAGAACAAATTAAATCTAAAGGACCAGTTGCCTGATAAGAATACAAAACAAAAGGCAACTTATGACTCTTACTAACACTACAAGCATGACATGGATCATGTTTATTATCTATTATAAAGGAAATATTTTATTGGCGAAGAGCTTGTTAGAAAATTTGATAGTTTTCATGGCCAAGCCTAAAATGCCATTAAGAGAAGGAATATATGAAGGTTTGTGGTAAGGAACTTGGTTGTTGTAATGGTTCTAGCAACATGGTGTATAAACCATTATCATTCAGGTCAGTATGGAGCAACTCCCTCATGTGGATATCCTTGATGACAAAATAAGTTAGAAAGAATTCAATAGAAATATTGTTAGCATCAGTGAAAGCATAAATAGAAAGCAAGTTAGCACACGATGAAGGAACATGAAGAACATTATTGAGTTTAAAATTTTTACCACTAGAACAACAAACAATGGAGCCAATATGAGAAATAGGAAGGAATTTACCATTGCCAACTTTGACTTCCTCTCGACCATGATATTCTAAATGAATGGACAAGTTTTCCAATTATGGAGTCAAGTGGTGTGTGGCACCAGAATCCAATAGCCAAGGCTAATTTAAAGGGGCATAAGAAGTGGGAGAGGCAAGGTACGAAGTGGGGCACATGAATGATGGACGTTTATTCTGGTTCAATCTTGTGTGAGAAAAGTAGTTACGGGCGATATGGCCATAGCCTAGACAATGATGACATTGAATGCAAGTATCAAGATTGGCATTCTGATTTAATAAACCAATTGAATTTCCAGAGTAGGGAGAGGAAAAAGATCGGTTAGTATATTGAGATCGTTCTTGACCCCTTGTGTTTCTTCCACTACGTCCTTATGAGAAAGATGTGTTTGTCGATTGTAAATGGCCATATAAGCAGATGGCGCAACAACATGAGAGAGGTATTTGGATGTTTGAGTGTTCAAGTTCTCTTCCTCACTTAATAATAAACTATAAAGGTCATCAAAACCAACTGCATCTAAGTGATTTTCCAAGGATCGAATAAAGGGACGATATATAGCCCCTAGGACTATCAAGGGCTACCAATTGATCGATCATGCTTTTTTCCCTTTGCATCTACTGAGATATATACTTATTGGAGTCTTTAGATAAGTGAAAAAATTTGGATTTAATAGTTCGTATTTGAGCCTTTGAACCTGACGCATAGGTGGTGGCAAGTCATTGCCATGCAATACGGGCGGAAGATACACCAATCACTTGAGGAATAAAGCTCTCACTAATAGAGCCAACAATCCAACCGAGTACTAGTTGGTCATAATGACACCAAATAACAAATTTAGGATTTGATTAGTTATCATCAATGGTACGAGGAGGTGGTTTAGTGGTGCCATTAATATATTTTGTAAGATCATAGCTGTAAAGAAGAGGTAATAATTAGGCTTTCCATAGCAAGTAATTTTTTATCTTGAGCTTGAAAGGCAATTGATGGGCGATGTTTGGTAATGAAGAGATGGTGGAAGAAGATGCAGGAATAATTGTGGTGTTGGTAGCTAAAGTTGCCATGGTTACAAGAGAAAAGAAGCATGAAAAGATAAGCCTTTGGTTGTTAAACCCTTGAGGGCTCTTATACTATGATGAAGTGGTATTTCAGTATATCAATTGAGTAATATACAATACATATATATAAGAGATTACAAGGTATCATGATAAGCTATAACCACCTAAATAAGTGTTCTATATAGTATCAAACTTTATCACCAAAACAGTGACAACTACATTCCTTTATCAACATGGAAGTGACCAGAAAGGATATGGATTTATAGAAAAGAGAACAATCAACAGATCTATTTTATATATTTTTTGGCACTTTGATTGAGAAATCTTAAAGGATAACATATTTTGAGACTTGAATTTTTAAGAAGGCTAAGTCTCTTTGACTCATTCTGCTTGATCTACATTTTTCTCAATAGCAAGAAAAACATACAAAGCTAAGATTGAAACAAAAGAAGCACTTAGTGCAAATAGGCATAGTTTTCTTTTTGAATATAGTATTGATGAACTCAAAATTAGGTATTTATTCGTAACTCAATACGTGTTCTAAACCATAATTGCATATGTTTGAACTTTGATTCTTTTTCGAAGTTCCTTTTAGAAATCATAACAGATGAAACATGCATCCCTAATAGTACATATTTGCACACACACCTGATACAACTTAAATTAATTTATTTTTCACTTAATTATCATGCATGGATTGCAATAAGGTGTTTATGATATATAGCTATGCCAATTATTCTCCAACAAAAATGTTTTCTCTAATATGCTTTTTTCTTCTAAAAAGTTTAATCATATATGCAGGACATATTAAACTCAAATGCCACAGCAAAGAGGAATCACTTTAAGAACCAACATGAAATTTCACATTGGTTCCTGTAAACACCCAATTTCAGGATGATGAGTTATGGATGCAAAAAAGAAGTCCAATGATGAAAATGTCATGAATAGGTCTTTAATACTTGAACTTTGAAACTTCAGAGGTTTGATTGCATTTTTCAAAGAAAGGATTTAATGTTTTCATGGACTGAATTTCAATGCTTTTTTAAGGACCTAATTGCAAAACTTAAATTCTTTCAAGGGCCTTTTTGTAATTAAAAGTTAAAAAAAGTGATCAGAATTTTATAATTCCGATTGGAATTATATAAGTCCGGTCAAAATAATTCTTATCAAAATTGTGTAATTCCGAGTGGAATTACACTAATTCCAGTCGAAATTAGACCTTTTCTGTTGAGTTCTCGAATTTTCTAAACTTTCCCTGAGTCCTACTTGGCATGAAATTCTCCTAAAATTATTTTAATAATATTTTTAAGGAAATAGAAGTCTTTTAGGAATCAATTTATAAGTAGAGTTTGAAGATGTTTCACTATAAAAGGAGCATTTTGGCTCTTAAAAAGAAAGGAAAAAGGGAAAAAAAGGGGGGGGGGGGGGGGCGGGGAAAGCAAAGAGGGAACAAAAAAGGAGAAAATAAAAAAGAAAGAAAGAAAGAAAGGGATGAGAAAAAAAAGAGAAGACAAGAGAGAAAAAGAACATCTGTATTCTCTGCAAAAAATTTCTTTTGCTTAATTAATTAATTGAAGATCTTTGGAGAATTTTTGAAGAACAAGATTTGAAGACCTATCAAGAATGGTGATTTTACAAAATTTGAGGAACACTTTATTAAAATCATCCATAAACATCATCTTCTCCTTATTTTATTTTATTTTATTTATTTCTTTTTTTGATTTTTTTTGAATTTTGAATTTTGTTTTATTATTGTTATAATTTATTCATTAATCATATTGTTTGTTCTTTTTTTATGGTGATTATAGAGGAAAACACATGATAATCATACTTGAAGAATCAAATCGATAAGAGGTCCATGGAATGTCATGGATAAAACCTTGTAGAGATATAGTTTCTAGGTTTTTTTATTGCTTTATTTTATTTATATTTTTTGGGGTTGTATTAATTATTTTTATTATTATTTTCAATAGATTATTGTAGTAGCCCCAATAGTGAGACTAGTGGAATTATGTGTGTGATTGCATATTTTTATTGATTAATTAGTTAGTAAAATTAGGGTTTCAATTGGGTAATTGAATAAAATCAATGGTGGAAGTAGATTAATTTAGGTTGCATGTTAATGAAAATTACGGTTTTAGAAGGAGAGAGATGATAACTATTTAATTAGTTGTTTGATATTTTATTTAATTGTTTTTATATGTTTTTTTTTTTGTTTTTTGTGCTTGTTTGTTTATTCTTATATGTTAAATATAGGTTTTTTAGGTTTAATTAATTAAAGTGCATTTTAGGCCTATAATTAATTAGATTAGGTTAGAGATAACTTAGGCCCATTTAGTAAATTAGACATAGGCCTACTTAATTTAATTTAATTAATTTAGACTTAGCCCACTTAATTTAAGCCTTTTAAATAATTTGTAGATTTAAGGTTACCTTGGAATTAAAATATGTAGAATTAGGCCCACTAATTTGAATATCTCCATAATTTGTAAATTGAGGCCCATTTTTTAGAATTAAAATAAATAGACCTAGGTTTATTTAATTAAAATTAAAAGGAATTAGGCCCGTTAGTCTTTAGCTCACTTGTAATTAAAACATATATATTTACTTCGTTTAATTAAAATTAATGTAGATTAGACTAACTTAGAGATGATATGTTTGATTGAATGCATTATTTATTTGTATTTTTCATGACTAGTTTGCCTTGGAGTCAATTGTTAGAATAAGGGTTTATATGAAATTGCATGTAAATAGAGGATAATATAGTAATTCATAATTTAATTCTAAAAGAACACGAAACTGAAAGTAGTTGGTATTCCGTATCTAGAATCTCCTAGTTGTAGTGTTAGCTTCTTTTAGGGAATCAAGTACCACATTTTCATTTTGTCCTAGTTATTACCCTAGGTGGCGACTCCTCATCTCCATGCCATGTCATTGTGATAGTGGTTAGTGTATTCTCTAGAGCCTTAAGCTTAAATAGTATCGTGGTTGCTAAAATCTTAGATGTGTGTTAAATGCCGCCGTCTACTGCCGTCTACAGTTCCTTAAAGGGTTTTAAAAAAGACTGAATTTTGGCTCCTTAAAGGATTTCAACAGTGAATGAATTTTGAGTCCTTTAATTAATTAAGGAGGCTTATATTTAATTAATATGAAAATAACTTCCATTTTGTATCTTGGCCTAAGATTTAAATAAAAAGGTTTTTCACTGATTTATATGGGCCTATTAATGATAGATACATGAAATAGAAAATTAGCTCAAACAATATCTCAATATAATTCAATATATTGATTCTAGATATATGAAAGAGAGAATTAGCTTAAGCATAAAAATGAATTAAATGAGAATACGTGATCCTTGAAATACATGAAATACAGAAATTTTAAGATAATTTAAATTGCATCTATACATCAAATCTTAACGTCACAAGGATGAGAAATCACGTCTCAGTGGGCATCTTGTAACGACAGATGGGACAATAATGGCTATTATCTAGCTATTTGTAGATGCAAATGCCATGGAAAACGTGATGTAGGGCATCTGGGTAGCAAAATCCTTGAGCTCCTCCAAGCATAAGGTGCAAATTTTGCTTTCTCTTTGGATATCATCCTTAGAAGATTTTAGAAATTAGATATTGTTTTTTTTTTTGGTTTAGAATGGTAAGAAGTAGTGATAAATTGAAGAAGAGAGTCTTATATTAAAAGAAATATATTTTGTTTCTTTATCGCAATACATTTACCTCAACATATATGACTTTTTATACTAAAGAAAGATGCTAATTATAATCTTGTGTTTCCTCTTTTATTAGTGGAAAAAAACAACTTTAAAAACTAAACAACTCAACCTTAACCATAGAATATTATTAACATTACTAATTGAATTATTAGAATGATGTAAACCATTCTTTTATTTAGCAAATGCCTCATTTCTTAACACTCCTCCTTGAGACTTTTGCTGGAAATACCGAGCTTCATCCTTAGGAATTCGAATCTTGCTTTTGGAAGGGCCTTGGTAAATATGTCAACTAATTGAAATTCTATGGGACAGTGAACCGACTTGACTTCTTTCTCTTGTTCAGCATCTCTGATTGCATGAAATTTTATCTTTATTTATTTTGTTTTGATGTGACAAACTGAATTTTTTTACTATCGCGATGGCTGATTTATTATCCATTGGGACATCTGTGGGTTCAAATTGCTTATACCCCATATTAACAAGTATTTTTCTTAACCATATGGCTTGATTTACCACTATAAATGCTGTAATATATTCTGCTTCAGCAGTTGATTGAGCAATAACTTCTTGCTTTTTAGAGATCCACGAGAAGACTCCAGAACCAAGTGTAAAAGTATTGTCAGAGATACTATTCATATCATCAATAGAGCCTCCCCAATCACTATCAAAATCAATGAGTAGCTTCAGGCTTGAACATAGTTGGCAAAAACTCCATAACCTGAAGTTCCCTTTAGGCATCTCAGGATTCTCTTAGTTGTCCCCAAGTGAATTTCACTATGTTCATTCATAAACCTTGAAAGCAAACTTACCACATATATTAAATCAGGTCTAGTAGCTATGATGTACAATAAACTACTAACAATACTATTGTAGTAACTTGGATTAACTTTCTTTTCCCCATCAAATTTGGTTAACTTCTCATTTACTACAAGTGGAGTTGCCATTGGCTTGCAATGTTGCATTTTGAACTTCTTTAAAATATCTTTTACATATTTGGCTTGTGAAATAATTATTCCATTATGTGATTGATGAATCTCCATACCAAGAAAATAATTTATCAACCCTAAATTTGTCATCTCAAAATTCTTCTTCATCTCATTCTTGAAGGTCATGATCATTTCTGGGTTGTTACCAATTATAAGTAAATCATCAACATAAAGTGAAACAAGTAGAGTGTCTGACTTGCCATATCTTTTGATGTAAAGTGTATGCTCATTCTTACTCCTCCTAAAGCCTTGGTCATAAAAATGAGAGACAATTTTTCTATAATAAGCTTTAGGAGCTTGCTTCAGCCCGTACAAGGCCTTTTTACAATGACAAACTTAATATTGTCTTCTTTTCATAATAAACCCTTCTAGTTTCTCTACATATATCTCCTCCTTGAGTTTGCCATTAAGGAATGTAGATTTTACACCAGGGCAAAGGTATCTCTATAATTAATTCTAGTTTGTTAAGAATATCCTTTCATAACTAATATCGCTTTATGTTTGTTGATTGATCCATATATATTCAATTTAGTTTTTAAAACCCATTTTACTCTAATCACTTTTTGGTTCTTTGATCTATCAACTAACTCTCAAGTGTGATTTTTCTCGATCATATTAATTTCATTCAAAATGGCTTCTTGCCACTTTTTAGCCTTAGAAGCTTTTCTGTAGCTATTTAGCTCATGAATTACAAAGTGACAAGATTCACACATCTCTAGATCTAGATGGATGACTAGAAAATCCTGATAGATATCAGTCAGGAGTCTTTTACCTCTTTGACTTGTAATAATCTCATTGGACACTGGTGTATGAACGTAATTTGGAAAATTTATTGATGTGGTTGGAGAAAACCTACCATCATCTTCTTTATAATATTCTTGAACATCTTTTGCATGCATTTTAGTTTGAGGAACTAAGATAATACTTCTTTCAATCTTTTGTTCATCCCAATTCCATATTGCATTCTCATCAAATTCCACATCTCAATTAAACTTAATGTCTTTAGTGTTGATATTGAAGATTCTATAGCCTTTTGATTGAGAGCTATAGCCAAGGAAAATTCCTTTTTGTGATTTATCTTCAAGCTTGCCCCTTTTTTGAGATGGGAAATGTACATAGCAAATTAAGCTAAACACCCTAAGATGCTTAGCCATTAGTTTAACAAGCTTCAAATGGGGTTTTCTATTGCACATCCTTGGTAGGAAGCCTGTTTAACAAGTATACAATAGTATTCATAACTTTTACCTAGAATTTCTTAAGAATTTTCTTCTCTACAACCATGCATCTTGCCATTTCCATAACGGTTCTGTTCTTTCTTTCAGAAACTCTGTTATGTTGAGGTGTATACCTAACTGTGAGTTAATGTTCAACACCTGCATCATCACAAAACTTGTGAAATTTAAAGGATATATACTATTTTCCCCTATTAGATCGAAGTCTCTTTAGCTTACATCCACTTTATGTCTCCATAAGAGCTCTGAATTTTTCAAAGTTACGGAACACATTCGTTCTATCTTTCATGAAATATACCCATATCATTCGAGTGAAATCATCAACGAACAACATGAAATATCTATTCTTATTAAGGGATAAAGTCCTATAGGGTCCATAAATGTCATTATGCACAAGCTCAAGTTTCTCCTTTGCTCTCCATGTACTTTCTATTGGAAAAGGCTTCCTATGTTGGTTACCAACATGGCAAGCTTCACATAAATTATCAACATTATAAATTAAAGGAAAATCTCAAATGATATCTCTTTGGTGGATAAGTATAAGAGCACTTAAGTTTTAGTACCCATATCTCTTGTGCCATAACCATGTTTCATCACTTTAGGCTTTATGAGCCTCTTTAATAAATTCATTCAATTTCAAGGGAAAGCTCTTATTTTGCATTTTGACACAAGCAATCTCCCTCTTTTCTGGGTCAAATATAGTGTAATGATTACCCTTAAAATTGATAGAATATTTGTGCTTGATCATTTAAGGAACACTTAACAAATTTTCATTGAGCTCACAGACCAAAAGGACGTTGTCCATGGGCTTAACACCTTTTTTACTATTGATTTTTTCAGTCCCTTTTCCTTGGGATTCCACTAATGCTTTATTTCCCATTCGAATAGGAATCTTCATAGAAGTGTCAAGATTAATAAAGAATTATTGATCATAGGTCATATAACTTGTGCATCCATTATCAATAAGCCACATCTTATTGCCTTTATTAGAGCTTGCATCTTGACGTGCATAGAATAAGTAATCTTCATGATTAATTTCTACAAAATTCACATGTTCTTTATTATTCTGCTAGCCATATTTTTTTCTACAGTCTTTCTCAAAATCGTTAAACTTCTTAAAAAATCTGCATTGGGGCTTGCCTTTGAACCAACAATCCTTTTCTAGATGATTAGTTTTACCACAAGTGCCATATTGAGGAATTTTTTCTTTAATGGGAAGCATTTCCTATAGTGCCATTATATGCTTGAATATAGTTTCTTTCTTTCTCAAAATATTTATCTCTACTTTTACTGCTTTTTTACTTTAATGGCTTTGCTTGATGCCTTATTTAGAAGGCACCTTTTGCTGAGCCTTTTATCCTCTTGTTGAATTTTGCCTCATGTGCTAGCAAAGAGCCTAATAACTTAGTAACACTAAGACTACTCAAGTCTTTGGATTCTTCGATGATTGAGACAATTGTGTCAAAATCTTTTATTAAGCTAATGAGCACTTTATAAACTATTCTTTGATCAAGAATATAATCACCATAAATTTTCATTTGATTTACTACTTCCATAACTTTGGAAGAGTAATCTTTCACACTCTTACATCCTTCATCTTGAGATTCTCGAATTCTCTTATCAAAATTTGAGTTTAATGAGTCTCAATAATGCAGTTCCTTAGAACTCTTCCTGGAGTATGGCCCATCCTTCTTTTGCTATTGAGACTTTAATAATTCTTGGTGAAATAGAGTCAATGAGAGCATTATGAATGTGAGCCAATGCTTGAGCATCCTTAATCTCATTTTCTTTTAGCACCCTTAGTTGAGCCTCTGTGTATTGCTCCTCTTCTTTTCTTGGCTCAAAGCCATTTTCTACAATCTCCCATAAATTCTCACTTGTGTAGTTCCTTGGAACTCTTCTTGGAGTATGCCCTATCCTTCTTCTACTGTTGAGACTTTAATAATTCTTGGTGAAATGGAGTCAATAAGAGCATTATAGATGTGAGCCAATGCTTTGGCATCCTTGATCTCATTCTGTTTTAGCGCCCTTAGTTAAGCCTCTATGTATTGCTCCTCTTCTTTTCTTGGCTCAAAGACATTTTTACAATCTCCCATAAATCATTTGCTTTATAAAAGAGTTTCATTTTCATAGCCCAATAATCATAGTTTTCTCCCATGAAAGTTGGTGGTGTGGCTAAGGAGATAGTAGATGATGTGGAGATTGAAGCCATATTTATTTTTTTTATTATAGTTTTTGGCCCGTAAAATCTTGTAGAGCTCTAATACAACTTGTTAAAAATCATATATTATTTTTTTTGGTTTAGGATGGTGAGAAGTAGCGATAAATTGAAGAAGAGAGTCTTATATTAAAAGAAATATATTTTATTTCTTTTTGCAATACATTTACCTCATCATATATGACTTTTTATACTAAAGAAAGATGCTAATTACAATCATGCGTCTCCTCCTTTATTGGTGGAAACAATAACTTTAAAAATTAAATGACACAACCTTAACCATAAATATTATTAGCATTACTAATTTAATTATTAGAATCATGTAAACCATTCTTCTTATTTAGCAAATGTCTCATTTCTAAATAGAAGTAGCAACAACATCAGCATCAACATCATCAACATCAATCTCAGTCTCACTCTGGTCAACCCCAACTTTCACACACTTCAATCTCCTTGACTTTCGAGTAGTAGGAACCATCTCGCAATTTCTTTCATATTCCCACATCGCCGTCTCATAAAAATATCGACTACTTGTTCTTGAAAACTATGGATCTGGAACTTCAATATATTGATGTTGATGATCAAGACATTATTGTGCTTTTTCAAGAAATGAATATGTCTATCAATTCTCCAACCAACCTCATGTCTTATAGCCCGAACTAAGTCTCTACAGCAACATGAAGTAGGTGAGCATAACCTTAAACCAGCGAAAGTAAATGAAAGATGGTCGTACATAGCCTGGTAGTTCTTGGACAAATCCATGTCCAACAAAAAAATTGGAATCCACAGATGCAGACTGATTGTATTTGGAACCTAGAAAGCTCCGGATACCACCGCCATAATCAAGAAAAGCTTGGTATTGAACCTAATAAGACAAGTTGAAGTGAACCTATTGTTGTAAGGATAGCGGGGCCATGTGTGTTGTGGTAGACCTGACCCTAAGATGAAGAAGATTGTTTGTACACATAATGAAGTAGTAAAGCTACTCGATGGATGGATGAAAGGGCAGTATTTGAAACGAAGAAAAAGGTGACAAGTTTTTTATGGCAATTGAATTAGGGTACAAAGGAGAACTATAGATTTAGCACTGTTTATGTGTACAGTAAGTGCGCAAGCTTCAAGTTTAAGCTAGTATATGAAGGCGATTGATGTTTGTGTTGTGGGATGTAATCGATTCCTAAAAAGCAAATAAGGAAAGTAAACTTGAATGTAATTTTTTTTGGGGGGCCAGGGGATTGGATGGTGTTTTCCTAGTTTTCCTAATTCATACCAGAAATGACAATGAATAATTTTTTGTAACAGTCTGCCTTTTTAGTGATACCAATCTACACGATACAAACAAGAATGCTAACTAAAATAAGGAAAGTTAAATTCTAACTAGAGTAGAAAAACTAAAATATGAATAAAATAAAATTTTAATTAAATATAAAACTAGTCGTGAATTCATGCAAAAACAATATACATATTTTAAAATAAATAATTAAATGATTATAATAAATTACAAATTACAAATTAATCAAATGTAAAGGTTAGAACTTATTTTTTTTTATTAAGAGTACATATTATTTTTAATATGCATGCTAATAATAATTATTGAATAAATAACATAAATATAACAAATGGGTGAAAAATTACATTTTTTTTATTTTTAATTTTGAAAAAAGAAAAATATTTTTATTTGCATATAATAGAATGTTTCAATTAAAATAAAAGACATTATTTTTTATGAAAATGAAAAAGTAATGTTTTAAATGTAATTACCTTAGAGTATTTTATATTAAATAAAACATGTGTATTTTAATAAAAATAATTCTTTTATCTTTATAGAAAAAAATTATGAATTTTAATAATTCAACACATAAATTTTAAGAGTTAATGTTAAATTATGAAAAGGAATGCTTGTCAAATTTTTGGCTTAATAAATTAAAAATAAAATATATCATATGAATTTTTTTTTCTTTCAATGTTGTTACCATAATTTTTTAGTTATAATAAGATTAGTTTTTAAAATTATTAGATTATATATATATATATATATATATATATATATATATATATATATATATATATATATATATAGAGAGAGAGAGAGAGAGAGAGAGAGAGAGAGAGAGAGAGTTACAGAAATACAAAAATTGTTTAAGAGACAATTTGAGAGCTTAATTGAATGCTTAAGAAAGAATGAATGATAAATAAGTTTCTTAAACCTTCAATTGAACTTTGTGGAGTGTTTATATGGATAAACACTTAAAAATATGGTTGTTGGTTGCATCAAACATGTCTTCAATATCTCTTTTTGATTTTTGAATTATTTTGGACTTATTTCTATTAAAACACCATTCAGGATCATGAGGAGTAAGTTTTGGCTTGTGAGGAGCAAAAATAGTTGTCGTTGCATTCAAAAATAACCATTTTGAACTATCAGGATTGCCCTTACAAGCTGCTCATGAGTGAATAGTGCTCATGAGTGGCACTGTCCCTTTGCTCAATTTTGCTCTCACAAAGCTTCTACTCATTATTAGCTCATGATATGGTCATGAAGGGATCACTGTAATTCGAAAAAATGACTCTTTTTAACACATAAAAGCTCTTAATACTTTAGGTATAAGATTTGTATATTATACTTCATCAGAATATAGTATAATGACAGTATTTTGTATTTCTGGACTTGAACTGATAATTTTAATACAAATAAGTTCCTACACATTTAAAAGAAATCATTATAAACTTAAATTGATTGTCAAAAATCAAAATTAGGAGTTTGATTATGCAAATGGTTAACAATCTCTCCCTTTTTTCCTTTGACAACCAATTTAATAAGGTAATAAATAACGTGTGTGTGTGCCAAAAATATTTAATAAGAAAAGATATATATGATGTAAAATAGCTCCCCCTATCAAATTTAAACAGATGCAAAATGAGAAAATATTTTGCTCCCCCTTAATACATGCATAAATGGAAAAATAATTTAATCAAAGCATTAAAAAAAATACCAAATAATCATAAAGGAGATAATTTTTGAAAAGATAAACATATTTATCTCCTTTAACTAATATATTTCTTTATTTCTCCTTTTTCTAGACATGATAAAAAATATAAATTTAATATTTTATCCCTTTTTATCAAAAATAAAGTAACATAAAATTTAACATGAAGGACAAAAAGAAAAACAAGGTTTAAAACCACGATGACATGATTAATGAAATCAATGTTTGACAATATAAAGGAAATCATTTCAAACATATATGCAATGCATCACAAAGTAGTACATATAGCACTTATATTGAAACATTACATGATCATGTAGAGCTTAACTAGCCAATCATACATAACTATGTAGCACTTAGCCATATCTATCCATAACATTTTATCCCCCTTTGGAAAAGACAACAAAAAAAGAGATATATAAGAGGAAATAAACATAAAGTAGCCAAAAATCCTAGAGGAATTAAAAAACTAAGAACTAAAACAATTAAAACAAAGATACACCAAATCTTTATAAAATCTATGGCATACATAAACAAAATTATGTAAAACAATTTCTACTTTAAAGAAATTAACTAAATACACATGCAAACTTAATTATTTCTCCCCCATTGCTAAAATGCAAAAGGAAATTTAAAAAGAATAAATTATATTAAAGAAAAGGATAAAGTTCATCAAAATCTTAAGAGGTAAGGAACCTATCTTTCCCATCCAATCTAAATATCATACTATTCATAGAATTTTGTGCATTAATCGTGAGTTATCAAATAATAGGAAGTAAGAAATTCATGGACTAAGGAGGGATACATAGGAAAAGCATTGAATGTAAAATCATAAAAACATGCATTGTCAAGTAAGGTCCTAACCCCATTGAAATAACCCATCTTCTCCAAAGTAGCTCAACAAATACACTTAGAGGAAATAATTTGCCTATCCTTGAATTGAGCAAGCCTTTCCCTAAATTGAGTTGAAGTGCAAAAGAGAGGAGGTTACTTCCTATATTGGTCTTTGGTAGCTCTTTTAGAGGAGGAAGAGGTATCTTGAGCAGTCTTCTTCTTTAGAGCCATGATGATGAGATGGAAGAGCTAAGAGTGAAGAATTTAGGAGAAGAAAAATTTTGTTTTGAAAGGAGTTTGAAAGCAAAGATAATGATGTGAGGATTAAAAGAATAATTTAAGGGGGTAGGCAAGAAGTAGGTTAAAATAATAAAATAAAGTTCTAAAAGCACTTAAAAAATGCAGGTTACAGTTTTAGAGAAGGAAAGAGTTAAAAAAATTGTAAACCCAATAGAATTGGGTTTTGTTGCTTGTCAGATAACTGCTCACGAGAGATTCATGAGCAGTCCGCTCGTGAGCGTTGCTTGTGAGAGGCTCTAGATAGGTCAACCTACAATAGTCACGAGCTCAATGGCTCGCGATGGAAAAAGCCAAAAGGCCCCTAAACGTTCAAAATCTTTGTAATTAGGTCCTCAAAAAGTGACAAATAGGTCCTTATACTCTAAATTAATCATCAAAACAAAACAAATCACATCTAAATTTTAATAATTTGACAAATATCATTATAAATTAACAAAATCAAGTTAAAAATTTAATTTTAAATAATTAATTGAACATAATTATTAAAAATAAGTCATGCAAAAGGAAAATCAATAAATTATGCTCATGAAATAAATTTTCTTACTTAAATAATCAATAAATTCAATAAAATTCAATAATTAATAATTTAAGTAGCAAATATTTTTCATATAAAATTTTATTAATAAATAATTATGATAAAGTATTAGACACAAAAGATAAACCAAAAGTATATGAATCATGACAAAGCAAGGATTAATGTGATGGTATCAAATATGAAAAATAGATAAAAACTAAACATTAGTGAAAAGCATGATTACACACAAATCCAATCATTAATTAAGCAATTAAGCAAGCCATCAAGACAAGCTTGAACCATCAATCACACCAAGTTCATGCTTAATAAAATTTAATCTTTCCTCAAAAAGAGGCTTGGTAAAGATGTCTACTAATCAATGATTAGTATAAATAAAGTCAAAAAAATATCACCATTTTACACATGATCATGCAAGAAATGATGTTTAATGTCAATATGCTTAGTTTTAGAATGCTGAATGAGATTCTTGCTAAGGTTAATAGCACTTGTATTATCACATTTAATTGGAGTATGATTAAGATCAATGCTATAGTCGAATAGTTATTGTTTTTGTTATAGAACTTATAAGTGATAACAACTGGCCGCTACATATTCTACTTCAGCGGTCGACAAGGCAACCAAAACTTATTTCTTACTAAACCATGAAACTAAGCATTGTCATAAAAATTTCTAAAAGTGCTTTTTCTATCTAATAAACTACCAGCAAAGTTCGTATCAGAATAATTAAACAAGTTAAAGGATGAGCTCCTAGGATACTAAAGTCCTAAATGCATTGTACCATACAAATATTTAAAAATTCTTTTAATAGCAATCAAATAAGGCTCTCTATGACTTAATTGAAATCTAGCACATAAGCAAGTAGTAAACATAATATTAGGTCTAATAGTAGTTAAATAAAAAAGGGATCCGATTATACCTCTAAATCACTTTTCATTAACTGGTTTGCCATTCTCATCCTTATTGAGTTTGGTTATGGTGCTCATTAGAGTTTGCTTATATTAGCTCCATCCATGCTAAAATTTCTATGAATGTCTCTTGCATATTTAGTTTGATTGATGAAAATTTCATTTTTGCATTGCTTGATTTGTAATCCAAAAAAGAATTTTAGTTCTCCTATCATACTCATCTCAAATTCTCCTTGCATTAGCTTAGAAAATTCCTCACACAAGTAATGGTTAGTAGCCCTGAAAATAATAACATCAATATGTATTTGCACAATTAATAAATCATGTTTGGATTTCTTTATACAAAGAGTTGTGTCAACCTTTCCTTTAGAAAAATATTTCTCTAGTAAAAAGTTAGTCATTCATTCATACTAAGCTCTTAGAGCTTGTTTCAATCCATATAATGCTTTTGAAAGTTTAAACATATGATTTGGAAAATCAAAACTAGGAGGTTGTTTAACATACACCTTCTCTTCAATAAAACACTTAGAGATACACTTTTAACAATCGTTTGAGAAAGTTTAAAATCCATAAATGATGGAAATGCAAGTAGCATTATAATAGATTCTAACCCTGCAATGAAAGCGAAGATTTTATCATAATCAATGCCTTCTTCTTGATTATAACTTTTAGCTACTAGTTTATCTTTGTTCCTAGTTATGATACATTATTCATTCATTTTATTTCTAAATACTCAATTGGTGCCTATAATAGGATGATGTTTTGGTCTAGGAACCAAGGTCCAAACCTTATTTCTTTTAAATTAATTTAACTCTTCTTGCATAGCAAAGACCTAAAATTCATCAATTAAAGCATCATCAACATTTTTTAGTCCAATTTGAGAAATGAAGGCTAAGTTAACAATAGATTTAAGTTTAGATCTAGTAGTTACCCCTTTTTAGTATCACCTATAATGAGGTCTTGAGGATAAGCTTTCTTAAATTTTGCCAATCCTTCAAAAGTTCATCCTTTAAAAATAGTTTAAGGTATCTCCTCATCATTCTCTTTTATGGTATCTTTTAACTCCAAAGGTTTGCTAGCATTTTCTTCTTAAGTTTTCTTTTCCACAAGTTCACCTATATCAATAACACTATAAACATCCTTTCTAGCATCAAGTGAGTTTGATTCATCAAATACAATATGCATTGACTCTTTAACTACTAAAGTTCTCTTATTAAAGACTTTATATGCTTTGCTAGAAGTAGAATAACCTAGAAAAATTCCTTCATCGACATTAGAGTCAAATTGTTTAAGATTATCCTTGGTGTTTAATATAAAGCACTTGCATCCAAATACTCTTAGATATGAGATTTTAGATTTTCTATTGTTCCACACCTTATAAGAAGTTTTATTTAAAATTGGTCTTTTGAAAACTCTATTTAAAATATAACAAGACGTGTTAACGACTTCCGCCTAAAAGTATAAAGGTGAATTATACTCATGAAGCATTGTTCTAGCCATTTCCACTAGAGTTCTATTTTTCCTTTTAACTACCCTATTTTGCTAAGGAGTTCTAGGAGATGAAAACATATGTGAAATACCATTTTCATTATAAAAGGTTTTAAAAAATTCAGTTTCATGATCACTTCTAATTGATGAAATACAAAATCCTTTTAATTTTTGAACTTTTTTTTAGCAAAATTTTCAAAAATTTTAAAAGCATCATTCTTATGAGCAAGAAAACACACCGAAGTAAATCTAGAGTAGTCATCAACCAATACGTATGCATAGTGCATTCCATTAAGATTAGTAACTCTAGTTGGTCAAAACAAATCTATATGTATAAGTTCAAGTAGTGTAGAGGTGGACATTGCATTTTTTTGCTTAAATGAAATATTGGATTATTTTCTCTTTTAACAAGTATCATAAGGTTTATCCTTGGTGAATTCAAGCTTAGGTAAACCAATCAAAAGTTTATGTTTACAAAGATCATTCAAAAGCTCAAAATTTGCATATCCTAACCTTCTATGCTATATCCGTGTGTCATGGGAAATAAACATTAAGTATTTGATGTCTTTGTTATCAATCTTATTCAAATTAATAACATAAACACTATTTACTCTTTCACCATTAAAAATTACTTTATCTTTAATAAGACTACTAACAAAGCAATTTATAGGATAAAAAGTTACCTTATTTCCCATGTCATATAATTAACTTATACTTAGTAAATTATATTTAAGACCATTAACAAACAATAACTGATGTATAGATAAGGATTGAGGATTACTAATTTCTCAAATACCAGTAATATTTCCTATTATATTATCTCCGAATGTGAGATGTCCTCCATCGTTAGCATCAAGCTTATTGAATTGCTCCTTGTCTCCCATCATGTGCCTTGAACATCCACTATCAAGATACAAATTACTTTTTGTTGTTGTGAATTTTAAGCACACCTACACAAAATAATTTAAGTGTTCTTTTGAATCTAAACCTTTCTTGGTTTAGGTTGGTTAGTTTCAAGATAATCCAAAGGAAGCAAATTCATTTATAGTCTTCTATAGAAGCACACATTGTTGGTGTGACCTCTAATCATACAATATGAATAAACAACATTAAAAGTGTCTTAAAGGAGGGTGAATAAGGCTAATAAGGATATTAAAAATATAAAAATGATTTAAAGGAATTGAGTAAGAATTAAAAGAGAAAATAGTAGGAAAAATAATGAACATAATTTTTTAAGGAGTTTAGATTTTCAACAATCCTACATCTCAATCTAACTTATCCCTAAGTTAGGATTTTCAATCACCCACAATCTTATTCACAACATTGACATTGCACAAGAGTTTTATGGCTCACTCTTACAGCCTTACAACTTAAGTTTTCAAGGTTCACTCAAAAACCAAATCCCAAGTGTTTCAATGGATGAAACTTAAATCAATTCCTTTTAGAATAGAATCTCACTTATTGTATTCTTAATCCCATAAAATAGAAGAATAAGACTTTCTATCCTAACACTTACAAACTTTTACAAGAGTTATATAAATACAAAAATTATTTAAGAGAGAATTTGAGAACTTAATTGAATGCTTAATAGAGAATGAATAATAAGCAAGTTTCTTAAACCTTTAATTGAACTCTATGGAGTGTTTATATAAATAAACACTCAAAAATATGGCCGTTAGATGTATCAAACATGTCTTCAATGTCTATAATTGATTTTGAATCAATTTGCACTTATTTCTATTAGAACACTGCTCATGATTGTGATGAGTAAGTTCTGGCTAGTGAGGGGTAAAAGTACTAGCCATTACATTCAAAAATGACTATTTGGATATGTCAAGATTGCCCTCATAAGTGGCTTATGAGTGAATAATACTCATGAATAGTGCTTGTGAGCGACATTGTCCCTTTGCTCAATTATGCTCTTATAAAGTTTCTGATCATGATTAGCTTATGAGGCAGTTATGAGGAGACACATGTAAGTCTAGAAACATCTCTTTTTGACACATAAAATCTCTAGATACTTTAGGTATAAGATTTGGATATTATACTTGACTGAAATATAGTATAATGATAGTATTTCATATTTCTGAACTTGAACTGATAATTTTGATACAAATAAGTTCCTACACACTTAAAAGAAATCATTAGAACTTAAATTGATTATCAAATATCAAAATTAGGAGTTTGATAATGCAAATGGTCAACAATCTCTCCCTTTGTGGCTTTAACAACCAATTTAATGAGGTAATAAATAATATGTGTGCGTTCAAAATATTTAATAAGAAAAGATAAATACTATGTAAAATAGCTCCCCCTATTAAATTTAAATAGATGCAAAATAAGAAATATTTTACTCCCCCATAATATATGCATAAATAGAAAGATACGCAAAATGAGAAAATATTTTGTTTCCCCTTAATATATGCAAAATGATAATTTTTGAAAAGATACCAATTGAAATAAAAAATATTTATCTCCATTAACAAATATGTGTCTTTATTTCTCCTCCTTTTTGGACATGATAAGAAACATAAATTTAATATTTTATCCCCCTTATGTTAAAAAAAAACAATATAAAATTTAACATGAGGAATAAAAAGAAACATGACCTAACATAACAAATGTGTTAAAAACAGAAAAACATAATCATTTTGAAAAAAAAATGTTAGGCAATATAAAGGAAATAATTTCAAACATATATGCATGTAGTGTTACTAGAAGCAACTAGAATGTATCACAAAAATAGTTTATATGGCACTAAATTGAAACTTAATAAACTTAACTATCACATGATCATATAGAGCTTAGTTAGCTAACATACATTATCATGTGGCACTTAACATATTACAAACACTACATAACTTCTTCTCCCCTTTTGGAATAGACAATAAGAAAATGGAGATATATAAAAGGAAATGAACCTAAAGGAACCCAAAATTCTAAAGGGAATAAAAAATCATGAACCAAAACAACGAAAATAAAGATACACTAAATCTTTATAAAATTTATATCATACATAAACAAAAGTAAACAAAAAAAGGCTTTTTATCATAAGGACAAAACTAGACACACTTACATTATTACTATGCATGCATAAACAAAATTATGGAAAAAAAATTAAACAATTTTCTCTCCTATTGAAAAATAGTAAAATAGAATAAGATCTGGATTAAAAAAATTGATATCAAGAACACACTCTCATATAGTGATGTCACTAACATAATCACATCTTTGGTAAAAGGAATTTTTTGCCTTAAAAGAAATTAACTACATACACATGCAAACTTAATTATTTCTCTCCATTTGTCAAAATGCAAAAGGAAATTATGAAAGAAAATAAAAAACATTAATGAAAATGATAGAGTTATAATGATATTAAAATATCAATTGTAAACTCAAGATAAACATAACATGACATAAAACTAACAGCTCATGCTTATATCCAAAAAAATCTAGAAAATAAACTAAATGTAAGCTGTCACAAAATAACTATAAAAATAAACAAACAGTTCAATGCTTAGATACAAAAAATATACTAAAAATAAACCAAATAGAAACTGGTGACAAAATTAACAAAAACATATAAAAAGAAACTAGTCATGATGAGCAATATGAGGAATTTTTTTTAAAAAAAAATCATACTACATATTTAAACATATATAAATGCATGACAATTAAAAAAAAGCTAGATTTGAATAATTAAGTAATTGAAATAATTTTTAAATAATTATTAAATAGAAATTTTTTTTAAAATGTTAAGATCAAAATCAAAACATTTAACAATCAAAGTAATCAATAAGCATAATATGATTTCACAAGAAAACAGTGCAACCATCAATTAAGTATAAAATTCGAGACAAACTAAAACTATCAATCATGCTAAGTTCATGCTAATGAAATTCAATCTCTCTTCATTGAGTGGTTTGGTGAAGATATCTGCTAGTTGATTATTTGTATCAATAAATTCAAGAAAGATATCACCAATTTGCACATGATCTCTCAAGAAATGATGTCTAATATCAATATGCTTAATTCTAGAATGTTGAATGAGATTCTTACTAAAGTTTATAGTACTTGTATTATCACATTTAATTGGAATGTGATTAATATTAATGACATAGTCCAAAAGTTATTGTTTTTGCCATGAAACTTGTGTGTAACAACAATTAGCTACCACATATTCTGCTTCAGTGGTGGACAAGTCAGTCGAAACTTATTTCTTACTAAACCAAGAAACTAAAGCAATTACTTAAAATTTGATAAATTCAGAAAGTTATTTTTTTATCTAGTAAACTACCAACAAAGTCTGCATTCAAATAACTAATCAAGTCAAAGGAATAACTCCTAAGATACTTGAGTTCTCACATCATACTAATCTCAAATTCTTCTTACATTAACTTGGTGAATTCCTCTCACAAACAATGGTTAGTAGTACTAAAAATAATATCATTAACATATATTTGAACAATTAATAAATCATGCTTGGATTTCTTTATGAAAAGAGTTATATCAACTTTTCCTTTGGAGAACCCTTTCTCTACTAAGAAGTTGCTCATTATTTTATACCAAGCTGTTGGAGCATGTTTCAATCCATACAATGCTTTTAACAATTTAAAAACATGATTTGGGAAGTCAAAATTTTCAAAACCCAGAGGTTGCTTAACATATACCTCCTCTTCAATAAAATCATTTAGAAATGCACTTCTAACATCCATTTGATAAAGTTTAAAATCCATGAATGATGTAGATGCAAGTAGAGTTCTAATAGCTTCTAATATTGCAATCGGGGCAAAGGTTTCATCATAATCAATGCCTTCTTGTTGATTATAATCTTTAGCTACTAGTTTAGTTTTATTCCTAGTTATGACACATGGTACATAAAAGTCAAAAAATAACAAATGACTGATTTTACAAAAAGACAAAACCACAGGGATTAAAATTATGCTTATCCCTTCCTTTTATTGTATAAAAATACCATCATATATAACCATATACTTTACTAGCCTATACATCTAAAGGAAAAAAGCATTTGAATTTAAGGTGCTTGAAGAGAATTAAGGGATATTTTGTGTATTTTTATAAAGGCAGGTCATATAGGAGTTGAGTGGAGTTAGGTCATATGTTTAGATTGTTGCCCATACCAAAGAGTTTATTTCTTCTTTCTCTTTGTTTTGTTAATTTTTTAAGGAAAAGGCTAGAAACAAATGTGTTATATTTGTCAATGTGTATCAAAAGCAATCAGTTTGGCATTTTATTCACATAAAGAGAGTCGTATCCCCTGCCATGATACCATACTTTTTCTATTATTCATCGTTTTACTTGCACATGCTCATATGGTGTGTATCTCTACATGTATAGAATTCCTAACTGTGCTTCTCTATGTTCATCGTTTATTATAAACTATAGGAGTCTGCCTTGGCCTTCCTTAGTTTACTTGTACCCTGAGACACTTTGTTTATAATGTGTGAGGTAGTTTGTATTTTGGATGTTAGTTTGTATTTAGGATGTGTGAGGTAGGTTTTACCTAAACTAGTTGTTTGATACTTAATTTTCTGAAAACAACAAATAAGGTTATTGATATTGAATTTATTTTTGGCAGATAACAAAGAGGTTTACGCAAGGTCTAAATGTAGAGGGCCTTCTATGCATGAGTATTTTTTTATAAATCAAGTGTATATTATAGTTAAAGAAAGGACAAATGATTTTGCATAAAAGATGTGAGTTGTTAATGTTTTAGTCTTTAAATGGGATTTTATTATATATATCACTTTGAAGTTGAAGTTTTGTTCTATCTTATTCTGAAGTTGAATTTTTGTTCTATCTCCTTTTTTTTTTTCTCCTTCTTGGAGATAGTCATTTAGTTACTATAGCTATGAAGTATGATACTCATTTAGTTCCTGGAGATACTCAATTTATTCATGATTCGAAAAAAAGTATTAAAATATTTCATTGATGATATATAACCATAGTTTATTATTTACGGTGTTTTCCTATTAAATTATTGTTTTCTAGGTTTTGAACTAAAATCTGAATATTCGTGAATAGATTTATTTTAATTTGCCTTTATATATCCTCCTTATATTTCCCTAAATGATTGTTATTAGTAACACTGATGCTTGTTGTTGATTTCAATGGCTAACATTCATCCACCGCCAACATTTTGTTCATCAACTAATCTTGAAGCAATTGTACTTGTAGGAAATAAACTTGAAAATGAAGATAGTGATACTTCAATACATGAAAATTCAAAGTTCTGTAGGCAGTTGTAATTGATTCTATATCATCTTCAATTTATAACTGTTTTGATTGGTATTACAGAATTATGCAACTGCCTGATTAATATTTTCTACTACATTTGATGAGTGTATATTAAAAACTCTATTAATTCTAGGTAACTACATGTAATTTATATAAATGGCCTACACGCACACAGATATATATATATATATATATATATATATATATATATATATGTATGTATGTATTATTGGTGTAATATTTTCCAATGCTAATTTTGCTATAGATTATTAGTATTTGTTAATATTCTATTCTTTAATCAATAAACATTTTATTGTTGAATTTGTGCAATTTTTCTTAAAACAATTTTGTTTTCTTAAAAAAATTATTGTTTTTCACCGCCAACAATTACTTCTGCCTCAGGTGAATGAACTGGCCTTCTCCTTTGCGTCCTCTATGTGAAGGTACCTCCTTGAATTCTTCTCTTTTGCTCCTTTTTCAATTTCTTTGTATCTTAGTATTTTTGTTGATAAGTAAAATTTTGTTCTTTTGCCTTGATTTCTTCTTCCCTTTTTATATTTCAATTTCTAGGTTTTTTTGGAAGGTTAGGCATGCTTGCTATATGTGTGATTAATATCCCTTTCTTAGTCTATTTCATTTTTAAGATATTATATAATGCAGTTTAAACCTGTAAAGTTACATTTTTTTTCTTTCTCTTTTGCACCTAATTTGACATTGCAATTGAAATAGTTGCAAGTCGTAAGGAAAACAGTTTTCAATTTTTTCTAAAAAAATTAAGGAATATTTTCTTATGTTTTTTATTTCTTGCAATTTGAATGCTTTGCAATTATATATATATATATATATATATATATATATATATATATATATATATATATATATATATATTTTCTTTGCATGCTGCAATAGATGAGTCAGCTCAGCATGACTATTTTGTTTTGTAATTTTTAATATTATTGTCCTTTTTATTTGGAATTTATGTTGCACGTTTGATTATTATTTATTTCATTATTGTATATCGTCTCTCTTTTTTTTTTTTTTTTTTGGTGATTAGTTGGTGAGTACCACAAATCTCTTAAGAATCTTGGCCTTTGATTTTGTGATAAGGTAAATCACTCAAACGCTCCCTTAAGGCCATAATTTAGATGTTATTCCTTTTTTTCGTTATTGTGAAATTCTGGTAAATTCTTTTTTCTAATTTTTTTTGGATTGTCTTTGGTTTCTAGTGTTTTAATTTAGGAGGAAATGATGTTCAATTATTTAGGATGTATAGCAATGGAGTCAAGCAATGGAATGTAAAAATTATGTTGTATATGTTAACTTGCTATCTTTGTTGCGTGAGCTTAGTAGATAATGCGAGGTATTGAATGAATACACATTCATAGTGACCATGGAAGATGGATGGTAGTTAAATATTGGTGAGAAATTTTTATAGTTGATTGGCACTAGGAAGAGTTAATGAAGCAAACTACCAGTTGAGGTATTTAAGCTTTTCTTTTTTCCTATTTTAGAAGTTGCCCCTTTTCTTGATAAGCCCCAGAGATTTTTGATGCTTTATATGGTTATTTCTTGGTAAGTTGTACCAAATCTTAGCATGGGGAGTGTTTGCAAACTGTATTTCAATAAGGCTCTAATGTAGTAATTGGTCATTATAAATAGTTTTTAATAAATTTGTAATATTTTGGAATAAAATAACATGTTTGTATCATTTATATCCATCTATATGAAAATAGATTGCTTATTCCCCCTTGAAGCTACCCTAATTTCTGCAGCTATTAGGCAAGTATAACTTCAAATATTTATTGTAAGGGACAAAAATGATAACATTTTGCTCTGAGGAAGTTGATATTGAAAATTAGCAATGAGAGCTAACAAAATATTTATATTTAAATTCTATGTTACAGCACAACCTTATTGTTATTATTAAGTTCTAGTTAAATTTTTACATGAAAGTTTAAGATTGAAATAGGAAAAGCTTGGGCCTCAAAAACAGCATCAAGAAGAAGAATAGGAAATAGACTGCTGCTAAGTTTAACCTTCTTAATATTTTTTCTATTGGTTCAAGTTTCTTCAATTGTATAGATTGTCTAACACTCTAGCTAGATTCTTAATCTCCATTGTTTTTAATCTCTATATGTGCTTACATTTTCTAGTTATTTAATAAATTTTAGATATCTATAGGGTCTGATTGGCATTGATGTCGAGTAAAGTATCATTTTGAATATATTGACTAATTTGTGATTTATATATATGCATAAAAGAAGAGTTTGCATATCCAAGTTTGATATAATAATTTGCAACTATTGATAGATGAAACTGGATAAGATATGTCATAAATATTCTCTAAACTAATTAGTTAATCATTGCAAATAAAATGTTAACTTGTAATGTAATCGCTTTTCTCTATGCTTTTTATTGAAATTATTATGAATATTAATAGATCAAGTTTATGAGGAAATAGATATGTAACTTTCACCTATACAATAATTGAGCATACGTTTTGTAATAACAAAGGAACACACATTTTGTTGCAAATGGTTGAAGACTTAGAACATGCAATAAAATTTTACAAAACTCACAAAATATTGAGAACTATGGTTATAATGAGAAGTTTTAAACAAATTTGCAAGAAAGATGGAGAAGACATTGGAAACAAAAACTGCAAGACTTAACAAATGAGGATTATATAAAGATAAAATACAAAAAATGCATTGTTGATGTTCAAGTATTTAGAACCATATTTTACTATTGAAAATTCATTGATGTACAAATTTATTAAATATAGCTTATTTCTCTCTATGTAGTCAAACTTTTTATTAATAAATATTTATAATATAAATTATTTATATTTCTCTTTATTCTAGTGTCTCATTTATTATCTTTTAAAAAAATTATCTTACTATACATATATAATGAATGAATTGAATGTTTGGTATGTATTGTTTATTAACGAAGAGGAGTATAGATACAAATATATATAAGTGCACGAACTATAACTACAAGAAAAGATATTTACAAGTGAAGAAAAATAAAAAAGATAATTACAAGTGACATCAGTAACAAATATTAACAACTTGATAACTAATGATAACTAAAGTAACCGAGTGTATCTTATCAGCCCTTAGCAAACCCTTGCCCATTGCAAAGATGAAGCTAATCATGAGGGTCTAAAATAGAGCAATGATCAAGGGTTTAGTGAAAAGGTTAGCTAGCTGATGCTCTGTATTGACAAATTGAACTTTAAGGAAACCGGATGCCACTTGTTCTTAGATGAAGTGATAATCAAGCTCAATATGTTTTGTTCAAGCATGAAAAACTATATTTGAACTTACGTAAATGGCACTAATATTACCACAACAGAGAGTAGTGTGAGGGACAAGTTTGCGAAGTTCTTGGAGAAGGCCTTGTAACCAAATGAGTTCAGAGGTGACATTGGCTATGGCCTTGTATTCACTTTCAATGGATGATCTAGAAATGGTTGGTCATTTCTTGGCAAGCCAAGAGATCAATGATGATCCATGATAAATTGCATAGCCCAAAGTGGATCTTTTGTCATAAATATCCCCTCCTCAATCACTATTTATGTAAAAGTGCAAAGTAGATGTAGAGTTGGAGGAGTAAAATAAACCATATGTCTTTGTTCCCTAAAGATATCATAGAGGTCCTTTGAGTGCTTGCCAATGGAGATCATTAGGATTATGCATGTATTGACATAATTTGTTGATACTATGGGCAATGTCTGGCCTAGTGATGGTAGCGTATTGGAGTGCTCTAATGATTTGGTGATATATGTCACCGTGATCTAAAGGAGTGCCTGTGTACTTTGAAAGTTTAGAGGATGGTGTCATATGTATGGTGCAGGGTTTGCACTCATGCATTCCATGTCATTGTAGAAGATTTGTGTTGTAGCACTGTTGAGTGACGAGTGTGCCAGTGTCATTGCCTTGCAATTCAATTCCCAAAAAATAATAAAGGACACCCAAGTCATGAATAAGAAATTCACATTGTAATGATGTAATGATTTTATGAATTAAGACATCATTTGAACTTGTAAGTACAGTGTCATCTACATATATTAAGAGAAAAACAATGTCAATATTTTGATAAAGAATAAAAAAAGAAGTGTCAGCCTTAGAAGAAGTTAAATGCAAAGAATGAAGGAAAGTGGTTAGACGATCAAACCAAGCCTGTAGGGCTTATTTTAAGCCATAAATGGACCAATGCAATTTGCAACACATGGTGAGGATGAGCAAGATGGACATAGCCTTGCAATTGTGACATAGAAAATTCTTCAGTCACATTACCATGTAAGAAGGCATTGGTTACATCTAGTTGTTTCATGGACAATTTGTTCATTATGGCAAGAGCAAGAATCAATTGAATGGTTGTCACTTTGATCACTAGGTTGTATGTCTCTTTATAGTTAGTGCTAGAAAGTTGAGTGAATCCCTTTGCCATAAGGTGAGCCTTATACCTCTCAATGGTTCCATCTGATCTCCTTTTGATGTGATAAAGCCATTTATTTGCAATAACAATGTCCATTGCCTTAACAATGCTCCAACTGGTTTTGGAAACAATGTCCATGTATTAGTATTATAGACAACCAATATCTCTTGTCCATTGCCTTTTACCATTCACTATATTTATTAGCAATCTTAAAAGAATATGGTTCATAGTAAAGATAATTCAATTTTGAATTGGTTAAGGAAGCGATGAGGGCTTGATGTTTAGGTGGTTTTCTTAGGCGTAGTTGCATTGGATGGGTGTGAAGGGGTCATGATGATGGGGAAGAGGAGGTGGGTTAGTGGATATTTGAATAGAAGGTGAGGTCTACAATCAAGTTAAGGCTAACCTGATTGGATTATAGTGGAGATGTGTTTCGGTGAAGAATGGTTAGGGAGGAATGGATAGGTTGTGATGGACTTTAGGTGAGGTTATTTTAGTAGAGATTGGATGAGGGATGATGATGCGATTTTAGACATTATCAGGTTGAGTAGCAATAGATGAGGTTGAAGGTACATGTTGGATTTGGGTGGGTAGTTGATGGTTGAGAATAGGTGATATGGGTATGGGAGGAGGAGTTTGTGATATAGTAGAATTTGGAGAAGAGAGGAGTGTTGGTAGAAAAGTGGGATGGGAAGGAGAATGAATAGGAGGAGGAGACTTACCTGATTGGGAGACTGAAGTAGTAGATGAAGCCTAGAATGTAAGCCACGATGTGTTAATATTAGTGGTCTAGACAGTGAGGGATGGGTAAAGCTTAAATGGGAATGTGCCTTCATGAAATTTAGCGTGTCTAACAATAAAATTTTTATCATTTTCTACATCTAAACAATTAAAACCAGCATGATTGTGCGCATAACCGAGCTAAACACATTGTTTACTATGGTAAGAAAACTTATTTTTACTGTATGGTCTAAGATATGGAAAGATAGTACATCCAAAAACTTTTATATCCATGTAAATTGGAGATTTGTTGTACATTTTATGAAAAGGTATGGAATTTTGAAGAATTAGAGTTGGTAAAATATTAATGGAATTAATTATTGTGTAAAATGAAAAAGACCAAAATCAAAAAGGAATGTGAGCTTGAGCCATTAGTGTCAATCTAGTGTCCACTATATGTTTAATTTTTCATTCCAAAAGACAATTTTGGTCATGGGTATAGGGGCATGAAATGCGATGAATAATTCCATGTTTATTAAAGTATGGATGCAATTTTTGAAATTCACCCCCTATCTGAATGAAAAGCAAGAATTTTCATGTGAAATTACTTTTGAAAATAAGATTCAAAATTTAGAAAATTGAAATACACATCATTTTTATTTTTAAGAAAGCAAGTCCATAAAAATCTAGTGAAGTCATCAACAAATACTACAAAAATAATGATAACCATTAAATGATAAAATTAGGGAAGGACCCTAGACATTAAAGTGAATAATTTGAAAAGGAGCATTTAATTAATGTTCGACTGTAGCAAAGGTTAACTAGGAAAATTTTCTAACAATACAAGAAGAACAGGGTCATTTATTGGATGAACTAACTGGAATTTTATTATTGCTAATAATTTAGGACACAATGTGATGGTAAAGGTGACCAAGTCTAGCATGCCAATCATCAATAGAGGAGAGAGTGGTACGAAGAGCTTCTTTGGGGCATTTCGATGGCATCACATACAATCTATCATGACTTTAGCCTTACAATAGGGTTACCTTGGTATGTTGATCCTTAATGAAAAATTCATGTGGCTAAAATTCAAAAAAACATTTATTGTCAGTGGTTAGTTTTTATACTGAAAGAAGTGGTTTGGTTAACTGAGGTACACAAAGAACATTCTTAAGAATAAGATTGCTAATAGAAGACATTGAATTGTAAACGGATGTACCTATATTTTCATTAGGAAGAGGCTAACCATTACCTACTAATACTTGATTTGAGCGGGTATAAGGAGGAGAGTGAGACAACATTTATGCATTGGGTTTCATATGGTAGGAAGCACCTGTGTCTGGATGCCATGGATTGTATGGTGCAGTTTGGGCTTGACCTAAATATAGTGTATGGTAAAGTGGTAGAGAAGGTGGTTGATATATGGTGAAATGAGCTTGCATCGGTGATAGAGGCAGATGATTGTCATATCACCGACGATACTTGCTTGCTTTATGGTTGTGATAGCGATAGATCTGACATGGACCACGAGGTTTTCTAGTGATGGTAGGAGGGCAGTAATTAGAGTAATAAGTGTAATGACTAGAAAAGGGTGATTATGGTTTGGAAAATAAGGACTACTATTTGGGTCTGATTTGAGTTGGCATAGGGTATCGATTGACTAGTGACCTTAGGATTGTTCATGAATATTTCTAAGCAGAATTTTATGTGCCACAAGTTGTCCATGAAGCTTTTAAAAGGTCACTAATTCAGGTCTTTGATTTAAAGTTGTAATGATGCTATAGAATATTTGCTCCAAGTTTTCAATAATTGACTTCATTGAACTCAGTATGTGAGAGGGGTCTTTCAGCAAAGTTAGTTCATCATCTAATAGTTTGGCTTTTTGAAGATATTAAGAGACACTCAAGTCATTTTTCTTCAACTCTTATAGTTCAATATGAATATATAACTATCGATTCTAAGATATATAACTAAAAGCACTTTCTAGTGCTTTCTAAGCATTAAATGAGGTGGTCATACCAATGACATAAAGGAATACTTCTTCTAATAGAGAAGAGAAGATCCAAGAAAGTAAAAGTTGATATTTTTGGTACCATTCAACAAATTCAAGGTTTGGTGTAATGGTATTTGGATAAGTTCTTTAAGTTATTATAGGAGATGGTGGTGGTATTAAACCATCAATAAAGTCAGATAATTTGTGATAGTTGAGAAGAGGTTGGAATTGAGTTTTCCAGGTGAGAAAGTTTCTTAAGGTTAATTTAATTAAGAGAGAATGATTTGTGGCTGAGGAAGATATGGTAAGTGCTCCTTCCATGGTAAAAATATGATACCATGAATGAATTGAATGTTTGGTATATATTATATATCAACGAAGAAGAATACAGATAAAAATATATATAAGTGCACAAACAATAACTACAAGAGAAGAGATAAATACAAAAGATGATTACAAGTAACAAGAGTAACAAATATTAACAACCTAATAACTAATGATAATTGAAGTAATTGAGTGTATCTTGTCATATAAAAATAGAGCACGGGTCAATGACTAGTTGTACTCTAAACAATAAAAACTATATAAATCTCTAAATTATTTAATGTTCAACGGTTACTTCAGTAATTCTCGTGTGGAAAAACTTTGTTAATGTGATTAAAATTTTAATCTCTACATTTCTCTCAAAAGAAAATCTAACCTTACCATTACTATTTTAAAATTAATTTTATGATTAATGCATTAATATTGAATATTTTTATTTTGGCCAATTTATTCAAAGTGGGGTGTTACGGATCTATTGATTAATTTCATATTGGTCTTGGACCACCACTTGAAATGTCAATAGTTGGAAAATTATTCAGTCATCCTAGTTAGTTGCTTGTTTTAGCAACTTTTTAATTTTGAGCTTCTTTTATTTATATATTTTTAATTAAAATATAAGTATAATTTATAATTTAATTATAAGAATTGCATATAATTAAGAGTGTTATTTTTGTTGGTAAAAATTATTCTTTTTATCAATTAAGACTTTATTCTTTTAAATAGAATTTTAAAGGTCTAATTTTAAAACATCAAGTCAATGTGGATAGAAAAAATATTAATTTTAATTTAAAAGTAAACTAGCTAAAAAATAATCATAAAAAAATACACCCCAACAAAAATTTGAATTTATATTAAGTTAATATTATTTTTACCATACAAAAAATTGATATGCCTGAACTGAATCCTTTATCCTTTTATTTTTACATATTTTAATTTTCTTACCAAAACTTGTTATTGAATGAGTAGTTTAGTGGTAACTAATCTTTAAGAAAATTTTGAAGTGCACAGTTCAGTTATTGTCATTCTTAATTTAAAACGGAGGATACCCTTGCTATGTAGACTTTTGAAGCTATTATCTCCCTATTTAAAAATTAAAAAATTCCAAGACAAAAAAAACTTTAAGGCAGGTTAATTTATTTATGCTAAACCAAGGTGGCACATTCCTCTAAAATCCCATAATAGGAAACCCTAGTTTAAAAAATAAAAAGAATTCTTACCAAGACTTGAAGAACTCCAAGGCAGGTTAATTTATTATGCTAAACTAATGTGACAAATTTATCTAAAATCCTACAACAATTAGGATAGGAAACCTTATTTTTAAAAAAATTCTTACCAAGACTTGAAGAAGTCTTTTTTTATGCTAAACCAACATGGCAAATTCTTCTAAAATCCTACAACAATTAGGAAAGGAAATTATCCAACTGCCTGTTAGACGAATTCTTATAAATTTAGCCTTCCTAAAGCTTTACTTTGTGTATTTGCCATTATTTCCATTAATTCTAAACTCCATCTTCTCTTCGTTTCTAATTTCATTACTTGATCATCCACATGCATAAGAATGTTCATATTGATTATAGTGCGCAAGCTGTTCATTGTGTATGTGCGAGTCTGAGCAGCGGACCATCATCTCCTTAGGTCTACTTCAACTTATATTTCCAAATAGAGCATGAACCTATCATCATTTATGATGATGAAAGGAGTCTGCTGGTTTTGTTATTAATACACCTGAGATCAGTATGAATTCTTAGATTTTTGATATTAGGTTGCTAAAAAACAATGAGGCATTGTTCGACTATCATAGGCCTTGGCTGTTTTACCTTGGATTAATTCCTTAGGTTTAGCCAACATTGATTTCATATATGGTAAATAATGTTGGCAGTATAATCGAAACAAATCCTTCTGTAATGTAGCAGTAGCACAACCTCCTTTGCTTCAACATCTTATTGCAGTATCACTGTATTCATAGCTATCAAGAAGAAGATATAATCCGTGAATATGAAGAAAAAAACCAGGAATGGTGTTGATTGCTTAAAAGTGTATTCAAGTGGGGATCGATAGTAAGACTGCTTATGATGAAGATTTAAAGGAAGGTAAAGAAACAAAGACAAAACCTATTGGTAAATGCCAAATGCTCAGTACCATATGCTTGGAGGAGCTAGAAGATTTTGCTGCTGTTATGCCTTGTGATCATCTTTTTCGTGAAACTTGCATTGATAAATGGTTGGACGTTAGCCATTATTGTCCAATATGCCACTATGATGATTGTTTATTATCCAATTACTAAAGCATATTCTTAGTATATTCAAATTTGTTCATTTTTTTAGGATACACAAGATAATTATGTTGCTTATTGGGATACTTACGTGGTGAATATGCTAAGAATATGCTTTTTCCGACTGCCACATATACTTAATTTGATTAGATATATTTGAGGTAATTTAACCTGAAACAAAAATATAACTTCAGTAATTGAAAAGAAAAAAATTAAAAATTTGGTACCAAAATAAAATGTATGGCAAAATTAAAGTACTATTGGTGCAATAAACCTTTTATTTAAAAAATATGGTATTTGATAATAATTATTTATTTAAAAAAAATGGTGGTTGTTTTCATGTGTCATAAAACAACCAAGAAGATAACCGATATAACTAAATAAAATAACATAACGCTTATTGAAAACAATCAAAACAGTAAAAAAAAAAATTACAACACACATCAAATTAACGAGAACTCATGAATTGGAAAAATCTATCAATACCCATAGCATTGGAAACACAAAATCAAAAATAAAATGAGAAAAAATAGAATTAAAAAATTAACTAAGTACCAAAGTTTGGAGGGCTTATATATATATATATATATAGAGAGAGAGAGAGAGAGAGAGAGAGAGAGAGTAAACAACTACGTATTTCACATATGAATGAAAAAATTTATTTGACTCGTAATAAATAATAAATAAACAATTAAACTTATTATTATTATTATTATTATTATTAAACAAAAGTTTTAAAATAATAACAACGTTATTTACTTATATAACAATTTGATATTAACTTAATATAGTTATAATTCACTACAATTTTTATAAATCTTTTATTTAGGTAATTATATAATATTACTCATTATTTTTTTATAATTAATTTTTCTTAATTCTAGAATTGATTTTATATAAAAAAAAATATCATACTCATAATTAATCATACGATAATTAAAAAAATCATTAGCTATTTGTTAATAAAAAACTTAAAAATAATAAAAGTTATATTTTCTTTATATAACAATTTAAATATTATAACCCTATTAAACTTCTAATTTATTATAATTTTAGTAAATTTTTTATTTGAACTATGACACTTTTTTTTGTAATATTTTTATTTTTATTAAGTTCAAATAATAATTAAATGATAAATATTAATTAATTTAATTTTTACTATTTTTTTTGTAAAATTTTATAAAAATATTTAAAAGTGATAATTATACTACTTTCATTACATAAAATATACTTTCAAACAAATTATATACTCTATTTTTTATTTATTAATTTTAAATTTATATAAATTATTATACTTTTCCTATTTTCATAAAACTTATTAATTTTGATTTTAATTATTTACTTATTAAATTTAATATAATAAGTCTTATAAAATTATGTTATCTAATTTATATTAGATAAAATATAAGTAGAGATATATATATATAACAAAATTATTACTAAAATTTTAATTAATTTAATTTTGTTAGAGATAAAATAGAATTAACATAATTAAAATAGGAAATATATTTTCAATTAAATTAGATTTTGATGTTAATTAATATCAATTTTATTAGAGATAAAATATAAGTCAACCTAATTAGAATAGGAACATATATTTTCAATTAAAATTATATTTTATTTAATTAAAATTTATTTTTATTAGTAAATGACTTAATTATCTAACTTTTATATAATAATGAGTGAATATTTTTTTGTAATTTTGTCTGTTTTTCCCTCTCTTTGTGTGTGTGTATATATATATATCTATAGGGGGAGAGAGAGAGTGTGTGTGAGAGGGGGGTGGGAGATTTGAGGCATTTTTTTATCTCACTTATTTTACGAGGAAAAAAGGTATTTGATGAGTAAATAAATATCTTTTCATATGATTTTAAATTGATTTTTTAAAATTATATTTAGATTTTGAAATAAAATTCATTAGAATCGAAATGATTTGAAAAGTATAATGTTTAATTTGATATAAATTTTAATTGAGAATCTAATTGAGCAAGTTGGCTACAGTTTTTAATAAGAGATGAGGTCAATTTTTCAAAAAATAAAAATTTTATACAGGTAAGAAAATAATCAAGTGTGACAACTTTTCTCCAATGATATTATGAAGTATAATGTTTGAATTATATAATACTTGATAACTCTTCTTGAAAAGTATCATGAAATGTACAATTTAAATTCTCTGTTTTAATTTAAAAGATGAGAACTCTTATCTGTTGAGTTGTAGAATGTAGGGATTGAACCCCATCCCTCTCCCTCTTTTTGTGTTGAGAATTAATCACTTTATTTAATTGTTAAAAAAAAAATACTAATGTTAGAATATGTTTTAAAGCGTGCTTTGCTAATGCTTGTTTAAGTTTCTGCTCTACGAAGCGCTAATCTCATCGTGCTGAAATCATAGGGCAGCAGCTTCTTGCTCTATAATTCCCATTTGAAGCTTCACACATCCTGCGCTATTTCTTCATGTGAAACTGGCATCTTTAATGGGAAATTCTTACATGGACCGAATTCATGGGCCATATAATTTCGTGCAGTGTCTGCGCTAATATGCACAAGATAGTACAGTTTTTACTTGAACGGATTATTAATTAAAAGGAGTTTGGTAGTTACAGTGAGGTAACAAATGTACATTAATGATCTAGTCATACATTAATCATGAAATGCATGATGACATGTTAGAGAGTTGGTGCTTTTTTGTAAAGGTTTCATTTTTTTAAATATTTCAGAAATTTATTCAGATAAACATGAAAAATGAGTTCTAAAAATTTTCTGAAAAAATATAATTTCAGTTGATTCATAAATTAGTACAAAAATATTTTCAGTTGACTCAAGATGACCAAATTTGTAAGGAAAAAGCACCAAAAACGAAATGATTTGTAAACAAAAAATAAAAAAGCTGAATAAACTGGGAATTTTTTTTTTTTTGTCTGGTTGTGCTTTTGTGGGTTGGGGGAGGGGAGGGGAAACTTGGCTCCGGTTGGATTTGAACTTATAGTTCTAAAGATAATTTCAATAACAGTAATGAGAGAGAAAGAGGGTTAATTAGTTAGAAAATAAAGAATATTTAATTGATCAAATGACAATAAGAGTTCCTCCAAACATTTCTTGAGAATAATAAAATTTTCATCCAATGAAGTGTTCAGGAAAACTTTAAAGGACACTTGATGCTATTTGATTCAGATGTTTTATTTTTTTAGCTGCTAATGCTATGGTTTGCATCAATTAATGGAAATGGCAATAGCTAGTTATTTATAATGAGTAGCTCACAGTGAAACTAGACGCGAATGCAGGCTAAATTGAAGAAGGAAAGTAAAACTGAGAGATGGGATGGAATGGGAATCTAGGAACCTTGTAGCATTTGTAGTAGTAGTAGTACATATTCGTATCGCATACGTGGAATGCTTACAAGCATGGACACTGAATCAATGATATGGATGGATAGACTAATAATAACGTATATCTTCTGAACTGAGCCTGTGCATGTGCATTAATTTAGCATTCACAAACCATTGAAGTTGAATATATATATATATATATATTTAAAAGAAATTTATTTTTAAAGTCTCTAGAAATTTCATGATTGATTCCTTATTTATTATTTTAATATTTAAATCTCAGATTTTTTAGTTCAAGTTCCTATGAGCTCATTAGTGTCCATATAAATTTATAAGTGTTCCTATATTATAAATGTACATCTTATATATATGGTATATAAGTATATAGACAGTGATATATGTCACTATATACTATTGGAAAAATTAATAGAGTTAACACAACGAAATAATTTTTATAAAGAAAAAATAAAATTATAGTAGAAATAATCAAACAAACAAATAAATAAAGGTAGTTAAACCGATCAATATATGAGTAAAATGGGATGTAAAATCTGTCATATAAATAATAAAAGAAATAATAAAATTGACACAAATATTTTAACGTGATTCACTATTAATTTTTGGGTTACGTTAATGAGACAAAATCATAATAATTCTTCTATTATAAAAATAGTAGGAATAAGAGAGAGATTTCTCTAAATCAACGTTAGAGGTACACAATAAAAAAATCTCACCAAAATAGTGGCACTCAAAGTGTTTCCCAAACACCCGAAAAATAATTACGTCACTATTTTGTCACTCACCTTTTGAAAAAAGAAAAAATTTCCAAACCCATAAAACTCTCTCACACTCATCAAAGCAAAATTGTTTTGGTTACCCTCGCAAGCACACACCTCACCTTTAATTTTTCACTTGTTACTTGCTCACTTCTTGCCTGTTTTTGCTTCTCCATCTATGGCCTTTATATAGGCCTTATAATGCACAAAAGAACAAAAAAAAATTAGCAAACATTCAACATCGATGCAGTAAAATGTGACTTTTCATTTTTTTTACTTGTGGGCTCCACTAGGAGGGACCCACAACAATTTCCCTCTCCCAACTACGTGGAGGTCATCACCATTTCGGTGACCAATCGACAAAATTCAAACTTCTCCCTTGGTAGAATCTTTGTTAACATTTCTGATCCATTTTCATTAGTATGGATCTTCTCTAGCTGTAATAGCTTTTTCTCTAATACATCCTAAATCCAGTGATATCTCACATTAATATGCTTTGACCTTGAATGAAAGGAAAAATTCTTACCAAGGTGCATAACACTCCGACTATCACAAAATAGCTCGCATTTGTCTTGCTGAAAACCAAGTTCATTTAAGAAATTAACAACTCTTTACAAGCTTCCATTGCGATAATGAAATCTGTTTCAATGGCAGACAAAGCAAAACATTTTTGTAATTTTGATTGTCATGACACAACTCCTCTTGCAAAAATATTCAAATAACTAGAGGTTGATTTTCTTGAATCAACATCTTCCAATATATCTGTATCTGTGTTTCCAACTAACATAGGTTTGGCATCTCTAAAACACAAACATATTTTGGATGTTCCATGAAGATACCTAAAAATCCATTTCGTTGCAACTCAATGCTCCTTTCCAGGATTTGAAAGGAACAGACTCATAACTCCAACTGAGTGTGCAATATCTGGCCGTGTACACACTATAAAATACATTAAACTATCAATTGTTGAAGCATATATAACTCTATCCATCTCTTTCTTCTCTTTATTAGTGGAAGCACTTTGCTTATAAGTTAATCTAAAGTGATTATCAAGAGGATAACTAACCATTTTATTATTGCACATGTTGAACCTTGGAAGTACCTTTTTAATACACTTCTCTTGTGATAACCATAATTTCTTGATGCCTCTTTCACTAATAATCTTCATGCCAAGAATCTGTTTTGTTGGTCCTAAGTCCTTCATAGCAAAAGACTTACTCAACTTATTCTTCAAGCTATTGATTATGGAAACATTTCGACCAACAATTAACATGTCATCCACATAGAGCAATAACACAATAAAGTCATCATCAGAGAATTTATGAACAAATGCACAATGGTCTGAAGTGGTCTTTTTGTAGCCTTACTCCCCCATAACAGACTCAAACTTCCTATACCATTGTCTTGGTGCCTATTACAAACCATACAAAATTTTCTTCAATCTGCAAATATAATCCTCTTTTCCTTTTTCTTTGAAACTCACTGGCTACTCTATAAATATTTCCTCTTCCAAATCACCATGAAGGAAGGTAGTTTTAACATCCATTTGCTCAATCTCCATATCAAAACTTGCTGCTAAACCCAGTATAATATGAATGAATGTCATCTTCACGACTAGAGAAAAATCTCATCAAAGTCGGTACCTTTTCTTTTATTGAATCTGTTTATAACCAGTTTAGCTTTGAATCGTACCTAGAGACTGTGTTCTTCATGTTTGATCATGAACACCCACTTATTCTTCAATGATCTCTTGCCTTCATGCTAATTTACCAGCTCAAACATCTTATTCTCATGTAGAGACTTCATCTCATCCTACATGGCTTTAAACCATTTATGCTTGTGTTCATCATTCATAGTTTCTTCAAATCTTTCTAGCTTTCCCCCATCAGTTAGTAACACAAACTGCTCTCTAGTATATCTAGTAGAAGGTTGTCTAATTTTATAAGATCTCCTTAGTGGCACTCGAGAAGTCTCATATACCTGTGGTTGATCATGAACACCACCATCATCATTTTCAAATGGAATCTCAATGGGAGCATCTTCATCACCTCCATCTGGTAGAATAACTTAATTTTCATCTCCAACTTCCCTAGGCACTATTGTTGGAGGAACTACCTTCAAATTTGAATCATCTTCAGAGCAAGGAATATTCTTCTCAACTCTAGTAATATCTTTGATTGTCTTATTTTTAATAAACATATCATTAAGGCTTTTAACAAGCTTCTTCTAGACTGGATCATAAAATCTATAGCCAAGTTAACATTGACCATAGCCAATGAACACACACTATCGTGTCTTGATATCAAGTTTATACCCCTCATCCTTAGGAATATGCACAAAGGCTTTGCACCCAAAAACTCATAGATGACCATAAGAAACATCTTTTCATGACCACACCCTTTATAAAGTGTCCGATTATAAAGGAACATATGGTGAAAGGCTCAACACATGCACTATTGTAAATAGAACTTCACCCTAAAATGTCCTAGGTATCTTTGAATGTGAGAGCAAAGATTTGACTCTCTTCATTAAAGTCCTATTCATCCTCTTAGCTAAACCATTCAACTACAGCATCTTTAGAGGTGTCATTTGATATCGTATACCATGCTCTTTACAATAAGCATCAAATGGTTAAGAATACTCTCGACTGTTGTCTATTCTAATGCACTTTAGTTTCTTCCCAATTTGTCTCTCCACTAGAGAGTGAAATTCCTTGAAGACATTTAACACTTGATATATTGACTTTAAGGTGCATGCCCACGTCTTCTAAGAATGATCATCAATGAAAGTCACAAAGTACTGACAACCATCAAGTGACTTTGGCATTGGCCCACACAAGTCTGAATGAATTAAATCTAGAACATTCTTCATTTTGAAAGGAGGAGAACTTTTGAAAGAAACCCCATTTTTCTTTCTTATAAGATAATGAGCACATTTATCTAAATGCACAAGATCTACTCTATATAACATATTTTTCTTGGCTAACACTGTCATCCCTTTCTCACTCATATAACCAAGTCTTCTATGACATAACTCAACTATATTGTCTTTCTCCATAGCATTCACTATGTCTTTAGAGATATTTGCATGCATAAAGTATAGTGTTGAGTCCTTTTTACCTCTAGCCATCACCAGTGAGCCTTTAGTGAGTTTCCATTGACTGTTATGGAAGGTGTTGCGGAAACCTTCATCATCAAGCTTACCTATTGAGATCAAACTCAGGTAAATATCTAGAACATGTTTGACATTCTTCAAGATTAGTCTTATGTCATTCGTCATTTCCAAACATACATCTCCTTTACTAGAAAATCTTATTCTATTGCCATTTCCCATATTCACAAATCTAGAATCTCTTAGAGTATAGGATGAGAAGAATTCTCTTCGAGATATAGCGTGAATGGAAGCACCACTGTCAATCACCCTGCTATTCTCATGGGTAGTAAGATTAACAGTATCATCATAAAAAAGGACATTGAATTCTCCGAGAAGATTTACTTCATCATCGTCACTACTGTCATCTTTTCTCACATCTGGGCCTTTGTTCTTGTCCTTAAACTTTTGACAGAACTTCTTGATATGGCCTTTTTTTTTACAGTAATGGCATTCAATATTTGCATACTTGTTTGAATTTCCTATGCTCTTATCTCTTTGCTTTGAGCTTCTAGTCTCACTTCTCTCCCTGGAATTTACAATAAGAATATCTGAATGTGTTAAAGAGGCACCCTTTGATCTGCATCTCATCTCTTCATTTAGAATACCGCTTTTGACAAATTATATATTCACTACACCATTTGGTGCAAAGATTATAAGTGAATTCTTTAAAGTCTCTCATAAATCTAACAGAGAAGCTAGTACTATAAGAGTAAGAATTTCATTGTCAAAATTTATACCCATTCTGAACAACTAATCCATGATCCCTTACATTTCATTCAAGTGATTAATGATAGAAGAGCCTTTTTTTATATTTTATCTGCATTAATTTTATCAGATAAAATAATTTTTTATTGCCAATCTTTGAAGCATATAGCTCCTCAAGCTTGTTCCATAATGTTTGTACATGAGTTTCATTGCAAATATGCTTATACACATTGTCTTCAATTGTAATGACATGATATTTTTAAATAAAATAATATTATTTTGGGATTTGTAGTGTTAATAAAATTTTATATTTTATTTATATATTATCATTAAATTTGAATATCATTCATTTACGTTATATTAAATATTTTATTTATGTAAAATAATTATTTTTGGAGGTTTATCATTTAAATATTAAAGTTACTATTGATATTATTATTATTATTGTCATTGTTATTTTATGTGGGTTATAATAATAATAATAATAATAATAATAATAATAATAATAATTATTATTATTATTATTATTATTATTATTATTATTATTATTATTATTATTATTATTATTATTATTATAATTATCATTATTATTTCTATTATTTTTAATAGTGTTAGTATTATTATATTATTTTTATTATATATGCATGTGTTGTGTGTGAATATGTGTTATATATATATATATATATATATATATATATATATATATAGAAACCAAGTCAGGACAAAAGAATTGTTGGCCATTCTTTTCTTTTCTTTCTCTTCTCTTTCTACATTTATTTTCTTCTTGTCTCTGCACGAAAACTGAACTAGATCAGCCTTCACTTGCACTTCTGATGCCAACACTTGCACCATCCTTCACCTCCATCACCTCTCTTCTTCTTCTTCTTCTTCTCTTCCACCACCTTCTCCTACCTCTGTTGACATCAGAATGGGAAGAAAACAACAGCGGCAACAACAAGGTTCTTCACGTTGCTAGTGACATTCCCGACAGCGAGAGCTCGTGTTCTTCGACTTGATCAACTCCTTAAGCTTCGGAAAATGATACTAAGCTTGGTTCAAGCTCACTCTCATCCGATTATGAGTTTTATTTTATTTTTGTTTATGACTTATTTTCATTTTTTTTAAGCTTGAGTGGGTATGATTTGTGTTAATCTCTTTTTGAAATAATGATGTATGAAACTTAAGCTTTTCAATTATATTTTTTGTTGATTTTTCTGAATTTATTTTATTTATGAGTAAATTTTTGATATTTTAATAATTAAAAATGAAATTTTGTTAATTATATTAATTAATTATTTTGAATAAAAATTTGGTTAATTTAGTGTTAGTATATAATGTTATTAATTTTAGTATTGAGAAAATAAATTTTGGATATATTATATAATTTTTGAGAAGATTATGTAGTATAATGTGATTTTTGAATTGTGTAATTTTGTGATAATTATAGTTAAATAATATGTTTTAGATGGTTTTAGAATTATTTAGGGTATTAAAATGATTTTTATAAATTAATTACTATTTTTAACTAATTAATACTAATTTTCAAAAATTATTTTCAAATAATGTATTATTTACTATTTTGTTGATTAAATGGATTTTTAATTACTTTTAATATATATTTAGGTTATTTAAGCTATTTGAATATATAAATGTGAATTTTAACTATTTTATGTTGATTAATTGTAACATTAAGTTTTTATTAAAATTTTATAATATTTGAGATTTTATTAGTTAATTTGTGTTAATTATGGAATATTATGCAAATGATAAAGTTACTTATTATTTTAAACTTAAAATGGGTATTTTATTATTTTTATGATATTTAATTGTGAATTTAATAATTATTTGCAATTTATGTTAATTTAATTGTAAAATGGGAATTTTATTCCATTTATGAATTTTATTAGCAAATATTATTTAAAAAATACAATATGATGATTTAGTTGAAAAATAAAGATTTTAATATTTTTATGGATTTTTGATGATTTTTATTTTTTTACCATTAATATTGTTGGTTTGTGTATTGTGAACTTCAGTTGAGAATTTTTGTAGTTCGGGATCCCAACTCGATGTGTTGTGCTATTGTATTTTTAGAAGTGTATTTTCTGTGCAGGATCGGCCTTACTTTTATAGGAAGATGTCTGTTTTACAAAGGAGACTCTATCGAATTTTTGATAGATTTCTCGTAAAATGTGACAAATTGTCTAAGTCTAATTTTGGAATTTTAATTGACAAGTGTCTTAGATCGAGTCTTCGTTTAGAATTCTAGAAGCATAAACTTAGAAGTTTATTTTGATATTATATTTATTATTATTTATTTTCTAGTTGCGCTGAGATCGATACCTAGTGGACTAGGCCAGTCGAGCCAGTTTGGTAGAGCGTAGTATTGTGAGTTATTATCTTATATATACATAGCATATAGGATGCATGATTTAGAATATTTGTGTTTTAATATGTATTTATTCATAAATTGTTTTATTAAATGTTTTAGTATATGTTGGGTATATTTTTAGTATATTTTTGGTATATTTCATTATTGATGCATGATATATTTTCAAAATACAATTAATATATTTTTGGTATATTTATGATTTACATTTGGTATATTTATGGTTGATTTTGAATTTATTTAGCATATATATATATACTTGAAATATATTTAGTTTATTTTAGGTATATTTATGGTTTATTTCATTATTATAAATGTTGTATTGCATTATTTATTTTCCCATATGTATATTGAACTTTATTTGAAGGATATCGATAGAACGTACTACCTAATGGGCAATACTAGGACCGTGTATGTACTAGTGCTATAGATTTAGGGTTGAGTTGTGAATCATTTGAGGTGACTATAATTTGATTGATTGTTTTGAGATTGATATGATTGAATAGTGTGGTTGTTGGAGTTTGGTTGACCTAGTGTCTCGGGGCCAATCACACTGACAATCAAATTGCTAGAGCTCAGTTGACTTAGTGTCTCGAGGCCAATCTACTATCCAAATGGAATAAGTGAATTAATTTGGAATTAAGTGAGTTTGTATGGCTAGATAGTTATTATTTATTGAGGTTGTGATTTAAATAGGGTTCTATTTGATCCTTCATAAAATAAATGTTTTCCACCATTTATTATATAAAAGTGATTTCAGCATCTGTGTGAAATGTTTTTATATATTATTACATATACTAATGCTTAATTGCAAATGACATTAGGAGGTGCATGTATATTTAGAATAATAATTCACTTAATGAGGTCTGACCCTCCTTAATAATTTTTTTTAGAAGATCTTATATTGTCATACCTTAGTAGTAGAGCTTTTCACCGGTGTTCTTCCACCCCAACGATTTTATATAAATGTATATTTAGACTCGGATTTGTAATCTAGAAACTGTAGTAGTAGTATTGTTGTAGTAGTTGAGTTATTTGTACCAAAGAGTTATATTTGAATATTATTTTGGTTACCTTCACAAGCACACACCTCACCTTTTATTTTTCACTCGTTGCTTGCTCACTTCTTGCCTATTTTTGCTTCTCCATCTATGGGCTTTATATAGGCCTTATGATACATAAAAGAATAAAAAAAAAAATTAGCAAACTTTCAACATATGCAAAATGTGACTTTCCATCTTTTTTTCTTACTTGTGGGCTCCACTAGGAGGGACCCACAACATATAAGACATATGCATTGTATAGCTACATATTAAAGAAAAAAATATTTGTGATATTCTATTTTTATCCATATACTTTTTTTGTGGTCCACTAAAAAGGTGGATAAAAAAATAATAGCACAAATATAGTGACATGCTATAAATATTGCTATATGTAATATGTAACATTTCCTTATATATATAATGTGGTTAACACACATTTATATTTTTCATCCTCAGGAGGCCACCTTGTACAAAAGTTGCTTGATCTTAACATGCATAAGTTGCATAACTTGAAACTAGGATTTGTATGAGTAAGGGAAAAAAGATGAATGATGTGCATTCCCTTTTAATCAGTATTTAATGAACTTGAATTGTTAATTAAAAATAGTAGATATTTCAAATTAAACTTTGTTAGGTTTTCTAAATTAATATTTTTTTTGGAATTTCTTTTTAGGGAATGAATTAGTAATTCTTACTTTCTAATTTTTTTGGAGCATGGCCTATTGGCTTTATAAGGAAAGAGAGCTAGGGAGATGTGGTTTGAACCTTACTGATGTAGCAGAAGCCTTAAGAGAGAATTCAATTCGTTGATTTTAAGAATACTAGAAAACAATAAACAAAAACCTTAATGATTCAAAGAATACTAAAGGAATTAGAAGAATTACATCTATAATTTATTTTTTTAATTAATAAAAATATATCTTAAAATAACTCAAAGAGGAAAATAAATAGTTTCTAGGGAAAAACCCTAAAACCAAAAAAAGAAAAATACAAAAAACTATAAAAAAGGCACATAAACTTTAATGTCAAATTTAAAGGCCTAAATAAAGGAATTTGGGCCCGAAGATGGACTGCTACAGACAAAGTGTATAACATCCATTATAGCCCTCTGAGTTAGCTTCAATATGATATATTATGGGCCCCATGGGTCAATCAGTGTCACCACGAACGTCGATTTAAGGCCCAAGTGCGCACACCCACTCTATCAAATCCATCCATAAACTTCAATGCTACCTCATCCACATCATTCCTCCCAGGTGATAGAAAATTTGGCCTTGAATTAATCACAGCATCGTCATCAAAAGAATTGTTAGAGAAAGGAATTAAATGCTTAACATTAAACACATATGTAGTGCAGACATGGCTAGGCAGCTTCAGATGATAAACATTGGAATTGATCTTCTCTACTACCTCAACTGGACCAATCTTCCTGGCAGATAACTTGTTGTATTCCCCTGCTGGAAATTGATCATTTGTCAGGACTACCCATACAAAATCACCTACCTCAAACTCCAAAGGTTGGTGTTTCTGGTCTGCAAATTGTTTATACTAAGAATTGGTAGTAGAAAGATTATTAAAGACTATCTTATGTACATCTTGCAAACCTAAAAAAAATTTATTGCTTTCCTTTGAACCCTTGTCTTGCTAGGCAGGGGCATCAAGTCAAAAGGACCCCTTGGCTGAATGAAGTAAACAACTTGGAAAGGACTGAATCTTGTGCTGCGATTAACAATGTAGTTGTGGGCGAATATTGCTTGACATAATTTCTGATCCCAACCCTTCACATGATTCCATACTAGATAACACAACAAGTTGCTTAAGGACTTGTTCACCACTTCAGTTTGCCCATCTATTTAAGGGTGATAGGCACTGCTGAAATTCAGTTGAGTATTGATTATCTTCCACAGGCTACACAAAAAATGACTGAGGAAACATGTGTCTCTATCAGAGACAATGAGCATAGGCAACCCGTGCAAAAGATACACATCCCGAAAGAACATTTGTGCCATATTTACTACATATATAGTCTTCTTGTAAGGAATAAAATGAACCATCTTAGAAAATCTATCAATTACAACAAAGATGGAATTATTACCTCACTGAGTATGTGGTAATCCCAACACAAAGTCCACACTAATATTAGTCTAGGGTTGAGAAGGAACTAGGACAGGCATGTACAATCCCGTATTTGTGGCTGTTCCTTTTGAAACCTGGCAAATTTTGCATCTCTAAACATATTTATCAACCTCCTTGCGAACTAAAGGCCAAAAATATGAAGCTTGAATCAGTTGCAACATTCTTTCTCTACCCACATGTCCCTTACCATGTAACTCTTTAATGATCTGTGGGTGGAGGCTACAATCTAGAATGCACAATTGAGTTCCTTGAAATAAGAACCCATCTTGCAATATAAATTTTTTCCTCTTCCAAGCCTGTACATCTTGCAACACCATACAAAAGTAAGGATCATTAGCAAGTAAATCCTTAAAAGAATCAAAGCTGGGCACCTCAACTTACACAGTCACCAATAAACTATTTCGTTGGCTCAAAGCATCAGTTACTTTGTTTATAATGCCAGATTTATGCTTCACCATAAAAGTGAAACATTCAAGATAGGCGACCCACCTAGCATGGCGGGGTGAAACTTTATCCTATTAGTCCAAATGCTTCAAAGAATCATGGTCAGTATACAAGATAAATTCTCTATGAAACAGGTAATGTTGCCAATGTCGTATTGCTTGCACTACTACATAAAAATCAATGTCATACGTACTGTAATTGAGTTGGGAACTAAATAACTTCTCACTATAAAATGCCACAGGGTGGTTATTTTGACTCAAGACAACACCAATCCTAACTTTAGAGGCGTCGGTATAGAGCTCAAAAGCTTGCGAGAGATCTGGTAACACTAAGATTGGGGCTATTGTACGTTGTTCCTTGATGACATTGAAGGCTACCTTTGCTACCTCTGTCCACTTAAACTGACTACCCTTTATGCAATATGTAATAGGAGCCATTATGGTGCTAAAATTTATAATGAAATGCAGATAAAATGAGGCCAAACCATGAAAAATCCTTATTTCTGTTAAAATAGTTAGTCTGGGCCATTCTCTTATCACTGCCACCTTAGCTTCATCCACTTCTAAACTTGCTGCAGAAATCATTTACCCCAGAAATAGTACCTTGGGAGATATAAAGACACATTTTTTTAAGGCAACATAGAATTATTCCCTGTGTAATACACTAAAAACCTCTCGAACATGCTATAAATGTTCATCATGGTTATCACTATAAATCAGGATATCATTAAAGTAGACCACAATAAACCTGCCAATGAAAGGCCTCAATAATTGGTTCATAATATGGATAAAGGTACTAAGGGCATTCGACAATCCGAAGGGCATCACAAACCACTCATACAACCCTTCCTTAGTCTTAAATGATGTTTTCTACTCATCCCCAAGTTGAACATGTATTTGATAATATCCACTCTTTAAATCAAGTTATTAAAAATAGTTGCACCACTAATATGATCAAGCAAATCATCCAGACGTGGGATAGGAAATTTGTACCTTACGGTGATCTTATTAATGGCTCAGCTATCCACACACATGCGCCAAGACTCATCTTTTTATGTGTCAAAAGGGCAGGAACAACATAAAGGCTCATGCTCTCCCTAACATGACCTTTAACAAGTAGCTCCTCCACTTATCGATGCAACTCCTTATGCTCATTGGGACTCATCATGTAATATGGTCTGTTTGGCAATGCCGCTTTGGGTACCAAGCCAATATGATGTTGAATGTCATGGAGTGGGGGTAAACTGTCAACAAGTTCATAAGGAAATAAGTCATTAAATTCTGTAGCAAAGGGAACCATAACTTCTGGGACTATAAAGGGCTCAACCACCTCCTTTCCTAATAACATATACCTTATGTCTAACTCTTGTATAGCCTTATCAAATTGAGCCAAAGACAATAAAGTACTAGTTCCACTGGATGGTTTTGGTATATCCACGTGTTGTTTAGGCAGCAATACAATTTTAACCCTATTAAAGATGAAGTTATAAGTATTGGTTCTCCTATTATACATCATGTCCCTGTCATACTGCCACGGTCTTTCCAATAATAAATGAAAGGTATCCATAGCCACCACATCACACTATACAACATCTTTATATTTTTTGCCAATGGAGAATGACACCAAAGCTCTCTTAGACACTACAACTTCCCCACCCTTCTTTAACCAAGCCAATTTATAGGGTTTAGGATGAATTTCAGTCGATATGTCTAGTTTTTGGACAGACTCTACAAACACTTTATTCTCACAACTCCCTCAATTAATGGCAAAGTAGCATACCTTGTCTTTAATAGTACAAGTAGACTGAAAGATATTACTCCTTAGCCAATCCTCCTCTAAACTTACTTTAGGGGTTAAGTAAGAATGCCTAACAATAAGGGCAGTAAGTAAGAACGCTTAACAACAAGGGTAGTCGCCATATCTCCATCCAAAAGTAATTCCTCAACTATTTTATCCTCATCATAAACATGATCACCCTCAATTCTCGGTCCTCTTCAACTTAATCATCTGCCTCAAGGAAGAGGGTCTTTTTCCCTGCCATCTTTTTACATTTAGATAGCCTATGGCCAACCTCTCCATAGCCAAAACATTTTATGCCCTTGCTGGTTTATTGAATTGCCCCATGCCTCTATTATTATCGATTACACCATTGCCACCACTACCACTTGCCATTTTATTGACACCACTATTATTAATAGCAACATTATTACTGCTAGCCCCACTGCCCTAAGTGTTCAAATTGGCAGTTCTTCATGACTGTCTCTTAACCACTAAAGCCCTCTGATGAGCTACAAATACTGAAACAGGATCAAACAAATTCAATATGTCCTGTAGTTGTGGCCTCAAACCCCCAATATACCTTGTTACCAACTGATCCTCTGTCTCCTGGATTTCATTCTTTGCAATCAATTGATAAAATTGCATAGTGTAATCATCCACTGATCTCATACCTTATCTTAGATTTTGCAGACATTAGTACATCAACTGTTGGAAAGTATATGGAAGAAAGGCAGATCACATATGCTTCTTCATCTTCTCCTAAATAGTAATTTTACTCTTTCCCAATCTAGTGCGAGTTAGTTTTGATTGCTGCCACCACGTAGTAGCCCTACCCCTTAATCTTGTGGCAACCAAAGTTACACGCTTATCTTTTAGCACCCTTTTAAATTCCAAAATCTTCTCGACCATCGACAACCAATCCATAAATTCTTCAGCTTGAAGGCTGCCATGAAATTCTGGAATCTCAGTCCACATGCCCATTTCCCAATGCCTATTATTATCATCTGCGATAGGCCGATTATGTTTGTGAGGAGCCTCATCTTCATACTCATCCTTTACCTCCTCATTATCACCAAATTATTCTGGACAATTATTTCCTTGGTCTCTATTCTGATTACCCAATATCATGGCCAATCTATCTATCAACTGATCTGCCACTTGATTCATTCACTCGTCAATCATCTCTTGGACCCTCTGCTCCATATCTTGTTCATAAACCTCTTACACCCGTCTCCTTAATTGGATGTTGTCAGGATCGATGCTCTGATACCAACTGATGTAGTGGAAGCCTTAAAAGAGAATTGAATTCGTTAATTCTAAGAATACCTAAAAATAATAAACCAAAATATTGTTGATTCAAAGAATACCAGATGAATTGAAAGAATTACGTCTGTAATTTATTTTTTTAATTAATCAAAAAACTGTCTCAAAATAACTTAAAGAGGAAAATAAATAGTGCATAGGGAAAACCCCTAATACCAAAAAAAAAGAAAAGACAAAAAATTCCAAAAAAGGAACATAAACTTTAATGTTAAATTTAAAGGGCCAAACAAAGGAATTTGAGCCTGAAGATGGACTGCTACAAACAAAGTGTGTAGTACTCATTAGGCTTGACAACGGGCCGATCAAACTGAGCATCACTAGGTCAATCATGTATGACCATGTTTTGACTTTATCATTTTATTTAATAAAGAGACATTTTTCATTATCATTTTGTGTTATGATAATTACTTGAATAGTTAATTCTTACTAAAGTCATCAAGTATGTGACTTGATAGTAAAATTCTTAGATTAAATATGAGTTCTATTCAAATTATCCATAGTTATAACAATATATTATGGCTAGTATGATGTTAATTGATGATTATGTTTTATTAATCATGAATATGAGATATTAAGTCAACTCATAGGTACTTATTTGGGATATAATGTACTGGATTGACCCATCATGAGATTACTACATTAATAATTTTCATAAGTAATTCTCATCATAATAATATTGATTTAGTCCTTTGACCTTGAAATCATCATGGATTTCTATATAACTATTATATATTTTGACATAATCTAACATTGTCTTTAACAGGATGATTAAATATATTGTTGTTGGATATGAAATGAGTTATGTGAGGAATGTGAGTGATTGAAAATGAATTTGTTCCTCATTTAATCTGAGTAAGATATCTATGGGCCCCTTGATAAGATAGACTGAGGAAAATGCATGGCCATGCTAAAGTGAATTGATAAAGAGTTATCATTCTTAGTCTACTTAAAGTCAATAAATAATATGATTGAATTATATAAGGATGACAGAAACTATGCTTTATATTCAATCAAGATATCATGTGGCAAAGGGATTACAATATTTATTATAAGTTAGGTTATGTCGAATTATTGACTTCACATGACTTGGGTAGTCATAATGTCTTACTAGAGACCACTTATGACTTGTCGGCCTAAATAGAGAATTAAGGCTCACTGCCAATGTCATGTGAACCTACAGGGTCACACACTTAGAACAAGCCAAAAAACGAATATGGTTTTGAGAAGCCCAAATATACTATGTGGAAATAAATAACTAGTTTATTTATTTAAGGTAAAAGTTATCTTAAATAAATAAGATATTACATCTGATTTAATTTTAAATAAAATTAGAATAATGATAATTGAGAAATTATCAAAAGTTGTTTTGGTAAGTGAAACCCTAATTAGAGGTCTATAAATATGTTATATTTTTTAGGGTTTTACTAACTCAATTATCAGCCACCAAAATTCGTTTTTTTTCCTTTTTAAAAAACTAAAACACAGAGTATTTTTGTTCTTGATTTGTGAGAAATCAAGAGAAGTGCTAGCACATAAAGTTTTTGTTTTAATCAAGGGTTGTTCATGTGTACGCTTGTGGAGGACGGATTCTTTTAGAGACATCTTGATTCGAACTACCAAAATCAAAAGCTCGAGGTAAGATGTCACCGGAATGAACCTCCTCTCTACCTTCCAACAATCCTGCCTCTTCTGCATTTGTGGTTAGATTTGAAAATCCTAGTTTTAAATCATTCAATCGAATTACTTAGATTTGAGTTAGGGTTTGTGGTTAAAAATTTTAATTTTCACTGCATTTTTTAATCATGAAACCCAACATCTACAACCATAGTGATGCAAAAACATAAAGATTGAGAAGGCTTGTGACCATTAATCCTCGATGGCACTATCTTTCCCGTACCTCCTCATTCAATCCCATAATTCAGACCAGGTTCGATCTAACAAATTTCCAGAATACAATCCTTTTATATTTTGCAACATAAAAATTGTTGAATATTGTTAGTGATTAAATTTGTCACGTCTAGTATATGTATTATATTTTTATGAACCAATTGCAAAATTCTCAGACTATAACTCATACATTTAGCAGTTAAGCATAATTCAAAAATTAATATTTTTCATAAGATTCCTTCCAAAGTAAAGGCTTTAGGTCCACTTTCGAAGGCTTTATGTCCACTTGCCGAAATTCATCCAATCGAAAATTTTAACCAAGTTCATCTATGTATCAAATTGTGTAATTATATGGTCCCGCATGCAACGTTCACTATATTTATGAGCACAAAAAGCAGGAATTACTGTCAAACAGAGAAAAAATGAAAAGAAAAGGAAGAGAATAAAAAAAATTTAAGAGGGCGTCAGATGTTCCCTGGAGTTCCTTGCATTGCATTACCCACACAATTTTTCAGGAAAAAGAATTCACCCATCTCAGTGAACATGAACCTATTGTCACTACAACTCCTTGCATTGTTTTTGCTTTTATTCCATAATGAACTTTTCTTGCTTCCCGGGAAGTAGAAGAACTGCTGCAATCTGCTGTTTCTAACAAACATTTATCAGGTTAGTCCAATCAAAATATGCTTGTCATTCCCTTATGTACCTAAAAGGAAAATAAAATCATCAAACTAGTAGCTGAATCAATCCCTGTTGCTACAACTATGATATCGTAATATCCATCAAATAATTCCATAATGCATTAGCCACCTCAATCAGAAGTAGATGTATTGAAAATTAACATTGTAAATTAAGTTTGCAAATGATGTTTTTGTCTTTGTAAACATCAGTAATAGATATTTTTTTTTTAATAGAAATTGTGGGTTTGAACAGTGGATTTGTGATATGTGTAATTTTTACATATGTTGTTAGTTGAATTAATGTTTATTTTTTTTTAATAAATTTAGGTTTAATTAGGAAAAGTTTTAGTTTAGAGTTTTATTTAGGATTTATAATGTTTTGGCTCAATTTTAGTTTAATTATAAGTATTTTCAAGTTTTACTTATTATTTCTCTTTTGTAGGTGTAATTTTGAATAAGGATTCACTACAACAATTGTTACCTATTCTTATCATATACATGTGTTGATGCACTCTCCACAAATGAAGGTTTGCCAGGTCAACATACTTATATATATATATATATAAAGGATCGTAACAATTAAAAAAGCAATGGCATTACAAAAAAAAAAAAAAAAAACAGAAAAAAAGCAATGGACCATTCGTATATAGACTATTTTGTTAAGCGGTATAATCTTAAAAGCAATCTTTCATGTAATGGCCTAGTTCACCGCTGACCCCTTAACATGGAAGTGACCAGGAAGGATATGGATTTGTAGAAAAGAGAATAATCAACAGATCTATTTTATATACTTTCTGACACTCTGATTGAGAAATCTTGAAGGATAACAAATTTCTGAGACTTGAATCTTTAAGAAGGCTATGTTAAGAACGCTAAGTCTCTTTTACTCATTCTGGTTGATCTACGTTTTTCTCAGTAGCAAGAAAAACATACAAAGCTGAGATTGAAACAAAAGAAGCACTTGGTGCAAATAGGCATAGTTTTCATCTTGAACATAGTATTGATGGACTCAAAATCAGGTATTTATTCTTAACTAAATACGTGTTCTAAACCTTGATTGCATGTGTTTGAACTTTGATTTTTTTCAGAGTTCCTTTTAGAAATCATAACAGATGAAACATGCATCCCTAACAGTAAATATTTGCGCACACACCTGATACAACTCAAATTAATTTAATTTTCACTTAATTATCATGCATGGATTGTAACAAGATGTGTTAATGATATATAGCCATGCCAGTTCCTCTCCAACAAAAATATTTTCTCTAGTAGGCTTTTTTCAGCAAAAAAAGTTTAATCATATATGCAGGACATCTTAAACTCAAATGCCACAGCAAAGAGCAATCGCTTTAAGAACCAACATGAAATTTCACATTGGTTCCTTAAAGAGTTTCAAAGGAGACTGAATTTTGGTTCCTTAAAGGATTTCAACAGCGACTGAATTTTGAGTCCTTTAATTAATTAAGGAGGCTTATATGTAATTAATCTGAAAATAACTTCCATTTTGTATCTTGGCCTAAGAGTTAAATAAAAAGGTTTTTCACCGATTTATATGGGCCTATTAATGATAGATACATGAAATAGAAAATTAGCTCAAACAATATCTCAATGTAATTCAATATATTGATTCTAGATATATGAAATACAGAATTAGCTCAAGCATAAAAATGAATTAAATGAGAATATGTGATCCTTGAAATACATGAAATAGACAAATTTTAAGACAATTTAAATTGCATTTATACATCAAATCTTGAGATCACAAGGACGAGAAATCACGTTTCAGTGGGCATCTGGTAACGGCAGATGGGACAATAATGGCTATTCTCCAGCCATTTGTAGATGCAAGTGCCATGGAAAATGTGACCACAGGGCATCTGGGCAGCAAAATCCTCGAGCTCATCCAAGCATATGGTGCAAATTTTGCTTTCTCTTTGGATATTATCCTTAGAAGCAGCAGCAGCAGCAGCATCAGCATTAGTATCATCAACAGCAATCTCAGTCTCACTCTGGTCAGTCCCAACTTTCACACACTTCAATCTCCTTGACTTTCGAGCAGTAGGCACCATCCCGCAATTTCCTTCATATTCCAACATCGACCGCCTCATAAAAATATCGACTACTTCTTGTTCTTGAAAACTATGGATCTGGAACTTCAATATATTGATGTTGATGGTCAAGACATTATTGTGCTTCTTCAATAAATGAATATGTTTATCAATTCTCCGACCAACCTCATGTCTTATAGCCCGAACCATGTCTCTACAGCAACGTGAAGTAGGTGAGCATAACCTAAAACCAGCGAAAGTAGATGAAAGACGGTCGTACATAGCCTGGTAGTTCTTGCACAAATCCATGTCCATGAAAAAGCTGGAATCCGCGGATGCAGACTGATTGTAGCTGGAACCTAGAAAGCTGCGGATACCGCTGCCATAATCAAGAAAAGCTTGGTATTGAACCTGATAAGACATGTTGAAGTGGACCTGTTGTTGTAGGGATCGCGAGGCCATGCGTGCTGAGGTAGACCTGACCCTAAGACGAAGAAGATTGTTTGTACGCATGGTGAAGTAGTAAAGCTACTCGATGGATGGATGAGAGGGCAGTATTTGAAACGAAGAAAAGGGTGACAGGTTTTTTATGGCAACTGAATTAGGGTACACAGGAGAACTATAGATTTAGATTTGTTTATGTATACAGTAAGTGGGCAAGCTTCAAGTTTAAGCTAGTATATGAAGGCGGTTGATGTCTGTGTTATGGAAGGTAATCGATTCCTAAAAAGCGAATCAGGAAAGTAAACTTGAACGCAAAGCTTTTTTTTTTTTGGGGGGGGGGGGGCGGCCGCAGGGGATTGGATGGTGTTTTCCAGGTTTTCCTAATTCATACCGGAAATGACAATGAATAATTTTCTGTAACAGTCTACCTTTTTGGTGATACTCAATCTACACGATACAAACAAGAATGCTAACTAAAATAAGGAAAGTTAAATCCTAACTAGAGTAGGAAAACCTAAAATATGAATAAAATAAAATTTTAATTAAATATAAAAGTAGCTGTGAATTGATGCAAAAACAATATATATATTTTAAAATAAATAATTAAATGATTATAATAAATTACAAATTAATCAAATATAAAAATTAGAATTTATTTATTTATTTTTTATTAAGAGTACATATTATTTTTAATATGCATACTAATAATAATTATTGAATACATAACATAAGCATAGAAAATGGGTGAAAAATTACATTTTTTTAATTTTTAATTTTAAAAAAAGAAAAATATTTTTATTTGAACATAATAGAATGTTTCAATTAAAATAAAAGACATTATTTTTTATGAAAATAAAAAGGTAATGTTTTAAATGTAATTAGCTTAGAGTATTTTATATTGAATAAAACATGTGTATTTTAATAAAAATAATTTTTTAAATTTTTATAGAAAAATACTATGAATTTTAATAATTCAACACATAAGATTTTAAGAGTTAAAGCTGAATTATGAAAAAGGACACTTGTCAAATTTTTTGGCTTAATAAATTAAAAATAAAATATATCATATTAATTTTTATTTTCTTTAATTTTTGTTGTCAAAATTTTTTAGCTATAATAAGATTGGTTTTTAAAATTATTAGATTAGTATTATAATATATATAGTACTATTTTAGTTGAAAAATAATATTAAATAATTATTACATATTTTTAATTTTTTTTTAAATTTAATGGTTTGAAAAATATTTGATTGATTTAAGGTAGAAAAATATGTAGTAGTATATAAATAATTTTAGAATTTGAGTACTATTGAGATATGTATAATAGTGTTTTAATTAAAAATAATAATACTAAATAAATATGGTAAATATTTGATTTTTAATAAAAATTAGGATTTTTTATGGTTGAACACATTAGATTGAGTGAAGATTTTTGCACTCCACCGATAGATTTTTGCACTCAATTTTTATTTTTTTTGGAATTGTAAATTACATATCTATCCTCTGTTGACATTTTAAAACTACTTGTAATTGAGTTTTTTTTTTGTGCTAATAAAATTTAATAAAGTTATCTTTTTATACGTATTCTTTTAAACTTATCTTGATTTTAAAATTTGCATATAGATGGTAAAATAGAGGCTAGTATTTCTAACAATGGATTTCTTTTACAAACTCCATTCCTTTTTGTTTCTAATATAAGTTATATGGTGGTTTTAGGAACACCTTTCATTAATTTAATAACTCCCTATCTAACCACCTATAACTCTATTGATTATAATGATGAAAATGTTCATATTTCTTTTCGTTTTTTGGCAAAACCAAGAACCAGATCCTTAAACCTTATTAAAGCTCATTCTATCTATAAGAATGAAATCAATGCTTTAATCAAGGGAAAGGAAACAGACTTATATGATTTAAAATAAAATGTTCATCTTCAACAGATTAAACAACATCTAAAGTCTGAGCTGGTAAAATCAAAGATTTCTGATTTTCATGATACTGTGTTAAAAGAAGTATGTTCTAATTTACCGAATGCTTTTTGGAAAAGAAAACAACATATAGTTGATCTGCCTTATAAGCATGAATTTGAGGAGAAAAATATTCCTACCAAGGCTAGACCAATTCAAATGAATGCTGAATTGGAAAAGCACTATAAGGAAGAAATCTACGATCTCGAATCCAAGGGATTAATCTCCAAATCTCGATCTCCATGGAGTTGTGCAGCTTTTTATGTCAATAAAGCTTCTGAAATATAAAGAGGTACGCCAAGGCTTGTTATTAATTATAAGCCTCTAAATAAAGCTTTAAAATGGATTAGATACCCTATTCCAAACAAAAAAGATATTCTTCAAAAACTCCATTCTGCATTTGTATTTTCAAAATTTAATATGAAATTTGGATTTTGGCAAATACAAATCCACAAAGATCATCGATATAAAACTGCTTTTACTGTCCCTTTTGGGCAATATGAATGGAATGTTATGCCATTTGGTTTGAAAAATGCACCATCAATATTTCAGAAAATAATGAATGATATATTGAATCCTTATTCCAATTTTTGCATTGTTTACATTAGTGACGTGCTTATTTTTTCAAACTCCATTGAACAACATTTCAAACATTTAAAGACTTTTCTCTATACAGTTAGGCAAAATGGTATTATAGTCTCTGCTAAAAAGATTTCTCTTTTCTAGACTAAAGTTAGATTTTTAGGACAATATATTAGTTGTGGTACTTTAGTTCCCATTGAGAGATCTTTAGAATTTGGCAACAAATTCCTTGATAAGATTTTTGATAAGATCCAATTACAACAGTTCTTAGGAAGCCTAAATTATGTCTTTGACTTCTGTCCTAATATCAATAGGATCGCCAAACCTTTGCATGATAGATTAAAGAAAAACCCTGTCCTTTGGACTGATGAGCATACTAGAGTTGTCTAATACATAAAGAAACAAATCACTAAAATTCCTTATCTTCATCTGGCGGATCCATTCCTTCCAAAAATTGTCGAAATTGATGCTAGTGATATTGGATATAGAGCCATTCTAAAACAAGTTTCATGTGATAAAGAAGTAGTTGTTTAGTACACTTCAGGGCATTGGAATGATAACTAGAAAAATTACTCCACTATAAAAAAAGAAGTCCTTTCCATTGTCATGTGCATCTCAAAGTTTCAATCTGATTTACTTAACCAACAATTTTTTTACTTCATATTGATTGTAAATCTGCTAAAGAGGTTATGTAAAAAGATCTTCAAAATAGATTTTTTTAAGAAGGCAAGCTATTTTAAGTATTTTTTATTTGGAGATAAAAACTCTTTACTAGATTTTATGAGTAGAGAATTTTTACAAAACAGATAAAGATGGTTTGCAAAAAATAAAAGGATAAAGATAAAGTGGACACATCTTCTATTCCTCCTCCTTTTTCTATTGAAAACCTATAAAGTCATGGTTCGATATAGTTAACCGAGATCAAAATATAGTAGACTCTGATAAAGCATCTCAAATCTAGCTTTGGATTGATTCTATCTCCCAATCTCTTAAACTCCTTAAAGTAATACAGAATACTCTTCGGCCTCTTGCTATTGTTTAGAATGACACCAGCAAAGGCATCTTAGGTAAGGCTCCTCAACCTATTTCTAAAATTGAGAAAGGGAACTTTTCCTCTTAAAAAACCCTTTCTCAAAATGATTTAACTCTTGTGACTAATCAAAGTAGCTCACAAATTATTTTATCTTAATCAAAACTTCCATCTTCAGAATTTCTTATAAAAAATTCAATACAAAATATCTTAGCCATTGAAGATGGATTTTCCATAAAGATCCTTTTCTTACTATGCAAAATCATTTTCTAAAAAACTAGTTTTTTAAACCTTAGGATCTTTCTAAAACCTAGGAATTTTATAAAACAATTTTGAAATATACTGGTTCTGCAAAGTTCAGGCATTTTTACCATAAAGGATATACCCAACCTTCTTATTCTACTTGTAAAATTCTTCATGTCCTTCACCATGCTAATTGGGGACAAGACCTTTCCAAACCAAAAGCCTTCCTTATCAACTTCAATTCAAAATTACACTTTTACCGCTCATTTTCCTATTGGGATTAGGAACAATTTTGAAATATACTAGTTCTGATTGGGAACAAGCATGGTTTAATACTTTTCTTATCCAAAATTCTCTATATACACATACATGGCTATTCTTCTTAAGTGATCGTGCTTATATATCTACATTTGTAGCATGGTTCACTCGTTGGTGGCATAACTATGGTCCTATCCCGGATATTCTCCCTCCTGATATTCGCCAAGGGTATAATCTTTTCTGCATGCACTATAAACCATCTCCCCCTGAAAAGAAATTTTCCTCTCTTTGCCTATATTATTCCAAATTCTTTGTCCCTTGGGTTACTCAGTGGTATCTTGATTTTTATGTTCATGAAGATATTATTGTCCTCCAAAGGAATTTTAAAGTAAAATGGTAGACCTCTTATAAAGTTCACTAAAAAATTTCCAAGCAAGCTGTAACTGATTGTTTAAACTAGCATGGATTTTTTGGGTTCTCTTGTGCCCAAACTCAAGCTTAGTCTACCTTCTTGGCCCAAAAATCACATGCCAATGCACTTATTGCTGCTGCTAAAATGAAAGAAGAATATTTCAAGATTATACAATAACTTATCTAGTTTGAAGACCCTTCCCCTTCACAGTCCTAGACCTCTCAAGATTCAGAGCCCTTTGTTGATTTGGGTAATGACAACGAAGATGATTGTTTTGGGATTCTTTCTCCTATAAAGCCCAGAGGCTTATAAGGACTAAATTGTAAATATTTTATTTCTGGCTAGATGGGTTGAAAATCCTTTCAGGACGGCCCAAGCAAAACTAAGGCCATTTGTAAAAAAAAGTATTTTCATTATTTCTTTCTTATAGGTCATCATCCCGATTATTCAAAATGGGATTTACTTGGACAACCATCGGGCAAAGTTGACTTTTGCGTCAAGTATTCACCTCCACCTACTGCCTTAGTCCCACTTTCTTCCATTTTCCCATAAGGGTGGGGTCCTGCTTTCCACTACCAAGACCTGGTAGGGAGCCCACTCCATAAAAGACAAGAAAAATAAAGATAAAGGCACTTGATTGTTGACGGGATTCCAGCTGCTCCACTTTCTGCTATTTGTGGCATGTCTTCCCCTTGATTCCCAGACTTGCTCCCCTCCATTCCTTTATAAAAGGAAACTCTCACCTTCCTGTAGGGACATAAGTTTTTTTTTTTAAAGAAAGATATAGCTCTTTCATTTATAGTTCTAAAATTTGTATCTCTAACAAAAGATTTACTAGTTTTAATATTGTCATTCTTTTCTTATTTTCTGGAAAGGGAATATAACAAACCTTGTAATTTTCCTTTTCTTTTCTAGATATAGAACTTGAACTTTGTAACCTTCCTGTACTTGGAATATAAAGAGAAAACTTCTTCTTCGTAAGTTTTATGTTTAAAGTTTATTTAATTTCTTAACAACTTTCTTTATTTTCTGCAATTTTCTTTAAGTCTATTATCTTCATATCATATATAGTTTAAGTAGCAGAACTTATGCTCTGTGCTTGCCTAAGAAATTAGGATCCTGCACATTAGAAACTCTATGAAATCTCTACTGTATCTTGGTCTGGTAACTTCCTAGTTTAGTCTGTAACTGGAGTGTGAGACCGGCACTGTGATCTTTCATTTTGTTCTCATTTTTTTTTATCATCTTTGCATCCATACACGTGAATAGTTACCCTTAGATCTTTTTTATGCTTTTATCTTTCCATTTCACTTAACACACACACACACACACACACACACACACACACACACACACACACACATATATATATATATATATATATATGTTAATTAAAATGGAAAGATAAAAACATAAATGAGCCAACTGAAGCACCCCCCCATACTATCCATGGCATTATCTTTAATGATAATAAAAATACAAAAGATAAAAGGAACATCAAAAAGCAAAAAGTAGGAGAAAGGGTGCTGCCCTAAAATTGTGCATTCGTCCGAAAGATAGCAGAAGGTAGAAAATTAACAAAGAGGAACATAAAAATAAAATAATAAAACAACACACATAATATCCAAAAAGAGAATAACAAAAGAAGAAGAAAAATCATAAAGTATAAAACATAATGATAAACTAAAAGCAACATCAATCATCCATAAGAGCAAAATCATCAGGAGTAACTCCAGTGTCATCTAATGGATCAGTGTCTTTAGGAAGCTCCTCAGTAGCAGCAGCAACAGAGGTTGAACTAGGAAAAATAGGTTGGGGAGGTAGAGGTATGCCCTGAACCTGACATAAGCTTGAGAGACCATTGACAACCTAGTGTAGAAGCTCCATGTGATGCTGAAGAGTAGCCTCAACTGGATTAGTAATCAGAATATATCGACCATCCCTAACTATAACCATCTTAATCTTTCTTATAACAGTGATATTAAAGATCAATGTGGTGTAAAGCTGAGTCATGTTAGTAAAAGAATAAAAAACCTGTAGATTCCTAACAAGCCTAGTGATATATAAACCCTTACACAAAGCCCCCTTCATTTTTCTAGAAACATCATCCATATAGAAAGAAAAACCATATCCAAAATAAGGCACTATACACTTAATAAAATAATGCAAATAGTGACATCTATTAGGCGATGCAAGTAATGTAATCAAGGATAGGCTATATTAGTGCTTTTGCTAAACCTAGGGTCATAGGTTTATTAGCCAGTTCCTATATGTATAATCTCCTTCTAAAACTTATGATAGTTTATGGGTTCAAGAATAATTTAGGCGTTATTAAGTGTACCATTAGTAATAGATAGAGCATCACAGAAACCATAATGCATAGGAAATTCATGTAGGGAAAAAAGGAATCACTTGCCCCCTAATTGGAATAGCACCACATTTTTCTTATTAAAGTCAACACGATTACCGATGTTGAATAAGAAAGTGGATAAGAACTCTAAAAATAATTAAGAAAAAATAGGCTCCTCAATTCTTATAAAATTATCCCATTTTAAGTTATCAATCATGCCTAAGATTGATTCATTCAAGCCCATAGTAGTAAGATTCCCTGACATAATACGATATGAAGGATGGACTGAAAGGGGAAATAGAGTAGCACATGTTTTTTTTAAAATTAGGATTGGTGAAACAAAGAAGGGGGTGAGACATACTGGATTGGCTCTCATGGTCATGGTGTGAGGAAATTGGAGCAATGGGTGGTGGCACACTAATACAAGAAAGGTGCGAGGGTGAGGAGAAGATGTGGTATGGGTCCTTTTCTTGGATGATGATGGTGATTTCCCAGAGGCTTTGGATTTCCTATGTGTAGAGAATAAAAAAAATAAAGTATGGTTTTAAAAGGAAGAAATAAAGAAGAAAAATAGTTGATGAAGTCAAGGAAGAGGAGAAAAGGAAGAAAAATTGGGAGAGAATGGTGTAGGAGAAAAAGAGAAGTAAAAAGAATATATGGGAGCTAGGTTTAGAGAAGTGAGTGTTTATATAGAGGGATTGGTACATAGTTTTGGGAACACAGTTTTGGGAAAATAGTGTTGGGAAGTGCAATTTAGGGAAGTGAATGGCACGGTCTTTTATCCCATGATTGGGGACCGTGCTATTTAGGGAATGACATGACATGGAGATGTCATACTATTATGTCGTGTTGCATTCTAGGATAACAAGTGAGGATGTGACATGACATAAAGGATGTGTAACACCGCATGTAAGGATGCCATGTTAATCCAATCATGGCATGACATGAAGTCATATTGTCATGACGATTGAGGATGGTCCTAACACGACATGATGAAGGTATTGGCATGGCATGCTAGTTATTATGCTAGAATGGCAATCACATGACATGCAAACTATGTTAGGAAAGTGATGACACATCATGGTGAAGATAATAACATGACATGCAAACCATGTTAAGATAACAATGATATAGCATGGAAGAGGTGTTAACATGACATGTAAACCATGTTACATACTGCATGGTTGATGAGTAACACGATATAATGATGCCGTATTGTTATGTTGTGTGATAGTCTAGTGGATAATTAAGAACATGACAAGGCTAGAAATGTCATGTAATAAAGCCATGACACAGCCTATAAGTTTATGGAGTTTTAGGCACAGTGTGAATATGTTGTGTCAACATGCCATGAAGTATATAAATCTCTCAATTTAAATTACATACTTAGACACAGTCTATGACACAGCCATGCATTACCGCGTATGATAATGCAAACTTGCTCCTTGAAGCAGTAGCTCTTTGTGATGATTGCACTCTTGATTCTATGGAAGAAGTGAAGTAAATTAATTAACAAGTAAAAACACAAAAGAAAAAAAAAGAGAATTAAAAAAATGAGAGTTAAAAGAAAATGATTGGGTTGCCTCTTAATTAGCGCTATTTTTAGGTCTTTAGCTTAACTGTTATATGATGAGCTCAAATTGGACCCATGAGTGTATAAGACACACTCTTTAAGTTAGCTTCCTCCACATAGTAGGGCTTAAGACATTGCCCATTGACTTTGAAGGTTTCGTTTGCCCTATTTGAAAGCTCAATTGCTCCATAAGGGAAGACTTGCTTGATCCTAAAGGGCCCAAACCATCAAGACTTGAGTTTCCTTAGAAATAGCTTTAGTATAGAGTTGAATAGCAACACTAGATCCCCTTATTGAAATTCTTTCTTCTAAAGATGTTTATCATGCCACTTTTTTGTTCTTTCCTTATAAATCTTGGCATTCTTATAGGCATCCATGTGAAACTCTTCAAGTTCATTCTACTTAAGAAGCCTTTTTGCACCGGCCATTACTAAATAAAAATTTATAAACCTTATAGCCTATAATGCTTTATGTTCTAACTCAAATGGGTGATAACATGATTTCCCAAAAACCAACCTAAATGGTGAAGTCCCAATTGGAGTTTTTTAGGCATTGACTGGATGGTATGCCCATAGTGCATCATCCAAACAAATGGACCATTCCTTTTTCAAGGCATTGACTATCTTTTCTAGTATATTCTTTAGTTCCCTGTTTAGGATTTCCACTTGTCCATTGGTCTGAGGATGGTATCGTGTAGCCACTTTATACTTGACCTTGTATTTTGCTAAAAGGGATTCAAATTGATGATTATAGAAGTGAGAACCACTATTGCTAATTATTGCTCTAGGGTTGCCAAAGCAAGTAAATATATGCCTCTTAAGGAACTTAGTGACTACTTTAGCATCATTGGTTGGTGAAGCAATTACTTCCACCTACTTGGACACATAATCAACCCCAACCAATATATATTTGTTCCCATAGGATCTTGGGAAAGGTCCCATAAAATCAATACCCCACACATAAATAACTCAATCTTAATAATATTTATGAGTGGCATTTCATTCTGTCTGCTAATGTTGCTTGTCCTTTGGCAATGATCACACCTATGTATAAATTTTATTGCATCTTTAAAAAGAGACAGCCAGTAGAACATGCTTTGAAGTACCTTTATTGTTGTTTTGGTAGAGCATGCATGTTCCCCAAACTCAAGTGAATGGCAATGAGTGAGTGCTTCTAAAATTTCTTCATCTGGAATGCACCTTCATAATAGTCCATCCTCATAACTCTTAAATAAGTAGGGCTTGTCCTAGAAGTATTATCGAGTGTCTTAAAAGAATTTCTTCTTTTGATGGTAATCAATGTCTGATTGAAGAACACCACATGCAAGGTAATTCACAAAATCCGTATACTATAGGACACTTTACTGGAATCTCATGATTTGTTCTCCTGGAAAGTCATATAAGATTGGGAGAGAGTCTGGATTAGCACTTTGCTCAAGGTGGGAAAGGTGATCAGCAACCAAATTTTTGGTTCCTTTATGATCTTAAATCTCTAAGTCAAATCCTTATAAAAGAAGGATCTAACAAGTTAGTCTTAGCTTACCATCCTTCTTTGCTAGGAGGTATTTAAGGGCTAAATGATTGGTGTAGACAATCACTTTGCTTCCTACTAAATATGAAAAAAAAGTATCAATAGCATATACCACTACCATTCTTTCTCAGTTGTTGCATAATTTATTTGAGCTTCATCAAGAGTATGGCTAATATAGTAGATGGCATAGGCTTGTTTGTCTCTTTTTTGCCTGAAAATAGCTCGTACTACTTAGTCGTTAGCATTATACATGATTTTAAAAGGAAGGCTCCAGTTCGGTAGTTATAGGATAGGTGCTGAAATAAGTGCTTCTTTCAACCTATGGAAAGCATAAAGACATTCATCAGTAAATTCAAAAGGAACGCCCTTGATAAGCATATTAGTTAAAGGCTTAGTAATTTTGGAAAAATCTTCGATGAAGCACTAATAGAACCCAGCGTGTCCCAGAAAACTTCATATTCCCTTAATAGAGGTAGGGGGTGGAAGCTTCTCTAGCACTTTAATTCTTTCCCTATCAACTTTAATGCCATTTTCAGACACAATATGCTCGACTACCACCCCTTTAGTCACCATAAAGTGACACTTTTCCCAATTCAATACAAGGTTAGTGTCTTCACATCTCTATAACACTTTGGAGAGATTATCAAGATAATCATCAAAAGAAGAACTATACATAGAGATATCATCTATAAAAACCTCCATAGTGTCCTTAATAAAATTAGAAAAGATGGACATCAAGCATCATTGGAAATTAGTGGGTGCATTATATAACTTGAAAGGCATTCTTCTATTTACATATATTCCATAAGGACATGTGAATGTCATTTTCTCTTGATCATTAGGGTGTATAGGAATTTAAAAGAAACTAGAGTATCCATCCAAGTAATAGAAAAATGAATGCTTGGCTAACCTCTCTAAAAGCTGGTTAATAAATGGTAGAGGGAAGTGATCTTTCCTAATGGCCTTATTTAATTTTCTATAGTCAATGCACATGCACTAACATGTGACAGTCTTAGTTGGGCTTAACTCATTGTTCTTATTTTTCACTACTGTCATACCTCCCTTCCTAGGGACTATATGGATTAAACTAAGCCATTGGCTATCTAAGATAGTATAGATAATCCCTGCATCAAGCAACTTCACAATCTCTTTCTTAACTACCTCTTTCATGTTAGGGTTTAGCCTTCTTTGATGTTATACTGTGGGTTTAGCATCATTTTCCATGTGAATCCTATGCATGCATATTGAGGCACTAATCCCCTTTAGGTCATTTATAGTATAACTTATGATCTTTCTATGAGGCCTGACTCTCCTATGTAATTTGTCCACTGTTTCATTAGGTAAATCAGCATTCATAATGATAGGATATATAGAGTTAGGGCAAAGAAAAGCATACCTCAAAGATGAAGGAAGAGCTTTGAGCTCTACTTTAGGTACACTCTCCTCCTCGATACTAAGGCCTTATTTCATAGAAGGTAAGGGCTCATACTTGGTTGATTTATGTTTAATCAATGTTGATAGTGCATCGAGGTAGTGCTCATATATTACCACCTCTTCATCAATGTCATCCTCTATGGCATCATGGATTAAGCATGCTTCTAAAGGGTCATGGGTGAGTTACTTTTTGAAGGCTTTTTGCACGCAGATTTTTATCACATCAACTATTAAATAGGATCCTATCATTGAGGATTGTTTTGTCATTTTGAAAACATCAAACTCCACCTTATTATCTCCAATTTTCAGTAAAATTTTTCCTCTTTTGACGTCAACAATTACTCCCACTGTAGCTAGGAATGGTCATCCCAACTTGATTGGAATGTTGTGATCTTCCTCCATTTCTAGGATGATGAAATTCCCTAGTACATAATAGTCTCTAGCTTTGACCATAACATCTTCTAAAATTCTATAGGGGTAGATGATATATCTATTTGCAAGTTGTAGTAACATTATCATTGGTTATGGCTCATTGATATTGAGTCATCTAAAAAAAGGAAAAAATGAATTATAATCACACTTGCAATAAGATCACATAGAGATTTACTTATAAATTTATTTCTAATGGAACAGGGGATAGTGATACTCCTTATATCCTTAAGCTTTTATGGGAGCTTATTTTGAATGACAGCACTGCATTCCTTATTGATAGGAATGGTCTCATGATCCTCCCATTTTCTTTTATAAGAGATGATGTCTTTTAAGAATTTGGAAAATGTAGACATTTTATTGATCACATCCAGGAGACGTATATTTAGTTTGAGCAACTGGAATGACTTTATAAACTTTTCAAACTACCTGTCTAGCTTGGATTTTTATTGCCTTCATGGAAACAACTATGGTGGTACTAATGGTGGTGAGTCTTTCTTCTCCTTTTACGTGTCATAAATGGTTTCTGCAATATTATTCTTAGTCTCTACTTTAGGTAATTGCTTTTTACTTATGAATATGACCATTTTAACTTGTTCTCTAGGATTTTAAGGTTGACTAGGAAACATTCCACTCTACCTTGAACTAGAAGCTTGAGATACAATTTGGTTTTTTTACATCTTGTTGTAGGAAAAAATTTGTCCCACTTGAGATGTTAGATTATTTATTGCTTCCTTTTGCTCCTTTTGGCCTTTTAGTGCCTCTCTTGATCTTTAAGGAATTTCTCCATCATCACTTTAAGGTTAGACTTTGGTTTCCTTTGTTGAGGGAAGGCATTCTTCTGTTGAAATCCAAGAGGTAGTTATTTAAACCCTTGATTAGTATTTTTCACCATCCTTGGTTAGACCATGAAAAGTTTGGATGGTTTCACCAACCTGGGTTATAGGTGTTAGAGTAAGGATTCCCTTAATTCCTTTGGAAATTATTAAGTGCATCTAACAACTCTTAAGAAAACCTTAATGACACTCTGAGGTTGAATGTCCTCCTCCACAATACTCATATCAATAGACAACCATGGGATTTGAAACTTTAGTGGTCATCTCTAATTTCTTAGAAAGCAAATCAATCTTCACATTAAGGAGATTCCAACTATCCACTTCATGCATTCCTATAACTTTCTTTAGTATGCTCCTCTCACCATGCTAGTGGTAGTTGTTGGATGCCATAGTCTCAAGAATATTATAGGCATCATCAAGCATGTTACTCATGAATAAGCCTTGGGAAGTTGCATCAATAGTGATCCATTTTAGCCCTGTTAAGCCTTGGTAGAAGGTTTGAATGAGCAACCACTATGGAACCCCATAGTGAGGACATTGTCTCAGTAGATATTTGAAATGTTCCCAAGCCTTACAAAGATGTATGCCACAATGTTAAGTGAAGCTTATGATCTCCTGTCTGAATTTTATTGTTTTGCCTAATAGGAAATACTTGCATAAAAATGTCTTTAATAGTGTATCCTCTAAGAACTGTGTTGCTAGAGAGTGCAAGCAAAACTTAGCCTTATCTCTCAAAGAGAAAGGGAATAACCTAAGCTTAATTGCATAAGGACTAACCCCATTCATCCTGAATGTATCACAAATTTCCAAAAACTGAGCTAGATGGGCATTAGGATCCTTGCTTAGGAGACCTCCAAACTAATATTGTGAGTGTTGAAGAATCCCACATTGAAAAAGTATAAAAGAATGAAGTGGTTAATAAGTGGTGTAGATTGAGTCTTAACACAAGCCAATTGGTTTTATGTTAGATGGGCTCAACCCCATTTATAAGTCCACATGTGTATGTGGGCCAACACTCTCTTAAGCCCGTGGATGTGTTAATATGGTATCAAAGCATATCCATTGAAATCGAATTTTTTATTGAATTCTTGCAAATCATATTTTCTTCTTCCTTTGAATCCTTTGAAATCTTCAAAATCATGACCACCGAAAACACATCCATCATATCTTATAGAACACCCAACTTTATTAAAACTCTTTAAGATAATTCTCCCTTTCCTACAAGAATTATTCTTGATGATACAAACTATACTCTATGGTCATAGATTATGGAGATGCGAATTGGAGCCAGAAATAAATCTGGCTTTCTGAATGGCACTACGCCAAAGCCACCAGTAGGAGATAAAGCATTGGAGACTTGGCTCCTTGATAATAATCGAGTCAAAAGTTGGCTGATTAACTCAATGAGTTCCACATTGATGCAGAGATTCATTTGTCTTTCAATAGCAAAGGAGATATAGGATGCTGTCTCAAAAACCTTCTATGATGGGTCTAACGAAACCTAGTTTTTTGAATTGAATCATAAATCATTCACAACACGTCAGAATGGTAAGCCATTACTTACATACTATAATGAACTAATTGGAATATTTTAGGAAATCGATGCCCGGACGTGTGCACAAGGGGAGAATGTTAATGGAGTAGTATCACTCCATAAGCATATTACCCGGCTTTGAACACATATTTTCCTAGCCAGGCTTGATTCAGAATTTAATAATGCTCGGAGTGAAATACTCCAGAAAGATCCACCTCTTAATCTTGAGTCTAGTTATGCATATGTTCGGAGAGATCATAACCAATGACATACAATGGAAGAGCCGAAGATACTGTCGAACCATTTTATACTTATAGCAGCTCAGGCTCGTCCCCAGTTTAGAGGAAACAAAAAATTGAGTAAGTCCATCACATACACCTGTACTCATTGTGGTGAAGTTGGACATTCCAAGGAACGGTGCTATGAAATTATGGGATATCCAGAATGGTGGGATTTCAATAGAAAGCCTTGTAAGAAGCTCGGCAAGGCTGCAATTGCTACTTCTACTAAACCAAGTGGTGATCTTGGTACCACTCCAGGTATGACAAGTCTTACTCAAAATAATACATGGTATCAGAGCAGTGATCCCGGGTTTGTATGTAAGACCTGATTGTATTTGAATTTGGGAAGTGCCCGTGATTGGGTGTGGCCCGTTTGAATTTGATAAGTGTAATTGTTTCAGGCCCAATTACACTTGAGGGGGAGTGTTGAAGAATCCCACATTGAAAAAGTACAAATTAGTGAAGTGGTTAATAAGTGGTGTAGATTGAGTCTTAACACAAGCCAATTGGTTTTATGTTAGATGGGCTCAACCCCATTTATAAGTCCATATATGTATGTGGGCCAACGCTCTCTCAAGCCCATGGACGTGTTAATAGTGAGACCATTTGAATTATCGCTAGTTTAATCTCAAATGTGTTAGCATCGACAGTTGGCCTAACAATTTTGTTATGGGTATGTCCTAGATTAGGCATAGTGTACTCTTGAAGAGTGCGATTCTTACCTAGTGCTGCTTGATCTTCGACCATCTTTTGCTTGTCTCTCTCACACTTTTCCTTTCAATTTTCCTTACATGATTTCTCAATTTCAAGGTTGATCTTCTCTAAGTTCATCCCTTTGGATCAAGCATTCATAAACTAACCAAAGTTACCTGAAAAATCAATTAGCAAATTAAGTTAAAACTAGAGAAAGAATACTAGTCTAAGGAAATTAAAAATTAAATTAAAATCAATATTGCCAATCCCCAGCAATGGCACTAAAAATGTGTTGTTTTTTAAACCCCGTAAGTGCATGACTATGGCTACAGTAGATAGATATCGTTCCTTCAAGGACTGCATATTGATTACTAATAATTTTTACCTATGATCTCAGCTAATAAATTGACCATTTTAGCAAGGTTTAAAAATTAAATAACAAAAAATTAATAAGAAGTAAAATCAAATATTTGTAAACACAAAGCCTAGATTTAGTTTCACTATTCTAATCTAATCATGTACACATCATTTAGCAATTAAAAATTTGAATCCAGTTAAGGGTAATTGCTCTAAAATACTTAAAGACTCTCTTAAATTCAATTAAGCATGCAAGGAATACAATCTAACCTTCTCTCATGATTAATAATTTAATCCAAGTTTATTAAGATTTTTAGCCATTAATTTATTACCAAAATCTACTGTCGTGACTCCTTGAAGAGCTTGCCTACTCTCATGGTCGAGTGATATAAGTTATAATTATCTTAAGCTAATGAATTCCCCTAACTCTTATTTGTGAGTTCATCCATAAACATGCAATCAAATAGGTCTAGAATGATGACAAGATAAATATTACAATACAAAGAATTAACTGAAATTCAAATCAAATATAAAAACTTATGTTCAAATCATGTTAAGGAATAACTACTCCTAACCAATACTCTGAAAGAAAACTTAGCCACACGTGGCTATAGTGAAATCCATAAACATAATCAAGAAGACAAAAAGATGGTATAGAAAATTAAAATAAATTTTTAGTATTTTCTCTTTGTCTTTTTAATTTTCGTCTAGTCCCCGTTTCTCTTCCCTTAGTGTCTTTTGTTTTTTTCTTTGAGTGTCTCTTTGTTCCTTTTAAAAAATGGTTTTATTCCTTATATAATGCTAGGGTATGAAAAGAATCCGCTTTGATTTATAATTCCTCCTTATTCTCAAAATAGGAAATTTTTCCTTTCATGACATGACTATGAGGGACGACTTTGCGGTAATCCCAAAAATAATATGCAATTTTACTATACACACTATACAACTTCCAACATGGATAAGTTTATTAGTCGTGCATGTTTCTAGGTCAGAACCTTCACTCACATGATATGGTGATGTCATGGCATTATTGTGTTAAAATTCAAGTGTAGTTGGCTTCTTTATGACTCACACATGGCTTGGTGCATGGCTTCTCGTCACTCTTTTTCATCACACGGCATAGTGCATGCCATGCTATATCAAAAACTCTATATTTAGCCCAACTCCTTTGGGGGCCCACACTAGATATAAAAGACAAAATCAATTAAAGCTTAAATCAAAATTTCTTAAATATACAATAAAGAATAAGAATCCTAATTGAATACTAACTTATAAAAATATCCTAAATAAACCCAAAAATTACTTAAATTAATTTATTCCTTATTTAAAGTTTATTAAAATTCAACTCTAAAAGATGTAAATACTAAACATATCAAAAGCATGTCTCAACAATAGGTTGGGATTGAAGCCTTGCTTCCATGGTGACAATAAACTTCAAAAATATCCAATGGGCATATTTTTTAATTCTTAAAAAAAAAAACAGAGACGTTGGAGTCATAATCATTGGCTCCAACATCCATATTTTTTAAGCTTAATATATATATATATATATATATATATATATATATATATATATATATATATATATATATATATATATATATATATATATATATTAAAAAATCCTAACTTGGGGATAAGTTAGGTGAAGATGCAAGATTTTTGAAAATCTGAACTCTTTAAATTTCTATGTTTATTGTTCTTCCTACTCTACCTTTCAATTATTGTTTATTCCTTAAATTCATTTAAATTTTTCTAAAAGTCTTCATTTGCCTTATTCACCCCCCTCACCCCAAGCCACTTTTAATTGAATGAATTTTTATTAAATTTGTACAATATATGTTTTTAAACATGTAATTTGAATTTTATATTATTTTAAATAAAAATAAAATAATTTACATATGATATTAAAAATTGTTCACAAAATTGAAATTAAATAATTGTTTATATTGTTATTTTTTATAACTGGTGCAAGTTTTATAATTGTCTAAACAAATTAAAGAGTGCCCATAACAAAATAATTGACTATGCTAATTTTATGAAAAAATAATGTAAGCTCAAGTAAAAAATAGTTGTATAATTTTAAACATTAAATAGTAATTTTAGATTAAAGTAATTAAAAAGAGTATATTTTTGAAATAGTGGCAAATTCATTTATAAACTTTATGATTTGTTGCAAATCTATCCATGGTCAAAATGGCATGTGCTCACATTGAAATGACACATTGACATAACATGCATGTGCAAATTATTCAAATATATTTGCAAAAAAAATGAAAGTTAAGGATAAATTTTACAAAAAATAAAAATAAAAATAAACTTAAAGGATGGAAAAATTGCTAATTTCTTCTTCTAATTTTCAAATCAACAATTTACACATGTATACCATATTAGCATGTGATGTCATTATGGGCATATGCTATTTTGATTGTGGATAAATTTGCAACAAATTAAAAATTTTATATACCAATTCATCATAATTTTAAAAATAATTCACATTGGCAAAAATACAATTTTATAAATACAACCTCTAATTGATCATTAGATTTTATGATGAATATTTTAAGGCTTTGAGAAAGTTGAGGACATATAAATTATGAAAATGCCTTGGAGGAGGGGTGAATAAGGTAATGAGGGTTTTAGAAAATAAAAACAATTTAAAGGAATTAAACAAGAATTGAAAGAATGTTGAGAATGAAGAATGAAGAACACAATGATTTAAGGAGTTTGGATTCAACAATAATCCTACGTCTCCACCAAACTTATCCACAAGTTAGGATTTTCAATCACCCACAATCTTATTCACAACATTGAGATTACACAAGAGTTTTATGGCTCACTCTTACAACCTTACAACTTGAGTTTTCAAGGCTCACTCAAAAACCAAATCCAAGTGTATCACATGACAATACTTAAACCAATTCCTTTTAGAATAGAATGCCACTTCCCATTTTCTTAATCCTAGAAAATAAAAGAACAAGAATGTCTATTCTAACACTCACCAACTCTCACAAGAGTTACACAAATACAAAAATTATTTAAGAGAGAATTTGAGAGCTTAATTGAATGTTTAAGAAAGAATGAATGATAAACAAGTTTCTTAAACCTTCAATTAAACTCTATGGAGTTTCAATGTAGATAAACACTAAAAAATATGGTTGTTGGATGTATCAAAATGTCTCCAACATCTCTTATTGATTTTTAAATCATCTTAGACTTATTTATGTTAGAACACTACTCACGATCATGAGGAGCGAAAATACTAGTTGTTGTATTAAAAAAATGACCATTTTGAGCTATTAGGATTGCCCTCACAAGATGATCATGAGTGGCATTGTCCCTTCACTCAATTTTTCTCTTGCAAAGCTTCTACTTATGATTAGCTTGCGAGAAGCTCGTGAGGAGATCACTATAAGTCCAAAAAATGTCTCTTTTTGACACATAAAAGCTCTTGATACTTTAGGTATAAGATTTGGATATTATACTTCACTGAAATACAATATAATAACAGTATTTCATATTTTCAAACTTGAATTGATAATTTTGATATAAATAATTTCCTACACACTTGAAAGAAATCATTAGAAACTTAAATTGATTCTCAAAGATTAAAATTAAAAGTTTAATCATGAAAATGGTCAACAATCTCCATTTTTTTATTTTGACAACCAAATTAATGAGGTAATAAATAATGCGTGTGTGAGCCAAAAACATTTAATAAGAAAAGATAAATACTATGTAAAATAACTCCCCCCATAAAATTTATATAGATGTAAAATGAGAAAATATTTTGCTCCCCCTTAATATATGCATGAATGGGAAAATAATTTAGTGAAAGCATAAAAAATACCAAATAATAAAAAAGGAGATAATATTTGAAAAGATAACAATAAAAGATATTTATCTTCTTTAACAAATATATTTATTCATTCCTCCATTTTTTAGACATGATAACAAATATAAATTTAATATTTTATCCCCTTTAGTCAAATATAAAAACAACATAAAATTTAACATGAGGGACAAAAAGACAAACAAGGTCTAAAAACATGATAACATGATCATCAAAATCAATGTTAGACAATATGAAGGAAATAATTTCAAACATATATGCAATGCATAATAAAAGTAATACATATAGCACTTATATTGAAACATTGCATGATCATGTAGAGCTTAGCTACCCAATCATACATAATCATGTAGCACTAAGCCATATCTATCCATAACATTTTCTCCCCCTTTGGCAAAGACAAAAAAAAAAAAAGATAAAAGGGGAAATAAACATAAAGGAGCTAAAAATCCTATAGGAATTAAAACACCAAGAACTAAAACAATTAAAATAAAGATACACCAAATCTTTATAAAATCTATGGCATGCATAAACAAAATTATGTAAAAAAAATTTCTCCCTTAAAGAAATTAATTAAATACATATGCACACTTAATTATGTTTGCCCCTTTGTCAAAATGCAAAAGGAAATTTAAAAAGGATAAATTGCATTAAAGAGAAAGATAAAGTTACAATGATATTTAAATATCAATTGTAAAAAGAAAAACACAAGACATAGACTAGCACCTTAAGGCTTAAAAAATTAAAAATAAATAGTAAATAAACCAAACATAAACTAGATGAAAGAAGCAAAAAGTCTAGTCTTGAGGAGGAGGTGGAAAAGGAGAATGAGGAGTCCAAATGCATTGCATGTTGTGATTAGCACACAATTAATGAATGTCATACTCCATGTGATCCATCCTATGCTCAAATTAATCAAGTGTTGTGTCCACTTGATCAAATGTATGATTGAAGTTTGATTCAACAATGGTTAAATGATAAAAAAAACCCATCAACCCAAGTGGGCTCATCATAAACACTTTGAGAAATAGAAGGTCTCCTTGTCCTTTTTCTTTGAGATTGAGGAGGAATATGTTCTTAAGAGATTTCTTCTTTAATTTCAATACCTTCAAGACCATGAGTGCCTATATGCTCAATGTCTTTTAAATCTTGTTCTAGCTCCTCATCAACAACTTTATCTTTCCAAACCCAAGAATTTCTAACAAGCTTGAATTGCCTAGTGTTTCTCAAGAGCTTATCATCAATAAAAGATGGAGAAATAGAAGGGGGTGTTTCTTAAGTTGATCTTAAAGTGATTAGTAATTTTAGTGATGAAGCCTTCTACATATAAGGCACCACTAACACTAACACTAGCTAACCAAAACCTCCATTGAATCCATCTTCCTAGCTCAACACTTATGCCTTTAATAAGACATCTAACAAGGAAAAGATCATAAAAGGAAATAGCTTTATTACTTAAGCCCTTAGTATGAAAAGAGTAAGTAATAAACATATGCATATACCAAAGAGATTTTATAGCAAAATTAGATGCTTTTGTGTGTCCTACTTCAAATGCTTTTGCATAAGGTTTAGCATGGTGAGTACAAAAAGGGTGAGGAAGCTAAGAGGAATTAGAGGAAGCTAAACCCCCTAGTTTAAAATTAAAGATTCCATCAAAATCTTGAGAGGTAAGGAATCTATCTTTCCCACCCAATCTAAATCTCATGCCATTCATAGGATTTTATACATTAAAGCAGTGAGTTGTTAAGCAATAGGAAGCAAGAAATTCATAGACTGAGGGATAGGTAGGAAATGCATTGAATGCAAAATCATACAACACACATATTTTAAAGTGAGGTCCTAACCTCATTAAAATAACCCATCTTCTCCAAAGTAGCTTGAGACATATACTTAGAGGAAATAATTTGCCTTTCCTTAAATTAAGCTGGCCTTTCCCTAAATTGAGTTGAAGTGTAAAAGAGAGGAGGTTGCTTCTTAGGTTGAACTTTGGTAGCTCTTTTAGAGGAGGAAGAGGCATCTTGAGCAATCTTCTTCTTTTAGAGCCATGATTATGAGATTGAAGATCTAAGAGTGAAGAATTTTAAAGAAGAAAAATTTTATTTTAAAAGGAGTTTAAAGGTAAAGATAATGATGTGAGGATTAAAAGAATAGTTTGAGGGGTATATATAGGTAAGAAGTAGGGCTAAATTAATCAAATAAACTCCTAAAAGTACTTAAAAAATGGAGGTTAACATTTTAGAGAAAGAAAGAGATAAAAAAATTGTAATCCTAATAGAATTAGGTTTTGTTGCTTGTTAGACCGCTGCACAAGAGAGATTCACAAATTGTTTGTTTGTGCGCATCGCTCGTGAGTGGCTTTGGATAGTTTGACCCGTAACAGTCATGAGCTCAATGGCCTAAGACAAAATAAGCTAAAAGGCCCATAAATGTTAAAAATCTTTGCAATTAGGTCCTAAAAAAGTGACAAATGGGTCCTTATACAGTAAATTAATCATCAAAACAAAACAAATCACATCTAAATTAAATACTTTGACAAATATCATAATAAATAAACAAAATTAAGTTAAAAAACTTAATTTTAAATAATTATTAAAAATAAATCATGCAAATGGGAAATCCAAAAATTATGTTCATGAAATAAATTTGCTTAATTAAATAATTAATAAATTCAATAATTAATTATTTGAATAGCAAATAGTATTCTAATAAAATTTTCACATAAAAAATAAATTTTATTAATAAATAATTATAATAGAGTATTAGACACAAAAAATAAACAAACAATATATGCATCATGACAAAGCAAGGAATTATATGATGGTATCAAATATAAAAAATAAACAGAAACTAAACATTAATGAAATGCATGATTACACACGAATCCAATCATTAATTAATCAATTAAGCAAGTCATCAAGACAAGATTGAACCATCAATCACACCAAGTTCATGCTTAATAAAATTTAATCTTCCCTTGAAAAGAGGATTGGTAAAAATGCCTGCTAAGTAATTATTAGTATTAACAAATTCAAGACAAATATCACCATTTTGCACATGATCATGCAACAAATGATGTCTAATGTCAATATATTTTGTTTTAGAATGTTAAATGGGATTCTAGCTAAGGTTAATAGCACTTGTATTATCATATTTAATTAGAGTGTGATTAATATCAATGCTATAGTCTAATAGTTATTATTTTTGCCATAGAACTTGTGAGCAACAATAACTAGCCACTACATATTCTACTTTAACGATGGACAAGGCAACCAAAACTTGTTTCTTACTGAATCATGAAACTAAACATTGTCCTAAAAATTGACAAGTTTTAGAAGTGCTTTTTCTATCTAGTAAACTACTAGCAAAGTCTGCATTAGAATAACTAATCAAGTCAAATTATGAGCTCCTAGAATACCAAATTCCTAAATGCTTTGTACCACAAGGATATTTGAAAATTCTTTTAACAACATTCAAATGAGGCTCTTTAGGACTTAATTAAAATATAGCTCATCAGCAAGTAGCAAACATAATATTGGGTCTACTAGCAGTTAAATAACGAAGGGATCCGATCAAACCTATAAATTATTTTTCATCAACCGATTTTCCATTCTCATTCTTGTTGAGTTTGGTTATGGTGCTCATCAGAGTTTACTTATCTTAGCTCCATTCATGCCAAACTTCCTATGAATGTCTCTTGCATATTTGGTTTGATTGATGAAAATCACATCTTTGCATTTGCTTGATTTGTAATCCGAGAAAGAATTTTAGTTCTCCCATCATACTCATCTTGAATTCTCCTTGCATTAACTAAGAAAATTCCTCATATAAGTAATGGTTAGTAGAACTGAAAATAATATCATCAACATATATTTGTACAATTAATAAATCATGTTTGGATTTCTTTATAAAAAGAATTGTCAACCTTTCCTTTAGATAAACCTTTATTTAGTACAAAGTTATTCAATCTTTCTTACCGAACTCTTAAAGCTTGTTTCAATCCATATAATGCTTTTAAAAGTTTAAACACATGTTGAAAATCAAAAAACTTTTAAAACTAGGAGGTTGTTCAACATACACCTCCTCTTCAATAAAACCATTTAGAAATGCACTTTTAACAACCATTTAATAAATTTTAAAATCTATGAATGATGCAAATGCAACTAACATTATAATAGCTTCTAACCTTGCAATGAGAGCAAAGATTTCATCATAATCAATGCCTTCTTCTTGATTATAACCTTTAGCTACTAGTCTAGCTTTATTCCTAGTTATGATGCCTTATTCATTTATTTTATTTTTAAACACTCAATTGGTGCTTATAAGAAAATTGATGTTTTGGTTTAAAAACCAAGGTCTAAACCTTATTTCTCTCAAATTGATTTAACTCTTCTTGTATAACAAGGACCCAAATTTTATCAATTAAAGCATCATCAACATTTTTTGGTTCAATTTCAGAAATCAAGGCTAAGTTAACAATATATTTAAGTTTAGATCTAGTAGTTACCTCTTTTGTTGTGTCACCTATAATAAGGTCATGAGGATGAGCTTTCTTGCATTATCAATCCTTTAGAAATTCATCCTTCAAAATAGATTAAGGTATCTCCTCATCATTCTTTTTTGTGGGATTTTCTAGCTTCAAAGTTTTTCTAGCATTTTCTTCTTGAGTTTTCTCTTCCACAAGTTCACCTATATCATTAACACTACAAACATTCTTTTTAGGATCAAGTGAGTTTGATTCATCCTATTTAGAATATAAAGATTTTTTTCCTTTTAGGTGTTATAATGGAGCAATTATTTTTAGTAAGTTAGGAGGTCATGTGACCTTAGAATTAATGGACAACACAAAGGAGGGTAATCCTCCCTTTCTAAATTGATAACAGTAGGAATTGAACTCTACATCTCATGATGCCCTTAGACAAGAGTTACCATTTGACTACTCCCTCATTGGCATAGTGGGCAATTTTAATATACTGTGTTATTGTTTAATACATAGTAGGAATAACCCTTGTCTTTATTATAGTGAAAACAATCTTTCTCTTTATAAATGAGTCACCATAAATATCAGTGAACGAAGAGATTCAAATTGGAGACTTTTCCTATTTGTTACACTGCACAAAATGTCAAAAGGAGGCATGTTGAGTCATTAAAGTAAAGACTTTCTTGCTAATACAATCATTATTGTAATTACTGTACAAATGTATCATCAAATGACACTAGGAGTTCCCTAAACACTTTAATGTAAAATAATATTTCCTTATGTTTGGAGAGTAGTATTCCCAATGAAGTTGTCAAGGGAACTCTATAGGACACTTCATATTATTATTGCCAACTATTTTTTTCTACTTTGTGTGCATGAGGACATCGCTATGAGCCATTTTATCTATATAAGGGATCCTTTAGTGCTTGCATAGCAAACAAGCAGTTATAAATGTACTAGAACTACTCGTGGTTCTCAATTTGGTTGTGCTCATCAATATAGAGAACACTGACAAGATGGCTATCGATGGTGAACCTAGACGCAACACTGGACTATATAGAGAAAACAACAACCCTTCTCACTACAATCTTTATCCTTATTTTCTTTTTGGTTTAGGAAAACTTTGTTTAATGTTTTTTTTTCAATGTGGGATTAAAACTTTTTAGTTTCACATTTGTATTTTGTTAATTAACCATAATTTTATTTCATAAAAAAAATTAGCCACAATTTAATTATTGTAGCTAAAATTTTATAAAACTAACTACAAATTATTATTGTAGCTAATAATGCATTTTAGCCATCAATATATTTGACTTGTAGCTAATATTATCTATTAGCCATAACATTGAATATTGTGGCTATAATTTGATCATAAAGTAATTCATATTTATGGCTAATCAATATTATTAGCTACAACCTTAATTTTTATAGCCAATTATGCATGGCTAAATAAATATATAGTAAATATTTTAGCTATATAACTTTTTATGCATGTGGCTAATTAGTACAATTTGCTACAAAAATGTAATTTCTATGACTATAATTAGCCACAAAATTTTTTTCTTGGAAAATTTTGTTGCTGTATGTATGAATTGTAGTAGTGAGAAAAAAGCACGCCAACCACTAGATCAAATTAAATGGAAGCACACCATAATATATATGCTACAAAAAATAAAGACTTAATCAATAACAAATTAGTTCCCCAAAACACTTCAATTGGAAGACTGGATTATCTATCCTAGTGAAGTGTTTAAAGGAACTCCAGAGGACACTTGATGCTATCATATTCGATCTTTGCTCAGTTATTGAAGGAAATGATAATAGCTACTTTGCTAGCTATTTATGATCAGTAGTTTACAATGAAACTAGATGTAAATACAATCTTACCATGAAGGATATTGAAGTGAGTGGTTGTATTCCATTTTTTTATACTTTTCGTTTCTATGATATGATGTCTATCCATATATCTACATACATAGCCTTTCATTTTCAGCTTCTTGATTCCTACAATGCTATCTTATAGAATTGGAGGTGGCTTATTCTTATCATATACATGTCTTGATGTACTCTCCATAAATGAAGTTTTGCTAGGTCAAACATTGACACTAAATTCATGATATAGATAGAACAGGGTCACCATATATATATAAAGGATCATAACAATTAAAAAAGCAATGGCATTACCAAAAAAAAAGTAATAGACCATTCGTATATTCAACTATTTTGTTAAGCAGTATAATTTTAAAAGTAGTCTTTCATGTAATGCCCTAGTTCATCACTGACCGTTTAACATGGAAGTGACCATAAAGGATATGGATTTGTAGAAAAGAGAATAATCAACAGTTCTATTTTATATACTTTCTGGCACTCTGATTGAGAAATCTTAAAGGATAAAAAATTTCTAAGACTTGAATCTTTAATAAGCCTATGTTAAGAAGGGTAAGGCTTTTTTACTCATTCTGCTTAATCGACAATTTTCTCATTAGCAAGAAAAACATACAAAGTTGAGATTGAAAAAAAGAAGAAGCACTTAGTGAAAATAGGCATAGTATTCTTCTTGAATATAGTATTAATGGACTTAAAATCAGGTATTTATTCTTAACTAAATACGTGTTCTAAACCTTAATTGCATGTGTTTGAACTTTAATTATTTTTTAGAGTTCCTTTTAGAAATTATAATAGATGAAACATGCATCCCTAACAGTAAATATTTGCACACACACCTGATACAACTCAAATTAATTTAATTTTCAATTAATTATCATGCATGGATTGCAACAAGGTGTGTTAATGATATATAGCCATGCCAATTTCTCTCCAACAAAAATATTTTCTCTAATAGTCTTTTTTCAGCAAAAAAGTTTAATCATATATATAGGACATTTGAAACTCAAATGTCACAGCAAAGAGCAATCACCTTAAGAACCAACATGAAATTTCACATTGGCTCCTTAAAGGGTTTCAAAAGAGACTAAATTTTGGTTCCTTGAAGGATTTCAATAGTGACTGAATTTGGAGTCTTTAATTAATTAAGGAGGCTTATATTTAATTAATCTAAAAATAACTTCCATTTTGTATCTTGGCCTAAGAGTTAAACAAAGAGGTTTTTCATGGGCCTATTAATAATAGATACATGTATAGAAAATTAGCTCAAACAATATCTCAATTTAATTCAATATATTAATTCTAGATATATGAAATAGAGAATTAGCTCAAGATAAAAATAAATTAAATGAGAATATGTGATCCTTGAAATACATGAAATAGACAAATTTTAAGATAATTTAAATTGCATCTATGCATCAAATATTGACATTACAAGGACAAGAAATCATGTCTAAGTGTGCATCTCATAATGGCAAATGGGACAATAATGGCTATTCTCTAGCCATTTGTAGATGCAAGTACCATGGAAAATGTGGCCACAAGGCATATGTGCAGCAAAATCGTTGAGCTTCTCCAAGCATATGGTGCAAATTTTGCTTTCTCTTTGGATATCATCCTTATAAGAACCAATAACAACATCAACATTAGTATCATCAACAGCATTCTCAATCTCACTCTGGCCAGCCCTAACTTTCATACACTTCAACCTCCTTGACTTTCAAGTTGTATGCACCATCCCATTATTTCTTTCATATTCTAACATCAACTACCTCATAAAAATATCGACTACTTCTTCTTCTTGAAAACCATGGATTTGAAACTTCAATATATTGATGTTGATGGTCCAGAAATTATTATGCTTCTTCAAAAAATGAATATGCCTATCAATTTTCCAATTAACCTCATGTCTTATAGCCCGAACTAAGTCTCTACAGCGAGATGAAGTAGGTGGGCATAACTTTAAACTAATGAAAGTAGATGAAAGATGGTCATACATGGCCTGGTAGTTCTTGCACAAATCCATGTTTAAGAAAAAGATGGAATCTACGGATGTAGACTTATTGTATCTGGAACCTAGAAAGCTATGGATACCGTTGTCATAATCAAGAAAAGCTTGATATTGAACCTGATAAGACAAGTTAAAGTGGACCTGTTATTGTAGGGATTATGAGGTCATGCAATGCTGTGGTAAACCTCACCCTAAGATGAAGAAGATTGTTTGTACGCATGGTGAAGTAGTAAACTAATCGATGGATGGATGAGAGGGCAATTTTTGAAGTGAACATAAAGATGACAGGTTTTTTATGGAAACTGAATTAGGGTGCAGAGGAGAACTATAGATTTAACATTATTTATATATACAGTAAATGCGTAAGCTTCAAGTTTAAGCTAGCATATGAAGGCAGTTAATGTTTGTGTTATTGGTTGTAAAATTCCCACATTAGGAATTTGAGCAAAATAGGGAGGAGTCTTTAGTTATAAATAGACTCCTTCCCCCTTTGGTTAAATGTATGTCAATCACCACTTGTATTTGTTGTACCATTGAAAGCTATTAGCTATACAGTAGAAAATTTATGGAAGATTTTCTTAGGTGTACTTGAGCTTTTGGGTGTGAGTGAGAGTTAAATATTTTATTATGTGGTTGTAATAATTTTCCACATAGTAAATATTTTTCTATTGGTTATCTCTTGACAATACCCATGTTTTTCATCCATTTGGGAGTTTTTCACATTAAATTATTGTGTATTTCTCTCTTTTATTTCTCAAGTATTTTTATTCATGTTATGATCTAAAGAGGTGAATAGACTTATTGGATTGTAAGGGTCTTATTTTCCCTAACAATTGGTATCATAGCTCTTGGTTTATTTTAGTATGCTATGTGGTTGTGGCTTAGGCTAATCTTCCACATCAGAAAAAATTTCCTTAGGCTAATTGGCATTTCGCATCGACAAATTTTTTATAGAAATTATTATGATCCAACTGGAGGTCCTTTGTATTGTGTAATTAAGTGCAGCTAAGAAATAAGGAGGTTGAGACTTAAGTAGTACCATTTATGTCCCCCTAATCTTTCTTGAAAGCTTTCTTAGTGCATGTTGTAGACATGATTGTTCACTCATTATTCACGTGCATGTGAAGTCATTGTAGTAGGAAGTATTGTCCAAATATATGAAGGTACTATGCATTATTGAGCAAAAATGAGTTTCAGATTTAATATTTGGAAATTTGATGGGAGAATTAATTTTAGGCTATGGCAAGTACAAGACAAGGATATACTAATCAAGTTTGAACTATATAAAACCTTAAAGGGAAAGCTAGCTTCTTTATTAAAAGGAAAGGAGCTAATTAAATCTGGTGGTGTAGATACAGGAGAATCCAAGATAAGTGAAGAAGAATGAGAGGAGCTAGACATAAAAACAACATGTCAGATTCATCTTTGTCTAGCAAAAAATGTTCTTTCTAATATTGCTAGATGGTCAATAATAAAAGAGCTTTGGGAAAAGCTTGAAGAAATGTACTAGGCTAAAATTCTTTCAAATAGATTATATTTAAAGGTGCAATTTCACAAATTATAGATAAAAAAGGTACAAAAATTTCTGACCACCTTAGTGTACTCAATGGGATTGTTTCTGAACTAGAATTTGTTGGAGTGAAAATTTATGATAAAGATAAAGCACTAAGACTTATCTGGTCTTTTCCACCTTCCTATGAACACATGCAAACCATTTTAATGTATAGATAAGAGAATGTGAATTTTTTAGAAATGACTAGTAAGCTAATTTTTGAAAAAAGGAAGGCTGAAAAATGGAGAGAAAAAGTCTTCTGAAAGTACAACATTGTCAGTTTATGGAAATAGGAGGAAGAATAAAGGCTTTAAAAAGAAAATTATCTGCTAGGAATGTGGGCAGCCTGGACATATAAAGAAGGATTGCAAAAATGGTGGAGCTAATTCGACTAATAGCTCTAAAAGTAATGCTACTAATGCAGTCATCTTTGAAGGAGACAATGAACTTTCTATACAAGGAACAATATATATCCTCATGGCATGATAGCTACCAACTGAGTTGCCATGGAAAAGGATGTATCATAGGTAGCATGTTCACAGTTTGTACACGGGCATTGGTTGACAGTTGATGCAAGGTGTATGGTGGAATTAATGTCAATGGCTAATGAACTTCCTAGAAAGTCAATATTGGAAGTTGCACCATAACTTATTAGCAGTTTTTTGGCATGAACTGGCTGAGGTGAAAATTCTTGAAGTTGGTGAATTCCAAGTATGTATACTCTTATGGTGGAGTATGAGAATTCTTATTTTTAGAATTGTCACTGATATAGCTGATGGTGAGGTAGTTGTTGTTCTTTATTTTTAATCATGAGGAAGATTTATGAGAGAACTATTTGGAATTTTCCAAGGTAGAGCTTTTTTTGTCTTAAAATTCCCACATTAGGAATTTAAGAGAAATAGGGTGGAGTCTTTAGTTATAAATAGACTCCTTCCCCCTTTTGTTAAATGTATGCCAATCACCATTTGTATTTAGTGTACCATTGAAAGCTATTAGCTATACTAGTAGAAAATTTATAGGAAAATTTCTTGGGTATACTTGAGCTTTTGGGTGTGAGTGAGAGTTAAATATTTTGTAATGTGGTTGTAATAATTTTCTACACAATTAATATTCTTTTCTTGGTTATCTCTTGACAACACCTGTGGTTTTTTTTTTCTATTTGGGAGTTTTCCACGTTAAATTATTATGTGTTTCTCTTTTTATTTCTCAAGTATTTTTGTTTATGTTGTGATATAAAGTGGTGAAGATATTTGTTGGATTATAAGGGTCCTATTTTCCCTAACATGTGTTGTGGGAGGCAATCGATTCCTAAAAAGCAAATCAGGAAATTAAACTTGAATGCAAAGCTTTTTTTTAGGGGGGGGGGGGGGAGTGGATGATGTTTTCCAGGTTTTCCTATTTCATACTGGAAATGACAATGAATGATTTTTTGTAACAATCTACCTTTTTAGGCGATGCCAATCTATACGACACAAACAAGAATGCTAACTAAAAAAAGTAAAGTTAAATCCTAAATAGAGTAGGAAAAACTAAAATATGAATAAAATAAAATGTTAATTAAATATAAAACTAGTTGTGAATCCACGCAAAAACAATATACATATTTTAAAATAAATAATTAAATGATTATAATAAATTACAAATTACAAATTAATCAAACATAAAAGTTAGAATTTATTTATTTTTATTAAGAGTCCATATTATTTTTAATATGCATGCTAATAATAATTATGGAATAAATAACATAAATATAGAAAATGGGTAAAAAAATTACACCTTTCTAATTTTTAATTTAAAAAAGAAAAATATATTTATTTGAATATAATAAAATGTTTCAGTTAAAATAAAAAGACATTATTTTTTATGAAAATGAAAAGGTAATATTTTAAATGTAATTAGCTTATAGTATTTTATATTAAATAAAACATGTGTATTTTAATAAAAGTAAATTTTTTTAAAATTTTTATAGAAAATATTATGAATTTTAATAATTGAACACATAAGGTTTTAAGAGTTATTGTTGAATTATGAAAAGGGACACTTGCCAAATTTTTTGGCTTAATAAATTAAAAATAAAATATATCATATTAATTTTTATTTTCTTTAATTTTTGTTACCATAATTTTTTAGTTATAATATGATTGGTTTTTAAAATTATTAGATTAGTATTCTAATATATATAGTATTGTTTTAGTTGAAAAGTAATATTAAATAGTTATTATATATTTTTTAATTTTTTAAAAATAAAATTTTTAATGGTTTGAAAAAATATTTGATTGATTTAAAGTAGAAAAATATGTAGTAGTATATAAATATTTTTAGAATTTGAATACTATTAAGATATGTATAATAATGTTTTGGTTAAAAATAATAATAATACATAAATATAGTAAATATTTTATTTTTAATAAAATTTAGGATTTTTGATGGTTCGACACATTAGATTGGCTGAAGATTTTTGCACTTCACCCATTGATTTTTGCACTCAATTTTTATTTTTATAGAAATGTGTATTACATAACTATCCTTTGTTGAAAATTTTTATTCTATTTAACATTTTACAACAACTTGTAATTGAGTTTTTTTTTTTGCTAATAACATTTAATATAGTAAGTTATTTTTTTATAAGTACTCTTTTCAACTTATCTTGATTTTAAAATTTGCACCAATTATAGTAAATAACATATATTTTTATTTTTTATGAAGAAGTTTTTTCAAATACCATACACACATAATTTTATTTTTTATTTTCATCATCATTTCTTAAAAAATAACTTGAAAATCAAATTATGTGATTAAAAAATTATTATAAAAATTCAACAATAATTCATCATATAAAAAGTATTCATAAATTCAATGAATAGTGCTAAAATAAATTTACATGTAATTTAGATTAAATACATCCCAACAAATATTGTAATTAAATTATACTACGAAAAGTCTATTTGATAACAAAATATAGTGTTTACTTTTCTATTATTAATATGTTTTAACACTTGTTTTAAAAATTAATATTACAACAATTTTTTATATAATGAATGTTAACCTTAGCAATAATAAAACTTAATTTTGAGCATTTAATATGTTTTTATTTGAGTGTGATTATAAGCATTGGTACAATATTGCTCTCAAAGAAAGCCAAGTCAAAATTCAGCTCAATAGTAAGCTAAAACTGAAGCAAAGCTGCCATGGTAAGCTCTATAGTAAGCTGCAACTAAAGCAAGACTATTATAGTGACAGAAAGCCAAGCTCAACAGTGGGCTACAACTGAAGCTTTGCTTTAATGGTGACGGGCCAGCAAACATATTTTTGAAATTAAGAAAAGAGACATTAAAGATAAAATGTGAACAGTAGGCTGTGACTAAAGCAAGACTACCATGGTAACAGAAAGCTTGTCTCAACAGTAGGTTGCTATTGATGCCTTACTTCCATGGTGACAACAAACTTCAAAAATAACGGGCATATTTTTGAATTTTTTTTAAAAAGAGACGTTAGAGACATAATCATTGGCTCTAACAGCCATATTTTCAAGGTTGGTGTATATATATATGTGCTCTAGAGTTATGATAACAAGAACACACATTACATTGCTCTTTGATTATCAAAAAACTCTCTAAGCATTCATAAAGCTTCATTTTTCTTTTTATCAATTTTTTTTATATTGATTAACTCTTGTGAGAGTTAATTGTGTAATAGAAATAAGGCTTTATCTTTATCTGATTGTTGGGATAGATTAAAAGGGAAGTGAGGTATATTTCTAGTGGAATTGATTTAAGTGTTTAGCCATTAAAACACTTGGGAATCGATTTAAAAGTGAGATTGGAAACTCTTATTTGTTTGGGTGAAAAGTTAACCTTAAAACTCTTGTTTGTGTAAGGTTAAAGAGTGAGCCTCAAACTCTTGTAATCTCAATCTTGTGAATATGATTATGGGTATTGAAAAATCCTAACTTACGGATAAGTTAGGTGAAGACGCAAGATTATTAAGAATCCGAACTTCTTAAATTTTTGTGTTCATTGTTCTTCCTACTCTATTCTTTTTTAGTTATTGTTCTTCCTACTCTATTCTTTTTTAGTTATTGTTCTTTCCACTCTATTCTCTTTTAGTTATTGTTCATTCCTTAAATTCATTTTAATTTTTCTAAAATCCTTTATTTGCCTTATTCACCCAACCTCTTTTACCCCAAAGCACTTTCAATTGAATGAATTTTCACTAAATTTTTATAATATATGTTTTTAATCATGTAATTTGATTTTTCTATTAGTTTTTAATAAAAAAATAATGTACATATGATATTAAAAATTGTTCACAAAAATAAAATTAAAAAATTGTTTATAAAAAGTGAAAAAGATTGTTATTTTTTTTATGATTGGTGCAAGTTTTATAATTGTCTAAACAAATTAAATAGTGCTTATAACAAAATAATTGACTACGCTAATTTTATGAAAAAATGATGTAAGCTCAAGTGCAAATAGTTTTATAATTTTCAACATTAAATAGTAAATTTAGATTAAAAAAATTAAAAAGAGTATAGTTTAGGGATAGTAATTAATGAAAAAATAAACATTCTAAATAATTGGTAATTATGTAACCTGAAATTTCAAGAAATAAAAGGAGTGCAGAAATAAATAAGTGAAGTGCAAAAATCACCACCCAATTAGATTTCAAAATGAATACTCAAAAGATAGACACTTGTCAAATTTTTCACTTAATGACTTTAGAACTCAGCCTTTAATATATATATATATATATATATATATATATATATATATATATATATATATATATATATATTCTTCTTTTATTAAATTTAATTAAAATTGAATAATAATAATAATAATAATAATCCTCTACATCCTCATCTATGATTAGTAACACCCCAGTAGAGTACTAAATTGAATATAGTTGCAATCTCTGTTTTTAATAATTTAATTTTAGACCATGAAATTTAGTCATTTGTGCTAATTTATCCAATTTTTTAAATAGTGGCAAATTGATTTATAAACTTTTTGAATTGTTGCAAATCTATCCATAGTTAAAATAGCATGTGCTCACATTGAAATGACACACTGACATAACATGCATGTGCAATTTATTTAAATATATTTGCAAAAAAATTGAAAGTTAAGAAAAATTTTTTCAAAAAATAAAAAAGAGACTTAATGGATGAAAAAATTACTAATTTCTTCTTCTAATTTTCACATCAACAATTCACACATGTATGCCATATTAGCATGTGATGTCGGTATGAGCATATCATATTTTGATTATGGATAAATTTGCAATAAATTAAAAAATTTATATACCAATTTGTCATAATTTTAAAAATAAGACACATTGGCAAAAATAGCAAAAGTTCATGGTAAAGTTATGCAATAACCCAACTTTATAAATGCAACCTCTAATTGATTATTAGATTTTATGATGAATATTTTAAGGCTTTGAGAAAGTTGAGGACATATATATTATGAAAATACCTTAAAGGAGGGGTGAATAAGGCTAATAAGGGTTTTAGAAAAATAAAAATAAATTTAAGGAATTAAACAACAATTGAAAGCATATTGAGAATGAAGAATGAACAACACAATGATTTAAGGAGTTCGAATTCAACAACGATTGTACATCTCCACCTAATTTATCCCCAAGTTAGGATTTCAATCACCCTTAATCTTATTCACAACATTAAGATTACACAAGAGTTTTATGGCTCACTCTTACAACCTTACAACTTGATTTTTCAAGGCTCACTCAAAAACTAAATCTCAAGTATTTCAATGGACAACACTTAAACCAATTCTTTTTAGAATAGAATCTCACTTTCTATTTTCTTAATCCTAGAAAATAGAAGAACAAGAATATTTATTCTAACACTCACCAACTCTCACAAGAGTTACACAAATACAAAAATTGTAAGAGAGAATTTGAGAGCTTAATTGAATGTTTAAGAGAGAATGAATGATAAACAAGTTTCTTAAATCTTCAATTGAACTCTATGGAATGTTTATATAGATAGACACTAAAAAACATGGTTGTTGGATGTATCAAACATGTCTCGAATGTCTCGTATTGATTTTTAAATCATCTTGGACTTAGTTATATTAAAATATCACTCACGATCGTGAGGAGCGAAAAAACTAGTCGTTGCATTCCAAAACCATATTGAGATGTCAGGACTGCCCTCATAAGGAGGTAACGAGTGAATAGTGCTCATGAGTGGTGTTGTCTGCACTTATAAAGCTTTTGATCGTTATTAGCTCTTGAGATGCTCATGAGGACATCACTGTAAGTCCAAAAAATGTCTCTTTTTTATAATAAAAGATCTTAATACTTTAGGTATAAGATTTGGATATTATACTTCACTGAAATATAGTATAATGACAGTATTTTGTATTTTTGGAATTGAACTGATAATTTTAATACGAATAAGTTCCTACACACTTAAAAGAAATTATTAGGACATTCAATTGATTGTCAAAGATCAAAATTCGGGGTTTGATCATACAAATGGTCAACAATGTCCCCCTTTTTTCCTTTGACAACCAATTTAATAAGGTAATAAATAATGTGTGTGTGTGGCAAAAACATTTAATAAGAAAATATAAATACTATATAAAAGAGTTCCCCCCGTCAAATTTATATAGATGCAAAATGAGAAAATATTTTGCTCCCCCCAAATATATGCATAAATGGAAAAATAATTTAATAAAGCATAAAACAAATACCAAATAATCACAAAGGAGATATTTTTTGAAAAGATACCAATAAAAGATATTATCTCCTTTAACAAATATATTTCTTTATTTCTTCCCTTTTTAGTCATGATAAGAAATATAAATTTAATATTTTATCCCCTTTTCTCAAAAATGAAAACAACATAAAATTTAACATTAGGGACAAAAAGAAAAACAAGGTTTAAAAACATGGTAACATGATCATAAAAATCAATGTTAGACAATATGAAGGAAATAATTTCAAATATATATGTAATGCATCACAAAAGTAGTACATACATCACTTATAATGAAACATTACATGATCATGTATAGCTTAGCTAGCCAATCATACATAATCATGTAGCACTTAGCCATATCTATCCATAACATTTTCTCCCCTTTGCCAAAGAAAAAAGAAAGATATAAGGGGAGATAAACATAAAGGAGCCAAAAATCCTAGAGGAATTAAAAAGAAATAGAACTAAAGTAATTAAGACAAAGATACACCAAATCTTTATAAATCTATGACATACATAAACAAAATTATTTAAAAAAACTTTCTCCCTTAAAGAAATTAACTAAATAAATATGCAAACTTAATTATTTCTCCCCTTTTATCAAAATGCAAAAGGAAATTTAAAAAGGATAAGTTGCATTAAAGAAAAAGATAAAGTTACAATGATATTAAAATATCAATTGTAAAAAGAAAAACACAAGACATAGACTAGCATCTCAAGGCTTAAAAAACTAAAAATAAATAGTAAATAAACCAAACATAAACTTGATGAAAGAAGAAAAAAATCTAGTCTTATGGAGGAGCAGGTAGATAAGGAGGATAAGGAGTCCAAATGCATTGTATATTGTGATGAGCATACAATTAATGAATATCATACTCCATGTGATCCATCCTATGCTTAGATCAATTAATCTTGTGTCCACTTGATCAAACCTAAGATTGAAGTTTGATTCAACAATGGTTAAATAATAAAATAAACCACCAACCTAAGCAGGTTCATCATCAACACTTTAAGAAGTGGAAGGTCCACTTGCCCTTTTTCTTTGAGATTCAGGAGGAACATGTTCTTGAGGGATTTCTTCTTCAATTTGAATACCTTCAAGACCATGAGTGCCTATGTGCTCAATGCCTTCTAAATCTTATTCTAGCTCCTCATTAATAACTTCATCTTTCCAAACCCAAGAATTTATAACAAGCTTGAATTGCCTAGTATTTATTAAGACCTTATCATCAAGAAAAGATGGAGAAATGGAAGGAGTGTTTCTCAAGTTGATCCTAAAGTGATGAGAAATTTTAGTTATAAAGCCTCCTACACATAAGGCACCTCTAACACTATCACTAACTAACCAAAACCTCCATTGAATCCATTTTCCTAGCTTAACATTTATGCCTTCAATAAGACATCTAATAAGGAAAATATCATCAAAGGAAATATCTTTATTACTTAAGCCTTTAGGATGAAAAGAGTAGGTAATAAACCTATACACATACTAAAGAGATTTTGAAGCAAAATTATATGCTTTTATATGTCCTGCTTCAAATACTTTTGCATAAGGTTTAGCATGGTGGGTCCAAAAAGGGTGAGGAAGCGAAGAAGAATTAGGAGAAGCTAAACCCCCCTTGTCTAAAATTAAAGATTCCATCAAACTCTTGAGAGGTAAGGAATCTATCTTTCCCACCCAATCTAAATCTCATACTATTCATAGGATTTTGTGCATTAAAGTGGTTAGTTCTAAAGCAATAGAAGCAAAAAAATTCATGGACTAAGGAGGGATAAGTAGGAAAAGTATTAAATGTAAAATCATACAAACATGCATTTTCAAGTAAGGTCCTAAACTCATGGAAACAACCCATCTTCTTCAAAGTAGCATGAGACATATACCTAGAGGAAATAATTTGTCTTCCATTGAATTGAGCAAGCCTTTCCCTAAATTGAGTTAAAGTGTATAAGAGAGGAGGTTGCTTATTAGGTTAAATTTTGGTAGCTCTTCTAGAGGAGGAAGAGGCATCTTAAGAAATCTTCTTCTTTGGAGCCATGATGATAAGATGGAAGAGCTAAGAGTGAAGAATTTTAGACAAGAAATTTTTTTTTAAAATAGTTTAAAGGCAAAGATAATGATGTGAGGATTAAAAGAATAGTTTGAGAGGTTTATATAGGTAAGAAGTAGGGTTAAAATAATCAAATAATGTCCTAAAAGTACTAAAAAAATGTAGGTTACCATTTTAGAGAGGATAGAGTTAAAAAAATTATATCCCAATAGAATTAGGTTTTGTTACCTATCAAACCACTACTTATGAGAGATTCACGAGTGGTCCGCTCATAATCATTGCTCGTGAGCGACTCTGGATAGGTTGTCATGCAACAGTCACGAGCTCAATGTCTCGTGACAGAAAAAGCTAAAAGGCCCTTAAACGTTAAAAATATTTGCAATTAGGTCCTTAAAAATAACAAATAGGTCCTTATGCACTAAATTAATCATCAAAACAAAACCAATCACACCTAAATTAAATAATTTGACAAATATTATCATAAATTAACAAAATCAAGTTAAAAAAATTTAATTTTAAATAATTATTTAAAATTAATTATTAAAAATAAATCATGTAAATGGGAAATCAATAAATTATGTTCATGAAAAAAATTTGCTTACTTAAATAATCAATAAATTCAATAATTCATTATTTAAATAATAAATATTTTTTAGATAAAATTTTCACATAAAACATAAATTTTATTAATTAATAATTATGATAGAGTATTAGACACCAAAAATAAACCAAGAATATATGAATCATGACAAAGTAAGGATTTATGTGATGGTATCAAATATAAAAAATAAACAGAAACTAAACATTAATGAAAAGCATGATTACACACGAATCTAATCATCAATTAAGCAAGTCATCAAGACAAACTTGAACCATCAATCACACCAAGTTCATGCCTAATAAAATTTAATCTTTCCTTAAAATAAGGCTTCATAAAGATGTCTACTAATTGAGACTAGTATCAACAAATTCAAGAAAAATATCACCATTTTGCACATGATCATGTAAGAAATAATGTCTAATGTCAGTATGCTCAGTTCTAGAATGGTGAATGGGATTCTAGCTAAGGTTAATAGCACTTGTATTATTATATTTAATTGGAGTGTGATTAATATCAATGCCATAGTCCAATAGTTATTGTTTTTGCCATAGAACTTATGAGCAACTATAACTAGCCGTTACATATTCTACTTAAGTAGTGGACAAGGAAACCGAAACTTGTTTCTTACTAAACCACGAAACTAAACATTGTCTTAAAAATTAATAAGTTCTAAAAGTGCTTTTTCTATCTAGTAAACTACCGGTAAAGTCCACATCAGAATAACTAATCAAGTCAAAGGATGAGCTCCTAGGAGACTAAAATCCTAAATGCATTGTACCATAAAGATATTTGAAAATTCTTTTAACAACATTCAAATAAGGCTCTCTAGGACTTAACTAAAATCTAGCACATAAGAAAGTAGCAAATATAATATTAGATTTACTAGCAGTGAAATAAAGAAGGGATTCAATCATACCTCTAAATTGCTTTTCATCAACTTGTTTGTCATTCTCATCCTTGTGGAGTTTGGTTGTGGTGCTCATTGGAGTTTACTTATCTTAGCTCCATCCATGCCAAACTTCCTATGAATGTATTTTGTATATTTGGTTTGATTGATGAAAATCTCATCTTTGCATTGCTTGATTTGTAATTTGAGAAAGAATTTTAGTTCTTCCATCAAACTCATCTCAAATTCTCCTTGCATTAGCTTAGAAAATTCCTCACATAAGTATTGGTTAGTAGTGTTGAAAATAATATCATCAACATATATTTGCATAACTAATAAATCATGTTTGGATTTCTTTATAAAAAATTATGTCAACCTTTCCTTTAGAGAAACCTTTCTTTAGTAAAAAATTACTCAATCTTTCATACTAAGCTCTCAAAGCTTATTTTAATCCATATAATGCTTTTAAAAGTTTAAACACATGATTTGGAAAATCAAAAATTTCAAAACCAGGAGGTTGTTCAACATACACCTCCTCTTCAATAAAACCATTTAGAAATGCACTTTTAATAACCATTTGATAAATTCTAAGATCCATGAATGATGAAAATACAAGTAGCATTATAATAGTTTGTAACATTACAACGAGAGCATAGATTTCATTATAACTAATGCCTTTTTCTTGATTATAACCTTTAGTTACTAGTCTAGCTTTGTCTCTTGTTATGATACTTTGCTCATTCATTTTATTTCTAAACACTCAATTGGTGCTATAATAGGATGATGTTTTGGTCTAGGAACCAAGGTCAAAACTTTATTTCTCTCAAATTGATTTAACTCTTCTTGCATAGCAAGGACCCAAAATTTGTCAATTAAATCATCATTAACATTCTTTGGTTTAATTTAAAAAATGAAGGCTAAGTTAGCAATAGATTAATTTTAAATCTAGTGGTTACCCCTTTTGTAGTGTCACCTATAATGAGGTCATGAGGATGAGCTTTCTTGTATTGCCAATCCTTTAAAAGTTTATCCTTCAAAATAGATTGAGGTATCTCCTCATCATTCTCTTTTATGGGATCTTCTAGCTGTAAAGATTTGGTAGCATTTCTTCTTGAGTTTTCTCTTCCATAAGTTCACTTATATCATTAACACTATAAATCCTTTCTAGGATCATGTGAGTTTGATTCATCAAATGCAATGTGCCTTGACTCTTTAACTATTAGATTTCCCTTATTAAAGACTCTATATGCTGTGATAGAAGTAGAATAACTTAAGAAAATTCCTTCCTTGGTGTTAGAGTTAAATTTTTCAACATTATCCATGGTGTTTAATATAAAGCACTTTCAAATACTCTTAGATATGAGATTTTGGATTTTCTATTGTTCCAAAGCTCATAAGAAGTTTTATTTAAAATTGGTCTTTTGAAAACTCTATTTGAAATATAACAAGACATGTTAATGGCTTCCATCCAAAATTATAAAGGTAAATTATATTCATGAAGCATTATTCTAACAATTTCCATAAGAGTTTTATTTTTCCTTTCAACTATCCCATTTTGCTGAGGAGTTCTAAGGGATGAAAACATATATGAAATACCATTTTCATTACAAAAGGTTTTGAAAAAGTCATTTTCAAATTCAATTCCATGATCACTTCTAATTGATGAAATACAAAATTCTTTCACTTTTTAAACTTTTTTTAAAATTTTTTTAAAAGTATCATTCTTATGCGTAAGAAAACACTATGAAGTAAATATAGAGTAGTCATCAACCAATACATATGCATAGTGCATTCCATTGAGACTAACAACTCTAGGTGGTCCAAACAAATCCATATGTATAAGTTCAAATGGTCTAAAGGTGGACACTATATTTTTTAGCTTAAATGAAGACTTGGATTATTTTTCCTTTTGACAAACATCATAAGGTTTATCCTTGGTGAATTCAAGCTTAGGTAAACCAATCACAAGTTCATATTTACAAAGATCATTCAAAAGCTTAAAATTTGCTTGTCCTAACCTTCTATTCCATGTCCATGTATCATTGGACGTAGATATTAAGCATTTGATGTCTTTATTATCAATCTTATTCAAATCAATAACATAAACATTATCTACTATTTCACCACTTACTTTGTCTTTATCAAGGCTACTAACAAAGCAATTTCTAGGATAGAAAATTGCCTTATTTTTCATGTCATATAATTGACTTATACTTAGCAAATTATGTTTGAGACCATAAACAAACAACATATGATGTATAGATAAGGATTGTGGATTGCCAATTTCTCTAATACCAGTAATCTTTCCCTTTGCATTGTCTCTGAACGTGACATGTCCTCCATCTTTAGCATCAAGCTTGTTGAATTGTTCCTTATCTCCCGTCATATGCCTTGAACATCCACTATCAAAATACCAATTGCTTTTTATTCTTATGAATTTCAAGCACACCTACACAAAATTATTTAAGTATTCTTTTGAACCCCAACCTTTCTTGGTCTAGGTTGGTTAGTTTTAAGATAATCCAAAAGAAGCAAATTCATGTGTGGTCTTCTATAGAAGCACACATTGTTGGTGTGACCTTTGATCGTATAATATGAACATACAACATTAAAATTACCTTAAAGGGTGGGTGAATAAGGCTAATGAGGATTTTTTAAAAAATAAAAATGATTTTAAGGAATTGAACAAGAATTAAAAAAGAAGAAAGTAAGAAGAATAATGAACACAATGATTTAAGGAGTTTGGATTTTTAACAATCCTACGTCTCAACCTAACTTATCCCTAAATTAGGATTTTTAATCACCCATAATCTTATTCACAACATTGAGGTTAGACAAGAGTTTTATGGCCCACACTTGTAACCTTACAACTTGAGTTTTCAAGGTTCACTTGAAAACTAAATCCTAAGTGTTTTAATGGACAACAATTAAACTAATTCTTTTTAGAATAGAATCTAACTTCCCATTTTCTTAATCCAATAAAGTAGAAGAATAAGAATTTCTATCTTAACACTTAATAACTCTTACAAGAGTTACACAAATACAAAAAATATTTAAGAGAGAATTTGAGAGCTTGATTGAACGCTTAAGAGAGAATGAATGATAAATAAGTTTCTTAAACCTTTAATTGAACTCTATGGAGTGTTTATATAGATGAACACTAAAAAATATGGTTGTTAGATGTATTAAACATGTCTTTAAAATCTATAATTGATTTTTGAATTAATTTGCACTTATTTCTATTAAAACACCACTCAAGATTATGAGGAGCAACTTTTGACTTATAAGGAGCGAAAATACTAGCCGTTGCATTAAAAAAATGACAAGTAAGAGCTATGAGAATTGCCCTCACGAGTTGCTTATGAGTGAATAATGCTCATGAGTTGTGTTGTCCCTTTACTAAAGTTTGATCTCACAAAGCTTCTGCTCATGATCAGCTCACAAGGTGGTCATGATGAGGCACAAATAAGTCCAAAAATGTCTCTTTTTGACACATAAAATGTCTAAATACTTTAGGTATAAGATATGGATCATCGAAATATAGTATAATGATAGTATTTCATATTTCCATACTTGAATTGATAATTTTGATAGAAATAAGTTCCTACACACTTGAAAGAAATCATTAAAAACCTAAATTGATTATCAAAGATCAAAATTAGGAGTTTGACCATGCAGATGGTTAACAATCTCCCCTTTTTGGCTTTGACAACCAATTTAATGAGGTACTAAATAATGTGTGTGTGTACCAAAAACATTTAACAAGCAAAGATAAATACTATGTAGAATAGCTCCCACTATTAAATTTAAATAAATACAAAATGAAGACTTGGATTATTTTTCCTTTTGACAAACATCATAAGGTTTATCCTTGGTGAATTCAAGCTTAGGTAAACCAATCACAAGTTCATATTTACAAAGATCATTCAAAAGCTTAAAATTTGCTTGTCCTAACCTTCTATTCCATGTCCATGTATCATTGGACGTAGATATTAAGCATTTGATGTCTTTATTATCAATCTTATTCAAATCAATAACATAAACATTATCTACTATTTCACCACTTACTTTGTCTTTATCAAGGCTACTAACAAAGCAATTTCTAGGATAGAAAATTGCCTTATTTTTCATGTCATATAATTGACTTATACTTAGCAAATTATGTTTGAGACCATAAACAAACAACATATGATGTATAGATAAGGATTGTGGATTGCCAATTTCTCTAATACCAGTAATCTTTCCCTTTGCATTGTCTCTGAACGTGACATGTCCTCCATCTTTAGCATCAAGCTTGTTGAATTGTTCCTTATCTCCCGTCATATGCCTTGAACATCCACTATCAAAATACCAATTGCTTTTTATTCTTATGAATTTCAAGCACACCTACACAAAATTATTTAAGTATTCTTTTGAACCCCAACCTTTCTTGGTCTAGGTTGGTTAGTTTTAAGATAATCCAAAAGAAGCAAATTCATGTGTGGTCTTCTATAGAAGCACACATTGTTGGTGTGACCTTTGATCGTATAATATGAACATACAACATTAAAATTACCTTAAAGGGTGGGTGAATAAGGCTAATGAGGATTTTTTAAAAAATAAAAATGATTTTAAGGAATTGAACAAGAATTAAAAAAGAAGAAAGTAAGAAGAATAATGAACACAATGATTTAAGGAGTTTGGATTTTTAACAATCCTACGTCTCAACCTAACTTATCCCTAAATTAGGATTTTTAATCACCCATAATCTTATTCACAACATTGAGGTTAGACAAGAGTTTTATGGCCCACACTTGTAACCTTACAACTTGAGTTTTCAAGGTTCACTTGAAAACTAAATCCTAAGTGTTTTAATGGACAACAATTAAACTAATTCTTTTTAGAATAGAATCTAACTTCCCATTTTCTTAATCCAATAAAGTAGAAGAATAAGAATTTCTATCTTAACACTTAATAACTCTTACAAGAGTTACACAAATACAAAAAATATTTAAGAGAGAATTTGAGAGCTTGATTGAACGCTTAAGAGAGAATGAATGATAAATAAGTTTCTTAAACCTTTAATTGAACTCTATGGAGTGTTTATATAGATGAACACTAAAAAATATGGTTGTTAGATGTATTAAACATGTCTTTAAAATCTATAATTGATTTTTGAATTAATTTGCACTTATTTCTATTAAAACACCACTCAAGATTATGAGGAGCAACTTTTGACTTATAAGGAGCGAAAATACTAGCCGTTGCATTAAAAAAATGACAAGTAAGAGCTATGAGAATTGCCCTCACGAGTTGCTTATGAGTGAATAATGCTCATGAGTTGTGTTGTCCCTTTACTAAAGTTTGATCTCACAAAGCTTCTGCTCATGATCAGCTCACAAGGTGGTCATGATGAGGCACAAATAAGTCCAAAAATGTCTCTTTTTGACACATAAAATGTCTAAATACTTTAGGTATAAGATATGGATCATCGAAATATAGTATAATGATAGTATTTCATATTTCCATACTTGAATTGATAATTTTGATAGAAATAAGTTCCTACACACTTGAAAGAAATCATTAAAAACCTAAATTGATTATCAAAGATCAAAATTAGGAGTTTGACCATGCAGATGGTTAACAATCTCCCCTTTTTGGCTTTGACAACCAATTTAATGAGGTACTAAATAATGTGTGTGTGTACCAAAAACATTTAACAAGCAAAGATAAATACTATGTAGAATAGCTCCCACTATTAAATTTAAATAAATACAAAATGAAGACTTGGATTATTTTTCCTTTTGACAAACATCATAAGGTTTATCCTTGGTGAATTCAAGCTTAGGTAAACCAATCACAAGTTCATATTTACAAAGATCATTCAAAAGCTTAAAATTTGCTTGTCCTAACCTTCTATTCCATGTCCATGTATCATTGGACGTAGATATTAAGCATTTGATGTCTTTATTATCAATCTTATTCAAATCAATAACATAAACATTATCTACTATTTCACCACTTACTTTGTCTTTATCAAGGCTACTAACAAAGCAATTTCTAGGATAGAAAATTGCCTTATTTTTCATGTCATATAATTGACTTATACTTAGCAAATTATGTTTGAGACCATAAACAAACAACATATGATGTATAGATAAGGATTGTGGATTGCCAATTTCTCTAATACCAGTAATCTTTCCCTTTGCATTGTCTCTGAACGTGACATGTCCTCCATCTTTAGCATCAAGCTTGTTGAATTGTTCCTTATCTCCCGTCATATGCCTTGAACATCCACTATCAAAATACCAATTGCTTTTTATTCTTATGAATTTCAAGCACACCTACACAAAATTATTTAAGTATTCTTTTGAACCCCAACCTTTCTTGGTCTAGGTTGGTTAGTTTTAAGATAATCCAAAAGAAGCAAATTCATGTGTGGTCTTCTATAGAAGCACACATTGTTGGTGTGACCTTTGATCGTATAATATGAACATACAACATTAAAATTACCTTAAAGGGTGGGTGAATAAGGCTAATGAGGATTTTTTAAAAAATAAAAATGATTTTAAGGAATTGAACAAGAATTAAAAAAGAAGAAAGTAAGAAGAATAATGAACACAATGATTTAAGGAGTTTGGATTTTTAACAATCCTACGTCTCAACCTAACTTATCCCTAAATTAGGATTTTTAATCACCCATAATCTTATTCACAACATTGAGGTTAGACAAGAGTTTTATGGCCCACACTTGTAACCTTACAACTTGAGTTTTCAAGGTTCACTTGAAAACTAAATCCTAAGTGTTTTAATGGACAACAATTAAACTAATTCTTTTTAGAATAGAATCTAACTTCCCATTTTCTTAATCCAATAAAGTAGAAGAATAAGAATTTCTATCTTAACACTTAATAACTCTTACAAGAGTTACACAAATACAAAAAATATTTAAGAGAGAATTTGAGAGCTTGATTGAACGCTTAAGAGAGAATGAATGATAAATAAGTTTCTTAAACCTTTAATTGAACTCTATGGAGTGTTTATATAGATGAACACTAAAAAATATGGTTGTTAGATGTATTAAACATGTCTTTAAAATCTATAATTGATTTTTGAATTAATTTGCACTTATTTCTATTAAAACACCACTCAAGATTATGAGGAGCAACTTTTGACTTATAAGGAGCGAAAATACTAGCCGTTGCATTAAAAAAATGACAAGTAAGAGCTATGAGAATTGCCCTCACGAGTTGCTTATGAGTGAATAATGCTCATGAGTTGTGTTGTCCCTTTACTAAAGTTTGATCTCACAAAGCTTCTGCTCATGATCAGCTCACAAGGTGGTCATGATGAGGCACAAATAAGTCCAAAAATGTCTCTTTTTGACACATAAAATGTCTAAATACTTTAGGTATAAGATATGGATCATCGAAATATAGTATAATGATAGTATTTCATATTTCCATACTTGAATTGATAATTTTGATAGAAATAAGTTCCTACACACTTGAAAGAAATCATTAAAAACCTAAATTGATTATCAAAGATCAAAATTAGGAGTTTGACCATGCAGATGGTTAACAATCTCCCCTTTTTGGCTTTGACAACCAATTTAATGAGGTACTAAATAATGTGTGTGTGTACCAAAAACATTTAACAAGCAAAGATAAATACTATGTAGAATAGCTCCCACTATTAAATTTAAATAAATACAAAATGAGAAAATATTTTGCTCCCCCTTAATATCTGAATAAATGGAAAGATATGCAAAATGAGAAAATATTTTGCTCCCTCTTAATACATGCAAAATGATGATTTTTGAAAAGATACCAATTAAAATAAAAAAATATTTATCTCCTTTAACAAATATATTTCTTTATTTCTCCTCCTTTTTGGACATGATAAGAAATATAAATTTAATATTTTATCCCCTTTTTAATAAAAAAAAAAACATAAAATTTAACATGAGAAATAAAAATAAACATGGCCTAGCATAACAAATGTGTTAAAAACATGATAACATAATCATTTTGAAAAAAAAATGTTAGGCATTATAAAGGAAATAATTTCAAACATATATGCATGTAGTGCTACTAGAATGCATCACAAAAATAGTACATATAGCACTAAATTGAAACTTAACTATCACATGATCACATAGAGCTTAGCTAGCTAACATACATGATCATGTGGCACTTAGCATTCACAAACACTACATAGCTTATTCTACTCCTTTGGCAAAGACAAAAAGAAAACAAAAAGATATAAAGGGAAATGAACCTAAAGGAACAAAAAATTCTAGAGGGAATAAAAGATCACAAACGAAAACAATGAAAATAAAGATACACCAAATCTTCATAAAATTTATGTCATACATAAACAAAGTAAACAAAACAAGGCTTTTTATCACAAGGACAAAACTAACCACACTTACATTGTTACTATGCATGCATAAACAAAATTATGGAAAAAATTTAAATAATTTTCTCCCCCTATTGAAAAATAGTATAATAGAATAAGATTGGGATTAAAAAAATTGATATCAAGAATACACTCTCATATAGTGATGTCACTAATACAAACACATCTTTGGTAAAAGGAATTTTCTTCCTTAAAAGAAATTAACTAAATACACATGTAAGCGTAATTATTTCTCTCCCTTTGTCAAAATGCAAAAGGAAATTATAAAAGAAAATAAAAAAGCATTAATGAAAAGGATAGAGTTATAATAATATTAAAATACTAATTGTAAACTAAAGACAAACATAACAAGACATAAAACTAATAATTCATGGCTTATATCTAAAAAATATCTAGAAAATAAACTGTATGTAAATTGTCACAAAATAACTATAAAAATAAATAAATAGTTCAATGCTTAGATACATAAAATATACTAAAAATAAATAGAAACTAATGACAAAATTAACAAAAACATATAAAAAGAAACTAATATTGATGAGGAGTAGGAGGAATTTTTTTTTTTTTTAAATCATATTGCATATTTAAACATATATAAATGAATGACAATTTAAAAAAATGCTAGATTTGAATAATTAATTAATTTTAATAATTTTAATAAATAATTATTAAATAGTAAAAAAAATTTAAATGTTAAGATCAAAATCAAAACATTTAACAATCAAAGTAATTAATAAGCACAACATGATTTCACATGAAAACAGTCCAACCATCAATTAAGCATAAAATTCAAGACAAACTAAAACCATCAATCATATCAAGTTAATGCTTAATGAAATTCAATATTTTGTCATTGAGAGGTTTGGTGAAGATATCTGCAAGTTGATTATTTGTATCAACAAATTCAAGAAAGATATCACCAATTTGCACATGATCTCTTAAAAAATGATGTCTAATATCAATATGCTTAGTTTTAAAATACTAAATGGGATTCTTACTAAGGTTTATAGTACTTGTATTATCACATTTAATTAGAGTGTGATTAATATCAATGTCATAGTCCAAAAGTTATTGTTTTTGCTATAAAACTTGTGTGCAACAATAACTAGATGCCATATATTATGCTTCAGTGGTGGACAAAGCAATCAAAACTTGTTTCTTATTAAATTAAGAAATTAAGCAATTACCTAAAATTTGACAAGTTCCGAAAGTGCTTTCTCTATCTATTAAACTATTAATAAATTTTGCATACGAATAATTAATCAAGTTAAAAGGAAGAACTCCTAGGATACCAAAGTCTGAAATGCATTGTACCATAAAGATATTTGAAAATTCTTTTGATAGCATTCAAATAAGACTCTCTATCTAGGACTTTATTGAAATCTAGCACATAAGTACCAAACATAATATAGAGTCTACTAGCTATTAAATAAAGCAAGGATCCGATCATACCTCTAAATCACTTTTTATCAACAGGTTTGCTATTCTCATCCTGTTGTGGTGCTCATTGGAGTTTTGCTTATCTTAGCTCTATTCATGCCAAATTTCTTGAGAATGTCTCTTGCATATTTAATCTGATTAATGAAAATCTCATTTTTACATTGCTTGATTTGTAGTCCAAGGAAGAACTTGAGTTCTCCCATCATACTCATCTCAAATTTTCATTGCATTAACTCAAAGAATTCCTCACATAAATAATGGTTAGTAACAACAAAAACAATATCATCAACATATATTTGAACAATTAATAAATCATGCTTGGATTTATTTATAAAAAGAGTTGTATCAACTTTTCCTTTAGAGAACCCTTTGTCTACTAAGAAGTTGCTTAATCTTTGATACAAAGCTCTTAAAGCTTATTTCAATCCAAACAATGCTTTTGAAAATTTAAAAAACATGATTTGAAAAATAAAAATTTTTAAAACCCAAAGGTTGCCTAACATATACCTCCTCTTCAATGAAACCATTTAGAAATGCACCTTTAACATCCATTTGATAAAGTTAAAATCCATGAATGATGTAAATACAAGTAGAATTCTAATTGCTTAATAAAAAAATGAGATTACTGACACTAAATTTGTTTTATGGCAGATAACAAAGAGGTTAATGCAAGTTACAAATGTAGAGGGCCTATTATGCATGAGTATTTTTTTATAAATCATGTGTATATTATATCTAAAGAAAGGACAAACGATTTTGCATAAAGATGTGAGTTTTTATTGTTTTACTTTTAAATGGGATTTTATTATATATATCACTTTAAAGTTGAATTTTTGTTCTATCTCACTTAGAAGTTGAATTTTTATTCTATCTCCTTTTTTTCTCCTTCTTGAAGATACTCATTTAGTTACTATGGCTATAAACTATGATACTTATTTAGTTCCTAGAGATACTTAATTTATTCATTATCTAGAAAAAGTATTAAAATATTTAATTGATGATATATGACAATAGTTAATTATTTATGGTGTTTTCTTATTAAATTGTCACTTTTTATATATCCTCCTTTTATTTCCCTAAATAATTATTATTAGCAACACTAATGCTTGTAGTTGATTTCAATGTTCAACGTACATCGCCGCCAATATTATGTTCATCAGTTAATCTTGAAGCACTTGCACTTATAGGAAATAAACTTGAAAATGAAGATAATGATACTTTAATATATGCAAATTCAAAGTTCTGTAGGCAATTGTGATTGATTGTATATCATCTTTAGTTTATAACTATTATGCATGGTATTACAGAATTATGCAACTGTGTAATTAATATTTTCTACTACATTTGATGAGTGCATATTAAAAACTCAATTAATTCTAAGTAACTACATGTAATTTCCAATGCTGATTTTGCTGCAAATTATTGTTATTTGTTAATATTCTATTTTTTAATCAACAAACATTTTATTATTGAATTATATTTTATTAAAATTTGATTGTTGAATTTGTGAAATTTTTCTTAAAAAAATTATTGCTTTTCATCACCAATAATTACTTCTACCTCAGGTGAGTGAACTGGCCTTCTCCTCTGCATCCTCCCTATGAAGGTACCTCCATGATTTATTCTGATTTGCTCCTTTTTTAATTTCATTGTCTCTTAGTTTTTTTGTTGATAAGTAAAATTTTGTTCTTTTTCCTTGATTTCTTCTTCCCTTTTTATATTTCAATTTCTAGGTTTTTTTGGAAGGTTTGGCATGCTTGCTATATGTGTGATTACTATCCTTTTCTTAGTCTATTTCATTTTTAAGATATTATATAATGTAGTTTAAACCTGTAAAGTTACATTTTTTTTTTCTCTTTTGCACCTAATTTGACGCTACAATTGAAATAGTTATAGGTTGTAAGGAAAACAATTGTCATTTTTTCTAACAAAATTAAGGAAATATTTTCTTATATAGTTTTTTTCTTGCAATTTGAATGATTTGCAATTATATTTTGTTTTTTTCTTCATATACTACAGAAGATGAGTCAGCTCAGCATGACTATTTTGTTTTGCAATTTTTAATATTCTTGTCCCTTTTATTTGGAATTTATGTTGTAGGTTTGATTATTATTTATTTAATTATTTTATATCGTCTCTCCTTTTTTTTGTGATCAGTTGGTGAATACTGCAAATCTCTTAAGAATCTTGGCCTTTGATTTTGCGATAGGTAATGCACTTGAACGCTCCCTTACAACCATAATTTAGATATTATCCCATAATTTAGATGTTATTCTTTTTTGTTGTTATTGTAAAATTCTGGTAAATTCTTTTTTCTGAATTTTTTTTTTATTGTCTTTGGTTTATGGTGTTTCAATTTAGGAGGAAATGATGTTCAATTATTTAGCATGTATAACAGTGGAGTCAAGCAATAGAATGTAAAAATTATGATGTATATGTTCACTTGTTGTCTTCGCTGCATGAGCTTAACAGATAATCTGAGGTATTGAATGAACACACATTCATAGTGATCATGGAAGATGGATGGTAGTTAAATCATAGTGAGAATTTTTTTTATGGTTGATTGGCACTAAGAAGAGTTAATGAAGCAAAATACTAGTTGAGGTGTTTAAATTATTCTTTTTCCTCTTTTAGAAGTTGCCCCTTCTCTTGATAAGCCCTAGAGATTTTTTATGCTTTATATGGTTATTTCTTGGTAAGTTGTACTAAATCTTAGTATGGGGAGTGTTTGCAGACTGTATTTCAATAGTTTTATTACTTTCAAAAGGCTTTAAAGTAATTGGTCACTGTATATAGTTTTTAATAAATTTGTAATCTTTTGGAATAAAATAACATGTTTGTATCATTTAAATCCATCTATATGAAAATAGACTACTTATTCCCCCTTGAAGCTACCCTAATGTCTACAACTGTTAGGCAAGTTTAACTTCAAATATTTATTGTAAGGGAAAAAAACTGACAAAATTTTGCTTTGAGGAAGTTAATATCAAAAATTAGTAATGAGAAGTAACAAAATATTTATGTTCAAATTCTATGTTAGAGCACAACCTTATTGCCATTATTAAGTCCTAGTTAAATTTTTATAAGAAAGTTTAAGACTAAAGTAGGAAAAGCTTGGCCCTCAAAAAAAGTATCTAGAAAAGAAGAGGAAATTGATTGCTGCTAAGTTTAACCTTCTTTGTATTTTTTATTCTGTTAGTTCATGTTTCTTTAATTGTATAGATTGTCTAACACTCTAGCTAGATTCTTAATCTCCATTTTTTTAATCTCCATATGTGCTCACACTTTCTAGTTATTTAATAAATTCTAGATATTTGTAGGATCTTATTAGCATTGATGTCGAGTAAAGTATCATTTTGAATATATTGACTAATTTATGATTTATATGTATGCATAAAAGAATAGTTTGCATATCCAAGTTTGATTTGTATAATAATTTTCATACTATTGATAAATGAAACTAGATAAGATATGTCAAAAATGTTCTCTAAACTAATTAGTTAATCATTGCAAATCATATGTTAACTTTTAATGCAATTGCTTTTCTCTTTTTGCTAAAATTATTATGAATATTAAAAGATTAAGCTTACGAGGAAATATGCAACTTTCACATATACAATAATTGAGCATACATTTTGTAATAACAAAGGAACACAAATTTTTTTGTAAATGATTGAAGACCTAGATTATGCAATAAAATTTTACAAAACTCACAAAATATTGAGAACTATGGTGCCAAATCCTCATTTTATAACAGGAACTTCAAACAAATTTACAAGGAAGATGGAGAAGACATTAGAAACGAAAACTACAAGACCTAATAAATGAGAATTATATAAAGATAAAATGCAAAAAATGCATTATTGATGTTTAAGTATTTAGAACTTTATTTTTCTATTAAAAAATCATTGGTGTACAAATTTATTAAATACAACTTATTTCCCTCTATGTAGCCAAACTTTTTAATAATAAATGTTTATAATATAAATTATTTATATTTCTCTTTATTATGCTGTGTCCTTTATTATCTTTAAATTGAACTTTGAGGGAATTAAATTTCGCTTTTTCTCTGCAAAGTGATAATCAAGCTCAATATGTTTCATTTGAGCATGAAAAATTAGATTTAAACTTAAGTGAATGGCAATAATATTATTATAATAGAGAGTAGCATGAGGTACAGGTTTGCGAATACGCTCAATGGTGGCATTGGCTATAGCCTTGTATTCACTTTTAGTGGATGATCTAGTAATAGTTTATTGTTTCTTGGCAAGCCAAGAAATCAATAATGATCCAAGATAAATTGCATAGCTTGAAGTGGATCTTCTGTTATAAATATCCTCTCCCTAAATACCATTTGTGTAATAGTGCAAGGTAGATATAGAGTTGAGGGAGTAAAACAAACCATATGTCTTTATTCCTTGAAGATATCATATAAGTCACTTGAGTGCTTGCCAATAGAGATCAGTAGGATTGTGCATGTATTGACATAATTTATTGACACTATAGGCAATGTATGGCCTAATGATGGTTGCATATTAGAGTGCTCTAATGATTTAGTGATATGTGTCACCATGATTTAAAGGAGTGCCTATGTGCTTTAAAAGTTTAGAGGATGGTGCCATAGGTGTGGCACAGGGTTTGCACTCATGCATTCCATGTCATTGTAGAAGATCTGTGTTATAGCATTGTTGAGTGATAAGTGTGCCGGTGTCATTGTCTTGTAATTCAATTCCTATAAAATAATGAAGGGCACCAAAGTCACAAATAGGAATTTCATATTGCAATGATGTAATGATTCAATGAATCAAGACATCATTTGAACCTGTAAGTACAATGTCATTCATATATACTAAGAGGAAAACAATGTCAATATTTTGATAAAGAATAAAAAGAGAAGTGTTTGCCTTGGAAGAAGTAAAATGCAAAGAAGGAAGGAAAGTGGTTAAATGATCAAACCAGGCCCATGGGGCTTATTTTAAGCCATAAAGGGATTGATGCAATTGGCAAACATGGTGAGGATGAGCAGGATAGACATAGCCTTATGATTATGCCATGTACAATTCTTCCATCACATTACCATGTAGGAAGGCATTGGTTACATCTAGTTGTTCCATGGACCATTTATTCATTATGGCAAGAGCAAGAAACAACTGAATGGTTATGGCTTTGATCATTGAGTTATATGTTTCTTTATAATCAATGCCAAAAATTTAAGTGAATCCCTTTGCCACAAGGTGAGCCTTGTACCTCTTAATGGTTCCATATGATCTCCTTTTGATGTGATAGAGCCATTTATTTGCAATAACATTAGCTCCATGTAGTTTTTCAAACAATGTCCATGTATTAGTATTATAGAAAGCTAATATCTCATGGTCCATTGCCTTTCACCATTCACTGTATTTATTAACAATCTTAAAGGAATGTGGTTCATAGTGAAGATAATTCAATTTTGAATTAGTTAAAAGAGTGATGAGGGTTTGGTGTTTGGGTGGTTTTCTCGGGTAAGTTATATAGGATGGGTGCAAAGGGGTTGTGATGATGGGAAAGAGGAGGTGAGTTAGTGGATATTCAGATAAGAGGTGAGGTCTATAATAAGGTTGAGGCTAACCTAATTGGGTTATAGTAGGGATCTAATTTTATAAAGAATGGTTAGGAGGAATGGATAGGTTACGGTGTACTAACAGGTGAGGTTATTTTCATAGATAATGGATAAGGGATGATGATGAGATTTTGGACATTACCAGGTTGAGTAACAACATATGAGGTTAAAGGTATATGTTGGATTTGGGTGGGTGGTTGATGGTTGGGGATAGGTGATATGAGTGTGGAAGGAGGAGTTTGTGATATAGTAGAATTTGGAGAAGATAAGAGTGTTAGAGGAAGAATGGGATGGGAAGGAGAACAAATAGGAAGAGGAGACTTACCTAAATAGGAGACGAAAGTAGTAAATAGAGCCTATAATATGAGCCACAGTATGTTGATATTGGTGGGCTGGATAGTCAGGGATGGGTAAAGCTTAAATGGTAATGTGCCTTTATAAAATTTGGCATGTCTAACAATAAATTTTTTATCATTTCTATATCTAAATAATTAAAAGTGGCATGATTGTGAGCATGACCAAGGTAAACACATTGTTTACTGTGATAAGAAAACTTATTTTTATTGTATGGTATAAGATATGGAAAGATAGCACATCTAAAAACTTTTTTGTCCATGTAATTTGGAGATTTTTTGTACAATTTATGAAAAGGTGTGGAATTTTAAAGAGTTGGAGCTGGTAAAATATTGATGGAAATAATTGTTGTACGAAATGCAAAGGACCAAAATCAAAAAAGAATGAGAGCATGAGCCATTAGTGTCAATCTAGTGTCCACTATATATTTAATTTTTTTTTCTAAAAGATCATTTTGTTCATGCGTATAGGGGCATAAAATTCGATGAATAATTCCATGTTTATTAAAGTATGGATGTAATTTTTGAATTCATCCCTCAGTCTGAATGAAAAGTAAGAATTTTTGAGTGAAATTGCCTTTTAACATAAGATTCAAAATTAAGAAAATTGGAATACACATCGCTTTTATTTTTAAGAAAGCAAATTCATGAAAATCTAGTGAAGTCATCAACAAAGACTACAAAAATAATCATAACCATGAAATGATAAAATTAGGGAAGGACCCTAGAGACCAGAGTCAATAATTTAAAAAGGAGAATTTAATTGATGTTCGATTGTAGCAAAGGGTAACTTAGAAAATTTCCCAAGAATATAAGAAGAACAAGGTGAGTTATTGGATGAACTAACTGGAATTTTATTGTTGCTAATAATTTGGGACACAATGTGACGATGGAAGTGACCAAGTCTAGCATGCCAATCATCAATGGAGGAGAGAGTGATGCAGAGAGCTTCTTTAAGGCATTTTGATGGTATCACATATAGTCCATTATGACTTCGACCTCACAATAAGGTTACCTTGGTATGTTGATCCTTAATGAAAAATTCATGTGGCAAAAATTCAAAGAAATGTTTATTGTTAGTCGTTAGTTTTTGTATTGAAAGAAGCAGTTTGGTTAATTGAGGTACATAAAGAACATTCTTAAGAATAAGATTGCTATTAGAAGACATTAAATTATAAAAGGATGTACTTCTATTTTCATTAGGAAGAGGCTGACCATTACTTATTAATACCTAATCTGAGCCAGAATAAGGAGGAGAGTGAGACAATATTTATTTATTGGGTTTCATATGGTAGGAAGCACTGTATGGTTGTGATAGTGGAAAATCTAACATCGACCACGAGGTTTTCTAGTGATAGCAGGAGGATGATAATTGGAGTAATGAGGGTAATGACCAAAAAATGGTGATTACAGTTTAGAAAAGAGGGACTACTATTTAAATTTGAATTACTATTCAATTATTGTCATTCTCAATTTAAAAAGGACGACTACCCTTGTTATGTAGACTTTTGAAGTTATGATCTCCCTATTTAAAAATAAAAAATTCTAAGACAAGAAGAACTCTAAGGTAGGTTAATTTATATATGCTAAACTAAGGTGGCAAATTCCTTTAAAAACCTAAAATAGGAAAATCTAGTTTAAAAAATAAAAAATTTCTTACCAAGACTTGAAGAACTCTAAGGCAGGTTAATTTATTTATGCCAAACTAATGTGACAAATTCCACTAAAATCCTACAACAATCAGGACAGGAAACCCTATTTCAAAAAAAATTCTTACAAAGACTTGAAGAAGTCTAATTAGGCAGGTTAATTTATTTATGCTAAACCAAAGTGGCAAATTCTTCTAAAATCCTATAACAATCAGGAAAGAAAATTATCCAACTGCCTATCAGATGAATCCTTATAAATTTAGCCTTCCTAAATCTTTACTTTGTGTATTTGCCATTATTTCAATTAATTTTGAACTCCATCTTCTCTTCGTTTCCAATTTCTTTACCCAATCGTCCATATGGATATGAATGTTCATATTGATTATAGTGCATAAGAGGTTCGTTGTGCATGGGAGAGTCTGAGCAGTGGACCATTATCTCCTCATATCAGTATAGAGCATGAAACTGTCATCGTTTATGATTATGGTATAGAGGAGTCTATTGGTTCTGTTATTGATACACCTAAGATCAGTACAGATTCTTTGGTTTTTAATATTAGGTTGCTTAAAAACAATGAGGTGTTGTCCGACCATCTTTGGCCTAGGCTATCTCGCTTTGGATTAATTCTTCAGCTTTGGCCAATGTTGGTTTTGCATATGGTAAATAATGTTGGTAGCATAATCATAATAAATCCTCCTGTAACGCAGCAGTAGTGCAACCTCCTGTACTTTGACATCTTATTGCAGTATCACTATATTCATAACTATAAAGAATAAGATATAATCCATGAATATGAAGAAGAAAACCACAGAATGGTGTCGATTGCTAAAAAATCTAGAAGCTTGAAGCGTGTTCAAGTGGGGATCAATAGCAAGCCTGCTTATGATGAAAATATAAAGGAGGGTAAATAAACAAAGACAAAACCTATTGGTGAATGCCAAATACTCTTTACCATATGCTTGGAGGAGATAGAGGATTTTGCTGCTGTTATGCCTTGTGATCGTCTTTTTCATGAAACTTGCATTGAAAAGTGGTTTGACGTTAGCAATTATTTTCCAATCTACTGCTATAAGGATTGCTTATTGTCCAATTACTAAAGCATATTCTTAGTATATTCAATTTTGTTCACTTTTTAGGATCCATAAGATAATTATGTTGCTATTGGGATTCTTTACATGGTGAATATGCTAAGAATATATTTATTCCGGCTGTCACATATGCTAAATTTGATCGGATATCTTTAAGGTGCTTTAACTTGAAACAAAAATATAACTTCAGTAATTGAAAAGAAAAAACTAAAAATGTGGTACCAACATAAAATATATCACAAATTTAAAGTACTATTGGTGCAATAAACCCTTTATTTAAAAAATATGGTATTTGATCATAATTATTTTTTTAAAAAATGGTGGTTGTTTTCATGTGTTAGAAAAAAAAACTAAGAAGATTAACCAAATAAAATAACATAACGCTTATTGAAAACAATCAAAATAATAAGAAAAATTACAACATACAACAAATTAACGAGAACTCATGAATTGGAAAATTTTATCAATACACGTAGCACTGAAAACACAAAATCAAAAATAAAATGAGAAAAAATAGAATTAAAAAATTATCTAAGTAGCAAAGTTTGGAGGGCTTATATATATATATATATAGATATAGGTGAGGATGGGAAGGAGAGTCCAAGATTTGAGTCATTTTTATATCTCACTTATTTTACGAGGAAAAAAGGAAAAAAGTATTTGATGAGTAAATAAATATCTTTTCACATGATTTTAAAGTATTTTTCAAAATTATATTTAGATTTTGTAATAAAATTCATTAGAATCAAAATGATTTGAAAAGTATAATGTTCAAATTTGATATAAATTTTAATTGAGAATATAATTGAAAAAGTTGGCTACAGTTTGCAATAAGATATGAGATTAACTTGCCAAAAAATAAAAATTTTATACAACTAAGAGAATAGTCAAGTGTAGTAACTTTTCTCGAATGGTATTATGAAGTGTAAAGTTTGAACCATATTATCCTTAATAACTCTTCTTGAAGAGTATTATGAAATGTAAGATTTAAATTCTCCATTTTAATCTAAAAGATGAGAACTCTTATCTATTGAGTTGTGGAAAGTGAGGATTGAACCTCATCCCTCTTTATGTTGAGAATTAACCACTTTATTTAATTGTTAAAAAAAAAAAAAAGAAAGCTAATGTTAGAATATGCCTTAAAGCGAGCTTTGCTAATGCTTGTTTAAGTTTCTGCTCTAAGAAGCGCTAATGTCATCGTGTTGAAATCATAAGGCAGCAGTTTCTTGCTCTATAATTCCCATATCTTCCTTTACACATCCTGCGTAATTTCTTTCTGTGAAATTGACATATTTAATGGGAAATTCTTACATGGGCTGAAGTCATGGGCTATTTAATTTCGTGCAGTGTCTAGGCTAATATGCACAAGATAGTACAGTTTTTACTTGAACGGATTATTAATTAAAAGGAGTTTAGTAGTTAAAGTGAGGTAACAAATGTACATTAATGATCTAATCATACATTAATTGTGAAATGCATGATGACATGTTAAAGAGTTAGTGTGTTTTTTTTAAGGTTTCATTCTTTTAAACATTTCAGAAATTTATTCAAATGAATATGAAAAATGCTCTCTAAATTTTTTCTGAAAAAATAGAATTACAGTTGACTCATAAATTAGTCTAAAAATATTCTCAGTTGACTCAGGATGACCAAATTTGTGTAAAAAAAAAGCACCAAAAACAAAACCATTTATAAAAAAAAAAAGTTCAATAAATTGGGAAAACCTTTTTTTTTTTTTTTTTTTTTTTTTTTTTTTTTTTTGTGGTTTAGGGGGAGGGGAGGGGGGAGTTGGCTCTTATTGGATTTGAACTCTTAGATTGTAACCTTATAGTCTAAAGATAATTCCAATAACTGTAATGAGAGAGAAAGAGGGTTAATTGGTTTAAAAAATAGAGAATATTTAATTGATCAAATGACATCAAGAGTTCCCCAAACACTTTAGTGAGAAGAACAAAATTTTCATCCCAATAAAGTGTTCAAGGGAACTCTAGGGGACACCTTATGCTATTTGATTCAGGTTTTTTTTTTTGGCTACTAATGCTATGGTTTGCTTGAATTAATGGAAATTTAACTCCAACAAAGATTGACCTTTTCTTATGGTTTGTTTTTTTTTATATAAGCTTCCCACTAGAGATTATTTATTTTCCATTGGTTTATGTCCTATTGGAAGCAATTCCTATGTTTTCTGTAGTCAGTTTGGCGAATCTACGAGTCATCTTTTGTTTCATTATCATTTTAGTTGGGTGGTATGGTCTTTTTTCTATAGGTGGTGGGGCTATTAAGGTAGTAGTTCCATATACTCTTATCGTCCTTTTTTAGCAATGGAAAAGCTATTCTTATGGTCATGCTCAAACTCGCTTTTGGATCTCTCTCTTTTATGCTATTGTTTGGTCTTTATGGCTTCATCGAATTGAGGTGGTTTTGAAGGTCAAAATATTTCTTTCCTTAGAGTTCAAAAGTTGCTTTTCTTTCGAGTTTCTACTTGGTGTCATACGTACTCGCCCTTCTTTAGTTTTTCAACTTTGGATCTACTGCAGTCTACTGATTGCATTTTATCTTGTTCTATCATAGGGTGCCGACATCAAAGATAGTAGTTCTCTTTGCTTTTGTAAGCTTGGTGTAGTTACTGGTTTTGTTTGCTTTGTTTAGCGATATGTAGGTTACTGGTTGTATTATTTTTTTTACTTAGTTTTATAGTGAGGGAGGGGGGTTCATCACTTGAAGGTTTTCCTCAAGTGATTCTCCACCCCCTAGTCTATTAATAAAATGTTGCTTATTAAAAAAATAATGAGCAACTCACAGTGAAACTAGATGCGAATGCAGGCCAAATTGAAGAAGAGAAGTAAAACTGGGAGATGGGATGGGATGGGATGGGATTCTAGGAACCTTGTAGAATTTGTAGTAGTAGTAGTACATATTCTTATCACTGAATCAATGATATGGATGGATAGACTAATAATAACGTATAGCCTCTCAACTGAGCTTATGCATGTGCATTAATTTAGCATTCATAAACCATTGAAGTTGAATGTATTTTTTTTAAAGAAATTTATTTTTGAACTCTCTACTCTACCAAGTCTCTATAAATTTCATCATTGATTCCTTATTTATTGTTTTAATATTTGAATCTCAGATTTTTTTTGTTCAAGTTCGTATGAGCTCATTAGTGTCCATATGAATTTACAAGTGTTTGTATATCATAAATGTACATCTTATATATGTATGGTATATAATTATATAGACAGTGATATATGTCACTATATACAACATCTGTATTGTATGGCTACATATTAAAGAAAAAAATTTGGTGATTTTCTATTTTTATTCATATACTTTTTTTTTATGGTCCACTAAAAAGGTGGATAAAAAAATAATAGCACAAATATAGCGACATACTACAAATATTGCTACATGTCACATCTAATATTTCCCTATATATATAATGTTGTTAACACACATTTATATATTTTATCCTCAAGAGGCCACCTTGTTCTAAAGTTGCTTGATCTTAACATGCAAAAATTGCATAACTTAAAACCAGGATCAGTATCGGTAAGGGGAAAAAAAGACGAATGATGTGCATTCCCTTTTAATCAGCATCTAATGAACTTGAATTATTAATTAAAAATAGTAGATATTTCAAATTAAACTTTATTATGTTTTCTAAGTTAATAATTTTTTTGGAATTCTTTTTTAGTGAATGAATTAGTAATTCTTAGTTTCTAATTTTTTTAAGCATGGCATATTGGCTTTGTAAGGAAAAAGAAATAGGGAGATGCAATTCGAATCTTCCTCTATATTAAATGTTTTAGTTATGTGACAAAATATTATATCATCCATTCTAAATGAGTTAAGTAAACAGTGCCTTAAAATTTTAACCGTCGATAAGTGGGAAAAATATTGAACATGAAGATTTTAACAAAACAAATAAAAAAAAGGAATTTTAAATTTAAGAAAATGGATAATCAAATTTTCAAATAATGATAATAATAATAATAATAATAATAATAATAATAATAATAATAATAATAATAATAATAATAATAATAATAATAATAAGAACTTTAAAATTCTTTGTTAAAAAATAAATCAAATTTATAAAGCTTGAAATTTTTAGAATTTAGAATATAAAGATTTTTTTTCCTTTAGGCACTATTGTGGAGCAATTGTTTTTTATAAGTTGAGAGGTCATACGACCATTAATGGATAGTACAAAAGAGGGTAGTCCTTCCATTTTAAATCGATGATGGTAGGAGTCAAACTCTACACCTCATGATGCCCTTGGAGAAGAGTTACCATTTGACTACTTTCTCAGTAGCATCGTGGAGCAATTTTAATAATATGTGTTATCATTTGATAAAGAGAAAGGTTTTTTTTAGCTATATATGTATATAGCAGAAACAACCTTTCTCTTTATTATAACAGAAACAATCTTTCCCTTTATAAATTAGTCACCATAAATATCAGTGAATGAAGAGATTCAAATTAGAGACTTTTCCTATTTATTACACCACACAAAATGTTAAGAGGAGGCATGGTAAGTCATTAAAGTAAGGATTTGCTTGCTAATACAATTAGCATTGTAATTAGTATACCTATATATCATCAAATGACACCTAGAGTTCCCCAAATATTTTAGAGTAAAATAAAATTTCCTTGTGTTTGGAGAGTAGTAGTTCACAATGAAGTGGTCAAGGGAACTCTAGGGGACACTTCATATTATTGTCACCAACTATTTTTTCTATTTTGTGTGCATGAGGACATGGCTATAAGCCATTATATATATATATGAGACCCTCTGGTGCTTGCGTTGCAAATAGGCACTTATAAATGTACTAGAACTATTCATGTTCTCAATTTGGCTATGTTTTAGTTTTGACAACATTCCACATCGGGAGTTTTAAAACAATGGGAGAAGTTCTTTGGTTATAAAAGAACTCCTCCCCCTTTAGTTAAGCCATTCCAAAAAAAAAATATCTCCTATCCTATATTTAGGCAATTGTATTATTTCTCTATCTTTTGTAATATTTTCTCAATTAGTGAAATATTATTTTGGTAGTGTCTGAGGATGTAGGCATAATTGGTTGAACTTATTATACTATTAAAATTACTTGTCTTGCTAAAATTTTGTTTAAGGAGTGTGGTTTTTAAATGGGACCATTGTGACCCCACCACTCTTTCCTAAGAATCTACCTTGGGGTAATTTTTAGTACAATCATTTACACTTTAGTCACATGTGCAATAGATCTCAAGGTAAATTTATTATTATTGGTGGACATTAACATGAATTCCACAACAATTGGTATCAAAGCTCTTGGTTTATTTTAGTATGCTCTGTGGTTGCGGCTTAGGTTGATCTTCCACATCAAAAAAAAAATTTCTTAGGCTAATTGGCATTTCGCATCGACAACTATTAAATAGAATTTGTAGCAGAAATGACAAATGACATAAAATTATCCATATCAGCATCAATAGCTTCTTCATCTTCAATTATGACAAGAAATGCTATGAAAAATGCTAGATTTGTAGTGGAGATTTTTTATGGCACTAGTCATTTCAGCATGTGGCAAAGTGAGGTTCTAGCCCTCTTTCAGCAGGGTCTAGACATTGCTATTGAAGGAGAGAAACCAGATGATGTTAAGGAGAAAGAATGGAAGGTGATCAATAGATTAGCATGTGGTATAATTTGATCATGTCTTTCTAGAGAATAGAAGTATGCATTTTCTAAAGAAACTTCTACAAGTAAATTATATAAGGCATTGGAGGAGAAATTCTTAAAGAAAAGCAGTCAGAATAAACTCTACATGAAAAAGAGATTATTTCACTTTAACTACATTCTAAGTACCACAATGAATTATCATATTACTAGCTTTAATTAGCTAGTAACTGATTTGATGAACATGGACATGACTTTTAATAATGAAGACCTAGCTCCATTGCTAGTTGGATCGCTTCCTAATGAGTTTGAGTGTCTTAAAACTACTATACTTTGTGGCAACATTGTTGTGTCTTTAAGTGAAGTAACTACAGCCTTATATAATTATGAATTGTGAAAGAAAGAAAAGCAAGAAAATACAAGTGTTGAAGCAGAAGCTCTTATTGTTAGAGGCTATTCGTAGAGCCATAATAAAGGAATGAGAGGGAGATCTAAGTTAAAGTCCAAACTGAGCAAAGATCAATGTGTCTTTTGTCTAAAAAAGGGCACTGAAAGAAAGATTGTCATAAGCTAAAGGAAAAAGGCAAACCTAGAAAGGGAAAGGCTATCTCAGATTCAAATATGGCTGAGTGTGATGATGCAGATTTAGATCTTTCAATTACTATTATACCATCAACTAGTTGTTCAAGTTCATGGTTATTAGATTTAGGTTGTAGTCACCATATGACTCATAATCAAGAATGGTCCTTTGACTTTAAAGAATTAAAAGGTGGAGTTATTTACATATAAAATAATGCCCCTCTTAATACACATGGGATTGGCTCAATTCGCTTGAGCAATCAAGATGGATCAATTAGAAGCTTAATAAGTGTTCATTAAATGCCATATTTGATAAGGAATCTCATTTCTACGGGAACCTTAGAGTCAAAAGCTTTTGAAGTAAGGGCAAAAGATGGGATAATGAGAATCATCTCTGGTGCACTTATGATAATAAAGGGAATTTGAAAAAGAAATAATGTGTATTACTTTTTGGGGTATTACAATTATTAGGGTAGTAGTAGTGGCTGCTTCTACTTATGATCAGGAGTTAGAAGCAATTAGGTTATGCCATATGTGCTTGGGGCATGCTAGACAAAAATCTTTGAAATTACTAATAGATCAAGGATTATTGAAAAGAGCTCGAGCTTGCAAATTGAATTTTTATGAGCATTGCATCAAAGGTAAAAAAGAAAAGGGTGAAATCTAGAACAACCAACCATGATACTAAGGCTATTATAGATTATATTCATTTACATGTGAAAGGGCCTTCCAAGAATGCTTCATTGGGAAGAAAACACTATTATGTTTCCTTTGTTGATGATTTTTCCTAAAAAATATGGGTGTATACAATGAAGACAAAGGATGAGGTGCTAGGAATTTTCCTTAAATGGAAAAAGATGGTGAAGACTCAAACAGGTAGAAAAGTCAAACGTCTCCGCATGGAAGAGTTAAAAATTGATCCATTTTTGAAAGTTTGTGAAGATGAAGATATTTTCAGACACTTCATCATTATAAATACACCATAATAAAATGGGGAGGGGGGGCAGAGCAAATGAACTAGACATTGCTAGAGAAGGTTTGATGTATGTTTTCCAATGTTGGGTTGGGCAAAGAATTTTTGGTTGAGGCTGTAGTCTATGCTTGTCACCTTATCAACAGATTACCATCGACTGTTATTGGTGGTAAAATGCCATTAGAGAAATGGTTTGGAAAACTTACTACAAATTATGATTCCTTATATGTGTTTGGTTCCACTATATATTACCATGTTAAGGAGTCAAAGCTAGATCTAAGAGTAAAGAAGGCATTCTTTGTAAGGAACACTTATGGTATGAAAGGCTATCATCTTTGGTGTCTAGAAACAAAGAAAGTAATCTTCGGTAGGGATGTTACCTTTAATGAATCTACCATGTTAAGAAAGGTGACTTTAAAAAAAATGGAGTTGACAGATGGTACTCCTAAATAGGTAGAGTTTGATGGCAAGAGAATTATCCCAACTAATAAAGAAACTGATGATGACTCTCCTATGGTAGAAGAAGAGTCAAATAAAGAAGAGGTTTAGACCTAAGAACCTCTACAGCAACATGAATCAATTGCACTAAGGTAGGGAAAAAGGACCATTAGACAACCTGCTCGTTATGATAATATGGTCTCTTCTGCATCACCAATTGCAATTAATGATGTTCTTACCACTTATAATGAAGTAGTCTAAAGTTTAGACATGAAAAATGGAGGATCACCATGAATTAAGAAATGCAATCCTTTTGAAAGAATCATACATGGAAACTAGCTAGTCTTATAAAGGGAATGAAGGTAATTGGGTGTAAATGGGTATATATAAAGAAAGATGGATTTCCTGACAAGGATAATGTTCACTAAAAAGTAAGTTTAGTGGATAAAGACTACACATAAATGGAGGGAATATATTATAATGAAGTATTTTGTCCAGTTGTAAAACATTCCTCCATCAGAATTTTATTGGCTTTGGTAGCACAGTTGGATTTAGAACTAGTTCAAATAGATGTCAAAATTGCATTTTTACATAGAGACTTGGATGAGAAAATCTACATGACTCAACCAGATGGATTCAAAGTTACTAGTTAAGAAAATATGGTTTACAAATTAGAAAAATTAATGTATGGATTGAAGCAATCTTTGAAGCAGTGGTATAAGTGATTTGACAAGCTTATGATGGGGCAAAAGTACATAAGAAGAAAATATGATCATTATGTGTATTTGCGCAAGCTACAAGATGGATCCTATATATATCTTCTTCTTTATGTTAATGATATATTGATAACTCCAGAAGTCAAACAAAAATTGAGAAATTGCAGACTTAATTGAATAGGAAGTTTGGGATGAAGGATCTCGATGAAGTAAAGAAGATTCTTGGTATATAGATAATTAGAGGTAGGAAATTGGGAAGACTTTGTTCATCTTAGATAGAATATCTGAGGAAGGTATTAAAATGTTTTAGCATGAATGAAAATTTAAAACCAGTTAGTACACCATTTGCTCCTCATTGTAAACTTAGTGCATCCATGTCACCGAAGAATGATGCAGAATGGGAACACATGTCAAAAGTACCGTATGCAAGTGTTGTTGGTAGCTTGATGTATGAAATGGTGTGTATAAGGCCCAATATTTTAGAAGCAATTAGGGTTGTGAGTAGGTACATGCATGATCCTGGAAAGGAGCATTAGCAAGCTGTGAAATGGATTTTATAGTATATTATAAACACTGTAGATATTGGTTTGGTATTTCAGCAAGATAGGCAAGATGGTCAGTGTGTAGTTGGGTGTTGTGATTCTAACTATGCTAGTGATTTGGACAAGCAATGATCAACTACTAGTTATGTGTTTACTTTTGTAAAAGCACCAATTAGTTGGAAGTCCACCTTATAGTTAATAGTCGCTTTGTCTACTATAGAGGTAGAGTATGTGGTAGTTATAGAGGCTATAAAGGAGGCAATTTGGCTTGAAGGGTTGCTTGGTGAACTGTGAATGGAGAAAAAGAACATAAAAATGCATTTTGATAGTCAAGTGCTATTCATTTAGTAAAGAACCAAGGTTATCATGCAAGGACAAAGCATATCGATGTTCGATATCGTTTTGTACGGGAGATTTTTGAAGAAGATGGAGTCATAATCCAGAAGATTAGAACTACTAATAATCTTGCTGATATGATGACAAAAGTGGTAAATGTGGTCAAGTTTAAACATTATTTAGACTTGATCAATATTGTTACAAATTGAAAGATGAAATTTGCAAACACTACTGATGGTTGGATTTATAAGAGAATTGTATAGGATTTTGCCAAGATAGAGATTTGTTAGTTTTAACAAAATCCCATATTGGAGTTTTAAAATAATGGGAGGAGTTCTTTGGTTATAAAAGAACTCCTCCCCCCTTTAGTCAAGCCATCCCAAACAATATTATCTCCTCTCATATATTTAGGCAATTGTATTATATTTGTCTCTTTTGTAATATTTTTTCAATTAGTGAAATATTATTTTGGTAGTGTCCGAGGACGTAGGCATAATTTGCCAAACCTCCTTAAATTTTGGTATTCTTTTTATGTCTATTTAATAGCTATTGTCAGGTACAGTTGTTGATAATTATTTTACTATTAAAATTACTCATCTTAGTAAAATTCTGTCTAAGGAGTGTGGTTTTTAAGTGGGACCATTATGACCCCACCACTCTTTCCTGGGAATAAACCTTGGGGTGATTTTTAGTACAATCATTTATACTTTAGTCACCTGTTCAATAGTTTTAAAGGTGAATTTGTTATTATTGGTGGAAATTAACCCAAATTCCATAACACTATGCTCATCAATATAGAGAACAATGACAAGATGGCTATTGATGATGAACCTAGATGCAACACTAGACTATATGAAGAAAATGATGACCCTTCTCACTGCAATCTTTATCCTTCTTTTCTTTTTTAGACTTTGTCAATTACAATTCTAGTACATCTATACAATGTCATGTTGTCATATATATATATATATATATGCTTCCAGTTGGCATTAATTTGAAAAGCACATCTCTGAATTGAGATAGATTTCTCAATCATATGCAGACCCATATGACAAGGCTAAAAAAATTGTCACTAATGTTTTGATTTTCTCATCTTCCGACTATTTGCTCTAGATCTATAAATTGCAGTCCACATTTAATTTCCACACACTAACCATCTGAGTGTTGAGTGTGTATGTACTACACTTGAGATTAATGAGAATAAGGTCACTGTACAAAGCTCATATGATTTTAAGTATTGATAAACTATATAATGAAAGATAATTTTTTTTCTTTTCAATCAGGTGAAAATAAAATTAAAAATAGACCACGAAAAAATTTGAATCGTACACCTTATAATACCCTTAAAGAAGAGTGACTACTTTACTACTATTTCACTATCAAAGCCAATATCAACTTCTTATGTTACTTACATATGCTTACTTTGAAAAAATGTAGCTCCAACAATTCAAACACATAATTTCATGAAGGAAAGAGTTTTGTATCTCCACTAGGTTAGAATGTTGATTAATATAGATTTTTTGGTTTCGTGCAATTATGAAAATGTCTCCTCATTTTTGATTCAAGATTAATTTTTGCTCATTTTTCATGGCTGGAGTTAACCAAAAAAAATATTGATTAATATCCAATATATTATTGGCATACTCCTATTTTCTTGGCTCGATTGAAAGTAATTACAATGGACATTAATTGCAGTTGTTATGGTAGGATTGTGTATAGTTTACTAATTATCTATGATATAATTGTTAATTGTAACCCTGTAGAATATATATCTTGAATTGAAATAGAGGTGAATTGAAAGAAGAAAGAAAAAAGTTGAGAAGAGATAAGACCTTAGGGATGCAAAAATAAAAAGATTGAGAAGGCTTATAACCACTAATTCTCGATGGCAATATCTTTACTGTACCTCCCCATTCAATCCTATAATTCAAACTAGGTTCAATCTAACAAATTTGTGGAATACAATCCTTTTATCTTTTGCAAAAGAAAATTGTTCACTAACATTAGTTATTAATTTTTTTTATTAAAAGGTTGAGGCCAAATATGAGTGGATGCACCCAATTATCCCAACTAGGTTGGCACAATCTTAGAATCCACATCATCTAAAAGGACTTAAAAATATAAAAATGAAAAGAAAAAGAATCCATACAAAATTACAAAAAAACATAGCCAAAGCTAATGAAAGCAAAAACGCTCCACAGAATTAAAATTTTCAAAAATAAGACTAGTAGAAGTGATCCACCAATGAGAATCGGTTTGTTGAGCATCATATTTAGCTAATTTGTTAGCCATTGCATTCCATTCACGAAAAATATGAGAGACTACAAAAATAATGTTTTTAAGATCATGCAAATAAGAATCCCATAAATGACGAATCATCTAGGGAGCCTCAACTGAAAGAGAACTGAATAAAAAAAACCACCCATGAAGAATCACATTCCAACCATAAGTTGTTCCAACCAAATTCTTTGGCTTTCTTAACAACAAATATAGTAGCATGCAGCTTAACAAGATAAGCAAAACCAATTTCAGTATTAAATGCAAAAGCCCCTGCCACTTAACCTCTCAGATTTCTAAACATTCCACTTGCACCCGAACATCTTGGAGTGCCAATTGCAGACCCATCAGTGTTCACTTTAATCCAACCTGAATTGGGGGGATACTAACTAACATTAATAATCTTGGGAGCTTTGGGAGGAATATCTGTAATATGCAGAAGAGAGAGAGTTTGCAATTCACTTAATAAATTGGATATTATCCCTAGATGGAAAAATGCACTTTCTTTTATCATATTCAAAAGACAGTGAATAGAAATGGAAATATCTAGCCTTTCATTGCCAAATAAGCCAAAGAGCACTAATAATAGTACTAATTCAAAGAACTTTAATTTGTGAACTAAAATGACAACTAAAAGTATATTTTAAAAAAGAAATAAGGGATACTAAAGAAGGTAAAGGCTAGATTACTTTCACAAACGAGCAATGAATGAAAATATGGTCCATTGATTCTGAGTTCAAACAATAAATACCCAATCAAGAAGCTATATAAATGCTCTTTTTTATTAAATTATCTTTAGTAGGAAGATATCCAAGATAAGCCCACCAACCTAATATTGAGTGTGAAGGAGGTAAAAATTCCTTCCTAAAGAACCTTCGCCATAAGTCCATAAGATGAGAATATAGATCAAGCATACTTTTAACAAAATAAATCCCATCAACTGAAAGAAGCTAGGGACAAACATTAGAGCTATCAATTAAAGGCCTGATCTAGATTATATCATTTTTAACATCCAAAGGAATATTATCTAGAAGATGCCAAACACTATTAATAAGGAAATTTGAAATAAGGGCAATCAAATTAGCTTGTTATATAAAGGGAATATTAAGCATGTTAATTAAAGATGGTTAAATCCATTTATTAGTCTAGAACTTTAAAGAAGAGGAAGAACCTATCAACAAATTAATAAAAGCCTTAATATTTAAGAAAATAGACAGAGCTCCAAAATATAAGAAAATATAGGAGTAACCTTTTGAACAATTGAAGCAATGAGTAGCCTACTTCTTAAAAGAGAGAGAAGGAATTTATTTTGAGTAAGCAAACTCTAAGATAATTTCCCAAGAAGAGCAATATTCAAGTAATCCAAATATTTAATGCCCAAACCACCATGTGTTTTGTTTAAGCAACAAATGGACTAAGGGGCAGCAACCAGCTTCCTATTATCAATAGAGCTATACCAAAAGAAATTTTTGATACATTTTTTCATATAATTCAATAAGTTTCTAGGCCATTTGTAAATAGTAAAAGAGTGCATAAAAGAACTCATAATAATTGAGTTAATAAGCATGAGCCTACCTGCCATGGATAAAGAAGAACCCTTCCAAATGGCAAATTTGCTGAGAATCTTATCAGCTATATGTTGCAAATAAATTTTCCTAACAGAGCCTTGAAATGGGGAACCCCATGATAATTTAGAGGAAGAGATCCCCTATTGATCCTAATAAGCACCTAAAGTAAATAACCTCTCCAAAAGGTAACAGCTTTACCAAAGAAAATATTAGACTTACACCAATTAACTCTTTGGCCTAAAATATATTAAAATATTTAAAACATATGAGCTACCAAGTTAATATTTTTCATGGAAGCCTTTCTAAAAATTAGAACATCATTGATATAAAGCAGGTGAGAATGATAAAAAGATTGTTTAGAATAATGGATTTTATCAAAAAGATTATCATTAGCAGCCTTAGAGAGCCATCTACTTAAAAAATCTTCAGCTAAGTAGAACAAAAGAGAAGACAAAGGATCTCCTTGTCTAACACCTCCAGAATAAGCAAAATAGCGATTAGGGCACCATTCAATATAGTAGATATGGGAGCAAAAGAAAAGATATCCAAAATCCAATCACAGAACTGGAAAGAAAAACCAAAGGCCTCTAGAACATCCAAGATAAAGTTCCAATCCATAATATCAAAGGCCTTTTGAATATCTATTTTTAGAGCCATTTTCCCTCCAAAACAATGTTTATTAAGAAAATTAAAACCTTCTAAAGCTGTAGCAATACAATAAGAGATGATTCTATTTTTAATAAATCCAAACTGATTAAAAGAAATAATATTCTTACCAATAATAGAAAGATGATCAGCAATAATCTTAGTAATAATTTTAAAACAAAAATTACTAAGAATAATGGACGATATTGCTTAATCATAATAACATCTTTCACCTTAGAAATAAGATCTACAAGATTGGAGTTAAAGCCCAAAATGATTTTCCCTGAAATAAAAAAGCTCTAAACAACTATACACACATCAACACTAACTATATCCCAATAAGATATGATGAATAATCCAATGACAGCATCAGAGCCTGGGGCAATATAGGGATCCATTGAAAAAACACAATGTTTTATCTCCTTAAAAGAAAGGATTCCAACAAGCTCATTATTTTCAGTTTCAAAAACTAAAGAAGGAATAATATTTTTAATGAAAGTTAGATTAGAAGATACATTTGGATATGGACCAAAAAGTTTGCTATAAAAATCCAGTTTTTAGAGAATTGATGCCTTGTAAAGGCTTACATCTAGCAATAAGATGATGAAAAAAAATAAGTATTTCTATCACCTGCTTTCAAACATTTGACTCTAAACTTCTCTTTGAGATAAATTTCTTATTGAATGAGATGAGCTTCTAACTCCTTCTAGTGAAGATCATTTGAAAGACCTTGAATTGAAATTAAGTTTTGAACAACCAAAAGATTTTCTTGGGATTTTGAAATATTTTGGTTGATAATACCAAACATCATTTTTATTCCAATGTCTTAAAAATTGATGGAGGTGTTTAAGCTTAGAAATTAAAGCCTACATCAGAGGAAGAACCCACATCCCTTGGGACCAATTAGTAGCCACCAGAGTCTAAAGAGAATGATCAACAATCCACATAGCTTAGAACCTAAATCGGGGAATATGAACCAACCCATTAGAATAAGATAACAATAGAGGAACATGATACGAATGATGTCCCGAGAGAGCTAAACATTGAATTGAATGCGAAAAAGAAAAGAATCCCAAAGAAGCCAAAGTTCTGTTAAAAATGCTTTCCACTCTATCAGAACCCAAGTGACCATTACACCAAGTATAATAAGCTCCACGCATAGGAATAGCATTTAAATTACAAATATTAATAAATGATTTGAACTCTCTACAAGGTCAAAGAGCATGAGCTCTTCCTTTTTTTTTCATGAGATTCCAAAATAGCATTAAAATCACCCATAAAAATCCAGCAGTTAGGAGTAGAGGCTAACATAGAAATTAAATTTAACCAAAGCTCAACCCTTTTATTACTCTAGACACTACCATAGACAAAGGTAATACAATGCATATGATTATGAAAACACAAATCCATACTAATATGCTAAGAATGAATAGACACCCAAGAAGGAACTAAAGAGGTTGAGTTTCCAAGAATCCACAAAGAAGGAACAGTGGTGCAATTAAAGGTGATTAAAATCAAACCTAGAGAATGCCAAAATGAAGATGATACTAAATGAAATGGAACCATAGGTTCTACAATACAAACCAAATCTGGATGATGATGTCTACAGTAATGAAATAAAGACCTTTGGGTATTAGAATTTCCAATGCCCCTACAATTCCAAAATAAAATCTTCATAGATTCATGCTGAGAGGATTCTTAGTAGTTCTCTTAGAGAGAATGACCCTATAGGAAGCATTCCTTACCACTGAATAATTAAGGCCTTCTACATAACGGTGAATGGCAGCATCGAATTCAACATGCCCATGCAAAAAAATAATTATATCACTGACGTCAAAATTTGCATAATAGTCATTAACAGTAAACTTTTGCGCAAGTATATCAATATCCAGATCAAAATATGAAGGGGAATTCATGAGATTCTGACAGCCATCATATTGGACTATGTGAGGTTCGAAAGTGTTGTCTTTATGCAGAAGAAAAAGGCCATTCAATGTTGAAAAAAATAATGATAGAAACTTCATTATTTCTTCTATTAAGCTTGTCCCTTCAAAAAATATTTATTTAATCTGCAAAAAAGAAGATAACAAAAAAGAAAAAGAAATCTTTGGTTGTTGGAGGGACCAAAAACCCTATAAGTCAAAATAAAAACCATCATAGATTAAGTTTATGTGGTTTCTTGGATTCTCATTTAGTGAGAGAAATCCTAAGGGGGTCATGAGATTTCTTTATTTCTTTCTTTTTTTAATATGAAACAATTGTCCACTTGTCATCATTCTCCACTTGGTCTGCCTATTAGTAGCATAATTAAAGTTGTTGCCTCTATCCCTTAAAACAAAAGATGTATCATGACTCGTCCTTGTTTAGAGTATCTCAGACCCATCTCCTTTGTGTTGTTCATTTTCTTCATGATAGACTACAGCAGTAGAGCCTTGCCAAAAATTAACACTTCTTATTTCTGTACCTATAGCATCATCGACATTTTTCTATAAAGCTGCATCTGTTCTTATAAAAAAACCTGTTGTTGAGAAATTTCTCGATGAGGATGCTTTGAATTCTCGATGTTGTTGTCATCAACATTGGCATTGTTGAGCATGAAATCGTGCTGTCCCATAACCTCTTCTTCAGAATCCCATTGATTTGCCTCATGTTTTTTATTCATGTTGTCTTCTCTTGATAAGAGATTGTCATCATCAGCTATGAGAGAGATATCCTGCTGTTGCAAAGGGCATCAATTCTTCTTTTTGACGGATATCAATATGCTAAGTGCCATTTTTGAATTCAGCAAGTAGTAAAGAAGGAATTTTCACCCTTGTTGAATAAGCAATATCATCATCATTTTTCTGACTTGAACAACATCCTCTTTTGGCTTCCCTTGTCTTTTGGGTTCTTCCATATTTCATTTTTTTGCTTCTTCTTTCCCAAAATTTTTGTTCAATCTGCAGTCAGCTAGGAGATGGCCTATATTAAAGTAAAAAGAATAAAAGTTAGGAAGGTTTTCATGAACAACATCAATAAAGAAACTCTTCCCTATACGCTTAATCATAAAGGAAATAGGAGGCTTAGATGAGAGATCAACTTCCAGTAACACTCTAGTATAATGTCTAAAGGCACCGTTGATGGTATTGTTATCAATTTGAAGAGGAGTACTAATTCCCCTAGCAATATCTGCAAGAATTAATAAAATATTCCCATAGCAGTTTATAAAATCTAACCCAAAGCTGAGTGGTTCTAGATTTCTATTCGTGAGGGTGAAAATCCGACGACCAATGTTGTAGCCGTAAAAGTCCTAACTTGAGAGACATCGTTCCACGTTCCTACATAAGGTTTTTCTCATTTTTAGAAGTTAGTAAAATTTGGTAGAACCCGTCCCTACTGAAATAAGTTTCCAAGCACTTGATAACACCCTAAATAGCTTTTCTTTCAGTGCAGATACCTTCCAAGGAGAATCACCTTTAAGTAATGTCATTCTACCTATTAAGGCATATTTGCATAGAGACAGATGTTGAATATAAACTTCCTAGTTGATTTTAATCAAAATAAAGCCTCCCTTATTCACCGTCTCTAAAGAGATTGAAGGAAGAATAGAGACTAAGTTGGCAACAACTACAGCAAAAGATTATTTTGGTGGAGTAGGAGCAGCATTCGCTAAATCTGAAGAGATTTTAGTAGAAGCAGAAAACATATCTTGGTGACTAACAATATGCATATGGATGCCAAAAAATAACAGGTTAACAAGCTATAGAGGAAGACAAACTCATATCAGGCTAGAGCATTTCTTGAGTTTTTCTTAGTGATTAAATTTGTGACGTCTAATATATGTGTTATATTTTTATCAACCAATTGCAAAATACTCAAACTATAACTCATACATTTAATAGTTAAGAATAATTCAAAATTTAATATTTTTCATAAGATTCCTTCCAAAGTAAAGGCTTTATGTCCACTTTCAAAGGCTTTATGTCCACTTGCCAAAATTCATCCATTCAAAAATTTTAACCAAGTTCATCTATGTATCAAATTATGTAATTATATGGTCCCGCATGCAACATTCACTATATCTAGAAGCACAGTAAGTAGGAAATATTGTCAAACACAGAAAAAAAAAAAGATGAGAAGAAAAAAATTAAGAGGGTGTCAGATGTTCCCTGGAGTTCCTTTGATCATTTCATTAGGTGGGCTATTTTCATTATCCCATTGAAGTGTTAACGTAGTAGAAGAGTGAATAAATAGAAATTAGTGATTGTTGAATCGTGCACGACTACCAAACAATAATTTGCTATAACTTGCAATTCACAAATTCAAGATATATGCATCAAATTCAAAGAACTTTGGAAAATTGAAGGCAATTCAAATTCTATTATTCATAACAATGGCCAAAGTCCCAAAATAAGAGCTTAAATAGATTTTAAAAAAAACCCTAAAAAGAGTCCCAAACAAAATAGGAAAAAAAGTCCTCAAATAACTAAAACACAAAATTGCCTTTTTGAAGGCCTAAATGATTGAATTTGCCTAAAAAAACAATGAAGCTCATGAGTAACACTCGTGACTTGCGATCGTTGGGCCATTTCCAATCAAATTGGGCTCCTAATTCGCCAAAATTTGAAACTCCAAATTTGCTGATAATTATGAAAATGCCATTACCATAATTTTTCATAATTTTCCATAAATTGAATCGCTTGCTCTTTGATGCTACATCATTCTCCCCAGGCTAGACAGAATTCACCCATGAATCTGGTTCATCTGAAGAATTATCTACATACAGAATCAAATGCTTAACATTAAAAATATTTGCAGTGCGAATGTAGTTAGGCAACTTTAAGTAATAGGCATTAGGGTTTATCTTCTCGATGACTTCCACTAGCCCAATCTTTTTGGCAGACAGCTTGCTTCCTTGTAGGAAACCTCTCCTTAGGAAGGACAGCCTATACATAATCCCCCATATTAAAATCAATATGTCGCCTCTTCTTGTTAATAGCCTATTTATATTTAGAGGTCGCTTGGACCAAATTATCACGGATAATCTTATGAACTTCCTACAATCCACTAACAAAATCCTTTACCTTACCATAAACCCTCATTTTTTCTAGGAGAGGAATTAAATCCAATGGTCCCCTTAGAACAACAGAATACACCATAGTAAAAGGGCTAAATCTAGTGCTCCGATTGATTGCCAAATTATAAGCGAACTCTACTTGACACAGCTTCTGATCCTAGCTCTTCATATGTTCACCCACTAAGTACCTCAGCAAATTACATAAAGACTAATTCACCACCTCAGCTTGCCCCTCTATTTGTGGATAATAGGCACTACTGAAATTAAGTTGTGTGTTCACCATTTTCCATAAGCTGTGCCAAAATTGACTAAGGAACCTGGTATCTCAATTAGACATAATAGATATAGACAACCTATGCAGTCTATAAATCTCCTTAAAGAATAATTAAGCAACATGAATAAGATATGTGGTTTTCTTACATGGAATAAAATACACCATTTTTGAAAACCTATCAACTACAAAAAATATAGAATCATTACCTCGTTGTGTACGTGGTAATCCTAGCACAAAATTGATGCTGAGCTCCACACATGGTTGCAAAGGAACTGGCAATGGCATATACAATCCCATGTTAGATGTTGTTCCTTTGGAAACTTGGCAAATTCAACATCTCTGCACTAGTTTTTCCACTTCTTTATGAATGGAAGACCAAAAGTAATGAGCTTGTAATAGCTGCACAATTCTATCTTGCCCCACATGCCCTACGCCATGCAATTCTTTAATAATTTTCAAGCGCAAGTTGTAATCCAAAACACATAATTGATTACCCTTAAATAGAAATCCCTCATACAACAAGAAATCCGTTCTTTCCTCTATTTTAACCTTAGCTATAATTTCATAAAAATATGGATCGATCTTAAATAATTCTGTAAAGGAATAAAAACCAGGTACCTCAATAGACATTTAAGTCAATAAACTCTTTTGTCTGCTCAATGCATCAGCCACCCCATTAGTAACACCTGACTTATGCTTCACCACAAAAGTAAACCTCTGAAGGTAAGCAACCTATCTATAATGTCTAGCAGAAATTTTACCTTGTCAGCATAAATGCTTTAATGTTTCATGATCTGTATAAAAGATAAACTCCTATTGAAACAAATAATAACGCCAATGCTTAATAGCTTGTACCACATAATAGAATTCGACATAGTTAGTGCTATAACGTCATTTGGGCCTTAATAACTTCTCACTGAAATATGCTACTAGTTTGTTGTTTTGACTTAGAACAGCCCCAATTTCCACCTTAGTGTTAGTGATTTGCACTAGGTCAATTATTTGTGATTATGTATTGACTTTCTTATTTTATTAATAAAGAGGTATTTTATTATCATTTGATTTTATGATAATTATATGTATGGTTAATTTTTACTAAGACCATTAAGTATGTGACTAGATAGTAAAACCCTTAGATTAAAATAAGAGTTCTATTTTAATTATCCCTAGCCATTTATTCTTTATATAAATATTAAAGTATTAAGGCTAGTATGAAGTTGACTGATGGTTATGTTTTACGAATCATGAATATGAGATATTAAGTCAACTCATAGGTACATAATGAGAGATTATGTACTGGATTGACCCACTATGAAAATACTACATAGATTATTATCATAAGTATTTCTCATCATAGTAATTTTATTTTGATCCTTTGACCTTGAAATCATCATGGATTTCTACATAGCTATTTTATGTTTTGACACATTCTAACATTGTCTTTAACCAGATGATTAAATAAGATGTTGTTGGATATAAAATTAGTTATATGAGGAATATGAGTGATTTAGAAGGAATTTATCCCTCATTAATATGAGAAATATATCTATGGGCCCCTTGATGAGATAGACTGAAAGAAAATGCATGGCCATGCTGAAATGAATTGATAAAGAGTTATCATTTTCAATCTACTTGGAATCAAGTCATAATATTGAACTATATAAGGATGACATTCTATGCCTTATGTTCAATTAGGATATCATATGATAAAGGGATAATAAAATTCACTGTACTTAGGTTATGTCAAATTATTGACTTCGCATGACTTGGGTAGTTATAATGTCTTGCTAGAGTCCACATATGACTTGTAGGCCTAAATAGAGATTTAGGCCCACTGCTAACGTTATGTGAACCTACAGGGTCACACACTCAGAACAAGCCCAAATTGAATTTGGGTTTAATAAGCCCAAAATAAACTCTGTGGAAATAAATAATTAAAGTGTTTTATTTATTTATTTAAGATAAATATTATTTTAAATAAATAATTAAGATATTATTTCTTATTTGTTTTTTAAACAAAATCAGAATATAATAAATGGAAATTACTAAAAGGTCATTGGTAAGTGAAACATTAATTTCAAGTCTATAAATATGTTATATTCTCTAGAGTTTAATACACTTGTTTTTCCTACCTCTAAAAATGGTTTTCTCTCTTCTTAGAAAATAAACACAATTTTTTTCTTTTGTTCTTGATTTATGAGACAATTAAGAAAGTTGTTAGCACACACTCCAATTCATTTTGTGAAGGGTTGTTCGTGTGGATACCTATAAAGGACGCATCCTTTTAGAGACGTCTAGATCGAAAAACCAAAGCAAAAAGCTCGAGGTAAGGTATCACTGGTGTGAACCTCCTCTCATCCTTCTAGAAAATATTGCCTCTTTTATGTCTTGGTGAGATTCTTGAAACCTTAGACTTAATCAAGTAGTTGAATTACAAAGATCCAAGTTTAGGAACGTGATAAAATTTTAATTTTTTCGCTGCCTTTGTATCACGAAACCCAACACTTAGAAGCATCTAAATGCAACTCAAAAGGTTAATGAAAATCCAAAAACACTAAATAGGATTTATTGTAAGGCATAATTTAATCAGATCAAATGCCTTTTTTGCCTCATCTGTCCATATAAACTTTCCTACTTGCCTCATGCAATAAATAATAAGTGTTATAATGCTACTAAAATGCAGAATAAAATGCTATAAAATGAAGCCAACCCATGGAAACTCCTCACCCCAGTAATGGTAGTAGGTTTTGGCCAATGTTTGATAGCCTCAACCTTTAATTCATCTACCTGTAGACCTTTACCCAACATAACATAGCTAAGAAACAACACATTGGGAATAAAAAATACACACTTCTTAATGGTTGCATAGAACTTCTCTCTATGCAGCATAGTGAGAACATCTTGCAACTGACTAAAGTGCTCATCCGGGTTAGCACTATAAATTAGAATATCATCAAAGTACACAACAATGCACTTACTAATGAAAGGCCTCAAAATCTAGTTCATAACATGCATGAAAGTGATTGGTGCATTCGATAACCCAAACAGCATGACTAGCCATTCATACAATCACTTCCTTATTTTGAAGGTTGTTTTCCATTCATCGCCAGCTCAAATATGAATTTGATGATAACCACTCTTCAAATCTAGTTTAGTAAAAATTATGGCCCCACTAAGCATATCAAGTAAGTCATCCAATCTAGGAATAGGAAAATGATACCTGACAATTTTTTATTAATGGCCTAACTATCAACACACATCCGCCAAGAACCATCCTTTTTGGTGTTAGAAGGGTTGGTACAACATAAGGACTTAAGCTCTCTCGAATGTATCCTCTAGCCAATAACTCATCCACTTACCTCCTCAACTCTTCATGCTCAGTATGACTCATCTTATTGTGTGGTCGATTTGGCAAAGCTAAACCTGGTTCAAGATCAATATGATATTGGATATCCTGTATGGGAGGTAACCCTTTAGGTAATTCTTCTGGAAACAAATTGCTGAACTCTTCCAGTAGTGGTAAAACTACATCAGGAACCACTAGCTCTTTATCCACATCTTCCCAAGTAGGACATAAATAACTTTAGATTTCTGTACTACCCTTTCCAATTGTGCTAGACGTAATAAGCTAACACTGCCCTTATTGTCTTCCTGCACTTGTTTAGGCTTATCACTATCCTTCTTATATGCTAACACAATCCTCACTCCCTCAAACATGAAACCATAGGTGTTAGTCTTCCTGTTATGAGTTACATCTTATTCAAATTGCCACGGTCGTCCTAACAATAAATGACATGCATCTATAGTTATCATTTCACACCAAGCATTATCTTTATATTTTTTCCTGATAGAAAAGGAAACCAAGGCATGCTTTGACATTGCCACCTCACCTTTTTTTTAGCCATGCCAACTTATAAGGCTTATGATGCTTTACAATCAGAATCCCTAATTTTTAGACTGCCTTTGTTATGATTATATTCTCACTGCTACCTCCATCTATCACAAATCTACACACCTTGCCCTTGATAGTATAGGGAGATTGAAAAATGTTATTTCATAGCCAATCATCATTAGCAGCTCTAGGTGTTAGGTAGGATCTCCACATGACTAAAGCAGCCCCTACATCACTAGTCATGATCTCCTTATCAATAGAATCTGGGTCAAATACCAGGTCATCAGTTATTTCAGTGACATTTTCATTTTCATATTACTCATCTGTCTCAGCAAAGATCACCCTTTTCCCCTTCTTCTTACATTCAACCTATATGTGACCCACTTCTCCATATGCAAAACACATAATACCACTACTCGAGCTAGCTTTTTATACAGTGGTTGGTACTGTATTGGATTTGGTTATAGTGTTGTCTTGAGCCATCGCGCAAGTCGCAGGGCTCATAATACTATCTCCCATTGCACTTCCTATTCTAGAAGCATACATAAAATTTCCTAATTCCCACCTTTAAACTTGTAACACTTATTGGTACACTGCAAAGATAGACATAGGATCAAACATATTGACTGTCTTTACAATTTGTTCCCTTAAACCCCCTATGTACCAAGCAACCAATTGGTCCTCTGTCTTATGCACATTTTTATAAGCAAGCAATTAATAAAATTTGATGGTGTAATCATTAATTGAATGGTTTCCTTGCCTTAAATTCTTCAAGCACTGGTACATTAAAAATTGATAATTAAAAGGAAGGAACACAACACACATCTATTTCTTCATCTTCTCTAAATTCATAATTTCTTACTTCCTTAACTAGACTTACATTTATTTGATTTGTTGCCACCAAGCCATTGCTCGGTCTCGAAACCTCTTGGCCACTAATGGTACTCGTTGGCCCTCTGGCATCCCCTTAAACTCTAAGAACTCTTCGATCATGGCTAACCAGTCAAGGAATTCTTTTAGTTGTAATGTACTATGAAATATAGGGATTTCAATTCACATACATGCCTTCCACCATTTCTTGTCCTCATTCTCAGCATGTTGTCATTGATGTTTACGTTGTACATCACTATAACCATCACTATAGTCATCTTCATCATTATTTTTGTCACCTAGTCATCTTCATCATTAGGGACCCATCTTTGATTCTACCACCCCCTATTTTGATTAACTAATAACTAGCCCATCCTCTCAGTGAGTTATTCCATGAAGATGCCAATCCGTTGATCCATCTGTTCCATTTGTTATTTGAACCATTGCTCAAAGTGATGTAGGTCATCACATTTATAAACCTCTTTTTCACATTACTGTTGTGGTTGCTGCTGCTATCTTCTACGAGACATCTGGTTTGAGGAGCACATCTCTTATACCAAACTGACATAGCAAAAGAGTGAATAAACAAAAAATAATGATTGTTGAATCACGCATGACTACCAAACACTAATTGTCTATAACCTACAATTCGCAAGCTTAGGATATAAGCATCAAAATTCAAAAAAAATTTAGAAAATTAAAGGAATTAAAATTCTATTATTAATAATGAAAACCAAAGTCCTAGAACAAGAGCTTAAATAGAGAAAAACCCCTAAAAAGAGTCCCAAAAAAAATAGGAAAAAAATTCCTCAAACAACTAAAACATAAAATTGCCTTTTTCAAGGCCTAAATTATTGAATTTGCCCAAAAAACAACGGAGGTCACGAGCAACACTTGTGATTTGCGATCATTAGGCTATTTCAAATCAAATTAGGCTCCTCATTCGCCAAAATTTGAAACTCCAAAATTGCTGATAATTATAAAAATGTCATTACTACAATTTTTCATAATTTTCCATAAATTGAATCGCTTGCTCTTCGATGCTCACACCAAGTGTTTAGGGGAACTATGGGGGGCCATATAACACATACACACACACACACACACACATATATTGACATCCCATTTTTCTTTTTATCAGTTAATTAACGTCAACTCCTTGCATTGAATTGTCACACAATTCTTTAGGAAAAAAATTCACCCATAGCAAACATGAACCTATTTTCTCTACAACTCCTTGCATTTTTTTTTGCTTTTATTCCATAATGAAGTTTTCTAGCTTCCCGGGAAGTAGAAGAACTGCTGCAATTTGGTGTTTCCAACAAACATTTATAAAGTTAGTCCAATCAAAATATGCTTGTCATTCCCTATGGTACCCAAAAGGAAAATAAAATCATAAAACTAGTAGCTGTTCGTAGAAATCAATCCTAGTTGCTACACTTATGGTATTGTAATATCCATCAAATAATTCCATAATGCATTAGCCACCTTAATCAGAAATAGTTGTATTGAAAATTAACATCATATATTAAGTTTGCAAATGATGTTTTTGTTTTTGTAAACATCAGCAATAAATATTTTTAATAGAAATTATGGGTTTGAACGGTGCATTTGTGATGTGTGTAATTTTTACATATGTTGTTAGTTGAATTAATGTTTATTTTTTTAATAAATTTAGGTTCAATTAGGAAACGTTTTAGTTTTATTTAGGATTTATAATGTTTTGGCTCAATTTTAGTTTAATTAGAAGTATTTTCAAGTTTTAATTATTATTTCTCTTTTGTAGGTGTAATTTTGAATAAGGATTCACTACAACAATTGTTACTTATAACTTCAGAATAATTTAAGGCTAAATCTATAAAATTTTGTAGCTAAATATTTTAGCTATAAAAATAAGTTCCACAGCTTGTCGTAGCCAGAAATGTTATGGCTAAAAGTTAGCTATAGATTTTAAGTGTCATGTAGGTACTTTTCATATTTTTAGCTATATAACTTATGATAATAAAACTAATTGTAAAAAAATATTAAATTTAATTGCTACAGAAATATAAATTTTTTAGCAAAAAATTTTAATTATTAGCCACAAAAGTATTATTCTGTAACAAATAAAACGTATATGTAGGAACATATATATGGAGTTAATAAAACAATATAACATCCTTTTCAGTTTAAAATTTAAATTTTATTTTGTTATATATGTGTGTGTATTATTTTAATAGAAAAGAAAACTAATAATTTCTTTTTTGGATAAGGAAACAAATGATTTCTATTTATAATAAGAAGGAAACATTTTTTATTGTTTGTTTTCAATGTGGGATTAAAAATTTTTAGTTTGACATTTGTTTTTTGTTAATTAGCCACAACTTAATTATTGTAGCTAAAATTTTATAAAATTAACTATAAATTATTGTTGTGGCTAATAATGAATTTTAGCCATCAATCTATTTGGCTTGTAGCTAATATTGTCCATTAGCCACACCATTGAATATCGTGGCTACAATTTGACCATAAAATAATTCATATTTATGGCTAATCAATATTATTAGCTACAACCTTCATTTTTATAGCCAATTATCCATGGCTAAATAAAAATACAGTAAATATTTTAGTTATATAACTTTTGATGTATGTGGCTAATAAGTATAATTAGCTACAAAAATGTAATATCAATGACCATAAATTTTATTTAGCCACAATTTTTTTTTTCATGGCAAATTTTGTAGTTGTATGTATGAAGGACAATGATGCGTGTCGCTACCTACGACACTCACAGGTAGTAGCACAATAAATTTTTTAGGGGCCAAAAGACTGTTTTGGCCCCCTTTGCACTTGTTAGTTAATTTTTTTGAAAATTCAATTACTTTCTTTTAATTTAAAACCTAAATTGCACATGGGTAATCTGTCATGCAATAATTTAAATACCCATAATTTATAATTTTTCTTAAAAATCTAAAACATAAATTGCAGAAGGGTGAACCAATCGTACAATGATTCAAATGCTAGTAGTATGTAATTTTTTTTTAATCTAAAACCTAATTGCACATGGGTGAACCCGTCATATAAAAATTTAAACACTCATAGTTTATAAAATAGTTGAGTGAACCATCGTGCAAGAATTTAAATACCTGTAAATTATAATTTTTTTTTAAAATCTAAAACCTAAATTGCATACAGTGAACCCATTGTATAAGGGTTTAAACATAGTCTATAATTTTTTTTTAAAATCTAAAATCTAATTGCACACGGACAAACCCGTCATATAAGAATTTAAAAACTCATAACTTGTAAAATTTTTTTAATAATCAAATGAAAACAAAAATAAAGCAAAGGACAAAATAGTAAAGTGTCACTAATTGCGATGCATTGTAGCGTCGCAACTAGTGACACTTATCTTTTTCTATGTATGAATTGTAGTAGTTAAAAAAAAGCACGCTAACCACTCGATCAAATTAAATGAAAGCACACCATAATATATATGTTGAAACATATAGAAGCTTAATCAATAACAAATCAATTCCCTAAAACACTTCAGTTGGAAGACTGGATTATCTATCCTAGTGAAGTGTTCAAGGGAACTCCGAGGACACCTAATGCTATCAAATTCGATCTTTGCTCAGTGATTGAAGGAAATAGCAATAGTTACTTAGCTAGCTATTTATGGTCAGTAGTTTACAATGAAACTAGACGTAAATGCAATCTTACTAGGAAGGATATTGAAGTGAGTGGTTGTATTCCATTTTTTTTTATAGTTTTTCTTTCTCTGATATGATGTCTATCCATATATCTATATATGTAGCTTTTCATTTTTAGCTTCTTAATCCCTGCAATGCTAATGTTATAGAATTTGTGGTGGCCTATTCTTATTATATACATGTGTTGATGCACTATCCATAAATAAAGGTTTTCCTGGTCAAGCATTGGCACTGAATTCATGATATAGATAGAGCAGGGCCACCACACACACACACACACACACACACACATATATATATATATAAAGGATCGTAACAATTAAAAAAGCAATGTTGTTAAGCAATATAATCTCAAAAGCAATCTTTCATGTAATGCTCTAGTTCACCACATACCCTCTAACATGGAAGTGACCAGGAAAGATATGGATTTGTAGAAAAGAGAATAATCAACATATCTATTTTATATATTTTCTGGCACTCTGATTGAGAATTCTTGAAGGATAACAAATTTCTAAGACTTGAATCTTTAAGAAGGCTATGTAACGTAGCAGAAGGGTGGATAATAACAATCGAATATTGTTGAATTACGCACGACTGCCAATAATCAATCTTCTATAGCGATTTAAGCTATAGGCATCAAAATTTCAAGAAATTTTGGAAGAACAAAAGAGAATTCAAATTATCATAAAGCTATCATCCAATAATAATAAGGAAAGCTTAAATAGTAAATCCTCAAAACAACCCTAAACAAAATAGGAAAATAAAACCCTAAAAATAGGAAATCTCAAAATTGCCCGTTTAAAGGCCCAAATGATAGAATTTGGCTGAAAAGTGATGGATCTCATGAACTTTGCTCGTGACTTCAAACCAAATAGGCTTTTGAATTGCCCAAATCCAATACTTGGAACTTGCCTAAAATTATGAAACTGCCATTATCATAATTTGTCAAATTTTTACATGAATTGGAGGGCTTGTTCCTCCATGTTGCCTGCATCATTCTCCTAAGGGTGGACATAATTCGCCCTCGAATCTAACTTGTCTGATGAATCACCTATAAAAGGAATCAAGTGCTTGACATTGAACACATCCGCAGTCCGAACATGGCTGAGTAGCTTCAATCTATAGGCATTAGGATTAATCATCTCGATGATCTCCACTGGTTTGATCTTCTTGGCAGACAACTTATTGTATTCACCTATAGGAAATATTTCTTTGGTTAGAATAGCCCACACAAAATCCCCCACATTAAACTCAATATGTTGCCTCTTCTTGTCAGTAGCATGCTTATTCTTAGAGGCAGCCTGCACCAAGTGGTCATGGACAGATTGATGAACTTCTTATAACCCATTAACAAAACTTACTGCCCTGCCATCTACTCTTGTCTTTTCTAGAAGAGGAATCAAATCCAGGGGTCCGCTAGGCACAACTGAATACACCACTGCAAAAGGGTTGAATCTAGTACTCCTATTGATTGCATGATTATGGGCAAACTCTATCTGACACAACTTCTGATCCTAACTCTTCATATTTTCACCCACTAGGCATCTCAGTAAGTTACCCAAAGATTGGTTCACCACCTTTGTTTGTCCATCTGTTTGTGGATGATAGGCACTACTGAAATTCAAATGCGTATTCACCATCTTCCATAAACTATGCCAAAAATGACTAAGGAATCTAGTATCTCTATCTAACATGATAGACATAGGCAAACCATATAGCCTATATATTTTCTTAAAGAATAACAAAATATGTTATTTTCTTATATGGTATAAAATTCACCATCTTTAGGAATCGATCAACTACCACAAAGATAGAATCATTACATCATTGTGTGTGTGGTAATCCTAGCATAAAATCCGTGTTGAGTTCCACCCAAGCCTATGAAAGAACTGGCAGAGGCATGTAAAGACTTGCGTTAGATGCTGCTCCCTTGGAAACTTGACAAATTCAACACCTCCCCACCAACCTATCAACTTATTTACAAATGGTAGGCCAAAAATAATGAGCCTTAACCAATTGTATAGTGCTGTCTCAGCCTACATGTCCCTCACCATGCAATTCCCAAAGAATCTTCAAACGCAAGCTATAGTCTGGGATATATGGTTGATTAGCCTTAAACAAAAATCCATTTTGCACTAGGAAATCTATTTGCTTGCCTATTTTAATCTTATCCAAAGTAACAGAAAAGTATGGATCAGTCTCAAGAAATTCTGCAAAGGATTCAAAACCTGGTACCTCAACAGTCATTTAGGTTAATAATGCCTTTCGTCTGCTCAATGCATCTGCCACCTTGTTGGTAACCCCTAACTTATGTTTCACAACAAAATTAAATTTTTCAAGGTAAGCCATGCAACTCGCATGCCTAGTAGAAAATTTGTCTTACCGATGCAAGTGCTTTAAGGCCTCATGATCTGTATACATAATAAATTCTTTCTAAAATAAATAATGATGACAATTCTTAATCACTTGCACAACAACATATAACTCGACATCATAAGTACTATAGTGCATTATAGACCCTGTTAACTTCTCATTGAAATACGCTACCGGCCTACTATTTTGGCTAAAAATAGCCTCAATTCCCACTTTTAAAGCATCTGAATGTAGCTCAAAAGTTTGATTAAAATCAGGCAGCACTAAGATAGGGATCGTAGTAAGGCGTATTTTAATAAACTCAAATGCCTTTTCTACTTCATTAGTCCATACAAACTTCCCAACTTGCCTTATGCAATCAGTGATAGGCACCATAATACTACAAAAATGCAAAATAAAATTCCTATAATATGAAGCCAATCCATGGAAACTTCTCACCTCGATTATGGTGGTGGGTGTTGGCCAATGTTTCACAGCCTCAACCTTTGTTTTGTCAACCTGCAACCCCTTTCTAGAAACAAGATAGGCAAGAAATAGAAACTTAAAAGTGAAAATTGAACACTTCTTAACTGCAGCGTAGAACTTCTCTCTACACAGCACAGTGAGGACCTCCCATAGTTGCTATAAATGGTCATCTGGATTAGCACTATAAATCAGAATATCATTAAAATACACAACAACACACTTACCAATGAAAGGCCTTAGAAGCTGATTCATAACACACATAAAAGTGCTTGGTGCATTTGACAGCCCAAACGACATCACTAACCACTCATACAACCCCTATTTTGTCTTGAAGGCTATTTTCCATTCATCGCTAACTCGAATTTGAATTTGATGATAGCCACTCTTCAAATCTAGTTTAGTGAAAATCATGGCCCTACTAAGCTGATCAAGTAAATCATCTAGTCTAGGAATAGGAAAATGATACATAACCATTTATTTATTGATGGCTCGACTATCTATGCACATCCGCCAAGAACCATCCTTCTTTGGTGTTAAAAGGGCCAGTGCAGCACAAGGACTCAAGCTCTCACGAATGTATCCCCTGGCCAGCAGCTCTTCTACTTGTCTCCTCATTTCTTCATGCTCACTAGGACTCATCCGATAGTGTGGTCGATTTGGCAAAGATGCCCCTAGTTCAAGGTCAATCTGATGTTGGATGTCTCATATGGGAGGTAACCCTTCAGGCAATTCTTCTGGAAACAAGTCACTGGACTCTTTCAGAAGTGGTAAAACTACATCAGGAACCATCATCTCTCTGTCCACCATCTTCCCGAATAGGACATAAATAATTTCAGATTATTGCACTACTTTATCAAATTGGGACATGGTTAATAAATTAACACAGCTCTTGTTTTCACTCTACACTGTTTCAAATTGTTCAAAATCCTTCTTAGGGACTAGCACTATTTTTGTTCCATCAAACATAAAGCTGTAGGTGTTAGCCTTTCCGTCATAAATCACACCTCTATCAAACTGCCACGGTTGCCCTAACAACATATGACATGCATCCATGGCTATCACATCACACCAAATGTCATCCTTATATTTTGTCCCAACGGAAAAGGACACTAAGGCAAGTTTTAAAACTGTTACCTTACCCCCTTTTTTTAACCATGCCAATTTATATGGCTTAGGATGCTTGACAATCATAATTCCTAATTTCTGAACTGCTTCTACTGAGATTATATTCTCATAACTACCCCCATCAATCACAAACCTACAAACTTTCTCTTTAATAGTACAGGTAGAGTGGAAGATATTATTTCGCAGCCACTCCTCATCAACAGCTCTTGGCGTTAGGTAGGATCTTTGCATAACCAATGTTGTGCCTACATCTCTAGTCACGATCTCCTCATCCCTAGCATTTGTATCAAATACTGGTTCTCCTATCAAGTCTGTAACCTCTTCTTCATCATAGTGCTCATTTGGAACAGCAAACATAGTTCTTTTTCCCCTATTTCTACATTTAACCTGCCTGTGCCCTATTTCACCACATGAAAAACATTTGATACCATTTGGCCTTGGTGCAGTTGCTGGTCTATTAGCAGCCCCAATGGTCACGCCACCACTTGGACGACTCACACTAACTCCTCCTCCCGTGTTTCCTTACCCAATATTATGTACAAAACCACCCAGACGTCTCCTCTCAATCTGTAAGGCCTGCTGGTGTACTATGGAAATAGACATAGGATCAAACATGTTCACTGTATCCTTGATTTGTTCCCTTAGGCCCCTAATATACCTTGCTACCAATTGGTCCTCTATCTTATGTACCTCATTCCGAGCGATCAATTGATAAAATTTAGTTGTATAATCATTAATTGAATAGGTCCCTTGCCTTAAATTCTATAACCTTTGATACTATAAATGTTGATAATTATAAGGCAGGAATGCATCACGCAATTGTTTCTTCATCTTCTCCCAAGTCATAATTTTGGACTTCCCTAACCTGACTTAGGTCTATTTAGTTTGCTACCACAAGCCATGGCTCTATCTCAGAACCTCGCTGCCACTAATGGTACTTGGTGATTTTCTGGCACCCCTTTAAAGTCCATTACCTCTTCTACTATGGCCACTTAATCAAGGAATTCTTTGGGTTGTAAGGTACCACAGAATTCAAGTATTTTTAGTTTGTATACTCACTTCCCATCGTCGCTTGTCATCAACCTCTACATGTTGTCACTAACATCTATGGGGATTCTTATAATACCCATCACCATCATCATCTTCATTATCATTTCCTTCAGCAAAAGGGTTCCTTCGATCATCAGCATTAGGGTTCCATCTCAAATCCTGATTTAGCTGCTCCTTATTTCGATTGATTAACAACAACTCCTCCATCCTTGTCATGATTTATTCCACGAGGGTGTCAATTCATTGATCCATCTTCTCCATTCGCTACTCAATACGATGTAAATCATCACGCTCATAAACCTCTTTTACACGTTATAGTTGTGGCTGATGTTGTTGTCTTCTGCAAGACATCTTGTCTGAGGAGCACAGCTCTGATACCAAACTAACTAGCGGAAGGGTAGATAATAACATTTGAATATTATTGAATCACGCACAACTGCCAATAATCGATATTCTATAGTGATTTAAGCTATAGGCATCAAAATTACAATAAATTTTGGAAGAACAAAAGAGAATTCAAATTATGATAAAATTGTCATCCAATAATAACAAGGAAAGCTTAAATAGTAAATCCTTAAAACAACCCTAAACAAAAATAGGAAAATAAAACCCTAAAAATAGGAAATCACAAAATTGCCTATTTAAGGGCCTAAATGATAGAATTTGGCCAAAAAACGATAGATCACACAAGCAAAGCTCGTAACTTTGAACTGTTGGCCTGTTTCCACATGTAATAGGCTTTTGAATCACCCAAATCCGATACTTGGAACTTACCCAAAATTATGAAACTGCTACTATTGTAATTTGTCAAAATTTTGCATGAATTGGAGAGCTTGTTCCTCTATGCTACATGCATCACTATGTTAAGAAGGCTAAGTCTTTTTTACTCATTTTGCTTGAACTACGTTTTTCTCTGTAGCAAGAAAAACATACAAAGCTGAGATTGAAACAAAAGAAGCACCTGGTGCAAATAGGCATAGTTTTCTTCTTGAACATAGTATTGATGGACTCAAAATCAGATATTTATTCTTAACTAAATATGTGTTCTAAACCTTAATTGCATGTGTTTGATCTTTGATTCTTTTTCAGAGTTTTTTTTAGATATCATAACAAAAGAAACATGCATCACTAACAGTAAATATTTGCACACACACTTGATACAACTCAAATTAATTAAATTTTCACTTAATTAAAATGCATGGATTGCAACAAGGTGTGTTCATGATATATTGCTCTGCCAGTTCCTCTCCAACAAAATAATTTTCTCTAATGTGCTTTTTTCAGCAAAAAAGTTTAATCATATATGCAGGACATCTGAAACTCAAGTGCCAACCAAAGAGCAATCACTTTAAGAACCAACATGAAATTTCACATTTGTTCCTTAAAGGGTTTCAAAAGAGACTAAATTTTGGTTCCTTAAAGGATTTCAACACTGACTGAATTTTGAGTCCTTTAATTAATAAAGGAGGAGGCTTATATTTAATTAATCTGAAAATAACTTTCATTTTGTGTCTTGGCCTAAGAGTTAAGTAAAAAGGTTTTTCACCGATTTATATGGGCTTATTAATGACAGATACATGAATTTGAAAATTAGCTCAAACAAGATCTCAAAGTAATTCAATATATTGATTCTAGATATATGAAATAGAGAATTAATTCAAGCATAAAAATGAATTAAATTAGTAATATATGATCCTTGAAATACATGAAATAGACAAATTTTAAGATAATTTTAATTGCATCTATACATCAAATCTTGACATCACAAGGACAAGAAATCACGTCTTAGTGGGCATCTCTTAACGGCAGATGGGATAATAATGGCTATTCTCCAGCCATGTGTAGATGAAAGTGCCATGGAAAACGTGACCGCAGGGCATCTGGGCAGCAAAATCCTTGAGCTCCTCCAAGCATATGGTGCAAATTTTGCTTTTTCTTTGGATATCATCCTTAGAAGAATTAGCAGCAGTATCAGCATTAGTATCATCAACAGCAATCTCAGTCTCACTCTGGTCAGCCCTAACTTTCCAACACTTCAATCTCCTTCACTTTCGAGCAGTAGGAACCATCCCGCAATTTCTTTCATAGTTCAACATCGACCGCCTCATAAAAATATCGACTACTTCTTGTTCTTGAAAACTATGGATCTGGAACTTCAATATATTGATGTTGATGGCCAAGACATTATTGTGCTTCTTTAATAAATGAATATGTCTATCAATTCTCCGACCAACCTCATGTCTTATAGCCCAAACTAACTCTCTACAGCGACGTGAAGTAGGTGAGCATAACCTTAAACCAGCGAAAGTAGATGAAAGATGGTTGTACATGGCCTGGTAGTTCTTGCACAAATCCATGTCCAAGAAAAAGCTGGAATCCTCGGATGCAGACTGATTGTATCTGGAACCTAGAAAGCTGCGGATACCGCCGCCATAATCAAGAAAAGCTTGGTATTGAACCCGATAAGACAAGTTGAAGTGGACCTGTTGTTGTAGGGATCGCGACGCCATGCGTGCTGAGGTAGACCTGACCCTAAGACGAAGAAGATTGTTTGTACGCATGGTGTAGTAGTAAAGATACTCGATGGATGGATGAGAGGGCAGTATTTGAAATGAAGAAAAGGGTGACAGGTTTTTTATGGCAACTGAATTAGGGTACAGAGGAGAACTATAGTAAGTGCGCAAGCTTCAAGTTTAAGCTAGTACCGGAAATGACAATGAATAATTTTCTGTAACAGTCTACCTTTTTAGTGATACCAATCTACACGATGCAAACAAGAGTGCTAACTAAAATAAGGAAAGTTAAATCCTAACTAGAGTAGGAAAAACTAAAATATGAATAAAATAAAAATTTAATTAAATATAAAAATAGTCATTAATTCATGCAAAAACAATATACATATTTTAAAATAGAAAATTAAATGATTATAATAAATTACAAATTAATCAAATATAAAAGTTAGAATTTATTTTTTTATTAACAGTACATACAGTACATACTATTTTTAATATGCATACTAATAATAATTATTGAATAAATAACATAAATATAGAAAATGGGTGAAAAATTACATATTTTTAATTTTTAATTTTTTTTTAAAAAAAATATTTTTATTTGAACATAATAGAATGTTTCAGTTAAAATAAAAGACATTATTTTTTATGAAAATAAAAAGGTAATGTTTTAAGTGTAATTAGCTTAGAGTATTTTATATTGAATAAAACATTTGTATTTTAATAAAAATAATTTTTTAAATTTTTAGAGAAAATATTATGAATTTTAATAATTCAACACATAAGGTTTTAAAAGTTAATATTGAATTATGAAAATGGACACTTGTCAAATTTTTTGGCTTAATAAATTAAAATAAAATATATCATATTAATTTTTATTTTCTTTAATTTTTGTTATCATAATTTTTTAGTTATAATAAGATTGGTTTTTAAAATTATTATATTAGTATTATAATATATATAGTACTATTAAGATATGTATAATAATGTTTTAGTTTAAAAAATAATACTAAATAAATATGGTAAATATTTGATTTTTAATAAAAATTAGGATTTTTTATGGTTTAACACATTAGATTGGGTGATGATTTTTGCACTCCACCCATTGTTTTTGACACTCAATTTTTATTTTTTTAGAATTGTAAATTACATAACTATCATCTGTTGAAAATTTTTATTCTATTTAACATTTTAAAAGTAGTAATTGAGTTTTTTTTTTTTGCGCTGATAAAATTTTATGAAGTTATTTTTTTATAAGTACTCTTTTCAACTTATCTTGATCATAAAATTTGCACCAATTATAGTAAATAACATTTTTGTATTTTTTATGAAGAGGTTTTTTTAAATATCATATGCACATAATTTTATTTTTTATTTTTATTATCATTTCTTAAAAATAATTTAAAACTCAAGTTATGTGATTAAAAAATTATTATAAAAATTCACAAAATAATTCATCATATAAAAAGTATTCATAAATTCAATGAATAGAGCTAAAATCAATTTACATGTAATTTAGATTAAATATATCCCAACAAATACTCTAATTAAATTATACTATGAAAAGTCTATTTGATAACAAAATATAGCATTTTCTTTTCTATAATTAATAAGTTATAACACTTGTTTTAAAAATTAAAATTACAACAATTTTTTATATAATGAATGTTGTTCTTAGTAATAATAAATCTTAATTTTTATCTTAACAAACTAAATTTTGAGCATTTAATATGTTTTATTTGACTGTGATTATAAGCATAGGTACAATATTACTCTCAAAGAAAGTCAAGTTAAAATTCATATCAATAGTAAGTTGTGACTGAAGCAATGCTGACATGGTAAGCTCTATAGTAGGTTGCGACTAACGCGAGACTACTATAGTGACTGAAAGCCAAGCTCAACGGTATATTGCAACTGAAGCTCTGCTTCAATGGTGATGGCCTAATAGACATATTTTTGAAATTAAGAAAAGAGATGTTAGAGACATAATGTGAACAGTCGACTGCAACTGAAGCAAGGCTACTATAGTGATAGAAACCTGTTGTGTTTTAAACCCCGCATGCACACAGTTGTAGTTGCAGTAGATAAATATCTTTCCCTCAAGGACTATATATTGATTTTTAACAATTTTTACCTATGATCTCAACTAGTAAATTGAGCAATTTAGTAAGGTTTAAAAATTAAATAATAGAAATTTAATAAGAAGTAAAATCAAATATTTGTAAACACAAAGCCTAGGTTTAGTTTCACTATTCCAATCCAATAATGAACACATCATTTAGCAATTAAAAACTTGAATCTACTTAAGGGTAATTGCTCTAAAAATACTTAAAGACTCTCTCAAGTTCAATTAAGCATGCTAGGAATAAAATCTAACATACTCTCATGATTAATATTTTAATCCAAGCTCATTAAGATTTTTGGCAATTAATTTGTCACCATAATCTATTGTCATGAATCCTTGAAGAGCTCGCCTACTCTCATGGTTGGGTGATCTAAGTTCTAAGTATTTTAAGCTAATGAATTCCCCTAACTCTTGTTGGTGAGTTCATCCATAAACGTGCAATCAAATAGGCCCGGAATGATAATAAAATAAATATTACAAAATAAAAAATTAACTAAAATTCAAATCAAATAATAAAACTTATATTTAAATCATGTCAAGGAATTGCTACTACTAACCAAGACTCTAAAAGAAAACTTAACCACACATGGCTATAGTGAAATCCCTAAGTATAATCAAGAAGACAAAAAAATGGGACAGAAAATGAAAAAAAAAATTCAGTCTTTTCTCCTTGTCTTCTTTATTTTCCGTCTAGTTGCCCCCTTTCTCTTCCTTGAGTGTCTCTTTTTTTTTCTTCGAGTGACTCTTTGTTCCTTTTAAAAAGGCTTTTATTCCTTATATAATCCTAGAGTATGAAAAGAAACCGCTTTGATTTCCAATTCCTCCTTATGCTAAAAATAAGAAATTTTTCCTTTCATGACATGGCTGTGAGGCACGGCCTTATGCTAATCCCAAAAATAATTTGCAATTTTACTCCTCACACTGCACAACTTCCAGCATGGGCAAGTTTATTAGTCATGCATCTTTCTGGATTACAATCTTCACTCACACAACATGGTGATGTCGTGACATTGTTGTGTTGAAATTCAAGTGTAATTGGCTTCTTCATGGCTCACACATGGCTTGGATATGGCTTGGTGTGTGGCTTCTCCTCACTCTTTTTCATCACACTGCATAGTGCACACCATGCTATATCAAAAACTCTATATTTAGCCCAACTCCTTTAGGGGCCCACACTAGACATAAAAGACAACATCAATTAAAACTTAAATCAAAATTTCTTAAATACACAATAAAGAATAAGAATCCTAATTAAATATTAACTTATTAAAAATCCTAATTAAACCCAAAAATTACTTAAATTAATTTATTCTTTATTTAAAGTTCTATTAAAATTAAACTCTAAAACACGTAAATAATGAACATGTCAAATTCCTTCACTCTAAAGCTTTGCTCGTCCTTAAGCAAAGACTAAATTTTGAAAATAACAAACTCAAATCATAACTGCAGACAAACAGCTTCTAAGACATGAAATCTTGATAACACCGAAATCGAAACATGTTTGCTAAAGAAGAAAGTTAGACAAAAACACAATATACATGAATAATTTACTAATCATAACCCAAGCACATAACCATTTGTAATCAAATGGCTATAAATCTAGAAAACAAAACACTAAGGTTTGTAGCTCTTTTTGATGTGGTTATAAATGCGTTTTATGCTCTATTTCATAATTTTTTAATTTTTTCTCTTTATTCAATTCTTTCCACCCTGAGTGATCCCTCGATGTTTTTGTATTACTAAGCTTAGATACAGTTGAGTGGGTCCTATGGATACTCATACCCTAATCAGGGCATTGGAGTAGATTTAGAGTGTATAATAATTTAACTTTAAATACTATTTCTACTTAAGGAATGAAAGATTTTTTTAGGTGAAATTCAGAATGCAATCCTTCCTAAAATCATGCATAATTTTAATCGCCAGGTTTATGCTTAGGCCATAAGAACTAAATTCTTTATACATAAAGATTATGTATAACTATCTTAATTAATAAACCATCTAATAGTTTGGTAATTCAATCAATAGACAAGCTTATACACTATTATATTTATGTATGTATGTATATAAATATATTATATTTATATACATACATACATACATATAATACTATTTAGGGTTTATTAATCTTCAACTCGTTCCCCCATATTAATGATTTGTTTATCCTAAAAATGTTTAAAATTGCTTTTGATACTCTATCACACTTGGGAATATATTTGTGTATAAGCTTGTCTATTGATATATATATTTATATATATATATATATATATACATACATATAATACTATTTAGGGTTTATTAATCTTCAACTTGTTCCCCTATATTAATTATTTGTTTGTCCTAAAAAATTTTATAATTGCTTTTAATACTCTATCACACTTAGGAATATATTAGTGTATAAGCTTGTCTATTGATATATATATATATATATATATATATATATATATATATATATATAACACCCTCATACTATCCATGGCATTATCTTTAATGGCAATGAAAATATAAAAGATAAAAGGAACATCAAAAAGCAAAAAGTAGGAGAAAGGGTACTGCCCTAAAATTGTGCATTCGTCTGAAAGATAGCATAAGGTAGAAAACTAAAAGAGAGGAACATAAAACTAAAATAATAAAACAACACACATAATATCCAAAAAGAGAATAACAAAAGAAGAAGAAAAATCATAAAGCATAAAACATAATGATAAACTAAAAGCAACATCAATATATATATAGATATATAACTAAAATGGAAAGATAAAACATAAATGAGCCAATTGAAGCACCCCCCCATACTATCCATGGCATTATCTTCAATGACAATGAAAATATAAAAGATAAAAAAAAGCAAAAAGTAGGAGAAAGGTTACTACCCTAATACTGTGCATTCGTCTGAAAGATAGCAGAAGGTAGAAAACTAACAGAGAGGAACATAAAACTAAAATAATAAAACAACACACATAATATCCAAAAAAGGAATAATAGAAGAAGAAGAAAAATCACAAAGCATAAAACATAATGATAAACTAAAAGCAACATCAATCATCTATAGGAGCAAAATCATCCAGAGTAACTCTAGTGTCATTAAATGGATCAATGTCTTCAGGAAGCTCCTCAGTAGCAGCAGTAGAGGTGGAACCAGGAAAAATAAGTTGGGGAGGAAGAGGTGTGCCCTGAACTTGATATAAGCTCAAGAGACCATTGATAACCTAGTGCATAAGTTGAGTGTGATGTTAAAGGGTAGCCTCAAAATGTAAAGGATAGGAATATGATGAAGGTCTGGCAGTGTGAGAAGCCAATGGAGGTGGAGATGGAGGTGGAAGTGAAAGGGTGTGTGTCTGTTGTGGCTCATTGGCCAAACTCAACTGGATTAGTAATCATAACATATTAACCATCCCTAACTATGACCATCTTAATCTTTCTCATAATAATGATATTAAAGGACAATGTGGTGTAAAGTTGAGTCATGTTGGTAAGAGAATCGAAGGCCTATAGATTCCTAACAAGCCTAGTGATATAAAAACCCCCCACACAAGGCACCCTTTATTTTTCTCAATACATCATCCATATAGAAAGAAAAACCATATCCAAAATGAGGCACTATACCCTTAATAAAACAATGCAAATAAAATAAAACTTTAAGCCATAAATAGTGCCATCTATTAGGCAATGTAGGTAATGCAATTCATGATGGGCTATATTAATGCTCTTGTTAACCCTAGGGTCATAGGTTTATTAGGCGGTTCCTACATGTATAATCTCCCTCCAAAATTGATGATAGTTTATAGGTTCAAGAATGATTTAGGCGTTATTAATTGCACCATTAGTAATAGACAGAGCATCATAGAAACCATAATGCATAGGAAATTCATGTAGGGAAAAAAAGAATCACTTGCCTCTAATTAGAATAGCACCACATTTTTCTTATTAAAGTCAACACGATTACCGATGTTGAATAAGAAAGTGGATAAGAACTCTAAAAATAATTCATGAAAAATAGGCTCCTTAATTCTCATAAAATTATCCCATTTTAAGTTATTAATTAGGCCTAAGACTAATTCATTCAAGCCCACAGTAGCAAGATTCCCTAACATAATATGATATGAAGGATGGATTAAAAGGGGAAATAGAGTAGCACATGTTTTTTTAAAATCAGGATTGGTGAAACAAAGAAAGGGGTAAGATATACCAAATTGGCTCCCATGGTCATGGTGTGAGGAAATTAGAGTGATGGGTGGTGGCACACTCATATAAGAAAGGTATGAGGGTGAAGGGGAAGATGTGGTATGGGTCCTCTTATTGGATGATAAAGGTGATTTCCCAGAGGCTTTGGATTTCCTATGTGTAGAGAACAAAAAAAAAGAAAGTATGGTTTTAGAAGGAAAAAATAAAGAAGAAAAATAGTTGATGAAGTCAAGGAAGAGGAGACAAGGAAGAAAAATTGGGAGATAATGGTGTAGGAGAAAAAGAGAAGTAAAAAGAATATATGGGAGCTAGGTTTAGAGAAGTGGGTGTTTATATAGAGGGATTGGTACATAGTTTTGGGAAAACCATGTTGGGAAGTGTAATTTAGGGACGTGAATGGCACAGTCTCCCATACCATGATTGGAGACCATGCTATTTAAGGAATGACATGACATGGAGATGTTGTACTATAATGTCATGTTGCATTCTAGGATAACAGGTAAGGATGTGACATGATATGAAGGAGGTGTAACATGATGTCCTATTAATCCAATCATGACATGACATGATGCCATACTGTCATGATGAGTGAGGATGGTCTTGACATGACATGATAAAGGTATTGGCATGCTGGTTGTCATGCAAGAATGGCAATGACACGGAATTGAGAACACGACATGCAAACTGTGTTAGGAAAGCGATGACATAACATGATGAAGATAATAACACAACATGCAAACCATATTCAGATAGCAATGACATAGCATGGAAGAGGTGTTAACACGACATGCAAACCATGTTACATACTGCATGGTTGATAAGTAACATGACATAATGATGCCATACTATTATGTCGTGTGACAGTTTGGTGGATAATTAAGAACGTGACATGACTAGAAATGTCATGTAATAAAGCCATGACACTGCCTATAAGTTTATGGATTTTTGGGCACAATGTGAATATGTCGTGTCAACATGCCATGAAGTATATAAATCTATCAATTTAAGTTGTGTACCTAGACACAGTTTGTGACACTACTGTGCATTACCCCATATAATCATGTAAACTTACTCCTTAAAGCAGTAGTTCTTTGTAATGATTGAACTCTTGATTCTATGGAAGAAGTGAAGTAAATTAATTAATAAGTAAAAACATAAAGGAAAGAAAAAGAGAATTAAAACAAAATGAGAGTTAAAAGAAAATGATTGGGTTGCCTCCCAATTATAACTATTTTTAGGTCTTTAGCTTAACTGTTCTATGATGAGCTCAAAATCGATCCATAAGTGTAAAAGAGACACTCTTTAAGTTAGCTTCCTTTACATAGTAGGGCTTGAGACATTGCCCATTAACTTTGAAGGTTTCGTTTTCCCTATTTAAAAGCTCAATTGCTCCATAAAGGAAGACTTGCTTGATCCTGAAAGGTCCAAACCATCGAGACTTGAGTTTCCTTGGAAATAGCTTTAGTCTAGAGTTGAATAGCAACACTAGATCCCCTTCTTGAAATTCTTTCTTCTAAAGATGTTTACAATGCCACTTTTTTTTTCTTTCCTTATGGCATTCTCATAGGCATCATATGAAACTCTTCAAGTTCATTCAAATTAAGAAGCCTTTTTGCACTGGCCTTTACTAAATAAAAATTTAGAAACCTTGTAGCCCATAATACTTTATATTCTAACTCAAATGGGAGATAACATGATTTCCCAAAAACCAACGTGATTTCCTAAAAACCAACCTAAACGGTGAAGTCCTAATTGGAGTTTTTGAGGCATTGACTGGATGGTATGCCTATAGTGCATCATCCAAATGAATTGACCAATCCTTTTTTGAGGCATTGACTATATTTTCTAGTATAGTCTTTAGTTCCCTATTCAAGATTTCCACTTGTCCATTAGTCTAAGGGTGGTATGGTGTAGCCACTTTATACTTGACCTTATATTTTGCTAAAAGGGATTCAAATTGATGATTATATAAGTGAGAACCACTATTGCTAATTATAGCTCTAGGGGTGCCAAAGCGAGTAAATATATTCCTCTTAAGGAACTTAGTGACTACTTTAGTAGCATTGGTTGGTGAAGCAATTGCTTCCACCCACTTGGACACATAATCAACCCTAACCAATATATATTTATTCCCATAGGAGCTTAGGAAAGGTCCTATAAAATTAATACCCCACACACAAATAATTCAATCTCAATAATTTTTATAAGTGGCATTTCATTCTGGCTAATAATGTTGCCTGTCCTTTGGCAATGATCACATCTAAGTATAAATTTTCTTACATCTTTAAAGAGAGGGTGCCAGTAGAATCCACTATGAAGTACCTTTGTTATTGTTTTGGTACAACATGCATGTCCCCCACACTCAAGTGAATGGCAATGAGTGAATGCTTTTAAAATTTCTTCATCTGGAATGCACCTTTATAATAGTCCATCCCTACAACTCTTATATAAGTAGGGCTTGTCCCAGAAGTATTGCTGAGTGTCCCAATGAATTTCTTCTTTTGATGGTAATCAATGTCTGATGGAAGAACACCACATGTAAGGAAATTCACAAAATCTACATACCATGGGACACTTTGCTGGAATCTCATGTTTTGTTGTCTTAGAAAGTCATCTGAGATTAGGAGAGAGTCTGTATTAGCACTTCACTCAAGGCAGGAAAGGTGATCAGTAACCAAATTATTGATTCCTTTATGATTTTAAATCTCTAAGTCAAATTCTTATAAATGAAGGATCTAACAAATGAGTTTTAGCTTAGCATCCTTCTTTACTAGGAGCTACTTAAGGGCTTAATGATTAGTGTAGAAAATCACTTTGCTTCCTACTAAATATGAACAAAATTTGTCCATAGCATATACCACTACCAAAAGTTCCTTCTCAGTTCTTGCATAATTTATTTGAACTTCATTGAGAGTATGGCTAATATAGTAGATGGCATAGGCTTGTTTGTCTCTTTGTTGCCCTAAAATAGCTCCTACTGCATAGTCGCTAGCATCACACATGATTTCAAAAGGATGGCTCCAGTTTAATAGTTGTAGGATAGGTGCTGAAATAAGTGCTTCTTTCAATTTATGGATAGCATAAAGACATTCATCAGTAAATTCAAAAGGAACATCCTTGATAAGCATATTAGTTAAAGGCTTAGCAATTTTGGAAAAATCTTCGATGAAGCACCGATAAAACCCAGTGTGCCCTAGAAAACTTCATATTCCCTTAAGAGAGGTAGGGGGTGGAAGCTTCTCTATCACTTCAATTTTTTCCCTATCAACTTCAATGCCATTTTTAGACATAATGTGCCCGAGCACCACCCTTTAGTCGCCATAAAGTGACACTTTTTCCAATTCAATACAAGGTTAGTGTCTTCACATCTCTACAACACTTTAGAGAGATTATCAAGACAATCATTAAAAGAAGAACTGTACATAGAGAAATCATCCATACAAACCTCTATAGTGTCCTTAATAAAATTAAAAAAGATGGACATCAAGCATCGTTGGAAAGTAGTGGTGTATTACACAGCTCGAAAGGCATTCTTCTATATGCATATGTTCCATAAGGACATGTGAATGTGGTTTTCTCTTAATCATCAATGTGTATAGGAATTTGAAAGAAACCATAGTATCCATCAAAGTAACAGAAAAATGAATGATTAGCTAACCTCTCTAAAAGCTAGTCAATAAATGGTATAGGGAAATGATATTTCCTAATGGCCTTGTTTAATTTTCTATAGTCAATGCACATGCACCAACATATGGCAGTCTTAGTTAGGATTAACTCATTGTTCTTATTTTTCACTACTGTTGTACCTCCCTTCCTAAGGACTATATGGATTGGACTAATCCACTGGCTATCTGAGATAGGATAAATAATCCATGCATCGAGCAACTTCACAATCTCTTTCTTAACCACCTCTTTCATGTTAGGATTTAGCCTTCTTTGATGTTCTATAGTAGGTTTAGCATCATTTTCCATATGAATCCTATGCATGCATATTAAGGCACTAATCCCCTTTAGGTTATTTATAGTATAACCTATGATCTTTCTATGAGGCCTGACTCTTCTATGTAATTTGTCCACTTGTTCATTAGTTAACTTTGCATTCACAATGATAGGATAAATAGAGTTAGGGCAAAGAAAAGCATGTTAGTGATATGCACTAGGTCAATTTTTTATGATTATAGATTGGCTTTCTTATTTTATTAATTTAAAGAGGTATTTCATTATCATTTGATTTTATGATAATTATATGAATGGTTAATTCTTACTAAGGTCATCAAGTATGTAACTTGATAGTAAAACCCTTAGATTAAAATAAGATTTCTATTCTAATTATCCCTAGCCATTTATTCTTTATATAAATATTAAAGAATTAAGGCTAGTATGAAGTTGACTGATGGTTATGTTTTACTAATCATGAATATGAGATATTAAGTCAACTCATAGGTACATGATGAGAGATCATGTATTGGATTGACCCACTATGAAAATACTATATAGATTATTGTCATAAGTATTTCTCATTATAGTAATTTTATTTTTGATCCTTTGACCTTGAAATCATCATGGATTTCTACATAGCCATTTTATGTTTTGACACATTCAAACATTATCTTTAACCAGATGATTAAATAGGATGTTGTTGGATATGAAATTAGTTATATGAGGAATGTGAGTGATTTAGAAGGAATTTATCCCTCATTAATATGAGAAAGATATCTATGGGCCCCTTGATGAGATAGACTAAAGGAAAATGCATGGCCATGCTGAAATGAATTGATAAAGAGTTATCATTTTCAATCTACCTAGAATCAAGTCATAATATTGAACTATATAAGGATGACATTCTATGCCTTATGTTCAATTAAGATATCATGAGATAAAGGGACAATAAAATTCACTCTAATTAGGTTATGTCAGATTATTGACTTCACATGACTTGGGTAGTCATAATGTCTTGCTAAAGGCCACTTATGACTTGTAGGCCTAAATAGAGATTTAGGTCTACTGCCAATGTTATGTGAACCTATAGGGTCACATACTTAGAACAAGCCCAAAATGAATTTGGGTTTAATAAGCCCAAAATAAACTTTATGGAAATAAATAATTAAAGTGTTTTATTTATTTATTTAAGATAAATGTTATTTTAAATAAATAAATAAGATATTATTTCTGATTTTTTTAAAACAAAATCAGAATATAATAAATGGAAATTCCCAAAAGGTCATTGGTAGGTGAAACCCTAACTTAGAGTTTATAAATATGTTATATTCTCTAGGGTTTAACTGACTTGTTTTTCCTGCCTCTAAATTTGTTTTCTCTCTTTTTAGAAAACAAAGATAGAGTTTTTCTTTTGTTCTTAATTTATGAGACAATCAAGAAAGTTGTTAGCACACACTCCAATTCATGTTTATGAAGGGCTATTCGTGTGGATACCTATAGAGGACGTATCCTTTTGGAGATGTCTAAATCTGAACAACCAAAACAAAAGGGCTCGAGGTAAGATGTTACTAGTGTGAACCTCCTCTCATCCTTCTAGAAAATCGTCCCTCTTTTGCATTTTGGTGAGATTCTTGAAACCCTAGATTTAATCAAGTAGTCGAATTACATGGATCTAGGTTTGGGAATGTGATAAATTTTTATTTTTTCGTTGCATTTGTATCACATAACCCAACAAAGCATACCTTAAATATGAAGGAAAAGCTTTGAGCTCTACTTTAGGTACACTCTCCTCCTCAATGACACCAAGGCTTTCTTTAATAGAAGGTAAGGGCTCATACCTGGTTGATTTATGTTTATTCAATGTTGGAATTGCATTGAGGTAGTGCTCATATGTTACCACCTCTTCATTAATGTCATCCTCTATGACACCATGGATCAAGCATGCTTCTAGGGGGTTATGGGTGAGTTGTTTTTCAAAGGTTTTTTGCATGCAGATTTTTATCACATCAACTCTAAAATAGGATCCCATTATTGAGGATTATTTTGCTATTTTGAAAAAATCAAACTTCACCTTATTATCTCCAATTTCTAGCAAAATTTTTCCTCTCTTAACATCAATGATTGCTCCCACTATAACTAGTAATGGTTATCCCATCATGATTGGAATGTTATGATCTTCTTATATTTCTAGGATAATGAAATCCCCTGGTACATAATAGTCTCTAGCTTTGACCAAAATGTCTTATAGAATTCTATAGGGGTAGATGATAAATCTATCTGCAAGTTGTAGTGACACCATTGTTGGTTGTGGCTCATCGATATTAAGTCATCTGAAAAAAGGAAAGAGGAATTATACTCACACTTGCACTAACATCACATAGAGATTTACTTATAAATTCATTTCCAATGGAACAAGGGATAGTGATACTCTTTTTATCCTTAAGCTTTTGGGGGAGCTTATGTTTAATAAAAATAGTGCATTCCTTATTGATAGGAATGGTCTCATGATCCTCCCATTTTCTCTTATGCGAGATGATGTCTTTTAAGAATTTGGAATTTGTAGGCATGGTATTGATCACATCCATGAGAGGTATATTTAGTTTGAGTTGCTAGAATGACTTTATAAACTTTTCAAACTACCTGTCTAACTTGGATTTCTATTGTCTTTGTGGAAACAGCTGTGGTGATACCAAGGGTGGTGAGTCTTTCTTCTCCTCTTGGGTGTTGTGAATGGTTTCTACAATATTGTTCTTAGTCTCTACTTCAGGCAATTTCTTTCTACTTCTAAGTGTGACCACTTTAGCTTGTTCTCTAGGATTTTAAGGTTGACTAGGAAACATTCCACTCTGCCTTAACTGGAAGCTTGAGATGTAATTTGGTTTTTTAACATCTTATTGTAGGCAAAAAGTTTATCCCACTTGAGATGTTAGATTATTTATTGCTTCCTTTTTCTCCTCTTAGTCTTTTTAATGCCTCTCTTGATCTTTAAGGAATTTCTCCATCATCACTTTAAGGTTAGACTTTGGTTTGCTTTGTTAAGGGAAGGCATTCTTCTGTTGAAATCCAAGAGGCAGTTATTTGAAGCCTTGATGGGTATTTTTCACCCATCTTTGGTTAGACCATGAAAATTTTGGATGGTTTCACTAACCTAGGTTATAGGTGTTAAAGTAGGGATTCCCTTAACTCCTTTAAAAATTGTTAAGTGCATCTAACAGCTCTTGAGAAAACCTCCATGACACTCTGAGGTTGAATGTCCTCCTCCACAATACTCATAGTAATAGACAACCATGGGATTTGAAACTTTAGTGGTCATCTCTAATTTCTTGGAAAGAAAATTAATCTTCACATTAAGGATATTCCAACTATCCACTTCATGCATTCCTATAACTTTCTTTGGTGCACTCCTCTCGCCATGCTAGTGGTAGTTATTGGATGCCATAGTCTCAAGAATATTATAGGCATCATCAGGCATCTTACTCATGAATGAGCCTTGGGAAGTTGCACCAATAGTGATCCTCATTGGCTCTGTTAAGCCTTGGTATAAGGTTTGAATGAGCAACCACTATAGAACCCTATAGTAAGGACACTGTCTCTATAGATTTTTGAAATGTTCCCAAGCCTCATAAAAATATTTACTATAGTGTTGAGTGAATCTTGTGATCTCCTGTCTAAATTTTTCTATTTTGCCTAATGGGAGATACTTGCCTAAGAATGTCTTTAACAGTATATCCTATGAAGTGATCAACTATGTTGTTAGAGAGTGCAACCATAACTTAGCCTTATCTCTCAAAGAGAAAGGGAATAACCTAAGTGTAATTGCATAAGGACTAACCCCATTCATCCTGAATGTATCATAAATTTCCAAAAATTAAGGTAGATGGGCATTAGGATCCTCGTTTCGGAGACCTCCAAACTAATATTGTGAGACCATTTGAATTATCACTAGTTTGATCTCAAATGTGTTGGCATCAAAAGTTGGCCTAAGAATTTTATTATGGTTATCTTCTGGATTAGGCATAGTGTACTCTTGAAGAGCGCGATTCCTACCCAGTGGTGCTTGATCTTCGACCATCTTTTGTTTGTCTCCCTCACACTTTTCCTTTCAGTTTTTCTTGCATGATTTCTCAATTTCAAGGTTGATGTTCTCTAAGTTCATCCCTTAGGATCAAGCACTCACAAACCGACAAAAGTTACCTGAAAAATCAATTAGCAAATTAAGTTAAAACTAGAGAAAGAATACTATTCTAAGAAAATTAAAAATTAAATTAAAATCAATATTGCCAGTCCCCAACAATGGCACTGAAAACATATTGTTTTTTAAACCTACAAGTGCGCGACTATGGCTACAGTAGATAGATATCATTCCCTCAAGGATTGTATATTGATTACTAATAATTTTTACCAATGCTCTCAACTAATAAATTGAGCAATTTAGCAAGGTTTAAAAATGAAATAATAGAAACTTAATAAGAAGTAAAATCAAATATTTGGAAACACAAGGCCTAGGTTTAGTTTCACTATTCCAATCCAATCATGTACACATCATTTAGCAATTAAAAACTTGAATCTAGTTAAGGGTAATTGCTCTAAAATACTTAAAGACTCTCTTAAGTTCAATTAAGCATGCAAGGAATAAAATCTAACCTTCTATCATGATTAATAATTTAATCCAAGCTTATTCAGATTTTTAGCAATTAATTTGTTACTGAAATCTATTGTCATGACTCCTTGAAGAGCTTACCTACTCTCGTGGTCGAGTGATATAAGTTATAATTATCTTAAGCTAATGAATTCCCCTAACTCTCATTGATGAGTTCATCAATAAATATGCAATCAAACAGGCCTAGAATGATAACAAGATAAACATTACAACACAAAGAATTAACTGAAATTCAAACTAAATATAAAAACTTACATTTAAATCATGTTAAAGAATAGCTACTCCTAACCAATACTCTGAAAGAAAACTTAGCCACACATGTCTATCATGAAATCCTTAAGCATAATTAAGAAGATAAAAAGATGGGATAGAAAATAAAAATAATTTTTTAGTCTTTTCTCTGTCTTTTTTAATTTCCATTTAGCCACCCCCTTTCTCTTCCCTTAGTGTCTTATTTTTTCTCTGAGTGTCTCTTTGTTCCTTTTAAAAAATGGTTTTATTCCTTATATAATGCTAGGGTATAAAAAGAATCCTATTTGATTTCTAATTCCTCCTTATTCTTAAAATAAGAAAATTTTCCTTTCATGACATGATTGTTGATACAATGCAAATATGCATAGTTATTTAAGTATTATAAGCATTTTTTGTTTAATTTTAGTTTATTTTGTGTATTTATTTAGTTATGCAACTGCTATTTTTAGTTCCAATTTCTTTTTATGGTAGTTTGTATGTTTTATATATGTTTTTAGGTTCAATTGATGTATCAGAAGGACTTTGGACTTGTTAGAATAAAGTATGAAGCTTGAGAAGCAAAAGGAAGTTAAATTGATACTAGCACAAGTCATTACAGTGGGAATGAGTTATGACAGAGGCATGCCGTGTCGAGTCACAGCCAGTCACGAGTCATCCTAGTGATGTCTCACCAAAGGGTTACAATTTTCTAGCTTTGAGTAGTTTTCATATTTTTGTCATAACTTCTGTTACAAACATCTAAATAAGATTATTAAAGTTGCTTTGGAAATATAACTCAAAGATCTAAAATGGTCATGAAGGGACATTCTTATGATAAGGTCATCTGGAAGGACAAAAATGCCCTAGAAGTTACTATATTTACATAGAGTTGTGACCCTTCATTTAAAAAGGTACCTTTCCAATCGTAACTCCTTTTAACCACCTATAGGGTCTATATGTAGATCAATTGTGACATGATAAAAAGGAGGATGATTCAAAAATATAACTTCAGTAGAGCAATTATTGCTTAGACTTAGTGTTTGAAGATCAACTGAAAGGAGATCAAGTAACAAGCAAGAAGAGAAGATTACTCTACATCAAGCAAGTGTTGGAAGATTTAGCAAAAAGGGTTTTATCAATTCTCTTTCTTCTTCTCTTATTGTTCTCTAACTATGTTTCTTGGCTAAGTCTTGTTTGAGAAGCAATGATGAATTAAATAAGAACTACATTTTCTATCTTATTTGGTCTATGATTTAATTTCAATTAGTTCTTAATTAAGTAATTTGTGATTGATCACCATATGTAACTTTTTTTAATCAAAATTACTTACAACAAGAGTTAGAGTAATTTAGTGGACATATAATTGAAATTACTTAAGAATTATATTTACTTGGAGACAAAGAATTCATTTTAAGGGAAAATAATTAGTATAATTACTTTATGATTTTTATCTATCTCTACAAAGGCATGAAAGTGATTATAGACTCTAGATGGAATCATCCTTGATCAACAACAAGAGTTTCTTTTAAGGATTTATTGGTATAATGTAATTTATGATTTTATCTTATCTCTACAATACAACGAGAGGGCTTGCAGACTCTAAGAGGAAATACTTCTAATTGATAACGAGAGTCACTTTTAGAGGCTCTAACTTTAAATTGACAATGAGAATTGCTTTTAAAGATTATATGCACTAATTTCCAATCAATATGTTTTATGATAATATTTTATAAGCTCTTATTTACATTTTGAATTGTGCTTCTCTTATATATATTTACATTTTATTTCTGTTTAGCATTATAGTAAATTAGTAGTAATTAGATTCTTTAATTTATTTTAATTTAGTTTTGCCTACCCATCTAAGTAACTATCCAATTAATATAGAATTGCCTAAAAATTCCTGAGTGTTTGACACCCTACTTAATCTATACTAAGTCCTAGAGACTAGGGTTATACAATTCTACCCACTTTAGAATTTGGCGTCGTTGCCAAGGAATTTTTTGGATTAGTAATTTTTATTAACTTAGGGTAGAGAAAGGTTGTTTTAGGCCTTATTTTAATTTTTATTTCTTTATTTTAATTTTTATTTTTCATTTTTATTTTTTGGTTATTTTTATTATTTATTTAATTTTGAATTTACATGCTCACTAGAAGTACTAGTGATAGTAATTTGAACTTTGATCCTAAAATTGATTTAACTTTATGTGCTTTATGCAAGAAACAAAGAGAAAGAAGAGAGAACCAACTTAATTTAAATATAATGCCTCAATCAGAGAGAAGGATGTTAGGAGATTCTGCGAAGCCCGACATCTCGGGTAGTTTTGGTGGAATAGTGGCTCTGACTATTACTATTAACAATTTTGAGATCAAGCCAAGTATTATACAAATGGTTCAAAATAATAAGTTTGGAGGCTTATAAGGAGAATATCCTTATGTCCACATTTTGACTTTCCTCAATGTGTGTGCAACCTTCATGATTAATGGTGTGACAGATGATGCTATAAGGCTATAACTCTTTCCATTTTCAGTTAAGGACAAAGCATAACTTTGGCTTGCTAGTTTACCAAATGAATCAATAACAACATGGGATCAATTAAAACAAGCACTTCTGCATAAATATTTTCTGCCACATAAGATGGTGAAGTTTCGAAATGAGATCACTACTTTCAAGCAAAGTGGAAGTGAGACAATCTATTTGACTTGGGAGAGATTTAAGGAACTTCAATGGTAGTGTCCACATCATGGCTTTCTAGAATTGATGATTCCTTAAATGTTCTATAATGGATTGATGGATGAAAATAGAAACATCGTCAATGTGGTGTTCGGTGGAAAATGGATGGATACAATGGCTACATAAGTTGTAACCTTACTAGAAGAACTTGCATCTCAAGGGTACATGGGTGATGAAACCACAATGGCAAAAGCAAGGGGAGTTTTAGAACTTGACACAATTAAAATGTTGAATGCAAAGGCAGATGCTCTCATAAAATTAGGAAGTAATTCTCAAATTAATTCATTAGAATGTGCCAATGTTGTTTATAAGACTTGTTAAGGACCTTATTCATATTCTTAATGCAATGTAACTGCAAATAAGGATATGAATTATGTACAAGGAGGTTTTAACCAATGAATGGGTCTGAATTCCAACAATTATAACCCTCAATGGAGGAACCATCCTGAATTCTCATGGTCAAACCCATCCTCTCAATTAAACCCTCCATATAACCCAAACACCAAACTTCAAAACCCATATGGATTTCCTATGAAATAACAAACCTTTAGTCCTACCCATCATAAACCTACTCTTGAAAATCTTATTGAACAATTTATTAATCAACAAATGTCCATAAACAAATAAAATGAGGAGCAATTTAAGCAACTAAATTCTAAACTTGAATAAATTGCTACTCATAACCATATCCTTGAAACCCAAATTACCCAACAAGCCTCTTCATCCAACACTAAACTGTTGGGAAAGCTCCCTAGCCAACCAGAGTATGTACACAAAGAGTCTTGTTAAGCAATTACTTTGCGCATTAATAAGGAGGTTAAAAAAGATCTTAATAAGAAAAAGAGAGTGGTTGATGATAAGGATGATGGGGTAGAGATTGAGGAGGTGAATGTTAGAAGTAAAAATGATGAAAAGTGTGAGAAAAAAAGTAATAAGGAAGATGCCTTACCATCAAAGAATGAAGAATCAAAGATGGATATTAAAACTCTTCCTTTTCCTCAAAGGTTCATAAGGTGTAACTTAGATAAGCAATTTGGAAAATTCCTTGATTATCTTAAGGAAATTACTATCACCATACTATTTACAAATGCTATTAGGGATATATCAGCTTGGGGTAAATTCTTAAAGGATATTATTAATTATAAAAGCAAGCTTAAAGATTATGGTTCAGTATCTCTTGTTGAAGAATCCAAAGCTATATACTCCAAGTCTCCACCAAAGCTTAAGGATCATAATTCTTTTATGGTTCCTTGTATAATTAGAGGTATGCATTTTGATAAAGCATTATATGATATTAGTGCTAGTGTTAGCCTTATGCCTTATTCTATTTATAAAAGCTAAATTTGGATGAGCTCAAGCCTACTAATATGTGTCTTTCCATGATGGATAAATCTGTTACATATCCACTTGGAATGTGCCACGTAAAGTGGGTAAATTTATAATACCAGCTAACTTTGTTGTGTTGGAAATGGAGGAGGATCTTGAATCCTAATTTTATTTAGAAGACCATTTTTTAGGACAACAGGAGCAATCATTTATATCAAGAAAGGAAAGATCACATTAGAGGTGGATAATGAATGTGTAGAATTCGTTGTGTTGAATATAATGAAGTCAACACCAGTGGAAGTGGCAAGTAGAATTGATTCTATTGATGTTATTGATGAATGCATTGAAGAAGTAATTCATGAGTGTTTGAGGAATGATTGTATGGAGTTATACATGATGGAAGAAGCTAATGAGAAAATTTTAGAGGTAATTCCGTATCAACCTTTTCAAAGGACATCAAGATTTGAACCTTTAATGAGAGAGGATAATCCAAAAGATACTACATCAAGTGAAGAAGTTGAGTTAGAGCTCAAACCTCTATAATCAAATCTCATATATGGATTTCTTGACTCTAATCTTAAATTTCTTTTTATTTTTAATTCATATTTACCTAATGATAATCTTGATGCCTTATGTGATGCGTTGAATAGACATAAGAATGCCATTAGTTATTCTATAAGTGATTTAAAGGGTATTAGTCGTCATATATGTATGCATAGAATTCTTTTAGAAGATAATGCTAAGCCTTCCATTGAAGGTCAAAGACGATTAAACCCTACTCTCAAAGAAGTGGTAAGAAAAGAAGTGACTAAGCTACTTGATAATGGAATCATATATTCCATTAGTGATAGTAAATGGGTGAGCCCCGTTTAGGTTATAATAAAGAATAAAGGCTTAACCATTATTAGGAATGAATCTAATGACTTGATACCTACTAGAACTGTCACAGGATGGTGTATGTGTATTGACTATAGAAAACTAAATAAAGCAACTAGGAAGGATCACTTCCCATTACCTTTTATTAACCAAGTTCTTGAGAGGTTAGCTAATTTTTCTTATTTTTGCTAATTGGATGGACTTAGTGGGTTCTATTAGATTCCTATTCATCATGAAGATTAAGCTAAGACTAACTTTATATGTCCATATGGTACTTTTGCTTTTAGGCATATGCCTTTTAGTTTACATAATATGCCTGCAACTTTCCAAAGATGCATGTTTTCCATGTTTAGTGATTTACTTGATGATTGTGTAGAAGTTTTTATGGATGACTTTAGTGTCTACAGTATTGACTTTACTAATTGTCTAGATAATCTATCTAAAGTTTTTGATAGGTGTATTGAGCATGGATTAGTTATGAACTAGGAAAAGTGCCATTTCATGGCACAAGAAGGCATAGTTCTTGGACATTTAGTTTCAAAGAGAAGCATTGAAGTTGATAGGGCAAAGATTGAAGTAATTGCTAATTTGCCACCTCCAAAATGTGTTAAGGATATATGAAGTTTTCTTGGACATACTGGCTTTTATAGAAGGTTTATCAAAGATTTTTCTAAGATTGCAAAGCCACTATGTAAATTGCTTGGCAAGGACGCTACTTTTAAGTTTGATAATGCATGCCTAGAAGCATTTTAAATTTTGAAGAAGGCTCTTATTTCATTACCTGTTTTGCAGCCACCTAATTGGCACCAACCATTTAAGATAATGTGTGATGCTAGTAACTTTGCAGTGGGTGTTGTTTTAGGGCAAAGAAAGGAAGGTAAGCCTTATATTATTTACTATGCTAGCAAACTACTTGATGATACTCAAATTAACTACACCGATACAAAAAAGGAGTTGCTTGCTATTGTTTATGCATTTGATAAGTTTAGAGCATACCTTGTGGGGCAAAAGGTGATTGTTTATCCAGATCATGCTACTCTTAAGTATCTTTTAAGCAAGAAAGATGCAAAACCTAGACTCCTATGATGGATCTTAATGCTTTAAGAATTTGATTGGGAAGTGAAAGACAAGAAAGGAAGTGAGAACCTTATTGTCGATTAACTATCAAGGCTTAATCATGATGAATTGAAAAAGAATGATGATGGTGTGCCAATCAATAAGACATTTCATGATGAATATCTCCTAACCATTGCATCAAAAGAACATCCATGGTTTACAAATATTGCAAATTATCTTGTAAGTGGAATTATTCCTTATGGCATGGATTATAGACAAAGGAAAAAGTTTTTACATGACAACAACTTCTACTATTGGGAGAAGCCATTACTTTACAAAAGGTGTGCGGATGGCTTGATTAGACAATGCATTCCCCAAGATGAAGTCTAAGATGTTTTGAAGCATTGTCATTCTTTGGAAGTTATTAGACATTTTGGAGCATCAAAGACAACATCTAAGGTACTTCAATCTAGATTTTGGTGGCCTACTTTTTTTAAGGATGCTAGAGAATATGTGCTTACATGTGATAGATGTCAAAGGATGGGAAATATATCAAAGAAACAGAAGATGCCTTGGAAATGGATTCTTGAAATTGAGATCTTTGATGTTTGGGGAATATACTTTATGGGTCTATTTCCTAGTTCCTTGGGTTATAAATATATTTTGGTCATGGTTGATTACGTCTCCAAGTGGGTAGAAGCCATGCCAACCTTGACAAATAATGCTAGAGTGGTTAATAAAATGATTAAGAAAGTAATTTTTCCAATATTTGGTACCCCCAGAGCATTGATAAGTGTTGGAGGTTCCCATTTTTGTAACCATGTGATTGAAGCTCTCTTGAAAAAGTATGGAGTAACATACAAGGTTGCTACTCTATATCACCCATAAACGAGTGGGCAAGTCGAGGTGAGTAATAGAGAAATTAAATGGATTCTTGAGAAAACAGTGTCTTCTTCAAGGAAAGATTGGGCATTGAAGCTTGATGATGCATTGTGGGCATATAGGATAGCTTTCAAAACCCCAATTGGCCTTACTCCTTATCAATTGATATACGGGAAGTCATGTCACCTACCTGTTGAGCTTTAGCATAAAGCATATTGGGCAACAAGAGCTCTAAATTTTGATTTGATGAAGGCAGATGAGAAAAGGTTACTTCAACTCAATGAATTAGATGAATTGAGAATGAATGCTTATGAAAATGCTAAGCTATACAAGGATCGTACTAAGTTGTGGCATAATAAGCATTTAACTAAAAAGGAATTTCATGAGGGTGAACTTGTTCTCCTTTTTAATTTAAGACTGAAGTTATTTTTGAGAAAGTTGAAATCACGATGGTCAGGTCCGTTTAAAGTTGTTAAGGTATATTCTCATGGTGTACTAGAAATTGCTAATAATAAAAGGGAAATCTTCAAGGTAAATGGACATCATCTGAAATCTTACTTGATCAGTGATGCAATTGATCCAACCTGATCTATCTCCCTTTCTACATCTTAATGAAATTAAGGTAAGGTCAAGCTATAGACCTTTAAATTTAGCATGGTAAGGCTAAACACATTTTTCTATTATTTTATTACACATTTTTATATTCTATGCTTCAACTTCATTCTTATTTCATTTTATTTTAGTTAGCAAAAGTTCTATTTACAATATTTTTGAATTCACACATTTTTTTACTATTTCTTTTTCTTTATTTCACTTATTTATTCACATTTCTTTATGATTAGTTTTAGTACACATTTGGTTTATGATTAGTTTCTTATTTTTATGCATTCTTCCATATATTGTTTCATTGAAATTATATTTTCACATTGGCATACTATCACGACTCGTTACATAGTCATGAGTCATTACAAAAAGATAATGTGCCGAGTCATTTTACAATGGATGACTCGACCTAGGAATATAAAATGTCATAACGAGTCATTATAGAGGGACGAGTCATTACCGAGAGTCATAGTGCCGAGTCGTTATGCTTGGCATAACTTGATCCCTCATGTAAAGAAGATGTAACAAGTCATTCTTGTGCAACGACTATATACAGAAAGCGTCCATGCCGACTTAGCACCTTGTGCTGAGTCATCCCATCAATATACTTATGTGAATTTTACACATACAGTCACACACACTTATAGCAGCCATAAGTTAGCACCTTTTTACATCTTTTATTACTGTTTATTTATTCTTAATTCAGTTTTAGATTTGAAAAGTTGTTTTTTTTTAGAAAAAGGTCATGTATTTTCATATATATGCACACCTTTTCACATTTCTCATACATAACCTTTCACCATCTTTTACACCCCTACACCTTACACCCCTATACTATCTATAAATACACCCTTTTCACCACCCAATCTCCCATATCTTCCATTATTAAATTTCCAAATGAATTTCAACACTTAAATACGCTCAAACACCTCCTATTACTTCATCTTCTTTATTCTCTCTTCCATAAACATAAGACTTTTCATTTCTTCTTTAAATCAAAACCCTACCTGAATCAACACCACCCTTCCTATTCCATTTTCTTTACTTTATTTTTCCATTTTCATTTCTTACTCTCTATATATTTTTGCACTTCTTAAATTTATTCAATCAACACTAACACCATGAGAAAGACTAGAGGATCATCATCCAAAAGGCCACACATTGAAGAATCCCATCAAGAGGAGGAAGAAAATCTGAGCAAGACTTACAAGGCTAAGTTTCTAATCCTTTCACATGCAAAAGGTACTAAGTTAGAAATAATCAGGTTTAGAGAAATCTTGGTTTGTAAGTATATTCTTAACTCTCTCTTGAACAATGTGGGAATGCTTGAGGTATTTGATCAAATGTTAACTCAATATGGCTTTAAGAAATTTTTTTTTATGCATGAGGACACCTATGTTGATTTAATTACTAAATTCTAAACTACGTTGGATGTTAATGAGAACAATTCCTAAATTATGGAATTTAGGATGGAAGGAAAGGAACACCAACTGAACTATTCTTTCATGCATCATGTGTTTGGTTTTAAAAAGGATGGGTTATGTGACCTCCCATCTAACTTTAAGTTGAATGAATTTTGGACTTTTTTAACTGATTTGAAAAATCATTTTCAACCTAAAAAAGCCAAGGAAATGTTCATTAAAGACATGAAATACTAGTTGTTGCATAAGGTCTTAGCATGTGTTATTTTTTAAAAGTCTGAGTTCAACAGGGTTTTTGCATAAGAAATGTTTCTTATGTGGTGTATTCTCAACAAGAAGCAAATTTGTTGGACTTATTGGATATTTGTTATTGTCTTATGCTCCATGTAAGGATTCACCCTTAACACATGGACATATAATCATAATAGTTGCTAAGGCTTTGAATGTTGATCTTGTCAGTTATACTTGCAGGGTTGAATGCTCTTATTTTACTAACCATGCTTTTGTGAGAGGGGAAGTCATTGATGCAGGATTCTGATTTATTCCTGCCTAATCACATTTATGTTGGTGTGGACTTGTTGGATCATCTTAGATTACAGAGTCTCCAACCGCTTATCCAACAGAAAGTGAACTGGAGGAAGAACTTCCTCAATATCAACCATTTTGAGATATTCCTTTGCTAAGCTATCCTCTTCAAAGTGCACCGAGCTCTTCACGTGATCACCCTCCTATTTGGAACCAAATTCTGAACAATCAAATTGCCTTGCAAGGGCAATTGAATAAGATGGAGTTTCATCAAAAGCAATTGGCTCATCGTCAACAAAAAATGGAGTACAAGTTGAACCAATACTTTGCTCAATCTGGATACTCCATTGAGTCTCCACCAACTACTCCAACCAACGATTAGGGAAGTATTTCAATCCTTTCCTTTGCTTTCTTTTCTTTACATTGAGGACAATGTATTCTCTCAAGTGTGGGGGAAGGGATATATATGTTAGTATTAGTATATTAATCATTTATATATTAGGATGTTATATTAGTTTGTGTGTTTGTGCTATATTTTTTTGTATTTGCATTAATTTTGTTATTCATTTTGCTCCTATATCTAATAAGTAGCCATCCTTAATAGTCTTTTTAATTTTGATGAAGTCAATATGTTTTGTTAATAATGAATTTCTTATTAATCAATTTGTAGAAGTTTAAGCTTCATGTAGTATAAGTAGTAAGCTTATGTTTTTTATCTCTTTTTATTATTTTTAAAGTTTAAAGAATGCTTTAGTTAACTTGCTAACTATGCTTAAGGCTTGGTAGTAATGATTTAAGCTTAGATTTTCTAGAGACTTAGGTAACCTTAAGGAAACTATAGCCATAATACATATAAAAATTGCTTTTCAATAATGGATGAAGACTTAAAAAAAAGATGAAAAATAAAATATTAATAATGCTTGTAAGTTTATACATCTTGAGCAAGTTGTGTGCAATTAAGTATGCTCCTTATTTGCATTCATTCGGAAAGAGATGTATAATGTCACAAGTAGATGGATCTCAAGTAAGTTGAGTGCATTTGTGTTTGCTCCTCATTTGCATTCATTCGGAAAGAGTACATCTAGTAAGTATGCTTATGAATAAAATTGCCATGAGAAAAGTATGTTGATATGTGTGCTTAACATTGTCTTAAGTTTGAAGCATCACTATTTAGGCTAAGTAGCTTGGTTAGAACTTTGACTTTGCATTTTTTATTTTATTCTTAGTAGATTGAGATAAATTGGTAAACTTGTTACCTATACTATGTGACTTGTTTATTCTATCATTGTTGAGCATTGAAAATTCACTTAATGAATTATCTTTTTCTAACTTCATTCATGATTAAAATGACTTGCTAAGGATGCTACCCTTGTTTTAGAGTAAATGATAATTTTGTTAATATCTTCATATTTGATCTATACTTGCTTAAGGGCATGCAAAGTCTAAGTATAGGGGAGTTTGAAACAATGCAAATATGCATAGTTATTAGGTATTATAAGTATTATTTTTTTTAATTTTATTTTACTATGTGTGTTTATTTAGTTATGAAAATGCTATTTTTAGTTCCAATTGCTTTTTATGGTAGTTTGTATGTTTTATATATGTTAAAATGAAGTATAAAGCTTAAGAAGCAAAAGGAAGTTGAATTGATACTGGCATAAGTCATTATATTGGGAATGAGTCATGACAGAGGCATGCCGTGCTGAGTCATAGCCAGTCACGAGTCGTCCCAATGATGTCTCACCAAAGGGTTACAACTTTCTAGCTTTAAGAATTTTTTATATTTTGGCCATAACTTCCTATACAGACATCCAAATGAGATGATTCAAGTTGCTCCAGAAAGATAACTCAGAGATCTAGAACTTTCATGAAGGGATGTTCTTAAGATAAGGTCATCTAGGAGGACAAAAATGCCCTAAAATTTACTATATTTATATAGAGTTATGACCCTTCGTTTAAAAGGGTACCTTTCCAATTGTAACTCCTTTTAACCACCTATAGGGTCTATATATAGATTAATTGTGACCTAAGATAGAGGAGGATGATTCAAAATATATAACTTCATTAGAGCAATTATTGCTTAAACTTAGTTTTTGAAGATCAACTAGAATGAGATCACGTAAAAAGCAAGAAGAGAAGATTGCTCTACATCAAGCAAGTGCTGGAAGATTTAGTAAAAATGGTTTTACCAATTCTCTTTCTTCTTTTCTTATTATTCTCTAACTATTTTTCTTGGCTAAGTCTTATTTGAGAAGCAATGATGAATTAAATAAGAACTACATTTTCTATCTTATTTTGTTTATGATTTAATTTTAATTAGTGCTTAATTAAGTTATTTATGATTGATCACCACATGTAACTTGTTTTAATTAAAATTACTTACAATGAGAGTTAGAGTAATTTGGTGGACATATAATTGAAATTACTTAAGAATTGGATTTACTTAGAGACAAGGAATTCATTTTAAGGGAAAATAATTAGTATAATTACTTTATGATTTTTGTCTATCTCTACAAAGACACGAGAGTGATTGTAGACTCTAGACGAAATCATCCTTGATTGAAAATGAGAGTTGCTTTTAAGGATTTATTGGTATAATGTGATTTATGATTTTATCGTATCTCTGTAATACAACGAGAGGGCTTACAGACTCTAAGAGGAAATACTTCTAATTGATAACGAGAGTTACCTTTAGAGACTCTAACTTTAAATTGACAATGAGAATTTCTTTTAAGATTATATGCACTAATTTCCAATCAATATGTCTTACGATAATTTTTTATGAGTTCTTATTTACATTTTAAATTGTGCTTCTCGTATATATATTTATATTTTATTTCTGTTTAGCATTATAGTAAATTAGTAGTAATTAGATTCTTTAATTTATTTTGATTTAGTTTTGCCTATCCATCTAAGTAACTATCTAGTTAATATAGAATTGCCCAAAATTCCTGAGTGTTCAACACCTTACTTACTCTATACTAACTCCTAGAGACTAGGGTTATACAATTCTACATGCTTCAACTATGAGGGACTGCTTTGCACTAATCCCAAAAATAATTTGCAATTTTACTCTGCACACTACATGGCTTCCAACACATATAAGTTTATTAGTTGTGCATCTTTATAGGTCAGAAACTTCACTCACACAGCATGGTGATTTTATGGCATTGTTATGTTGAAATTCAAGTGTAGTTGGCTTCTTTATGGCTTACACATGGCTTAGTGCATGGCTTCTCCTCACTCTTTTTCATCACACGACATAGTGCATGCCATGCCATATCAAAAACTCTATATGTAGTCCAACTCCTTTAGGGACCCACACTGGATATAAAAGACAAAATCAATTAAAACTTAAATCAAAATTTCTTAAATATACAATAAAGAATAAGGATTCTAATTGAATACTAACTTATAAAAATATCTTACCTAAACCTAGAAATTACTTAAACTAATTTATTCTTTATTTAAAGTTTGTTAAAATTCAACTCTAAAACATGTAAATATTGAAGATATCAACAGCTTCTCTCAACAGTAGGCTATGACTGAAGCCTTGCTTCCATGGTAACAACAAACTTCAAAAATATCCAATGGGTATATTTTTTAATTCTTTTTTTCAAGAAAAAAAGAGACATTGGAAACATAATAGTTGGCTCAAATAGCCATATTTTTTAAGCTTAATTTATATATATATATATATATATATATATATATATATATTAAGGGTATAAAAAATTCTAACCCGGGGATAAGTTAGGTGGGGATACAAGATTTTTGAGAATCCAAACTTCTTAAATTTATGTGTTTATTGTTCTTCCTACTCTATTATCTTTCAATTATTGTTTATTCCTTAAATTCATTTTAATTTTTATAAATTCTTCATTTGCCTTATTCACCCCCTCCCCAAGCCACTTTCAATTGAATGATTTTTTATTAAATTTGTATAATATATGTTTTTAATAATGTAATTTGAATTTTATATTATTTTTTAATAAAAATAAAATAATGTACATATGATATTAAAAAATTTTCACAAAATTAAAATTAAAAAATTGTTTATATTGTTAATTTTTTTTTTATAATTGGTGCAAGTTTTATAATTTTCTAAACAAATTAAATAGTGCCCATAACAAAATAATTGACTATGCTAATTTTACAAAAAATTGATGTAAGCTCAAGTACAAATAGTTGCATAATTTTAAACATTAAATAGTAAATTTAGATTAAAAAATTAAAAAGAGTATATTTTAGGAATAGTAATTAATGAAAAAATAAACAATCCAAACAAAGGGTAATTATGTAACTTGAAATTTCAAAAAATAAAAAGAGGAGTGCAGAAATAAATAAGTGGAGTGCAAAAATCACCACCCACTCAGATTTTAAAGTGAACACGCAAAAGATAAACACTTGTCAAATTTTTGATTTAATAACTTTAGAACTCAACATTATATATATATATATATATATATATATATATATATATATATATATATATATATATATATCTTCTTTTATTAAATTTAATTAAATAATAATAATAATAATAATAACAACAATAACAACAAGAACAATAAAAAATCCCTCTACATCCTCATTTATGATTAGTAACACCTAGGTGGAGTACTAAATTGAATACAATTGCAATCTCTTTTTTTAATAATTTAATTTACACCATGAAATTTAGTCATTTTTGCTAATTTATCCAATTTTTGAAATAGTGGCAAATTGATTTACAAACTTTTTGATTTGTTACAAATTTATCCATGGTCAAAATAGCATGTGCTCACATTGAAATGACACACTGACATAACATGCATGTGAAAATTATTCAAATATATTTGCAAAAAAAATGAAAGTTAAGGATAAATTTTTCAAAAAATAAAAGTAAAAAAGAAGACTTAAAGGATGGAAAAATTGCTAATTTCTTCTTCTGATTTTCAAATCAACAATTTACACATGTATACCATATTAGCATGTGATGTCAGTATGGGCAAATGCTATTTTGAAACATATGGAAGATCAATTGTCCCTTGGTTCAGATGATCTTTTATGAAATGTCTGTTAACTTCTACATGCTTAGTTCGATCATATTGAACCAGATTGTTTACAATTGCTATAGCTGCCTTGTTATCACAATGTAACAACATAGGCTTCGGATATTTTAATCCTAGATCTTGAACAATTTGCCTTACCCGGAGCAACTCACATACTACATGAGCCATTCCTCTAAACTCAGTTTCAGTGCTTGACCTTGCTATAACTTTCTGCTTCTTACTTCTCCAAGTGACTAAATTATTTCCAATAGATGTAAAGTACTCGGATGTTGATTTTCGATTAGTCCGATCTCCAGCCCAATCAGTATCAATATAGCCAGTAATTTCATAATCCTTATTCCTCCCAAAGAATAACCCTTTACCCGGAGAAGACTTTAGATATGTTAATATTCGGTATACTACATTCATATGTTCTTTACTCAGAGAATGCATGAACTGACTCACAACACTTACTGCATAAGCAATGTCTGGCCGAGTATGAGATAGGTAAAATAACCTTCCCACCAACCTTTGATATTGATCTCTATCAATTGGAACTTGATCTTCTAGGACTAAAAGACCATGATTGACTTCAATGGGAGTCTCAGCTAGCTTACAATCAAGCATCCCCATCTCTGTCAGTAGCTTCATTACATAGTTTCATTAGCAAAGAGAAATTCCTTAAGCCGATCTTGTAACTTCAATTCCTAAAAAATACTTCAAGTTACCCAAATCCTTAAGTTCAAACTCAAATGCTAACTGTCTTTGCAAGATTGTTGTCTCACTCGGATCATTTCCAATGATCACCATATCATCAACATATACAATCAGTGCGGTGACTTTACCTAACTTCTGTTTGATGAATAGTGTGTGATCAACATCACTTTGCTTATATCTAAGCTTCCTCATGAAGGTTGAGAGTCGTCCAAACCATTCGTGAGGTGATTGCTTGAGCCCATACAATGCTCTCTTTAGTTTGCATACTCGATCAGTACATTTAGTTCTGGGTGGTAGATCCATATATACTTCTTCATTCCATTCAAGAATGTATTCTTTAAATCAAATTGTCACAGCGGCCAGTCCAGATTGGCAACTAAGGAAATAAGGACTCGAATGGTGTTCATTTTTGCTACTGGGGCAAATGTATCTTCATAGTCAATTCCATACTTCTGAGTATACCCCTTTGCTACCAACTACGCTTTATATTGATTTATGCTTCCATCAGGATTGAGTTTGATAGTGAATATCCACCTACACCCCACTATTTTCTTTCCTTCTAGAAGAGGAACAAGATCCTATGTCTGGTTCTTCTACGATGCCTCCATTTCATCATTCATAGCTTTCTTCCAATCCGGATCATCTAAGGCTTCCTGCATATTACTCAGAATAGATACAGTAGATAATTGATTTATAGTAAGTGCATGTAAGTTAGACAAATGGTTGGTTGATATAAAATTGTTAATAGGGTACTTAGCTTTGGTATGAAGGTCCGGATCATATTATTTTTTTGGAACCCCTCTATTGATCCTAAAAGGATAACGAGGCTTAGTATTTGAGAAGAACGGACAATTTTCACGAAATCGGACATCCTGAGTAACATACATCTTTTTTTGTATTTGGATTATAACACCGATATCCTTTTTGTAAATCTACATAGCCAACAAAGATACACTAGATAGCTCAAGGGTCTAATTTGCTAAGTGTCTGATGAACATTGTCGAGCATCCAAAAACTCGGGGTTCAAGATTATTGAAGGGTCGAGATATGACAAGTTCCTGAAGTTTCTAAAGAGGAGTTTTAAAATTAAGTACTTGTGATGGTGTCCAGTTTATGAGGTACGCAGCGGATCGAACAACTTCTCCCTAGTATTCTTGAGGAACATTCATGTCAAACAATGATACTTGGACAACTTCCAATAACTGCCGATTCTTTCGTTCGGCTATACCATTCTATTGATGAGTGTCGATACAAGATGTTTGGTGGTGAATACCCTTCTTATGGTAGAAATCATTGAGAATTGAGTTAACATACTCCCCACCATTGTCAAACTACAAGACTCAAATTTTACTCTGGTATTGTGTAGCCACCATGTTGTATAGGTCCTAAAACTTGGAGCACACATCTCCTTTACTGGAAAGTAGTGATACCCAGGTCATCCGGGTACATTCATCAATAAACATTATAAAATATCGAGCACCAGATAGAGTAGGAATCCGAGCAGGTCCCCATACATCAGAATGAATGGTCATAAATGGAATTGATTTTTTATTATAACTCGGTACATAAGAAATTTGGTGGCCTTTTGCCAATTCACAAACATCACACTTAAATTTCGAGTCTGTAATATGTAAAAATAAATTCGATTTTATTTGTCTATGATAATGAAAAGAGAGATGCCTAAGATGACAATGCCACAAGATCACTTGGTCTTTACTCGAGAAATTTCTACCAACCCTATTAACTTGACTTGACTTCTATTTTGAATCATCATACAACTCAAGATAGTACAAATTTCCACGTTTAACACCAGAGCCAAGAATCTGGTGCATTGCAATGTCTTGAAATACATAATAATTAGGCCAAAATTTAATAATGCAATTCAAGGTTTCAGTGATTTAGCCAATAGATAGTATATTACAAGAAAGAGATTGAACAACAAGAACAGTATCTAAATTAAGAGAGTCGGAGTTAGATACTAATCCCTCATGAGTGACTAGTGTTATGCCTCCATTAGCAGTTACAATATTTTGTTAGGTTGATGTATGTCAAAAATATTTCCCTCAGTTAGAATATTTTGTTGGGTTGATGTATGGCCAGTTAGAATATTTTATTTTTGACTAAAGATTGAGGAGGAATATGTTCTTTAGCGATTTCTTCTTCAATTTCAATACCTTCAAGACCATGAGTGCCTATATGCTTAATGCCTTCTAAATCTTGTTCTGGCTCCTCATTAATAACTTTATCTTCTACTTCATCTTTCCAAACCCAAGAATTTCTAACAAGCTTGAATTACCTAGTGTTTCTTAAGAGCTTATCATCAATAAAAGATGGAGAAATGGAAGGGGTGTTTCTCAATTGATCCTAAAGTGATTGGCAATTTTAGTGATGAAGCCTTCTACACATAAGGCACCACTAACATTAACACTAGCTAACCAAAGCCTCCATTGATTCCATCTTCCTAGCTCAATACTTATGCCTTCAACAAGACATCTAACAAGGAAAAGATCATCAAAGGAAATAGCTTCATTACTTAAGCCCTTAGTATAAAAAAAGTAGGTAATAAACCTATGCATATACCGAAGAGATTTTAAAGCAAAATTAGATGCTTTTATGTGTCCCGCTTCAAATGCTTTTACATAAGATTTAGCATGGTGAGTACAAAAAGGATGAGGAAGCAATGAGGAATTAGGAGAAGCTAAACCTACCCCCTTATCTAAAATTAAAGATTCCATCAAAATCTTAATAAGTAAGGAATCTATCTTTCCCACCTAATCTAAATCTCATGCCATTCATAGGATTTTATGCATTAAAGTGGTGAGTTCTCAAGCAATAGGAAGCAAGAAATTCATACACTAATGAGGGATAGGTAGGAAATTCATTGAATACAAAATCATAAAAACACACATTTTCAAGTGAGGTCCTAACCTCATTGAAACAACCCATCTTCTCTAAGGTAGCTTGAGACATATACTTAAAGGAAATAATTTTCCTTTCCTTGAATTGAGCTAGCCTTTCCCTAAATTAAGTTAAAGTATATAAGAGAGGAGGTTGCTTCTTAGGTTAATCTTTTATAGCTCTTCTAGAGGAGGAAGAGGCATCTTAAGCAATCTTCTTCTTTTAAAGCCATGATGATGAGATAGAAGAGCTAAGAGTGAAGAATTTTAGAGAAGAAAAATTTTATTTTTAAAGGTAAAGATAATGATGTGAGGATTAAAAGAATAGTTTGAGGGGTTTATATAGGCAAGAAGTAGAGTTAAAATAATCAAATAAAGTCCTAAAAGTACTCAAAAAATGGAGGTTAACATTTTAAAGAAAGAAAGAGATAAAAAAAATTGTAATCCTAATAGAAATAGGTTTTGTTGCCTATCATACCACTGCTCAAGAGAGATTCATGAGTTGTCTACTCATACAAATCGCTTGTGAGTGGCTCTAGATAGGTCCCGCAACAGTCATGAGCTTAATGGCTTAAGACAAAAAAAAAAGCTGAAAGGCCCATAAATGTTAAAAATCTTTGCAATTATGTCCTCAAAAAGTGACAAATAGGTCCTTATGCACTAAATTAATCATCAAAACAAAACAAATCACACCTAAATTAAATACTTTGACAAATATCATAATAAATTAACAAAATCAAGGTAAAAAATTTAATTTTAAATAATTATTTGAAAATAATTATTAAAAATAAATCATGCAAATGGGAAATCAAAAAATTATGTTCATGAAATAAATTTGCTTAATTAAATAATCAATAAATTCAATAATTAATTATTTAAATAGTAAATATTATTCAGATAAAATTTTCACATAAAAAATAAATTTTATTAATAAATAATTATAATAGAGTATTAGACATAAAAAATAAACCAACGATATATGAATCATGACAAAGCAAGGATTTATATGATGGTATCAAATATAAAAAATAAATATAAACTAAACATTAATGAATGATTACACACAAATCCAATCATTAATTAATCAATTAAGTAAGTAATCAAGACTAGCTTGAACCATCGATCACACCAAGTTCATGCTTAATAAAATTTAATCTTTCCTTGAAAAGAGGATTGGTAAAGATGTGTGCTAATTAATGATTTGTATCAACAAATTCAAGAAAAATATCACAGTTTTGCACATGATCATGCAAGAAATGATGTCTAATGTCAGTATACTTAGTTCTAGAATGTTGAATGGGATTCTAGCTAAGGTTAATAGCACTTGTATTATCACATTTAATTAGAGTGTGATTAATATCAATGCCATAGTCCAATAGTTATTGTTTTTGCCATAGAACTTATGAGCAACAACAACTAGCCGCTACATATTCTGCTTTAGTGATGGACAAGGCAACCGAAACTTGTTTCTTACTAAACCATGAAACTAAACATTGTCCTAAAAATTGATAAGTTTTAGAAGTGCTTTTTCTATCTAGTAAACTATTTGTAAAGTCTACATTAGAATAACTAATTAAGTTAAATCATGAGCTCCTAGGATACCAAAGTCCTCAATGCATTGTACCATAAGGTTATTTGAAAATTCTTTTAACAACATTCAAATGAGGCTCTCTAGGACTTAATTAAAATATAGCACATAAGCAAGTAGAAAACATAATATCGGGTCTCCTAGTAGTTAAATAAAGAAGGGATCCGATCATACCTCTAAATCATTTTTCATCAACTGGTTTTCCATTCTAATCCTTGTTGAGTTTGTTTGTAGTGCTCAGTGGAGTTTACTTATCTTAGCTCCATTCATGCCAAACTTCCTGTGAATGTCTCTTGTATATTTGGTTGGATTGATGAAAATCTCATCTTTGCATTTACTTGATTTGTAATCTGAGAAAGAATTTTAGTTCTATCATACTCATCTCGAATTTGCCTTGCATTAGCTTAGAAAATTCCTCACACAAGCAATGGTTAGTAGCATTGAAAATAATATCATCAACATATATTTGCATAATTAATAAATCATGTTTGGATTTCTTTATAAAAAGAATTATGTCAACCTTTCCTTTAAAGAAACCTTTCTTTAGTAAAAAGTCACTCAATCTTTCTTACCAAACTCTTGGAGCTTGTTTCAATCCATATAATGCTCTTAAAAGTTTAAACACATGTTGGGAAATAAAAAAAAACTTTCAAAACTAGGAGGTCAACATACACCTCATCTTCAATAAAACCATTTAGAAATGCACTTTTAACAACCATTTAATAAATTTTAAAATTTATGAATGATGAAAATGCAAGTAGCATTATAATCGCTTCTAACATTATAATAAGAGCAAAGATTTCATCATAATCAATGCCTTCTTCTTGATTATAACCCTTAGTTACTGGTTTAGCTTTGTTCCTAGTTATGATACCTTGTTCATTCATTTTATTTCTAAACACTCAATTGGTGCTTATAAAAGGATGATGTTTTGTTTTAGGAACCAAGGTCTAAACCTTATTTCTCTCAAATTGATTTAACTCTTCTTGTATAGCAAGGACCCAAAATTCATCAATTAAAGCATCATCAACATTTTTTGTTCAATTTAAGAAATCAAGGCTAAGTTAATAATATATTTAAGTTTAGATCTAGTAGTTACCCTTTTTGTAGTGTCACCTATAACAAGGTCATAAGGATGAGCTTTCTTGCATTGTCAATCTTTTAGAAGTTCATCCTTCAAAATAGATTGAGGTATCTCCTCATCATTCTTTTTTGTGGGATCTTCTAGTTTTAAAGTTTTGCTAGCATTTTCTTCTTGAGTTTTCTCTTCCATAAGTTCACCTATATCATCAACACTATAAAACATGCTTTCTAAGATCAAGTGAGTTTGATTCATCCTATTTAGAATTTAAAGATTTTTTCCTTTTAGGTGCTATCATGCAATAACTGTTTTTAGTAAGTTAGGAGGTAATATGACCTTATCATTAATGGACAACACAAAAGAGGGCAATCCTCCCTTTTTAAATTAAAAATGGCAGGAATCGAACTTTGTATCTCATGATGCCCTTAGACATGAGTTACCATTTGATTACTTCCTCACTGGCATCATGAGTAATTTTAATATATTGTGTTATTTTTTGATACATTGGAGAAGCCAGATCTATAGGATATATATATATATATATATATATATATATATATATATATATATATATATATATATAATAGGAACCCTTCTCTTTATTATAGCAAAAACAATCTTTCTCTTTATAAATGAGTGACCATAAATATCAGTGCATGAAGAGATTCAAATTTGAGTCTTTTCTTATTTGTTACACTGCACAAAATGTTAGGAGGAGGCATGTTGAGTCATTAAAGTAAGGACTTGCTTGCTAATACAATCATTATTGTAATTACTATACACATATATCATCAAATGACACTAGGAGTTCCCCAAACATTTCAGTGTAAAACAACATTTCCTTATATTTGGAGAGTAGTATTCCCAATGAAGTGGTCAAGGGAACTCTAGAGCACACTTCATATTATTATCACCAACTATTTTTTCTATTTCGTGTGCATGAGGACATGGCTATGAGCCATTTTATCTATATATAGGACCCTCTAGTGCTTGCATTGCAAACATGCACTTATAGATGTACTAGAACTACTCATGGTTCTTAGTTTGGTTATGCTGATCAGTATAGAGAACACTAACAAGATGGCTATAGGTGGCGAACCTAGACACAACACTGGATTGTATAGAGAAAACAATGACCCTTCTCACTGCAATCTTTATCCTTTTTGTCTTTGTCTGACTTTATCAATTTTGATATATATATATATATATTTATATATATATATATATATATATATATATATATATATATATATATATATATATATATACATGGCATTAATCTGAAAAGCATGCAGACCAATGTGATAAGGCTAAAAAAAATTTCATCGGTGCTTTGATTATTTCATCTTCTGACTGTGGGCTATTGATCTACAAATTGCAGTCCACATTTAATTTCCATAGACTGACCATCCGAGTATTGAGTGTCTATGCACCATATATGAGATTAATGAGATTACGGTCACTATACAAAGCTCATATGATTTTAATTATTGATTAACTGCATAATGAAAGATAATTTTTTTATTTTAAATCAGATGAAAATAAAATTTAAAAATAGACTATAGCAAAATTAGAATCCTACACCTCATAATATCCTTAAAGATGAGTGACTACTTCATCGCTATTTCACTATATATATATATATTGATGAACTACATAATGAAAGATAATTCATTTTCTTTTAAATCAAGTGAAAATAAAATTCAAAAATAGATTACAACAAAATTTGAATCCTATACTAATAATATCTTTGAAGATGAGTGACTACTTTACTACTATTTCACTACATATATATATATATATATATATATATATATATATTGATGATCTGCATAATGAAAGATTTTTTTTCTTTTAAATTAGGTGAAAATAAAATTCAAAAATAGACTACAACAAAATTTGAATCATATACCATATAATATCCTTAAAGAGGAGTGACTACTTCATTACTATTTCATTGTCAAAGCCAATATTAACTTTCTATGTTACTTACATATGCTTACTTTGAAAAAATGCAGCTCTAACAATTCAAACCCATAATTTCATGAAGGAAAGAGTTTGATATCTCCACTACGTTAGAATGTTGATTAATATAGATTTTTTGGTTTCGTGCAATAATGAAATGCCTCCTCATATTTGATTCAAGATTAATTTTTATTCATTTTTCATGGCTGGAATTTACCCAAAAAATATTTGATTAATATCGAATACACTGTTGGCATACTCCTATTTTCTTAGCTCGATTGAAAGAAATTACAGTTGACATTAATTGTAGCTTTTACAATAAGACTGTGTATAGTTTACTAATTATTTATGATATAATTGTTGATTTTGACCCTGTAGAATATATATCTTGAATTGAAATAGAAGGGTATGTTTGTCATCTCGCTCAAAAAGAGAGAGTGAGAGCATACTGAAGAAAGAAAAAAGTTAAAAAGAGATAAGACCATAGTGATGCAAAAATAGAAAGATTGAGAAGGCTTGTGACCAGTAATGCTCGATGGCGATATCTTTCCCATACCTCCCCATTCAATCCCATAATTCAGACCAAGACCAATCTAATAAATTTGCATAATATATTCCTTTTATCCTTTGCAAAAGATAATTTGTTCACTAATGTTAGTGATTAAATTTGTCACGTCTAGCATATGTATTATATTTTTATGAACCAATTGCAAAATTCTCAAACTATAACTCATACATTTAATAGTTAAGAATAATTCAAAAATTAATATTTTTATATTCTTTCTAGAGTCAAAGCTTTAGGTCCACTTTCAAAGGCTTTATGTCCACTTGCCAAAATTCATCCATTCGAAAATTTTAACCAAGTTCATCTATGTATCAAATTATGTAATTATATGGTTCTGCATGCAATGTTCACTATATATATAAGCATAGGAGGTAGGAATTACTATCAAACAGAGAAAAAATGAAAAGAAAAGGAAGAGAAGAAAAATATTAAGAGGGTGTTAGATGTTCCCTGGAGTTCCCTTGACCACTTCATTAGGTTGGCTATTTTCATGATCCCACTAAAGTGTTTGGGGAAACTCTGGGGGGCCATCAATTAATTAACTTCAAATCCTTGCCCACACAATTTTTCAGGAAAAAAGAATTCACCCATCTTAGTGAACATGAACCAATTGTCACTACAACTCCTTGCATTGTTTTTGCTTTTATTCCATAATGAACTTTTCTTGCTTCCCATGAAGTAGAAGAAATGTTGCAATCTACTACTTCTAACAAACATTTATCAAGATAGTCTAATCAAAATATGCTTGTCATTCCCTTTGGTACCTAAATGGAAAATAAATCATCAAACTAGTAGTCGTTCTTAGAAGTCAATCCTTGTTGCTACACCTATTTTATTGTAATATCCATCAAATAATTCCATAATGCATTAGAGACATAGTGAAAAGGTGGCATAGTAACAATCAATAATTGTTGAATCATGCACAATAACCAATTATCAATCTTCTATTGCCAAACTAGGCTATAGGCATCAAAATTTTTATAAAATTTTGGAAATCAGAAAAGAATTCAATAATCATAAAAAAACTGCCATCCAATAATAAAAACAAAGGGTTTAAATAGCAAAACCCTAAAACAAACCTAAACAAGATAGGAAAAGGAAATCCTAAAATAGGAAAAGCACAAAATTGCCCATTAGAGGGACTAAATAAAGGAATCTACCCAAAAAGCGATGGACTTCACAAGCAAAGCTGATGACTTTGAACCATTGGCCCATTTCCATATTAAATAGGTTGTTGAATCACCCAAATTTAATACATGGAACATGTAAAAAAAATTATAAAAAAGCCACTACCATAAATTGCCAAAATTTTCCATGAATTTAAAGGCTTGCTTTCTATGCTTGCATCATTCTCCCTAGGGTGGATAGAATTTGCCCTCGAATATGACACATCTGATGAATCTACCTATGAAAGGAATCAAGTTCTTGTCATTCAAGACATCCACAGTTCGAATGTGGCTAGGTAATTTTAAGTGGTAGGCATTAGGGTTGATCTTCTCAACGATCTCAACTAGCCTAATCTTCTTAGTAGACAATTTATTGTATTCACCTACAGGAAACTGGTCCTTTGTAAGAACAACCCACACATAATCCCCCTCATTGAACTCAACTTAGTGTCTCTTCTTATTAATAGCTTATTTATACTTAGAGGCAGTATGCACTAGGTTATCATGAATAGCCTTATGAATGTCATGCAATCCATTAACAAAATTCTTTGCTTTTCCATGAACTCTTGTCTTTGCTAGAAGAGGAATTAAATCTAGAGGTCCTCTTGGAAGAACTGAATACACTACTGCAAAAGGACTGAAACCAATGCTCCTGTTTACTACATGATTATGAGCAAACTCTGCTTAGCAAAATTTCTAATCCTAACTTTTCACATGTTCGCCCATGAGGCATCTCAGCAAGTTACCTAAAGATTAATTCACCACCTCAGTCTGCCCATCTATTTATGGATGATAGGCACTATTAAAATTTAGTTGTGTGTTCACCATTTTCCATAAACTTCTCCAAAAATGGCTAAGGAGCCTGGTATCATGATCTGATACTATAGATATGGGCAAGCCATGCAACCTATATATTTCTTAAAGAATAATTGAGCAATGTGGACAATATCTGTCATTTTCTTATAGGGTATGAAATGCACCATCTTGGTGAACCAATCAACAACCGTAAAAATATAATCATTACCTCATTGTGTGCATGGTAATTCTAATATAAAATCTATGTTAAGCTCCACCTAAGGTTGTGATGGAATTGGCAGCGGCATATATAGACCTGCATTAGATGTTATGCCTTTAAAAACTTGATAAATCTGACATCTCTGCACCAGCCTCTCAATTTTTTTATGAATGGTAGGCAAAAAATAATGAGTCTGCACCAATTGCTTAATTTGATTCAATATATTGATTCTAGATATATGAAATAAAGAATTAGCTCAAGATAAAAATGAATTAAATGAGAATATGTGATCCTTGAAATACATGAAATAGATAAATTTTAAGACAATTTAAATTGCATCTATGCATCAGATCTTGACATCACAAGGACAAGAAATCATGTCTAAGTAGGCATCTCATAATGGCAGATGGGATAATAATGGCTATTCTCCAGCCATTTATAGATGCAAGTACCATGGAAAATGTGACCATTAGGCATCTGTGCAGCAAAATCCTCGAGCTCCTCCAAGCATATGGTGTAAATTTTGCTTTCTCTTTAGATATCATCCTTAGAAGAAGCAGCAACAACATCAACATTAGCATCATCAACAACAATCTTAATCTCACTCTGGCCAGCCCCAACTTTCACACACTTTAATCTCCTTGACTTTCAAGCAGTATGCACCATCCCATTATTTCTTTCATATTCCAACATCAACTGCCTCATGAAAATATCGACTACTTCTTCTTGAAAACTATGGATCTAGAACTTCAATATATTGATGTTGATGGTCCAGACATTATTGTGCTTCTTCAAAAAAATGAATATGTCTATCAATTCTCTAACCAACCTCATGTCTTATAGCCCGAACTAAGTCTCTACAGCAATGTGAAGTAGGTGGGCATAACTTTAAACCAACAAAAGTAGATGAAAGATGGTCATATATAGCCTGGTAGTTCTTGCACAAATCCATGTCTAAGAAAAAGCTGGAATCTATGAATGTAGACTGATTGTATCTGGAACCTAGAAAGCTATGGATACCATTGCTATAATCAAGAAAAGCTTGGTATTGAACCTTATCAGACATGTTAAAGTGGACTTATTATTATAGGGATCACAAGGCCATATGTTGTTAAGGTAAACCTGACCCTACGATGAAGAAGATTGTTTGTATGCATGATGAAGTAGTAAACTACTCGATGGATGGATGAGAGGGTAGTATTTGAAGTGAACAACAAGGTGACATGTTTTTTATGGCAACTGAATTAGGGTGTAGAGGAGAACTATAGATTTAGCATTGTTTATATATATAGTAAATGCGCAAGCTTCAAGTTTAAGCTAGCATATGAAAGCAGTTAATGTTTGTGTTGTTGGTTGTAAAATTCCCACATCGGGAATTTGATTAAAATAGGGAGGAGTTTTTAGTTATAAATAGACTCATCCCCCCTTTGGTTAAATGTATGTTAATCATCAATTGTATTTGATATACCATTGAAAGCTATTAGCTATATAATAGAAAATTTATGGAAGATTTTCTTAGGTGTACTTGAGCTTTTAGTTGTGAGTGAGAGTTAAATATTTTATAGTGTGGTTATAATAATTTTCCACACAATAAATATTTTTCTCTTGGTTATCTGTTGACAACACCCGTGGTTTTTCTCCATTTAGGAGTTTTTCACATTAAATTATTGTATGTTTCTCTCTTTTATTTCTTAAGTATTTTTATTCATATTGTGATCTAAAGAGGTGAATAGACTTAATGGATTGTAAAGGTCCCATTTTCCCTAACAATTGGTATCATAGCTCTTGGTTTATTTTAGTATGCTCTGTGGTTGCTACTTAGGCTAATCTTCCACATCAAAAAAAATTTTCCTTGGGCTAATTGGCATTTCACATCGATACATTTTTTATAGAAATTGTTGTGATCCAACTGAAGGTCCTTTGTATTGCGTAATTAAGTGCAGTTAAGAAATAAGGAGGTTGGGACTTAAGTAGTACCATTTGTGTCCCTCTAATCTTTCCTAAAAACTTTTTTAGTGCATTTTGTGGACATGATTGTTCACTCATTATTCACGTGCATGTGAAGTCACTGTAGTAGGAAGTATTGTCCAAATATACAAAGGTACTGTGCATTATTAAGCAACGATGAGTTGTAAATTTGATATTGGGAAATTTGATAGGAGAATTAATTTTAGGCTATAGCAAGTACAAGTCAAGGATATACTAATCAAGTCTGAATTATATAAGACCTTAAAGGGAAAGCTAGCTTCTTTGTTCAAAGGAAAGGAGCCAATTAAATCTGGTGGTGTAGACATGAGAAAATCCAATATAAGTGAAGAAGAATGAGAGGAGTTAGACATAAGAGCAGCATGTTAGATTCATCTTTGTCTAGCCAAAAATGTTCTTGCTAATATTGCTAGATGGTCAATAATGAAGGAGCTTTGGGAAAAGCTTAAGGAAATGTACCAGGCTAAAAGTCTTTTAAATAGGTTATATTTGATGGAGCAATTTCACAAATTTCAAATAGAAAAAGATACAAAAATTTCTAACCACCTTAGTGTAATAAATGGGATTATTTCTAAACTTCAATCTATTGGAGTGAAAATTTATGATAAAGATAAAGCGCTAAGACTTATCTGGTCTCTTCCACCTTCCTATGAATACATGCAAACCATTTTAATATACAAAAAAAGAATGTTAACCTGATTTTTGAAAAAAGGAAGGCTAAAAATTAGAGAGAACAAGTCTTCTAAAAGTACAACATTGTCAATTTGTGGAAACAGGAGGAAGAATAAAGGCTCTAAAAATAAAATTATCTGCTGGGAATGTAGGCAACCTGGACACATAACGAAGGATTGCAAAAATGGTGTAGCTAATTTGACTAATAGCTCTAAAAGTAATGCTACTAATGCAGTCATCTTTGAAGGATACAATGAACTTTCTATATAAGGAACGATATATATCCTCATGGCATAATAGCTACCAATTGAATTGCCATGGAAAAGGATGTATGATAGGTAGCATGTTCACAGTTTGTACACGAGTATTGGTTGGCAGTTGATGCAAGGTGTATGGTGGAATTAATGTCAATAGCTAATGAACTTCCTAGAAAGTCAATATTGGAAGTTACACTATAACTTATCAGTAGGTTTTCGACATGAACTGGCTGATGTGAAAATTCTTGAAGTTGGTGAATTCCAAGTATGTATATTATTATAGTGGAGTATGACAATTCTTGTTTTATAATTGGCACTGACATAGCTAATGATGAGATAGCTATTGTTCTTTATTTTTAATCATAGGGAAGATTTGTGAGAGAACTATTTGGAATTTTCCAAGGTGGAGCTTTTTTTGTCATAAAATTCCCACATCAGGAATTTGAGAGAAATAGGGAGGAGTCTTTAGTTATAAATAGACTCCTCCCCCCTTTGGTTAAATGTATGTCAATTACCACTTATATTTGGGGTACCATTGAAAGCTATTAGCTATACTAGTAGAAAATTTATGGGAAAATTTCTTAGGTATACTTGAGTTTTTAGGTGTGAGTGAAAGTTAAATATTTTGTAATGTCGTTGCAATAATTTTCTACATAGTGAATATTTTTTTCTTGGTTATCTCTTGACAACACCCGTGGTTTTTTTCCATTTGAGAGTTTTCCATATTAAATTATTGTGTGTTTCTCTTTTTATTTCTCAAGTATTTTTGTTTATATTGTGAACTAAAGTGGTGAAGATATTTGTTGGATTATAAGGGTCCCATTTTCCCTAACATGAGTTGTGGGAGGCAATCAATTCCTAAAAAGAAAATTAGGAAAGTAAACTTGAATGCAAAGCTTTTTTTTTTTGTTGGGTGGGGGGGAGTGGATGGTGTTTTCCAGGTTTTCCTATTTCATACCGGAAATGACAATGAATAATTTTCTGTAATAGTCTACCTTTTTAGGTGATGCCAATCTACACGACACAAACAAGAAAGCTAACTAAAAAAAGGAAAGTTAAATCCTAAATAGAGTAGGAAAAACTAAAATATGAATAAAATAAAATTTTAATTAACGCAAAAACAATATACATATTTTAAAATAAATAATTAAATGATTAGAATAAATTACAAATTAATCAAACATAAAAGTCAGAACTTATTTTTTTTATTAAGAGTACATATTATTTTTAATATGCATGCCAATAATAATTATGGAATAAATAACATAAATATAGAAAATGGGTAAAAAAATTACATATTTCTAATTTTTAATTTTAAAAAAGAAAAATATTTTTATTTGAATATAATAAAATGTTTCAGTTAAAAAAAAAAGACATTATTTTTTATAAAAATGAAAAGGTAATATTTTAAATGTAATTAACTTAGAGTATTTTATATTAAATAAAAAATGTGTATTTTAATAAAAGTAATTTTTTTTAATTCTAATAGAAAATATTATGAATTTTAATAATTCGACACATAAGGTTTTAAGAGTTAATGTTCAATTATGAAAAGGGACACTTGTCAAATTTTTTGGCTTAATAAATTAAAAATAGAATATGTCATACGAATTTTTATTTTCTTTAATTTTTGTTACCACATAATTTTTTAGTTATAATATGATTGGTTTTTAAAATTATTAGATTATTATTCTAATATATATAGTACTGTTTTAGTTGAAAAATAATACTCAATAGTTATTATATATTTTTTAATTTTTTAAAAATATAATTTTTATGGTTTGAAAAAATATTTAATTGATTTAAGGTAGAAAAATATGTAGTAGTACATAAATATTTTTAGAATTTGAGTACTATTGAGATATGTATAATAGTATTTTGGTTAAAAAAAATAATACTACATTAATGTAGTAAATATTTTATTTTTAATAAAAATTAGGATTTTTTATGGTTTGACACATTAGATTGGGTGAAGATTTTTGCACTTCACCCATTAATTTTTGCACTCAATTTTTATTTTTTTGGAATTGTGTATTACATAACTATCCTCTGTTGAAATTTTTTATGTTATTTAACATTTTACAACAACTTGTAATTGAGTTTTTTTTTTTTTTTTTGCTAATAAATTTAATATAGTAAGTTATTTTTTTATAAGAACTCTTTTCAACTTATCTTGATTTTAAAATTTGCACCAATTATAGTAAATAACATATTTTTTATTTTTTATGAAGAGGTTTTTTCAAATATCATATACACATAATTTTATTTTTTATTTTTATCATCATTTCTTAAAAAATAACTTAAAAATCAAATTATGTGATTAAAAAATTATTATAAAAATTTAACAATAATTCATCATATAAAAAGTATTCATAAATTCAATGAATAGAGCTAAAATCAATTTAAATGTAATTTAGATTAAATATATCCCAACAAATACTGTAATTAAATTATACTATGAAAAGTCTATTTGATAACAAAATATAGTGTTTACTTTTCCATTATTATTATGTTTTAACACTTGTTTTAAAAATTAATATTACAATAATTTTTTATATAATGAATGTTGACCTTAGCAATAATAAATCTTAATTTTGATCTTAATAAACTTAATTTTGAGCATTTAATATGTTTTATTTGACTGTGATTATAAGCATTGGTACAACATTACTCTCAAAGAAAGCCAAGTCAAAATTCAACTCAATAGTAAGCTATAACTGAAGCAACGCTACCATGGTAAGCTCTATAGTAAGCTGCAACTAAAGCAAGACTATTATAGTGACAGAAAGCCAAGCTCAACAGTAAGGTTGCGCCTGAAGCTTTGCTTTAATGGTGACAGCCCATGTAATACCCTATATATTTATTTAAGTATAGGGATTTTTTTTAAATAGTGTTATTAATAATTTCTTTTGCATGATATTATGTTTATGCTAATATAATTTTAGGATTATTAATTTATGTGAGTATTATTTATTTATTTTCTAGAATTTTATTTGACTATTATTATCATTATTATTATCATTACTATTTTAAACTATATTAAATTTTATGGTTATTTATGGGCTACTATAAACATGCATATATACATATAATATATGTATATATATATATATATACTATATTTAGGGTTAAATATTATTTTAGATGTGTGAATGTATATTAGTAGGTATTATAATATATATATGCCTATATATGTAGAGTATATCATTATATATATATATTTAAAGGTTATAATATAAAGTATGTTATATATATATATATATATATATATATATATATATATATATATATATATATATATATATATATATATATATGCTTTGGCCCAAAAACCCCCCCACCAACACCCTCTTTCTAACGTCTGCCAGCCACGCCATCTCTCCCCCTCACTGTGCCACCTTCCCCTTTGCCTGAGAACTCCATCACCCGCCGTGCATTGAGCTTCTTGGAGTGTTGCTGCTGCTACCTTCTTCTTCCTTGCGAGGCATCACCTTCTTCTCCTTGCACAACAGCCCTGCACCTCCCATCCTGCCCAGCTTTGGTCCTCTGTCCGTGCTATCTCCTTGTGGCATCGAGCTGCCTTCGTCTTCCCCATTTTCGGTGGTGGCACGTCCTCTTCTTCCTCTTCCAACTGCCTTGCCAAACAGTGAGTGTTCCTCACCCATTCTCTTCTTTCCCTCTTAAATTCCTTTGGTGTTTCGGTAGATCTTAGGACTTGAGTTGTGGTTTATGGGTTGTTAAGGTTAGTTTTGATTTTTTTTTTCTTCTTCCTTGGCAGTTTTGGTGGATTATTGAATTTATACATAAATTTTATTGAAAATTATTTGATATTTAGTTGGTTTAATTGGTTGTTATTTGAGCTCAATTAATAATTAGAATAATTAAGGTTAATTTTTATCTATTGATTGTTTTTTTTTTAGGTTTTAGGAAGTTTGATGTTAATTATAAGTTTTGTTAATTTTGGGTATTAATTAATATATTTTATTAATTTTGAAAATTTTTTTGTAAAAATTATAAAATTTTAATAATTGAGGTTATTATTAAATGTTATTAATTTTAGAACTCAAATTATAATTTTTGTGATTTTTAAACTATTTTTATAGATATTGTTGAGTTTATGCCAAATGTGATTTTTAGGTTAAATAATATTTTTGGGAGAAAATTTGTTGGTTGATTAAATGTTTTAATTATATTAGGAAGATTTATTGTGAGAAAATGAATTTTTGGCATGATTAAATAATCTTAAGGAATTATTTTTAGTATTAATAGCACATTATGTAATTTATGTATTTTAGGGGCAAAAATGTAATTTTATGCTAATTATTGTTAAATATATATATATATATATATATATATATATATATATATATATATATATATATATATATATATAATACATTATAATGGTTTTAATTTAGACTTTAATTATATTTTGAATAATTGAGATTTTATATAATTTTATTTATTTTAGTATATGTGTGTGTGAAATATGTATTTTGAGAAATAAATGCTATTAATTCTTGATATTTCATTGAGTTGTGATCTCGGTCAGGGCTAAATATAGTTTTGGGAGCCCGACTCGAGTGTGTATGTCTGTGGTTATTAGAAGTGCATTTTCTATATAGGTCTGGCTCTACCTTTGGTAGAGAGATGTTCGTTTTACAGAGGAGACTCTACCGAAATTTTGGTAGATTTCCTCGTAAAATATGATATTCGTAAAATTTCTACTGTTAGTTAGGTTATATCTTGTCTATTGAGTCTTGCCCATTTTTCTCGAGTAAGCCTGGAATTTCATTGTTTTGTTGATTGTTGATTTTGATTCCATGGTCATGTTTTAAAAGTTGATTTGTTATTTTTCTTTTAGAGCATTTCGGAGCAGAAGCTGTGAGACCGAGGCAGACGCGTGGTCGTCAGCCTTCACATTCATCTTGTAAGTCAATAGAATGATCTGTACGTGTGTTTATTTAAAGAATGCATGCACTCGTATTTTTATTATATTTATTATATGATTTATTTAATTTAAATGCATTTTATTTATTTAAAATCGATTTGAGAAATTTTGGTGGAACTGACTACTTGGTGGGCTTCACCAGGACTATGTGCACATGGTAGAGATTGAGAGATGGATCTGAAATATATATGATTAGTGAATCTTAAACTGGGATGGGTGCCTCGGTGGAAGCCTTTGCTCTCGGGGACCACCAGTGATTGTAAGGTTAATAATGGACTGGGATGGGTGCCTCGGTCGATGCCTTTGCTCTCGGGGACCGCCAGTACCATATATTTGGATTAAGTGAATGACTATGGCTTGGTGCCTCGGTTTATGCCTTTGCTCTCGGGGACCAGTAGTCTAGTTGGAATAAGTGAGCCCGGTTGGCCATTTAGATTTTGGGTTAGGGGTTCTACCGAGATTTTTCAAAAGCTATATTTATGCGTTATAAATTATTTTCACTACATATATATATAGTTTTCAAAAAGGTTTTCAAATCGTACAGCTCTTTTTATTGACTTACTCAGTGAGGTTTGATTCCCCTCAATTTATTTTTTTCAGGAGCTTGGGAGTTCGACCTCAAACTACCTCCACGTCGAGTTTCTTCCTCACCGGCTATTTTATGTAGGTCATTGTAAGTTGTACTGTGTGTTAATCTAGGTTGCTGCAGCAGTATATGTACTAAGAGTTGTATGTTTTAAGTATATTGTGTAGTTATTTGTACAAACCACGCTTATGTATAAATATTTAAGTTTAATTTATAATATGTGACGATGAAGTACGTTTTATTTAGCACTTGAATTTTGTTTATTTTTTTAGAAAAATCAGTTTGATAATGTGTTATATTTTAAAATAAGGTTTTAAATTGTAAGGTGTCGTTTATTCTTTCTTTAAGGCTTACTATGGGTTTTGGGGGTCTTATGTCTTCCCATTCCCTAGTGTCGGTCACGTGCCCTCGGGTTCGGGTCGTGACAGCCCAACAGACATATTTTTAAAATTAAGAAAATAGATGCTAAAGACAAAATGTGAACAGTAGGTTGCGACTGAAGTACGGCTGCCATGGTTACAGAAAGCTTGTTTCAACAGTAGGCTGCTATTGAAGCCTTACTTCCAAGGTGACAACAAACTTCAAAAATATCCAACAGGCATATTTTTGAATTTTTTTTAAAAAAAGAGACATTGGAGATAGAATCATTAGATCTAATAGCCATATTTTCAAGGTTGGTATATATATATATATATGTGCTCTAGAGTTATGATAACAAGAACACACATTACATTTCTCTTTGATTATCAAAAAAATCTTTAACCATTCATAAAGCTTCGTGTTTCTTTTTATCAATATTCTTTGTATTGATTAACTCTTGTAAGGGTTAGTTGTGTGATAGAAATAGGACTTCATCTTTATCTAATTGTTGGGATAGATTAGAAGGGAAGTGAGGCATATTTCTTATGGAATTAGTTTAAGTGTTTAGCCATTAAAACACTTGGGAATCAATTTAAAAGTGAGACTAGAAAATCTTATTTGCTTGGTTGAAGAGTTAGCCTTAAAAATCTTGTTTGTGTAAGGTTGAAGAGTGAGCCTCAAACTCTTGTAATCTCAATCTTGTAAATACGATTGTGGGTATTGAAAAATCCTAACTTAGGGATAAGTTAGGTGGAGACGCAAGGTTGTTGAGAATCTGAACTTCTTAAATTTTTGTGTTAATTGTTCTTCCTACTCTATTCTCTTTCAGTTATTGTTCATTCCTTAAATTCATTTTAATTTTTCTAAAATCCTTTATTTGCCTTATTCATCCCCCCTCCTTTACCCCAAAACACTTTCAATTGAATGAATTTTCACTAAATTTTTATAATATATGTTTTTAACCATGTAATTTGATTTTTATATTATTTTTTAATAAAAATAAAATAATGTACATATGATATTAAAAATTGTTCATAGAAATAAAATTAAAAAATTGTTTATAAAAAATGAAAAAGATTGTTATTTTTTTTTATGATTGGTGCAAGTTTTATTATTGTCTAAACAAATAAAAGAGTGCTTATAACAAATAATTGACTATGCTAATTTTATGAAAAAATGATGTAAGTTCAAGTACAAATAGTTTTATAATTTTAAACATTAAATAGTAAATTTAGATAAAAAAAAATTAAAAAGAGTATAGTTTAGGAATAGTAATTAATGAAAAAATAAACATTCGAAATAAAGGGTAATTATGTAACCTGAAATTTCAAAAAATAAAAGGAATGCAGAAATAAATAAGTGAAGTGCAAAAATCACTTAGATTTCAAAATGAATACTCAAAAGATAGACACTTGTCAAATTTTTAACTTAATGACTTTAGAACTCAGCCTTTAATATATATATATTCTTCTTTTATTAAATTTAATTAAAATAGAATAATAATAATAATAATAATAATAATAATAATAATAAATCCCTTTACATCCTCATCTATGATTAGTAACACCCCAGTCGAGCACTAAATTGAATACAGTTGCAATTTTTTTTTTAATAATTTAATTTTACACCATGAAATTTAGTCATTTTTACTAATTTATCCAATTTTTTAGATAGTGGCAAATTGATTTATAAACTTTTTGAATTGTTGTAAATCTATCCATGGTGAAAATAGCATGTGCTTACATTGAAATGACACACTGACATAACATGCATGTGCAAATTATTTAAATATATTTGCAGAAAAAAAAATGAAAGTTAAGGATAAATTTTGCCAAAAAAAAAGACTTAAAGGATGGAAAAATTACTAATATCTTTTTCTAATTTTCACATCAACAATTTACACATGTATACCAGATTAGCATGTGGTGTCAGTATGAGCATATGCTATTTTGATTATGCATAAATTTGCAACAAATTAAAAAATTTATATACCAATTTGTCATAATTCTAAAAATAAGACACATTGGCAAAAATAATAAAAGTTCATGGTAAAGTTATGCAATAACCCAATTTTATAAATGCAACCTCTAATTGATCATTAGATTTTATGATGAATATTTTAAGGGTTTGAGAAAGCTGAGGACATATATATTATAAAAATACCTTAAAAGAGAGGTGAGTAAGGCTAATGAGGGTTTGAGGAAAATAAAAAAAAAATTTAAGGAATTAAACAATAATTGAAAGCATGTTAAGAATTAAGAATGAAGAACACAATGATTTAAGAAGTTCGGATTCAATAACAATCGTACCTCTCTACCTAACTTATCCCCAAGTTAGATTTTCAATCACCCTCAATCTTATTCACAACATTAAGATTACACAAGAGTTTTATGGCTTACTCTTACAACCTTACAACTTGATTTTTCAAGGCTCACTCAAAAATTAAATCCCAAGTGTTTCAATGGACAACACTTAAACCAATTCTTTTTAGAATAGAATCTCACTTCTTATTTTCTTAATCCCAAAAAATAGAAGAACAAGAATGTCTATTCTAACACTCACCAACTCTCACAAGAGTTACACAAATAAAAAAATTGTAAGAGAGAATTTGAGAGCTTAATTGAATGTTTAAAAGAGAATGAATGATAAACAAGTTTCTTAAATCTTCAATTGAACTCTATAAAGTGTTTATATAGATAAACACTTAAAAACATGGTTGTTGGATGTATCAAACATGTCTCCAATGTCTCTTATTGATTTTTGAATCATCTTGGACTTAATTATATCAAAATATCGCTCATGATCGTGAGGAGCAAGTTTTGGCTCATGAGGAGCAAAAATACTAGTCGTTGCATTCCAAAACCATTTTGAGCTGTCAGGACTGCCCTCATAAACTGTAATCAATGAATAGTGCTCTTGAGTGGTATTGTCCCTTTACTCAATTCTACACTCATAAAGATTTTGATTATGATTAGCTTTTGAGATGCTCGTGAGAATATCACTGTAAGTCCAAAAAATGTCTCTTTTTTGACACATAAAAGCTCTTAATACTTTAGGTATAAGATATGGATATTATAGTTCATCAAAATACAGTATAATGATAGTATTTTGTATTTTCGAAATTGAACTGATAATTTTAATACAAATAAGTTCCTACACACTTGAAAAAAATCATTAGAACCCTAAATTGATTGTTAAAGATCAAAATTAGGAGTTTGATCATGCAAATGGTCAACAATCTCCCCCTTTTTGCCTTTGACAACCAATTTATGAGGTAAAAAATAATGTGTGTGTGTGCCAAAAACATTAAATAAGAAAATATAAATACTATGTACAATAGTTTTCCCCATCAAATTTATATAAATGCAAAATGAGAAAATATTTTGTTCCCCCCGAATATATGCATAAATGGAAAAATAATTTAATAAAGCATAAAACAAATACCAAATAATCACAAAGGAGATATTTTTTTGAAAATATACCAATAAAAGATATTTATCTCCTTTAACAAACACATTTTTTATTTCTTCCCTTTTTAGCCATGATAAGAAATATAAATTTAATATTTTATCCCCTTTTCTTAAAAATGAAAACAACATAAAATTTAATATGAGGGACAAAAAGAAAAATAAGGTTTAAAAACATGGTAAGATGATCATCAAAATCAATGTTAGATAATATGAAGGAAATAATTTCAAACATATATATAATGTATCACAAAAGTAGTACATATAGCACTTATATTGAAACATTACATGATCATACATAGCTTAGCTAGCCAATCATACATAATCATGTAGCACTTAGCCATATCTATCCATAACATTTTCTCCCCCTTTGGCAAAGACAAAAAAAAAGAGATATAAGGGGAGATAAACATAAAGGAGCCAAAAATCCTAGAGGAATTAAAAGACTTAGAACTAAAATAATTAAATCAAAGATACACCAAATCTTTATAAATCTATGGCATACATAAACAAAATTATTTAAATCCCTTAAAGGAATTAACTAAATAAACATGGAAACTTAATTATTTCTCCCCATTTATCAAAACACAAAAGGAAATTTAAAAATGATAAATTGCATTAAAGAAAAAGATAAAGTTATAATGATATTAAAATATCAATTGTAAAAAGAAAAACACAAGACATAGAGTAGCATCTCAAGGCTTAAAAAACTAAAAATAAACAGTAAATAAACCAAACATAAACTTGATGAAAGAAGAAAAAAAAATCTAGTCTTATGGAGGAGGAGGTGGATGAGGAGGATAAGGAGTCTAAATGCATTGTATGTTGTGATGAGCATACAATAAATGAATATCATACTCCATGTGATCCATCCTATGCTCAGATTAACTAATCTTGTGTCCACTTGATCAAACCTAAGATTGAAGTTCAATTCAATAATGGTTAAATAATAAAATAAACCACCAACCTAAGCAGACTTATCATCAACACTTTAAGAAGTGGAAGGTCCTCTTGCCTTTTTTCTTTGAGATTTAGGAGGAACATGTTCTTGAGGGATTTCTTCTTTAATTTGAATACCTTCAAGACCATGAGTGCCTATGTGCTCAATGTCTTTTAAATATTGTTCTAGCTCCTCATCAATAACTTCATCTTTCCAAACCCAAGAATTTATAACAAGCTTTAATTGCCTAGTATTTCTCAAGACCTTATCATCAAGAACAGATGGAGAAATGGAAGGGGTGTTTCTCATGTTGATCCCAAAGTGATGAGAAATTTTAGTGACAAATCCTCCTACACATAAAGCACCACTAACACTATCACTAGCTAACCAAAACCTCCATTGAATCCATCTTCCTAGCTTAATATATATGCCTTCAATAAGACATCTAATAAGAAAAATATCATCAAATGAAATAGCTTTATTACTTAAGCCCCTAGGACGAAAAGAGTAGGTAATAAACCTATACACATACCAAATAGATTTTGAAGCAAAATTATATGCTTTTATGCGTCCTTCTTCAAATACTTTTGTATAAGGTTTAGAATGGTGAGTCCAAAAAGGGTGAGGAAGCCAAGAGGAATTAGGAGAAGCTAAACCCCCTTATCTAAAATTAAAGATTCCATCAAAATCTTGAGAGGTAAGGAATCTATCTTTCCCACCCAATCTAAATCTCATGTTATTCAAAGGATTTTATGCATTAAAGTGGTTAGTTCTCAAGCAATAAAAGCAAGAAATTCATGGACTATGGAGGGATAGGTAGGAAAAGTTTTAAATGTAAAATTATACAAACATGCATTTTAACCTCATGGAAACAACTCATCTTCTCCAAAGTAGCTTGAGACATATACCTAGAGGAAATAATTTTCCTTCCCTTGAATTGAGTAAAGTGTAGGAGAGAGGAGGTTGCTTCTTAGGTTGATTTTTGGTAGCTCTTCTAGAGGAGGAAGAGGCATCTTAAGCAATCTTCTTCTTTGGAGCCATGATGATGAGATGGAAGAGCTAAGAGTGAAGAATTTTAGAGAAGAAAAATTTTATTTTGAAAAGAGTTTGAAGGCAAAGATAATGATGTGAGGATTAAAAGAATAGTTTGAGGGGTTTATATAGGCAAGAAGTAGGGTTAAAATAATTAAATAAAGTCCTGAAAGTACTCAAAAAATGCAAGTTGCCATTTTAGAGAAGGATAGAGTTAAAAAATATTATAATCCCAATAGAATTAGGTTTTGCTACCTGTCAAACCACTACTCACGAGAGATTTATGAGTGGTCCACTCATAAGCATCGCTCGTGAGCGACTCTGGATAGGTTGACCTACAACGGTCATCAGCTCAATGGCTCATGACAAAAAAAATCTAAAAGGCCCCTAAACTTTAAAAATCTTTGCAATTAGGTCCTCAAAAATGACAAATAGGTCCTTATGCACTAAATTAATCATCAAAACAAAACAAATCACACCATAATTAAATACTTTGACAAATATCATCATAAATTAATAAAATCAAGTTAAAAAAATTAATTTTAAATAATTATTTAAAATTAATTATTAAAAATAAATCATGTAAATGAGAAATTAATAAATTATGTTCATGAAAAAAATTTGCTTACTTAAATAATCAATAAATTCAATAAAATTCAATAATTAATTATTTCAATAGCAAATATTTTTCAGATAAAATTTTCACATAAAAAATTAATTTTATTAATAAATAATTATAATAGAGTATTAGACACCAAAAATAAACCAAGAATATATGAATCATGACAAAGCAAGGATTTATGTGATGGTATCAAATATAAAAAACAAACAGAAACTAAACATTAACGAAAAGCATGATTACACACAAATCTAATCGTCAATTAAGCAATTAAACGAGTCATCAAGACAAACTTGAACTATTAATCACACAAAGTTTATGCCTAATAAAATTTAATCCTTCCTCAAAAAAGGCTTGGTAAAGATGTCTACTAATTGAGATTAGAAACAAAAATTCAAGAAAAACATCACCATTTTGCACATTATCATGTAAGAAATGATGTATAATGTCAGTATGCTCAGTTCTAGAATGCTTAATGGGATTCTAGCTAAGGTTAATAGCACTTGTATTATTATATTTAATTAGAGTGTGATTAATATCAATGACATAGTCCAATAGTTATTATTTTTACCATAGAACTTGTGAGCAACTACAACTAGCTACTACATCATTTCTTACTAGCTACTTCAGTGGTGGACAAGGCAACTAAAAATTATTTCTTACTAAACCATGTAACTAAACATTGTCCTAAAAATTGATAAGTTCCAAAAGTGCTTTTTCTATCTAGTAAACTATCGGTAAAGTCCGCATCAGAATAACTAATCAAGTCAAAGGATGAGCTCCTAGGAGACCAAAATCCTAAATGCATTGTACCATAAAGATATTTCAAAATTCTTTTAACAACATTCAAATGAGGCTCTCTAGGACTTAACTAAAATCTAGCACATAAGCAAGTAGCAAATATAATATAAGGTTTACTAGCAATTAAATAAAGAAGAGATATGATCATACCTCTAAATCGCTTTTCCTCAACCAGTTTGCCATTCTCATCCTTGTTGAGTTTGGTTGTGGTGCTCATTGGAGTTTACTTATCTTAGCTCCATCCATGCCAAACTTCCTATGAATGTCTTTTATATATTTGGTTTGATTTATGAAAATCTCATCTTTGCATTACTTGATTTGTAATCTAAGAAAGAATTTTAGTTCTCCCATCACACTCATCTCAAATTCTCCTTGCATTAGCTTAGAAAATTCCTCACACAAGTAATGGTTAGTAGCACTGGAAATAATATTGTCAACATATATTTGCACAACTAATAAATCATGTTTCGATTTCTTTATAAAAAAATTGTGTCAACCTTTCCTTTAGAGAAACCTTTTTCTAGTAAAAAATTACTCAATCTTTCATACCAAGCTATTGGAGCTTGTTTCAATCCATATAATGCTTTTAAAAGTTTAAACACATGATTTGGAAAATCAAAACTTTCAAAACCAAGAGGTCGTTCAACATACACCTCCTCTTCAATAAAACCATTTAGAAATGCACTTTTAACAACCATTTGATAAATTCTAAAATCCATGAATGATGCAAATACAAGTAGCATTATAATAGTTTGTAACCTTACAACAGGAGCATAGATTTCATTATAACCAATGCCTTTTTCTTGATTATAACCTTTAGTTACTAGTCTAGCTTTGTTTATAGTTATGATACATTGTTCATTCATTTTATTTTTAAACACTCAATTGGTGCTATAATAAGATGATGTTTTGGTCTAAGAACCAAGGTCTAAACTTTATTTCTCTCAAATTGATTTAACTCTTCTTGCATAGCAAGGTACCTAAAATTCATCAAATAAATCATCATCAACATTTTTTTGTTCAATTTGAGAAATGAAGGCTAAGTTAGCAATAGATTTAAGTTTAAATCTAGTGGTTACCCCTTTTGTAATGTCACCTATAATGAGGGCATGAGGATGAGCTTTCTTGCATTGCCAATCCTTTGGAAGTTCATCCTTTAAAATAGATTGAGGTATCTCCTCATCATTCTCTTTTATGGGATCTTCTATCTCTAAAGGTTTGCTAGCATTTTCTTCTTGAGTTTTCTCTTCCATATCACTTATATCATTAACACTACAAATCCTTTCTAGGATCATGTGGGTTTGATTAATCAAATAAAACATGACTTGACTCTTCAACTATTAGATTTCTCTTATTAAAGACTCTATATGCTTTGATAGAAGCAAAATAACTTAAAAAAAATTCCTTCATTGACATTAGAGTTAAATTTTTCAACATTATTCTTAGTGTTTAATATAAAGCACTTTCAAATACTCTTAGATATGAGATTTTGGATTTTCTATTGTTCCAAAACTCATAAGAAATTTTATTTAAAATTAGCCTTTTGAAAACTCTATTTGAAATATAACAAGACATGTTAATGGCTTCCATCCAAAATTATAGAGGCAAATTATACTCATGAAGCATTATTCTATCAATTTCCATAACAGCTTTATTTTTTCTTTCAACTATCCTATTTTGCTGAGGAGTTCTAGGGGATGAAAAAATATATGAAATACCATTTTCATTATAAAAGGTTTTGAAATTTTCATTTTCAAATTCAATTTCATGATCACTTCTAATTGATGAAATACAAAATCCTTTCACTTTTAAAAAAATTAAAAGCTTTAAAAGCATCATTCTTATGAGCAAGAAAACACTTTAAAGTAAATCTAGAGTAGTCATCAACCAATACATATGCATAGTGCATTCCATTGAGACTAGCAACTCTAGTTGGTCCAAACAAATCCATATGTATAAGTTCAAGTAGTCTAGAGGTGGACACTACAATTTTTAGCTTAAATGAAGACTTGGATTGTTTTCCTTTTTGATAAGCATCATAAGGTTTATCCTTGGTGAATTCAAGCTTAGGTAAACCAATCACAAGTTCATGTTTACAAAGATCATTCAAATGCTTAAAATTTGCATGTCCTAACCTTTTATGCCATGTCCATGTGTCATGGGAAGTAGATATTAAGCATTTGATGTCTTTATTATCAATCTTATTCAAATCAATAACATAAACATTATCTATTATTTCACCACTTACTTTGTCTTTATCAAGGCTACTAATAAAGCAATTTCTAGGATAGAAAATTGCCTTATTTTCCATGTCATATAATTGACTTATACTTAGCAAATTATATTTAAGACCATCAACAAACAACACATGATCTATATATAAGGATTGAGGATTGCCAATTTCTCCAATACTAGTAATCTTTCCTTTTGGATTGTCTTCGAATGTGACATGTCCTCCATCCTTAGCATCAAGCTTGTTGAATTATTCCTTATCTCCTGTCATGTGCCTTGAACATCTACTATCAAAATACCAATTGCTTTTTATTCTTATGAATTTCAAGCACACCTACAAAAAATAATTTAAGTATTCTTTTGAACCCCAACCTTTCTTGGTCTAGGTTGGTTAGTTTCAAGATAATCCAAAAGAAGCAAATTCATGTGTGGTCTTCTATAGAAGCACACATTATTGGTATGACCTTTGATCGTGCAATATGAACATACAACATTAAAAGTACCTTAAAGGGGGGGTGAATAAATCTAATGAGGATTTTAAAAAAAATGATTTTAAGGAATTAAGCAAGAATTAAAAGAGAAGAAAGTATAAAGAACAATGAACACAATGATTTAAGGAGTTTGGATTTTTAATAATCCTACATCTCAACCTAACTTATCCCTAAGTTAGGATTTTCAATCACCCATAATCTTATTCACAACATTAAGGTTAGACAAGAGTTTTATGGCCCACACTTGTAACCTTACAACTTGGGTTTCCAAGGTTCACTCAAAAACTAAATCCTAAGTGTTTTAATGGACAACAATTAAACCAATTCTTTTTAGAATAGAATGTGACTTCCCATTTTATTAATCTTAGAAAATAGAAGAATAAGAATTTCTTTCCTAACACTCACCAACTCTTACAAGAGTTACACAAATACAAAAATTGTTTAAAAGAGAATTTGAGAGCTTGATTGAATGCTTAAGAGAGAATAAATGATAAATAAATTTCTTAAAACTTTAATTGAACTCTATGGAGTGTTTATATAGATAAACACTAAAAAATATGGTTGTTAGATATATCAAACATGTCTTTAACATCTATAATTGATTTTTGAATTAATTTGCACTTATTTCTATCATAATACTGCTCAAGATTATGAAGAGCAACTTTTAGGAGCGAAAGTACTAGTCGTTGCATTCAAAAATGACCATTTGGAGCCATGAGAATTGCCCTTACGAGCTACTTATGAGTGAATAGTGCTCATGAGTTACACTGTCCCTTTGCTAAAGTTTGATCTCACAAAGCTTTTGCTCATGATCAGCTTGTAAGGTGGTCATGATGAGACACATGTAAGTCTAAAAATGTCTCTTTTTGACACGTAAAATGTCTAGATACTTTAGGTATAAGATTTGGATCATTGAAATATAGTATAATGATAGTATTTCATATTTCCATATTTGAACTAATAATTTTGATACAAATAAGTTCCTACACACTTGAAAGAAATCATTAGAAACCTAAATTGATTGTCAAATATTAAAATTAGGAGTTTGATCATGTAGATGGTTTACAATCTCCCCCTTTTTGGCTTTGACAACCAATTTAATGAGGTACTAAATAATGTGTGTGTACCAAAAACATTTAACAAGCAAAAATAAATACTATGTAGAATAGCTCCCATTGTTAAATTTAAATAGATGCAAAATGAGAAAATATTATGCTCGCCCTTAATATATGAATAAATAGAAAGATATGCAAAATAAGAAAATATTTTGCTCCTCCTTAATACATGCAAAATGATAATTTTTGAAAAGATACCAATTGAAATAAAAAAAAATATTTATCTCCTTTAACAAATATATTTCTTTATTTCTCCTCCTTTTTGGACATGATAAGAAATATATATTTAATATTTTATCCGCTTTTTTGATAAAAAAAAAAACATAAAATTTAACATGAGAAATAAAAATAAACAAGGCCTAGCAAAACAAATGTGTTAAAAACATGATAACATAATCATTTTTAAAAAAAAATGTTAGGCATTATAAAGGAAATAATTTCAAACATATATGCATTTAGTGCTACTAGAATGCATCACAAAAATAGTACATGTAGCACTAAATTGAAACTTAACTGTCATATGATCACATAGAACTTAGCTAGCTAACATACATGATCGTGTGGCACTTAGCATATCACAACATTACATAGCTTATTCTACCCCATTGGCAAAGATAAAAAGAAAACAAAGAGATATAAAGGGAAATGAACCTAAAGGAACCAAAAATTCTAGAGGGAATAAAAGATCACAAACCAAAACAATGAAAATAAAGATACACCAAATCTTCATAAAATTTATGTCATACATAAACAAAGTAAACAAAACAAGGCTTTTTATCACAAGAACAAAACTAGCCATATTTACATTATTACTATGCATGCATAAACAAAATTATGAAAAAAATTTATATAATGTCCTCCCCCTATTGAAAAATAGTAAAATAGAATAAGATTTAGATTTTAAAAATTGATATCAAGAATACACTCTCATTTAGTGATGTCACTAACACAAACACATCTTTGGTAAAAGGAATTTTCTTCCTTAAAAAAATTAAGTAAATATACATGCAAGCTTAATTATTTCTCTCCCTTTGTCAAAATGCAAAAGGAAATTATAAAAGAAAATAAAAAAGCATTAATTAAAATGATAGAGTTATAATAATATTAAAATACTAATTGTAAACTGAAGACAAACATAACAAGACATAAAACTAACAGTTCATAGCTTATATCCAAAAAAAATATGTAGAAAATAAACTGTATGTAAATTGTCACAAAATAACTATAAAAATAAATAAATAGCTCATTGCTTAGATATAGAAAATATAGTAAAAATAAACTAAATAGAAACTGATGACAAAATTAACAAAAACATATAAAAAGATACTAATATTGATGAGGGGTAGGAGGAAGTTTTTTTTTAAATATCATATTGCATATTTAAACGTATATAAATGCATGACAATTTAACAAAAATGCTAGATTTGAATAATTAATTAATTTCAATAATTTTAATAAGTAATTATTAAATAGCAAAAAAATTAAAATGTTAAGATCAAAATCAAAACATTTAACAGTCAAAGTAATATATAAGCACAACATGATTTCATATGAAAACAGTCCAACCATCAATTAAGCATAAAATTCAAGACAAACTAGAACCATCAATCATACCAAGTTAGTACTTAATGAAATTCAATCTCTTTTCATTGAGAGGTTTGGTGAAAATATCTGCAAGTTGATTATTTGTATCAACAAATTCAAGAAAGATATCACTAATTTGCACATGATCTCTTAAAAAATAATGTCTAATATCAATATGCTTAGTGTTAAAATACTAAATAGGATTCTTACTAAGGTTTATAGCACTTGTATTATCACATTTAATTGGAATGTGATTAATATCAATGTCATAGTCCAAAAGTTATTGTTTTTGCTACAAAACTTGTGTGCAACAATAACTAGATGCCATATATTATGCTTCAGTGGTGGACAAGACAATCAAAACTTGCTTCTTATTAAATTAAGAAACTAAGCAATTACCTAAAATTTGACAAGTTCTGAAAGTTCTTTTTTTATCTATTAAACTATCGATAAATTTTGCATCCGAATAATTAATCAAGTCAAAAGGAAGAACTCCTAGGATACCAAAGTCCTAAATGCATTGTACCATAAAGATATTTGAAAATTCTTTTGATAGCATTCAAATAAGACTCTTTAGGACTTGATTGAAATCTAGCACATAAGCAAGTAGCAAACATAATATTGAGTCTACTAGTAGTTAAATAAAGAAGGGATCAGGTCATACCTCTAAATCACTTTTTATCAACAGGTTTGCTATTCTCATCCTTGTTAAGTTTGGTTGTGGTGCTCATTGGAGTTTTGCTTATCTTAGCTCCATTCATGCCAAACTTCTTAAGAATGTCTCTTGCATATTTGGTTTGATAAATGAAAATCCCATCTTTACATTGCTTGATTTAAAGTCCAAGGAAGAACTTAAGTTCTTCCATCATACTCATCTCAAATTCTCCTTACATTAACTCAGAGAATTCCTCACACAAGTAATGGTTGGTAATAGCAAAAAATAATATCATCAACATATATTTGAAAAATTAATAAATCATGCTTGGATTTATTTATAAAAAGAGTTGTATCAACTTTTCCTTTAGAGAACCCTTTATCTACTAAGAAGTTGCTTAATCTTTGATACCAAGCTCTTAAAGTTTGTTTCAATCTAAACAATGCTTTTTACAATTTAAAAACATGATTTGGAAAATAAAAATTTTCAAAACCCAAAGGTTGCTTAACATATACCTCCTCTTCAATGAAACCATTTAGAAATGCACCTTTAACATCCATTTGAAAAATTTTAAAATCCATGAATGATGTAAATGCAAGAAGAATTCTAATAGCTTCTAACCTTGCAATTAGGGAAAAGGTTTCATCATAATCAATGCCTTCATATTGATTATAACCTTTAGCTACTAGTCTAACTTTATTCAAAGTTATTACACACGGTACATAAAAGCCAAAAAAATTAACACAAGACTAATTTTGCAAAATGACAAAGCCAAAAGGATTAAAATTGTTCTTATCCCTTCCTTTTATTGTATAAAAACACCATCATATATAACTATATACTTTATTGGCCTATACATCTGAAGGAAAAAGGCAGTTAAACTTAAGGTGCTTGGAAGAGAATTCAGGGATATTTTGTGTCTTCTTATAAAGGGAGCTCATATTTGAATGGAGATAGGTCATATGTTCAAATTATTGCTCATACTAAAGAGTTTATTTCTTCTTTCTCTTTATTTTGTTATTTTTTTAAGGAAAAGGCTAGAAACAAATGTATTATATTTGTCAATTTGTATCGAAAGCAATCAGTTTGGCATCTTATTCATATAAAGATAGCAGTAACCCATACCATGATACCATGCCTTTTTCTATTTTTCATCCTTTTATATGCACATGCTCATATGGTGTGTATCTCTACATGTATAGAATTCCTAACGATTATGCTTCTCTATGTTAACTGTTTATTATAAACCATAGGAGTCTGCCTCTGGCCTTCCCCAGTTTACTTGTGTCCTGAGACACTTTGTTTATGATGTGTGAGGTAGTTTGTATTTTGGATGTTGGTTTGTATTTAGGATGTGTGGGGTAGTTTTTACCTGAACTATTTATTTGATACTTAATTTTCTAAAAACAAAAAATGAGATTATTGACATTGAATTTGTTTTATGGCAGATAACAAAGAGGTTGATGCAAGTTACAGATGTAGAGGGCCTTATATGTATGAGTATTTTTTTTATAAATCATGTGTATATTATAGCTAAAGAAAGGACAAACGATTTTGCATAAAGATGTGAGTTTTTATTGTTTTACTTTTAAATGGGATTTTATTATAAATATCACATTGAAGTTGAATTTTTGTTCTATCTCACTTAGAAGTTGAATTTTTATTCTATCTCCTTTTTTTCTCCTTCTTAGAGATATTCATTTAGTTACTATAGTTATAAACTATAATACTCATTTAGTTCCTGGAGATACTCAATTTATTCATTATCTAGAAAAAAGCATTAAAATATTTCATTGATGATATATGATAATAGTTAATTATTTATGGTGTTTTCTTATTCAATTGTCACTTTCTATATATTCTCCTTTTATTTCCCTAAATAATTATTATTAGCAACACTAATGCTTGTAGTTGATTTCAATGGTTAGCGTACATCCACCGCCAACATTTTGTTCATCAGCTAATATTGAAGCACTTGCACTTGTAGGAAATAAACTTGAAAATGAAGATAGTGATAATTTAATACATGCAAATTCAAAGTTCTGTAGGCAATTATGATTGATTATATATCATCTTCAGTTTATAACTATTTTGCATGGTATTATAGAATTATGCAACTGCCTAATTAATATTTTCTACTACATTTGATGAGTGCATATTAAAAACTTTATCAATTCTAAGTAACTACATGTAATTTCCAATGCTGATTTTGCTACAAATTATTGGTATTTGTTAATATTCTATTTTTTAATCAATAAACATTTGATTGTTGAATTATTTTTTATTAAAATTTGATTGTTGAATTTATGAAATTTTTCTTGAAAAAATTATTGCTTTTCATCACTAATAATTGCTTCTTCCTCAGGTGAGTGAACTGGCCTTCTCCTCTGCATCCTCCCTATTAAGGTAGCTCCTTGAATTATTCTCATTTGCTCCTTTTTCAATTTCATTGTATCCTAGTGTTTTTGTTGATATGTAAAATTTTATTCTTTTTCCTTGATTTCTTCTTCCCTTTTTATATTTCAATTTCTAGGTTTTTTTGGAAGGTTAGGCATGCTTGCTATACGTGTGATTACTATCCCTTTCTTAGTCTATTTCATTTTTAAGATATTATATAATGTAGTTTAAACCTGTAAAGTTACATTTTGTTTTTTTGTCTCTTTTGCACCTAATTTGACACTGCAATTGAAATAGTTATAGGTCGTAAGGAAAACAATTGTCATTTTTTCTAACAAAATTAAGGAAATATTTTCTTATATAGTTTATTTCTTACAATTTGAATGCTTTGCAATTATATTTTCTTTTTTTTTTCTTCATTTACTGCAGAAGATTAGTCAGATCAGCATGACTATTTTGTTTTGCAATTTTTAATAATCTTGTTTCTTTTATTTGGAATTTATTTTGTAGGTTTGATTATTATTTATTTAATTATTTTATATCGTCTCTTCTTTTTTTGTGATTAGTTGGTGAGTACTGCAAATCTCTTAAGAATCTTGGCCTTTGATTTTGCGATAGGTAAAGCACTCGAACGCTCCCTCACAACCATAATTTAGATGTTATTCTTTTTTGTTGTTATTGTAAAATTCTGGTAAATTCTTTTTTCTAAATTTTTTTTATTGTCTTTGGTTTATGGTGTTTCAATTTAGGAGGAAATGATGTTCAATTATTTAGCATGTATAACAATGGAGTCAAGCAAAAGAATGTAAAAATTATGATTTATATGTTCACTTGTTGTCTTCGTTGCATGAGCTTAGTAGATAATCTGAGGTATTGAATGAATACACATTCATAGTGATCATGGAAGATGGATGGTAGTTAAATCGTGGTGAGAATTTCTTATGGTTGATTGGCACTAAGAAGAGTTAATGAAGCAAAATACCAGTTTAGGTGTTTAAGCTATTCTTTTTCCTCTTTTAGAAGTTTCCCCTTCTCTTGATAAGCCCTAGAGATTTTTTATATAAATATTTATTGGTAAGTTGTAACAAATCCTAGTATGGGGAGTGTTTACAGACCGTATTCCAATAGTTTATTACTTTCAAAAGGCTTTAATGCAGTAATTGGTCACTGTAGATATTTTTAATAAATTTATAATCTTTTGGAATAAAATAACATGTTTGTATCATTTAAATCCATCTATATGAAAATAGACTACTTATTCCCCTTTGAAGCAACCCTAATGTCTACAACTGTTAGGCAAGTTTAACTTCAAATATTTATTATAAGGGAAAAAACTGACAAAATTTTGCTATGAGGAAGTTGATATCAAAAATTAGTAATGAGAAGTAACAAAATATTTATGTTCAAATTCTATGTTAGAGCACAACCTTATTGCCATTATTAAGTCCTAGTTAAATTTTTACAGGAAAGTTTAAGACTAAAGTAGGAAAAGCTTGGCCCTCGAAAAAGCATCAAGAAAAGAAGAGGAAATTGATTGCTGCTAAGTTTAACCTTCTTTGTATTTTTTATTTTGTTAGTTCATGCTTCTTTAATTATATAGATTGTCTAACACTCTAGCTAGATTCTTAATCTCCATTTTTTTAATCTCTCCATATATGCTCACACTTTCCAGTTATTTAATAAATTCTAGATATTTGTAGGATCTGATTAGCATTGATGGCAAGTAGAGTATCATTTTGAATATATTGACTAATTTATGATTTATATGTATGCATAAAAGAAAAGTTTGCATATCCAAGTTTGATTTGTATAATAATTTGCGTACTATTGATAAATGAAACTAGATAAGATATGTCATAAATGTTCTCTAAACTAATTAGTTAATCATTGCAAATCATATGTTAACTTGTAATGCAATTGCTTTTCTTTGTGCTTTTTGCTCAAATTATTATGAATATTAAAAGATTAAGCTTACGAGGAAATATGAAACTTTCACCTATACAATAATTGAGCACATGTTTTGTAATAACAAAGGAACACAAAGTTTTTTGTAAATGATTGAAGACCTAGATTATGTAATAAAACTTTACAAAACTCATAAAATATTGAGAACTATGGTGTCAAATCCTCATTTTACAACAGGAAGTTTCAAAAAAATTAGCAAGGAAGATGGAGAAGACATTAGAAACAAAAACTACAAGACCTAACAAATGAGAATTATATAAATATAAAATGCAAAAACTGAATTGTTGATGTTCAAGTATTTAGAACATTATTTTACTATTAAAAAATCATTGATGTACAAATTTATTAAATACAGCTTATTCCCTTTATGTAGTCAAACTTTTTATTAATAAATATTTATAATATAAATTATTTATATTTCTCTTTATTCTGTTGTGTCATTTATTATCTTTAAATTGAACTTATAGGAAATTGAATGCCACTTTTTCTCTGCAAAGTGATAATTAAGCTCAATATGTTTCATTTAAGCATGAAAAATTAGATTTAAACTTAAGTAAATAGCACTAATATTATCATAATAGAGAGTACCATGAGGGACAAGTTTGCAAAGTTCTTAGAGAAGGCCCTATAAACAAATGCGTTCAAAGGTGGCATTAGCTATGGCCTTGTATTCACTTTCAGTGGATGATTTAGCAATAGTTGATTGTTTCTTAGCAAGCCAAGAAATCAATAATGATCCAAGATAAATTGCATAGTTTGAAGTGGATCTTCTATCATAAATATCCTCTCCCCAAACACTGTTTGTGTAATAGTGCAAGGTATATATAGAGTTGGAGGAGTAAAACAAACCATATGTCTTTATTCCTTAAGGATAATGTAGAAATCACTTGAGTGCTTGCCAATAAAGATCAGTAGGATTGTGCATGTATTGACATAATTTATTGACACTATAGGCAATGTATGGCCTAGTGATGGTAGCATATTAGAGTGCTCTAATGATTATGTGATATGTGTCACCATGATCTAAGGGAGTGCCTATGTGCTTTAAAAGTTTAGAGGATGGTGCCATAAGTGTGGCACAGGGTGGTTTGCATTCATGCATTCCATGTCATTGTAGAAGATCTATGTTATAGCATTGTTGAGTGATAAGTGTGCCAGTGTCATTATCTTGTATTTTAATTCCTGGAAAATAATGAAGGGCATCCAAGTCATGAATAGGAATTTCACATTGCAATGATGTAATGATTCAATGAATCAAGACATCATTTGAATTTGCAAGTATAATGTGATCCACATATACTAAGAGAAAAACAATGTCAATATTTTGATAAAGAATAAAAAGAGAAGTGTCAACCTTGGAAGAAGTAAAATGCAAAGAATGAAGGAAAGTAGTTAGACAATCAAACCAGGCCCATGAGGCTTGTTTTAAGCCATAAATGGACTAATGCAATTGGCAAACATAGTGAGGATGAGCAAGATGGACATAGCCTTGTGATTATGCCATGTATAATTCTTCAGTCACATTACCATATAGGAAGGCATTGGTTACATCTAGTTGTTTCATGGACCATTTGTTCATTATAGCAAAAGAAAGAAACAACTAAATGGTTATGGCTTTGATCACCGAGTTATTTGTCTCTTTATAATCAATTCTAAAAAGTTCAGTGAATCCCTTTGCCACAAGGTGAGCCTTGTACCTCTCAATGGTTCCTTTTGATCTCCTTTTGATGTGATAGAGCCATTTATTTGCAATAGCATTAGCTCCATGTGGGTTTTGAAATAATGTCCATGTAATAGTATTATAAAAAGCTAATATCTTTTGGTCCATTGCCTTTCACCATTCATTGTATTTATTAGCAATCTTAAAGGAATGTGGTTCATGGTGAACAAAATTTAGTTTAGAATTAGTTAAGAGAGTGATGAGGGCTCGGTGTTTGGGTGGTTTTCTTGGGTGAGTTGTATAGGATGGGTACAAAGGGGTTGTGATGATGGGAGGAGGTGAGTTAGTGGATATTCATATAGGAGGTGAGGTCTACAATCAGGTTGAGGCTAACCTGATTAGGTTATAGTGGAGATCTATTTTCATGAAGAATGGTTAGGAGGAATGGATAGGTTACGGTGGACTAGTAAGTGAGGTTATTTCGATAGAGATTGGATAAGGGATGATGATGAGATTTTGGACATTATCAAGTTGAGTAGCAGCAGATGAGGTTGAAGGTATGTGTTAGATTTGGGTGGATGGTTGATGGTTGGGGATTGGTGATATGAGTGTGGAAGGAGGAGTTTGTGATATAGTAGAATTTGGAGAAGAGAGGAGTGTTAGAGGAAGAGTGGGATGGGAAGGAGAATGAATAGGAAGAGGAGAATTACCTAAATAGGAGACCAAAGTAGTAGATGGAGCCTATAATGTGAGCCACGGTATGTTGATATTGGTGGGCTGGACAATCAAGGATGGGTAAAGCTTAAATGGGAATGTGCCTTCATAAAATTTGACATGTCTAATAATAAAAAAATTTTATCATTTTCTATATCTAAATAATTAAAACTGGCATGATTGTCAGCATGACCAAGTTAAACACATTGTTTATTATGATAAGAAAACTTATTTTTATTGTATGGTATGAGATATGGAAAGATAGCACATCTAAAAACTTTTTTATCCATGTAATTTGGAGATTTTTTGTATAATTTATGAAAAGGTGTGGAATTTTGAAGAGCTGGAGTTGGTAAAATATTGATGGAAATAATTTTTGTGTGAAATGCAAAGGACCAAAATTGAAAACGAATGTGAGTATGAGCCATTAGTGTCAATCCAGTGTCCACTATATATTTAATTTTTCTTTCTGAAAGATCATTTTGTTCATGCGTATAGGTGCATAAAATTCAATGAATAATTCCATATTTATTAAAGTATGGATGTAATTTTTGAATTCATCCCTCAGTCTGAATGAAAAGTAAGAATTTTTTAGTGAAATAGCCTTTAAACATAAGATTCAAAATTGAGAAAATTGGAATACACATCGCTTTTATTTTTAAGAAAGCAAATCCATGAAAATATAATGAAGTCATCAACAAATACTACAAAAATAATGATAACCATGAAATGATAAAATTAGGGAAGGACCCCAGAAATCAAAGTGAATAATTTAAAAGGGAGAATTTAATTAATGTTCAATTATAGCAAATGGTAACTTGGCAAATTTGCCAAGAATACAAGAAGAACAAGGTGATTTATTGGATGAATTAACTGGAATTTTATTGTTGCTAATAATTTGGGGCACAATGCAATGGTAGAAGTGACCAAGTCTAACATGCCAATCATCAATGGAGGAGAGAGTGGTGCAGAGAGCTTCTTTAAGGCATTTTGATGGTATCATATACAGTCCGTCATGACTTCGGCCTCACAATAGGGTTACCTTGGTATGTTGATCCTTAATGAAAACTTCATGTGGCAAAAATTCAAAGAAATGTTTATTGTCAGTGGTTAGTTTTTATACTAAAAGAAGCAGTTTGGTTAATTAAGGTACATAAAGAACATTCTTAAGAATAAGATTGCTATTAGAAGACATTAAATTATAAAAGGATGTACCTATATTTTCAATAAGAAGAGGCTAACCATTACTTACTAATACCTAATCTGAGCCAATATAAGGAGGAGAGTAAGACAATATTTATGTATTGGGTTTCATATGGTGGGAAGCATTTGTGTTTGGATGCCATAAATTGTATGGTGCAGTTTGGGCTTGACCTGAATATGGCGTATGGTAAAGTAGTAGAGAAGTTGGTTGATATTGGCAAAATGTGCTTACATCGATGATGGAGGCAAACAATTGTCATAGCACCAATGACACTTGTTTGTTGTATGGTTATGATAGTGGCAAATCTAACATTGACCACGAGGTTTTCTAATGATAATAGGAGGACGATAATTGGAGTAATAAGGGTAATGACCAAAAAATGGTGATTACAGTTTAGAAAAGAGGGACTACTATTTAGATTTGAATTACTATTCAATTACTATCAATCTCAATTTATAAAGGAGGACTACCCTTGTTATGTAGACTTTTGAAGTTCTGATCTTCCTATTTAAAAATAAAAAATTCCAAGACAAGAAGAACTCTAAGGTAGGTTACTTTATTGATGCTAAACCAAGGTGGCAAATTCCTCTAAAATCCTACAACAAGAAAACCTAGTTTAAAAAAAAAATTCTTACCAAGACTTGAAGAACTCTAAGGCAGGTTAATTTATTTATGCTAAACTGATGTGACAAATTCCTCTAAAATCCTACAGCAATCAGGACAGGAAACCCTATTTTAAAAAAATTCTTACAAACACTTGAGGAATTCTAATTAGGCAAGTTAATTTATTTATGCTAAACTAAAGTGGCAAATTCTTCTAAAATCCTACAACAATCAGGAAAGAAAATTATCCAACTACCTATCGAATGAATCCTTATAAATTTAGCCTTCCTAAATCTTTACTTTGTGTATTTGCCATTATTTCAATTAATTTTGAACTCCATCTTCTCTTCATTTCCAATTTCATTACTCAATCGTCCATATGGATATGAATGTTCATATTGATTATAATGCATAAGAGGTTTGTTGTGCATATGAGAGTCTGAACAGCGGACCATTATCTCCTCATGTCTACTTTAACTTGTATTTCCAGATAGAGCACAAAACTGTCATCATTTATGATGATGGTACAAAGCAGTCTATTGGTTCTGTTATTCATACACCTAAGATCAGTACAGATTCTTTGGTTTTTGATATTAGGTTGCTCAAAAACAATAAGGCATTGCCTTACCATCTTTGGCCTAGGCTATCTCGCTTTGGATTAATTCCTCAACTTTGGCCAATGTTGGTTTTGCATATGGTAAATAATGTTGGTAGCATAATCACAACAAATCCTCTTGTAATGCAGTAGCAGTGCAACCTCCTTTGCTTTGACATCTTATTGCAGTATCACTGTATTCAAAACTATCAAGAAGAAGATATAATCCATGAATATGAAGAAGAAAACCACGAAATGGTGTCGATTGCTAAAAAATCTAGAAGCTTGAAGTGTGTTCAAGTGGGGATCGACAACAAGCATGCTTATGATGAAAATATAAAGGAGGGTAAAGAAACAAAGACAAAACCTGTTGGTGAATGCTAAATGCTCTGTACCATATGTTTGGAGGAGCTGGAGGATTTTGCTGCTGTTATGCCTTGTGATCATCTTTTTCATGAAACTTGCATTGACAAGTGGTTTGACATTAGCCATTATTGTCCAATCTACTACTATAAGGATTGCTTATTTTCCAATTACTAAAGCATATACTTAGTATATTCAATTTTTTCATTTTTTATGATCCATAAGATAATTATGTTGCTATTGGGATGCTTTACATGATGAATATGCTAAGAATATGTTTATTCTAGCTGCCACATATGTTAAATTTGATCAGATATCTTTGAGGTACTTTAACTTGAAATAAAGATATAACTTCATTAATTGAAAAGAAAAAAATTAAAAATCTAGTACCAACATAAAATATATGACAAATTTAAAGTACTATTGGTGCAATAAACCCTTTATTTAAAAAATACGGTATTTGATCATAATTATTTTTAAAAAAAATTGGTGGTTGTTTTCATGTGTCAGAAAAAAATCAAGAAGATAACTGAAATAACCAAATAAAATAACATAACGCTTATCAAAAACAATAAAAACAATTACAACATACAACAAATTAACGAGAACTCATGAATTGAAAAATTTTATCAATACCCATAGCACCAAAAACACAAAACCAAAAATAAAATGAGAAAAAATAGAATTAAAAAATTGTTTAAGTACCAAAGTTTGGAGGGCTTATATATATATATATAGAGAGAGAGAGAGAGAGAGAGAGAGAGAGTCCAAGATTTGAGTCATTTTTATATCTCACTTATTTTATGAGGAAAAAAGGAAAAAAGTATTTGATGAGTAAATAAATATCTTTTCACATGATTTTAAAGTATTTTTTAAAATTATATTTAGTTTTTGAAATAAAATTCATTAGAATCAAAATGATTTGAAAAGTATAATGTTCAATTTGGTATAAATTTTAATTGAGAATATAATTGAAAAAGTTGGCTACAGTTTGCAATAAGAAACGAGATTAATTTGCCAAAAAATAAAAATTTTATACAACTAAGAGAATAGTCAAGTGCAGTAACTCTTCTCGAATGGTATTATGAAGTGTAAAGTTTGAATCATATCATCCTTAATAACTCTTCTTAAAGAGTATTATGAAATGTAATATTTGAATTCTCCGTTTTAATCTAAAAGATGAGAACTCTTATCTATTGAGTTGTGGAAAGTAAGGATGGAACCTCATCCCTCTTTGTGTTGAAAATTAACCACTTTATTTAATTGTTAAAAAAAAAAAAAAAAAAAAAAAGCTAATGTTAGAATATGTCTTAAAGTTTGCTTTGCTAATACTTGTTTAAGTTTCTGCTCTAAGAAGCGCTAATCTCATTGTGTTGAAATCATAGGGCAGCAACTTCTTGCTCTGTAATTCCCATATGAAGCTTCACATATCCTGCGCAATTTCTTTATGTGAAATTGACATCTTTACTGAGAAATTCTTACATGGGCTGAAGTCATGGGCCATATTATTTCGTGCTGTGTCTAGGCTAATATGCACAAGATAGTACAGTTTTTACTTGAACGGATTATTAATTAAAAGGAGTCTGGTACTTAAAGTGAGGTAACAAATGTACATTATCGTGAAATGCATGATGACATGTTAAAGAGTTAGTGTGTTTTTTTTTAAGGTTTCATTCTTTTAAATATTTCAGAAATTTATTCTATAAAAAATGCGCTCTAAAATTTTTCTGAAAAAATAGAATTATAGTTTACTCATAAATTAGTTTAAAAATGTTCTCAGTTGACTCAAGATGACCAAATTTGTAAAAAAAAAAAAAAAAACACCAAAAACAAAACCATTTGTCAAAAAAAAAATAAAAAAGCTGAATAAACTGGGAAAACCTTTTTTTTTTTTGTGTGTTTTGTTGTTTAGGGGGGAGGGGAGGGGGGAGTTGGCTTTGATTGGATTTGAACTTTTAGATTGTAACCTTATAGTTCTAAAGATAATTCCAATAACAATAATAAGAGAGAAAGAGGGTTAATTGGTTTAAAAAATAGAGAATATTTAATTGATCAAATGACACCAAGAGTTCCCCAAACACTTTAGTGAGAAGAACAAAATTTTCATCCCAATAAAGTGTTCAAGGGAACTTTAGGGAACACCTGATGCTATTTGATTCAGGTTTTTTTATTTTTTTATTTTTATTTTTTTTGCTACTAATGCTATGGTTTGCTTAAATTAATGGAAATTTAACTCCAACAAAGATTAACCTTTTCTTATGGTTTGCTTTTTTTTATGTAAGCTTCCTACTGGAGATTATTTATTTTCCATTGGTTTATGTCCTATTGGAAGCAATTCCTGTGTTTTCTGTGGTCGGTTTGGCAAATCTATGGATCATCTTTTGTTTCACTATCATTTAAATTGGGTGGTATGGTCTTTTTTCTGTAGGTAGTGGGGTATTAAGGTTGTAATTCCATATACTCTTATCGTCCTTTTTCAGCAATGGAAAAGATGTTCTTGTGGTCATGTTCAAACTCACTTTTGCATCTCTCTTTTATGCTATTGTTTGGTCTTTATGGCTTTATCAAAATGAGGTGGTTTTTGAAGGTCAAAATATTTCTTCCCTTAGAGTTCAAAAGTTGGTTTTCTTTCGAGTTTCTACTTGGTGTCATGCGTACTCGCCCTTTTTTAGTTTTTCATCTTCGAATCTACTATAGTTTGTTGATTGCATTTTATCTTGTTCTATCATGGGGTGCTGGCATCAAGGACAATAGGTCTCTTTGCTTGTGTAAGCTTGGTGTAGTTACTGGTTTTGTTTACTTTATTTAGCGATATGTAGGTTATTGGTTGTATTGTTTTTTTTTTAACTTAATTTTGTGGTGAGGAGGGGGGGTTCATCACTTGAGTGTTTTCCTCAAGTGGTTCCACCACCCCCCCCCCCCCCCCAACACACACACACTTTATTAATAAAATCTTTGCTTATTAAAAAAAATAATGACCAACTCACAGTGAAACTAGATGCGAATGCGGGCTAAATTGAAGAAGAGAAATAAAATTGGGAGATGGGATGGGATGGGATTCTAGGAACCTTGTAGAATTTGTAGTAGTAGTAGATATTATTATCACATACGTGGAATGCTTACAAGCATGGACACTGAATCAATGATATGGATGGATAGACTAATAATAACGTATACCCTCTCAACTAAGCCTGTGCATGTGCATTAATTTAGCATTCTCAAACCATTGAAGTTGAATGTATTTTTTTTAAAAGAAATTTATTTTTGAACTCTCTCCTCTACTGAGTCTCTATAAATTTCATCATTGATTCCTTATTTATTGTTTTAATATTTAAATCTCAGATTTTTTTGTTCAAGTCGTATGAGCTCATTAGTATCCATATGAATTTACAAGTGTTCGTATATCATAAATGTACCTCTTATATATGTATGGTATACAATTATATAGACAGTGATATATGTCACTACATACAACATCTGTATTGTATGACTACATATTAAAGAAAAAAATTTGGTGATTTTCTATTTTTATTCATATTCCTTTTTTTAATGGTCCACTAGAAAGGTGGATAGAAAAATAATAGCACAAATATAGCGACATACTACAAATATTGCTACATGTCACATCTAATATTTCCCTATGTATATAATGTTTTCAACACACATTTATATATTTTATCCTCAAGAGGCCACCTTGTTCTAAAGTAGCTTGATCTTAACATGCAAAAATTGCATAACTTAAAACCAGGATTAGTATCAGTAAGGGGAAAAAAAAAGACGAATGATGTGCATTCCCTTTTAATCAATATCCAATGAACTTGAATTGTTAATTAAAAATAGTAGATATTTTCAAATTAAACTTTATTATGTTTTCTAAATTAATAATTTTTTTGGAATTCTTTTTTAGGGAATGAATTAGTAGTTCTTACTTTCTAATTTTTTTAAGCATGGCATATTGGCTTTGTAAGGAAAGAGATATAGGGAGATGCAGTTCAAACCTTACTCTACATCAAATGTTTTAGTTCTGTGACAGAATATTATATCATCCGTTCTAAATGAGTTAAGTAAACAATGCTTTAAAATTTTAATTGTCGATATGTGGGAAAAATAATGAACATGAAGATTTTAACAAAACAAATAAAAAAAGGAATTTTAAATTTAAGAAAATGGATAATCAAATTTTCAAATAATAATAATAATAATAATAAGATAAAATGACATTAACCTCCCTGAGGTTAGGCCTAATTTATATTTTAAAACCTCCCGTTTCAAAATCGAATATTAACCGACCTACAATTTCAAAATCGAACACTTAAGGACTTTTGTTGACTTTTTTGCAAAAAATGACCATTATACCCTTGTCTTCTATAATAGCAAATGACATTAATCTCCCTAAAATTAGGCATAATTGAGATTTCAAACCTCTTATTTCAAAATCGAATATTAACCTCCATATAGTTTTAAAATCAAACACTTAAGGACTCTTACTGATTTTTTTTACAAAAAATGACCATTATATCCTTGTTTTAACATATATTTTCTCTAATCTCATTACATATAATCCATAGCACTTACCCCAAAGTTTATGTTTGAATAACAATGATAATTGATAAAATTACTTTTAAAATATACATTTATAATTTTTAAAAAAAATTAGTTTATAAAAATCATTTATTAAAATTTCTTAAAAAAATTTTAAAAAAGTTAAAAATAATTTTTATGGATCTAAAAATTTTACAATCAATCCATATACATTTAATAAAAAAAATAAAAACTTTCTATACAAAAAAAATTATTTTAAAAATTAGAAGTTAAAAAACTTTTAGGTTTACAAAAATTAAAAGGAATTAATAATTAATAATTTTTAGATCTATAAATAAACTTTTAACTTTTTTAAATTTTTTAAAAAATATATAAAAATTAGATAAAGGTAAATGCTAGGGATTTTATGTAATAAGGTTAGAGAAAACATGTTATGGATTATATGTAATAGGATTAGAAAAGACATATGTTAAAACAAGGGTATAATGGTCATTTTTTGTAAAAAAAAGTCAATAAGAGTCCTTAAGTGTTTGATTTTGAAATTATATGTAGGTTAATATTCAATTTTGAAATAAGAGGGTTTGAAATGTCAATTAGGCCTAATTTTAGGAAGTTTAATGTTATTTGCTCTTACAGAAGACAAGGGTATAATGGTCATTTTTTGCAAAAAAAAGTCAACAAAAGTCCTTAAGTGTTCGATTTTGAAACTATAGGGAGGTTAATATTTAATTTTGAAACATGAGATTTTAAAATGTAAATTAGGTCTAATCTCAGGGAGGTTAATGTCATTTTATCTAATAATAATAGTAATAATAATAATAATAATAATAATAATAATAATAATAATAATAATAATAATAATGATGATACTAATAATAATAATAATAATAATAATAATAATAATAATAATAAAGAGATAATAATAATAATATTATTATTATTATTATCTCTTTATTATTATTATTATTATTATTATTATTATTATTATTATTATAATACAACAACAACAACTTTAAAATTCTTTGTCAAAAAATAAATCAAATTTACAAAGCTTGAAATTTTTAGAATTTAGAATTTAAAGATTATTTTTTTTCCTTTAGGCACTATTGTGGAGCAATTGTTTTTTATAAGTTGAGAGGTTATACAACCATTAATGGACAGTACAAAATAGGGCAGTCCTCCCATTTGAAATCGATCATGGTAGGAGTTGAACTTTACACCTCATGATGTCCTTGAAGAGGAGTTACCATTTGACTACTTTCTCACTAGCATTGTGGAGCAATTTTAATATTATGTGTTATTATTTGATAAAGAGAAAGGTTTTTTTTGCTATATATATATAACAACCTTTCTCTTTATTACAATAGAAACAATCTTTCCCTTTATAAATCAATCACCATAAATATCAGTGAATGAAGAGATTCAAATTAGAGACTTTTCCTATTTGTTACACCACACAAAATGTAAGGAGGAGGCATGGTGAGTCATTAAAGTAGGATTTTCTTGCTAATACAATCATCATTAGAATTAGTATACATATATATCATCAAATGACACCTAGAGTTCCCCCAAACATTCTAGTCTAAAACAAAATTTCCTTGTGTTTGGAGAGTAGTAGTTCATAATGAAGTGGTCAAGGGAACTCCAGGGGACACTTCATATTATTGTCACCAACTATTTTTTCTATTTTGTGTGCATGTGGACATGGCTATAAGCCATTTTATATATATATGAGACCCTCTGGTGCTTGCGTTGCAAACAGGCACTTATACATGTACTAGAACTATTCGTGTTCTCAATTTGGCTATGTTTTAGTTTTGACAAAATCCCATATCGGGAGTTCTTTGGTTATAAAAGAACTCCTCCCCATTTAGTTAAGCCATTCCAAAAAAAAGAAATTGTCTCCTATCTTATATTTAGGCAATTATATTATTTCTCTCTCTTTTATAATATTTTCTCAATTAGTGAAATATTATTTTGGCAATGTCCGAGGACATAGGCATAATTGGCCAAACTTATTATACTATTAAAATTACTTGTCCTACTAAAATTTAGTCTAAGGAGTGTGGTTTTTAAATGGGACCATTGTGACCCCACCACTCTTTCCTAAGATTCTACCTTGGGGTAATTTTTAGTACAATCATTTACACTATAATTACCTATGCAATAAATGTCAAGGTAAATTTATTATTAATGGTGGACATTAACCTAAATTCCACAACAATTGGTATCAAAGCTCTTGGTTTATTTTAGTATGCTCTATAGTTGTGGCTTAGGCTGATCTTCCACATCAAAAAAAAATTCCTTAAGCTAATTGGCATTCTGCATCGACAGCTATTAAATAGAATTTGTAGCAAAAATGGCAAATGACATAAAAGTATCCATATAAGCATTAATATCTTCTTCATCTTCAATTTTAGCAAGAAATGTTATGGCAAATGCTAGATTTATAGTGGAGATTTTTTATGGCACTGGTCATTTCGGCATGTGGCAAAGTGAGGTTCTAGATGCCCTCTTTTAGTAAGGTCTAGACATTGCTATTAAAGGAGAGAAACCATATGATGTTAAGGAGAAAGAATGGAAGGTGATCAAGATTAGCATGTGGTATAATTCAATCATGTCTTTCTGGAGAACAAAAGTATGCATTTTCTAAAGAAACGTTTACAAGTAAATTATAGAAGGCACTTGAGGAGAAATTCTTAAAGAAAAGTAGTTAGAATAAACTCTATATGAAAAAGAGATTATTTCGCTTTAACACATTCCATGTACCACAATGAATTATCATATTACTAGCTTTAATCAGCTAGTAACTAATTTAATGAATATGGACATGACTTTTAATAATGAAGACCTAGCTCCAATGTTGGTGGGATCGCTTCCTGATGAGTTTAAGTATCTTAAAACTACTCTACTTTATGGGAAGGCTGTTGTATCTTTAGGTGAAGTAAATGTAGGCTTATATAGTTATGAATTATGAAAGAAAGAAATGTAAGAAAATACAAGTGTTAAAGCAGAAGCTCTTATTGTTAGAGGCCATTCGCAGATTCAGAATAAAGGAATGAGAGGGAGATCTAAGTCAAAGTCCAAACTAAGCAAAGATCAATGTGCCTTTTATCTAAAAAAAAGGCACTTAAAGAAAGATTGTCATAAGCTAAAGGACAAAGGCAAACCTGGAAAGGGAAAGGCTATCTCAGATTTAAATGTGGCTGAGTGTGATGATGTAGATTTAGATCTTTCAATTGCTACTATACCATCAACCAACTGTTCGAGTTCATGGTTATTAGATTTAGGTTTTAGTCACCATATGACTCCTAATCGAGAATGGTTTTATGACTTAAAAGAACTAAAAGGTGGAGTTATCTACACATAAAATAATGCCCCTCTTAACACACATGGGATTGGTTCAATTCACTTGAGCAATCAAGATGGATCAATCAGAAGCTTAATAAGTGTTCATTATATGCCAGATTTGATGAGGAATCTCATTTCTATAGGAACCTTAGAGTCAAAAGGTTTCGAAGTAAGGGCAAAAGATGGGATAATGAGAATCATCTCTAGTGCACTCATGATAATAAAGGGAATTTGAAAAAGAAATAATGTGTATTACTTTTTGGGGTATTATAATTATTGGGGCAGTAGCAATGGCTACTTCTACTTATGATCAAGAGTTAGAAGCAACTCGATTATGACATATGTGCTTAGGGCATACTGGACAAAAATCTTTGAAATTACTGATAGATCAAGGATTATTGAAAAGAGCTCGGGCTTGCAAATTGAATTTTTATGAGCATTGCATCAAAGGTAAAAAGATAAGGGTGAAATTTGGAACAGCCATCCATGATACTAAGGTTATTCTAGATTATATTCATTTAGATGTGTAAGGGCCTTCCAAGGATGCTTCATTGGGAGGAAAATACTATTATGTTTCCTTTATTGATGATTTTTCCTAAAAAGTATGGGTGTATACAATGAAGACAAAGGATGAGGTGCAAGGAATTTTTCTTAAATGGAAAAAGATGGTGGAGACTCAAATAGGCAGAAAAGTCAAATGTGTCTACGCATAAATTGCTGAAGAGTTAAAAAAATGATTCATTTTTGAAAGTTTGTAAAAATGAAGATATTTTCAAACACTTAACCATTAGAAATGCACCATAATAAAATGGGGTGGCAGAGCAAATGAACCAGACATTGCTAGAGAAGGTTTGATGTATGTTATCCAATGTTGGGTTAGGTAAAGAATTTTTTGCTAAGGTTATAGTCTATGCTTGTCACCTTATCAACCAATTCCCATTAACTATTATTTATGGTAAAATGCCATTAGAGAAATGGTTTGGAAAACCTACTACAAATTATGATTCCTTATATGTGTTTAGTTCCACTGTATATTACAATGTTAAGGAGTCAAGCTGGATCCAAAAGCAAAGAAGGCAATTTATAAGGATCACTTCTGGTATGAAAGGCTATCATCTTTGGTGTCCAGAAACAAAGAAAGAAATCTTCAATAAGGATATTACCTTTGATGAATCTACCATATTAAGAAATGTGACTTCAGAAAAAATGGAGTAGACATATGGCACTCCTAAATAAGTGGAGTTTGATGGCAAAAGAATTATCCCAGCCAACAAAGAAACTAGTGATGACTCTCCTATGGTAGAAGAAGAGTCAAATGAAGAAGAGGTTTAGACCCAAGAACCTCTACAGCAACATGAATCAATTGCATTAAGGTAGGGAAAGAGGCCCATTAGACAACCTGCTCACTATGCTAATATGGTCTCTTCTGCATCACCAATTGCAATTGATGATGTTCCTACCACTTATAATGAAATAGTCCAAAGTTTAGAACATGAAAAATGGAGGATCACCATGAATTAAGAAATGCAATCCCTTCAAAAGAATCAGACATGGAAACTAGCTAGTCTTACAAAGGGAAAGAAGGTAATTAGGTGTAAATGGGTATATACAAAAAAAGATGGATTTCTCGACAAGGATAATGTTCACAAGAAAGTAAGTTTAATGGCTAAAGACTACGCACAGATGGAGGGAATTGATTATAATGAAGTATTTTGTCCAGTTGTAAAACATTCCTCCATCAAAATTTTATTGGCTTTGGTAGCACGGTTGGATTTAAAACTAGTTCAAATAGATGTAAAAACTGCATTTTTACATGGAGACTTGGATGAGAAAATCTACATGACTCAACCAGATAGATTCAAAGATGCTAGTAGAGAAAAAATGGTTTACAAATTAGAAAAATTGATGTATGGATTGAAACAATCTCTGAGGCAGTGGTATAAGCGATTTGACAAGCTTATGATGGGGAAAAGTACATAAGAAGCAAATATGATCATTATGTGTATTTGCACAAGCTACAAGATGGATCATATATATATCTTCTTCTTTATGTTGCTGATATGTTAATAACTCCAGAAGTCAAATAGAAATTAAGAAATTACAAACTTAATTGAACAGGAAGTTTGGAATGAAGGATCTCAATGAAGTAAAGAAGATTCTCGGTATGGAGATATTTAGAGATAGGAAATTAGAGAGACTTTGTTCATCTCAGAAAGAATATCTGAGGAAGGTATTAAAATGTTTTAGCATGAATGAAAATTTAAAACCAATTAGTATACAACTTACTCCCCATTTCAAACTTAGTGCATCCATGTCACCGAAGAATGATGCAGAATGGGAACACATGTCAAAAGTACCATATGCAAGTGTTGTTGGTAGCTTGATGTATGCAATGGTGTGTACAAGGCCCAATGTTTCACAAGCAGTTGGGGTTGTGAGTAGGTACATGCATAATCCTAGAAAGGAGCATTAGCAAGCTGTGAAATAGATTCTACGATATATTATAAAGTTGTAGATATTGGTTTAGTATTTCAGTAGGATAGGCAAGATGGTCAGTGTGTAGTTGGGTGTTGTGATTCTAACTATGTTGGTGATTTGGATAAGTAATGATTAACTCTAGTTATGTGTTTACTTTTGTAAAAGCACCAATTAGTTGGAAGTCCACCTTACAGTCAATAGTCGCTTTGTCTACTATAGAGGCAGAGTATATGGTAGTTACAAAGGTTGTAAAGGAGGTAATTTGGCTTCAAGGGTTGCTTGGTGAACTGTGAATGGAGCAAAAGCACATCAAAATGCATTGTGACAGTTAAAGTGCTATTCATTTAGCAAAGAACCAGGGTTATCATGCAAGGACAAAGCATATCGATGTTCGATATCATTTGTACAGGAGATTTTAGAATAAGATAGAGTCACAATCCAGAATATTCAGACTACTGAGAATCCTGCTGATATGATGAAAAAAGTAGTAAATGTGGTCAAGTTTAAACATTGCTTAGACTTTATCAATATTGTTACAAATTGAAAATTGAAATTTGCAGACACTATTGAAGTTTGGATTTATAAGAGAATTGTATAGGATTTTGCCAAGATAGAGATTTGTTGGTTTTGACAAAATCCCACATTGGGAGTTTTAAAACAATAGGAGGAGTTATTTGATTATAAAAGAACTCCTCCCCCCTTTAGTCAAGCCATCCCAAAAAAAATTGTCTCCTCTCCTATATTTAAGCAATTGTATTATTTTTGTCTCTTTTGTAATATTTCCTCAATTAGTGAAATATTATTTTGGTAGTGTCCGAGGATGTAGGCAAAATTGGCCAAACTACCTTAAATTTTGGTATTCTTTTTATGTCTATTTAATAGTTATTGTCAGGTATAGTTGTTGATAATTATTTTACTATTGAAACTACTCATCTTGGTAAAATTCTGTCTCAGGAGTGTGGTTTTTAAGTGAGACCATTGTGACCCCACCACTCTTTCGTGGGAATATATCTTGGGGTGATTTTTAGTACAATCATTTACATTCTAGTCACTTGTTCAATATTTTTAAAGGTGAATTTGTTATTATTGATAGAAATTAACCCAAATTTCATAACACTGTGCTCATCAATATAGAGAACAATCACAAGATGACTATCGATGGTGAACCTAGACTCAACACTAAACTATAAAAAGAAAACGATGACCCTTCTCACAGCAATCTTTATCCTTCTTTTCTTTTTCAGACTTTTTCAATTACAATTCTAGTACATCTATACAATGTCATGTTGTCATCTATATAAATAAATAAATAAATAAATAAATAAATATATATATATATATATATATATATATATATATATATGCTTCCAGTTGGCATTACTTTGAAAAGCACATCTTTGAATTGAGATAGATTTCTTAATCATATGCAGACCCTTATGACAAGGCTAAAAAAATTATCACCGATGTTTGATTTTCTCATCTTCCGGCTGTGGGCTCTAGGTCTATAAATTGCAGTCCATATTTAATTTCCACACACTAACCATCTGAGTGTTAAGTGTGTATACACTACATTTGAGATTAATGAGAATAAGGTCATAGTACAAAGCTCATATGATTTTAAGTATTGATAAACTATATAATGAAAGATAATTTTTTCTTTTAAATCAGGTGAAAATAAAATTAAAAATAGACCACGACAAAATTTGAATCCTACATCATATAATACCTTTAAAGAAGAGTGACTACTTTATTGATATTTCATTATCAAAGCTAATATCAACTTCTTATGTTACTTACATATGCTTACTTTGAAAAAATGCAGCTTTAACAATTCAAACCCATAATTTCATGAAGGAAAGAGTTTGGTATCTCCACTAGGTTAGAATGTTGATTAATATAGATTTTTTTGGTTTTGTGCAAATATGAAATGTCTCCTCATATTTGATTCAAGATTAATTTTTGTTCATTTTTCATGGTTGGAGTTGACCCAAAAAATATTGATTAATATCCAATATATTGTTGGCATACTCCTATTTTCTTGGCTTAATTGCAAGTAATTACAATTGACATTAATTGTAGCTGTTACGGTAAGATTATGTATAGTTTACTAATTATTTATGATATAATTGTTGATTTTAACCCTATAGAATATATATCTTGAATTGAAATAGAGGTGCATGTTTGTCATCTCGCTCAAAAAGAGAGAGTGAGAGAACAAAGAAGAAAGAAAAAAGTTGAGAAGAGATAAGACCTTAAGGATGCAAAAACAAAAGGATTGAGAAGGCTTATGACCACTAATTCTTAATGGTAATATCTTTCCTGTACCTCCCCATTCAATCCCATAATTCAAACTAGGTTCAATCTAACAAATTTATGGAATATAATCTTTTATCTTTTGTAAAAGAAAATTGTTCACTAACATTAGTGATTAATTTTTTTATTAAAAGGTTGAGACCAAATATCAGTGGATGCACTCAATTATCCCAAATAGGTTGGCACAATCTTAGCATCCTCATCATCTAAAAGGACTTTAAAATATATAAATGAAAAAAAAAGAATCCATACAAAATTACAAAAAAACATAGCCAAAGCTAACAAAAGCAAAAACGTTCCACATAATTAAAATCTTCAAAAATAAGACTAGGAGAAGTGATCCACCAATGAGAATCAGTTTGTTGAGCACCATATTTAGCTAATTTGTTAGCCACTGCATTCCATTCACAAAATATGTGAGAGACTACAACATTAATGTTTTTAAGATCATGTAAATAATAATCCCATAAATGACGAATCATCTAGGGAACCTCAACTAAAAGAGAACTAAATAAAAAAAAACACCCATGAAGAATCACATTCCAACCATAAGTTGTTCCAACCAAATTCTTTGGCTTTCCTAATAGCAAACATGGCAACATGCATCTCAACAAGATAAGCAAAACCAATGCTAGTATTAAAAGCAAAAGACCCTGCCACTTAACATCTCAGATTTCTAAACATTCCACCTGCACCTGAACATCCTAGAGTGCCAATTGCAGACCCATCAGTGTTCACTTTAATCCAACCTGAATTGGGAGGATACCAAGTGACACTAATAATCTTGGGAGCTTTAAGAGGAATATTTATAATATGGAGAAGAGAGAGTTTGCAGTTCACTTCGTAAATTGGATATTGTCCCTAGATGGAAAAAAGCACTTTTCTTTATTATCTTCAAAAGATAGTGAATAGAAATGGAAATATCTGGCCTTGCATTTTCAAAAATAATAGAATTCCTAACATGCGAAATAAGCCAAAGAGTGCTAATAATAGCACTAGTTCAAAGAACTTTAATTTATGAACTGAAATGACAACTAAAAGTAGATTTTAAAAAAGAAATAGGGGATCCTAAAGAAGGTAAAGGCCTCTGAAAGTTTTCACCAATAGATTGCCATATTACTTTTTCAAACGGGCAATGAATGAAAATATCGTCCACTGATTCTGAGTTCAAACAATAAAGACCACATTGAGAAGCTATATAGATGCCATTTTTATTAAATTATCCTTAATAGGAAGATATCCAAGATAAGCCCACCAACCTAATATTGAGCATGAAGGAGGTAAAATTCCTTCCTAAAGAACCTACACCATAAGTCCATAGGATAAGAATGTAAAGCAAGCATACTTTTAACAAAATAAATCCCATAAACTAAAGGAAGTTAGAGACAAATATTAGAGCTATCAATTAAAGGCTTGATCTAGAGAATATCATTTTTAACATCCAAAGGAATATTATCTAGAAGATTCCAAACACTATTAATAAGGCAATCTAAAATAGGGGCAGTCAAATTAGCTTGTTATATAAAGGGAATATTAAGCCTATTAACTAGAGATGGTTAAATCCATTCATCAGTCTAGAACTTTAAAGAAGAGGAAGAACCTATCAAACATTTAATAAAAGCCTTCATATTTAAGAAAATATACTTAATAGAGCTCCAAAACAGAAAAAAATATAGGAGTAACCTTTTGAACAGTTAAAGCAATGAGTAGCCTACTTTTCAAAAGAGAGAGAGGGAACTTATTTTGAGTAAGCAAACTCTAAGATAATTTCCCAAGAAGAGCAATATTCAAGTCCAAATCTTTAATGCCCAAACAACCATGTGTTTTGTTTAAGCAGCAAATGGACTAAGGGGCAACAACTAGCTTCCAATTATTAATAGAGCCAGACCAAAAGAAATTTCTAATACATTTCTTCATATGATTCAACAAGCTCCTAGGCCATTTGTAAATAGTAAAAGAGTGCATAAAAGAACTCATAATAAGTGAGTTAATCAACATGAGCCTACCTGCCATGGATAAAGAAGAACCCTTCTAAATGGCAAATTTACTGAGAATCTTATCAGCTATATGTTGCAGATAAATTTTCCTAAAAGAGCCTTGAAATGGGGAACCCCATGATAATTTAGAGGAAGAGATCCCCTATTAATCCCAATAAGCCCCTAAAGCAAATAACCTCTCCGAAAGGTAACAGCTTTACCAAAGAAAATGTTAGACTTACACCAATTAACTCTTTGGCCTGAAATATATCAAAAATTTTGAAACATATGAGCTAGCAAGTTAATATTTTTCATGGAAACCTTTCCAAAAGTTAGAACCTCATCGATATAAAGCAGGTGAGAATGATAAAAAGATTATCTAGAATAATGGATTTTATCAAAAAGATTATCATTAGCAGCCTTAGAGAGCCATCTACTTAAAAAATCTTCAGCTAAGCAGAACAAAAGAGAAGATAAAGGACCTCCTTGTCTAACACCTCTAGAGCAAGCAAAATAGCCATTAAGACACCATTCAACATAGTAGATATAGGACCAAAAGAAAAGATATCCAAAATCCAATTACAGAACTGGAAAGAAAAACCAAAGGCCTCTAGAACATCCAAGATAAAGTTCTAATCCATAGTGTCAAAGGCCTTTTGAATATCTATTTTCAGAGCCATATTCCCTCCAAAACAATATTTATTAAGCAAATTAAAACCTTCTAAAGCTGTAGCAATACAATGAGAGATGTTTCTATTTTTAATAAAGCCAAACTGATTAAAAGAAATAATATTCTTAGCAATAAGAGAAAGACGATCAGCAATAATCTTAGTAATAATTTTAAAACAAAAAATACTAAGAATAATCGAGCAATATTGCTTAATTATAATAGCATCTTTCACCTTGGGAATAAGAACTATAAGATTGGAGTTAAAGCTCGAGATTTTACCTGAAATAAAAAAGCTCTAAACAACTATACACACATCTACACTAACTATATCCCAATAAGATATAAAGAATAATCCAATGACAGCATCAGAGCCTGGGGCAATATAGGGATCCATTGAAAAAGCACAATGTTTTATCTCCTTAAAAGAAAGGATTCGAACAAGCTCATTGTTTTCAAATTTAAAAACCAAAGAAGGAATAATATTTTTAATGAAAGTTAGATTAGAAGATACATTTGGATATGGACCAAAAAGTTTGCTATAAAAATCCACCATATAAGCTTTAATAGAAATCGATCTTTACAAATATAATCACCAATTTTCAGAGCATTGATGCCTTGTAAAGGCTTACATCTAGCAATAAGATGATGAAAAAAGAAGTATTTATACCACTTGCTTTCAGACACTTGACTCTAAACTTCTCTTTGAGATAAATTTCTTATTGAATGAGATGAGCTTCTAAGTACTTCTAGTGAAGATAATTCAAAAGACCTTAAATTGAAATTAAGTTTTGAACAACCAAAAGATTTTCTTGGGATTTTGAAATATTCTAGATGATAGTACCAAACATCATTTTTATTCCAATCTCTTAAAAATTGATGGAGGTGTTTAAGCTTAGAAATTAAAGCCTGCCTCGAAGGAAGAACCCACATCCCTTGGGACCAATTAGCAACTACCAGAGTCCAAAGAGACTGATCAGCAATCCACATAGCTTAGAACCTAAATTGGGGAATATGAACCAACCCATTAGAATAGGATAACAATAGAGGAACATGATATGAATGATGTCTCGAGAGAGCTAAACATTGAATTGAATGCCAAAAAGAAAAGAATCCTAGAGAAGCTAAAGTTCTGTCAAAAATACTTTCCACTCTATCAGAACCCAAGTGACCATTACACTTAATAAGCTCCACACATAGGAATAGCATTTAAATTACAAATATTAATAAATGATTTGAACTCTCTACAAGGTCAAGGAGCAGGAGCTATTCCTTTTTTTTCATGAGATCCCAAAATTGCATTAAAATCACCCATAAAAATCCAGCAATTAGGAGTAGAGGCTAACATAGATATTGAATTTGATTAAAGCTCAACCCTCTTATTACTCTAGGCACTGCCATAGACAAAGGTAATACAATGTATATGATTATAAAAACACAAATCCATACTAATATGCTAAGAATGAATAGACACCCAAGAAGGAACTAAAGAGGTTGAGTTTCCAAGAATCTACAAAGAAGGAAGAGTGGCGCAATTAGAGGCGATTAAAATCAAACCCAGAGAATGCCAAAATGAAGATGGTACTAAATAAAATTGAACCATAGGTTCTGCAAGACAAACCAAATCTGGATGATGATGTCTACAGCAATGAAATAAAGACCTTTGGGTATTAGAATTTCCATTGCCCCTACAATTCCAAAATAAAATCTTTATAGATCATGCTGAGAGGATTTTTAATAGTTCTCTTAGAGAGAATGACCCTATAAGAAGCATTCCTTACCACTAAATAATTAAGGCCCTCTACAAAACGGTGAAGGGTAGCATCGGATTCAACATGCCCATGCAAGAGAATAATTATATCACTGACATCAACATTTGCATAATAGTCATTAACAGTAAAATTTTGTACAAGTATATCAATATCCAAATCAAAATTTGAAGGGGAATTGATGAGATTCTGACAGCCATCATATTGGACTATATGAGGTTCGAAAGTGCTGTCTTTATACAGAAGAAAAAGGCCATTCAATGTTGAAAAAAATAATGATAGAAACTTCATTATTTCTTTTATTAAGCTTGTCCCTTCAAAAAATATTTATTTAATCTGCAAAAAAGAAAAAGAAATCTTTGGTTGTTGGACAGACCAAAAGCCCTATAAGTCAAAAGAAAAACCATCATAGATTAAGTTTATGTGGTTTCTTGGATTCTCATTTAGTGAGAGAAATCGAAAGGGGGTCATGAGATTTATTTATTTCTTTTTTTTTTAATATGAAACAATTGTCCACTTGCCATCATTCTCTACTTGGTCTGCCCATGAAAAAGATTTATTAGTAGCATAATTAAAGTCGTTGCCTGTATCCCTTGAAACAAAAGATGTATCATGACCCGTCCTTGTTTAGAGTATCTCAGACCCATCTCATTTGTGTTGTTCATTTTCTTCATGATAGACTGCAGCAGTAGAGCCTTGCCAAAAATTAACACTTCTTATTTCTGTACCTATAGCATCATCGACATCTTTCTATAAAGCTGCATCTGTTCTTAGAAAAAAAAACCTGTTATTGAGAAATTTCTCGATGAGGATGCTCTGAATTCTTGATGTTGTTGTCATCAACATTGACATTGTCGAGCATGAAATCGTGTTGTCCCATAACCTCTTCTTCAGAATGCCATTGATTTGCCTCAAGTTTTTTATTTATGTTGTCTTCTCTCGGTAAGAGATTGTCATCATCAGCTATGAGAGAGACATCCTGTTGTTGCAGAGGGCATCAATTTTCTTCTTTTTGACCAATATCAATATGCTAAGTGTCATTTTTGAATTCAGCAAGTAGTAAAGAAGGAATTTTCACCCTTGTTGAATAAGTAATATCATCATCATTTTTCTGACTTGAACAACATCCTCTTTTGGCTTCCCTTGTTTTTTGGGTTCTTCCATATTTCATTTTTTTGCTTCTTCTTTCGTAAAATTTTTGTTCAATCTGCAGTCAGCTAGGAGATGGCCTATATTAAAGTAAGAAGAATAAAAGTTAGGAAGGTTTTCATAGACAACATCAATAAAGAAACTCTTACCTATACGATTAATCATAAAGGAAGTAGGAGGCTTAGATGAGAGATCAACTTCCAGTAACACTCTAGTATAATGTCTAAAGGCATCATTGATGGTATTATTATCAATTTGAAGAGGAGTACTAATTCCCCTAACAATATCTACAAGAATTAATAAAATATTCCCATGGCAATTTATAAAATCTAACCCAAAGCTGAGTGGTTCTAGATTTCTATTCGTGAGGGTCAAAATCTGACGACCAATGTTGTAGCCGTAAAAGTCCTGACTTGAAAGACATTGTTCCACGTCCCTACATAAGGTTTTTCTCATTTTCAGAAGTTAGCAAAATTTGGAAGAACCCCTCCCTACTGAAATAATTTTCCAAGCACTTGATAAACCCCCAAATAGAAGACAGCTTTTCTTTCAGTGCAGATACCTTCCAAGGAGAATCACCTTTAAGTAATGTCATTCTACCTATTAAGGCATATTTGCATAGAGACAGATGTTGAATATAAACTTGCTAGTTGATTTTAATCAAAATAAAGCCTCCCTTATTCACTGTCTCTAAAGGGATTGAAGGAAGAATAGAGACTAAGTTGGCAACTACTGCAGGAAAAGATTATTTTGGTGGAGTAGAAGCAGCATTCGCTAAATCTGAAGAGATTTTAGTAGAAGCAGAAAACATATATTGGTGACTAAAAATATCCATATGGATGCCAAGAAATAACAGGTTAACAAGCTATAGAGGAATACAAACTCAGATCAGGCTAGAGCATTTCTCGAGTTTTTCTTAGTGATTAAATTTGTCACGTCTAATATGTGTTATATTTTTATCAACCAATTGCAAAATACTCAAACTATAACTCATACATTTAATAGTTAAGAATAATTCAAAATTTAATATTTTTCATAAGATTCCTTCCAAAGTAAAGGCTTTATGTCCACTTTCAAAGGCTTTATGTCCACTTGCAAAAATTCATCCATTCAAAAATTTTAACCAAGTTCATCTATGTATCAAATTATGTAATTATATGGTCCCGCATGCAACACTCACTATATATATGAACATAGGAAGTAGGAATTACTTTCAAACATAGAAAAAATAAAAAAAAATAAAAAGAGAACAAAAAAATTAAGAGGGTGTCAGATGTTCCCTAGAGTTCTTTTGATCACTTCATTGGGTGGGCTATTTTCATGATCCCACTGAAGTGTTAACATAGCAAAAGAGTGAATAAATAGGAATTAGTGATTGTTGAATCATGCACGACTACCAAACAATAATTTTCTATAACCTGCAATTCACAAATTCAGGATATATGCATCAAATTCAAAGAACTTTGGACAATTGAAGGAAATTCAAATTCTATTATTCATAACAATGGACAAAATCCCAAAATAAGAGCTTAAATAGAGAAAAAAAAATCCTAAAAAGAGTCCCAGACAAAATAGGAAAAAAAGTCCTCAAACAACTAAAACACAAATTTGCTTTTTTGAAGGCCTAAACGATTGAATTTGCCCAAAAAACAATGAAGCTCATGAGTAGCACTGATGACTTGTAATCATTGGGCCATTTCCAATCAAATTGGTCTCCTAATTCGCCAAAATCTGAAACTCCAAAGTTGCTGATAATTATGAAAATGCCATTACCACAATTGTTCATAATTTTCCATAAATCGAATCGCTTGCTCTTTAATGTTGCATCATTCTACTTAGGCTAGACAAAATTTGCCCATGAATCTGGCTTGTTTAAAGAATTATCTACATACAGAATCAAATGCTTAACATTAAAAGCATTTGTAATGCGAATGTAGTTAGGCAACTTCAAGTAATAGGCATTAGGGTTGATCTTCTCGATGACTTCCACTGGCCTAATCTTCTTGGCAGACAACTTTCTTCCCTACAAGAAACCTCTCCTTAGGAAGGATAGCCCATACATAATCCCCCATATCAAAATCAACATGCCACCTCTTCTTGTCAATAACCTATTTATATTTGGAGGCAGCTTGGACCAAATTATCATGGATAATATTATGAACTTCCTGTAATCCACTAACAACATCCTCTACTTTACCATGAACCCTCATTTTTTCTAGGAGAGGAATCAAATGCAACGGTCCCCTTAGCATAACAGAATACACCACAGTAAAAGGGCTAAATCCAGTGCTCCGATTGACTGCCAGATTATAAGCGAACTCTACTTTACACAGCTTCCGATCCTAGCTCTTCATATGTTCACCCACTAAGCACCTTAGTAAATTACATAAAGACTTATTCACCACTTCATCTTGCCCATCTATTTGTGGATAATAGGCACTACTAAAATTAAGTTGTATGTTCACCATTTTCCATAAACTATGCCAAAAATGACTAAGGAACCTGGTATATCAATTAGACATAATAGATATAGACAACCCATGCAGTCTATAAATCTCCTTAAAGAATAATTAAGCAACATGAATAGCATATGTGGTTTTCTTACATGGAATAAAATACACCATTTTTGAAAACCAATCAACTACCATAAATATAGAATCATTACCTTGTGTGGGTGGTAATCCTAGCAAAAAATCCATGTTGAGCTCCACACATGGTTGTAAAGGAACTGGCAATGGCATATACAATCCCACGTTAGATGCTATTCCTTTGGAAACTTAGCAAATTTGACATCTCTACACTAGTTTTTTCACTTCTTTATGAATGGAAGGCCAAAAGTAATGAACTTGCACCAGCTGCACAATTCTATCTTGCCCCACATGCCCTACACCATGCAATTCTTTAATAATTTTCAAGCGTAAGCTGTAATCCAAAACACATAACCGGTTACCCTTAAATAGAAATCCCTCATGCAACAAGAAATCTATTATTTCCTCTATTTTAACCTTAGCTATAATTTCAGAAAAATATGGATTGATCTCAAGTAATTTTACAAAGGAATCAAAACCAGGTACCTCAACAGACATTTGAGTCAATAAACTATTTTGTCTGCTCAATGCATCAACCACCCTGTTAGTAACACCTGACTTATGCTTCACCATAAAAGTAAACCTCTGAAGGTAAGCAACCTAGCTAGAATGTCTAACAGAAATTTTATCTTGCCGGTGTAAATGCTTTAATGTTTCAGGATCTGTATAAAAGATAAACTCCTACTAAAACAAATAATAATGCTAATGCTTAATAGCTTGTACTTCATAATAGAATTCGACATTGTTAGTGCTATAACATAATTTGCGCCCTAACAACTTCTCACTGAAATATGCTACTAGTTTGTTGTTTTGACTTAGACCAACCCCAATTCCCACCTTAGAAGCATCTAAATGCAACTCTAGAGGTTAATGAAAATCCAAAAACACTAAATAGGTTCTATTATAAGGCGTAATTTAATCATATCAAATGCCTTTTTTGCCTTATCTATCCATATATACTTTCCTACTTGCCTCATGCAATCAATAATAAGTGTCATAATGCTACTAAAATGCAGAATAAAATGCTATAAAATGAAGCCAATCCATGGAAACTCCTCACCCAATAATGGTAGTAGGTTTTGGCCAACGTTTCTCAGCCTCAACCTTTAATTCATCTACGTGCAAACCTTTACCCGACATAACATAGCTAAGAAATAACACACTAGCAATAAAAAATACACACTTCTTAATGGTTGCATAGAACTTCTCTCTATGTAGCACAGTGAGAACATCTCGCAACTAACTAAAGTGTTCATCCAGGTTAGCACTATAAATTAAAATATCATCAAAGTACACAACAATGCACTTACCAATGAAAGGCCTCAAAATCTAGTTCATAACATGCATGAAAGTGCTTAGTGTGTTCGATAACCTAAACAACATAACTAGCCATTCATACAATCCCTCCTTTGCCTTAAAGGCTGTTTTCCATTTATTGCTAGCTTGAATCTAAATTTGATGATAACCACTCTTCAAATCTAGTTTAGTAAAAATTATGGCTCCACTAAGCAAATCAAGTAAGTCATCCAATCTAGGAATAGGAAAATGATACCTAACAATTATTTTGTTAATGGCCTAACTATAAACACACATCCATTAAGAACCATCCTTTTTTGGTGTTAAAAGGGCTAGTACAGCATAAGGATTTAAGCTCTCTCGAATGTATCTTTTAGCCAATAACTCATCCATTTGCCTCCTTAACTCTTCATCCTCAGTAGGACTCATCCTATAGTGTGGTCGATTTGACAAAGCTGCACCTGATTCAAGATCAATCTAATATTGGATATCTCACATGGGAGGTAACCCTTCAGGTAATTCTTCTAGAAATAAATCGCTGAACTCTTCCAAAAGTGGTAAAACTACATTAGGAACCATTACCTCTTTGTCCACCATCTTTCCAAGTAGGACATAAATAACTTTAGATTTCTGTACTACCCTTTCAAATTGTGCCAAAGTTAATAAGGTAACACTGCCCTTATTGTCTTATTGCACTTGTTTAGGCTGATCACGATCCTTATTATATACTAACACGATCCTCACTCCTTTGAACATGAAACCATAGGTGTTAGTCTTCCTGTTATGAGTTACATCTTGATCAACTTGCCACGGTCATCCTAACAACAAATGACATACATCCATAGATATCATATCACACTAAACGTCATCTTTATATTTTACCCTGATAAAAAAGGAAACCAAGGCACACTTTGACACTGTCACCTTGCCCTTTTTTTAGCCAAGCCAACTTATAAGGCTTACGATGCTTTATAGTCAGAATCCCCAATTTTTAGACTGCCTCTGTTATGATTATATTCTCACTGCTACCTCCATCGATCACAAATCTACACACCTTGCCCTTGATAGTACAGGTAGACTGAAAAATGTTATTTTATAGCCAATCATCATTAGCAACTCTGGGTGTTAGGCAGGATCTACGTATGACCAAAGCAGCCCCTACATCACTAGTCATGATCTCCTCATCAATAGAATTTGGATTAAATATCAAGTCATCAGTTATTTCAGAGACATTTTCATTTTCATATTACTCATCTGTCTCAGCCAACATCACCCTTTTCCCCTTCTTCCTACATTTAGCCTATCTGTGACCCACTTTTCCATATGCAAAACACTTAATACCACTACTTGAGCTACCTTTTTGTGCAGTGGTTGGTGTTGTACTGGATTTGGTTACAATGTTGTCTTGAGCCATCCCGCAGTCGTAAGGCTCATAATACTATCGCCCCTTGCACTTTTTTTTCCAGAAGCATACATAAAACTGCTTAATTGCCACCTTTCAACTTGTAACACCCGTTAGTATGCTGTGAAGATAGACATAGGATCAAACATATTAAATGTCTCTATAATTTGTTCCCTTAAACCCCCTATGTACCAAGCAACCCATTGATCCTCCATCTCATGCACATTATTGCAAGCAAGCAATTGATAAAATTTGATGGTGTAATCATTAATTGAACGGTTTCCTTGCCTTAAATTCTTTAAGCACTGGTACATTAAAAATTGATAATTAAAAGGAAGGAACACGACACGCATCTATTTCTTCATCTTCTCCCAAGTCATAATTTTTTACTTCCCTAACCAGACTCACATCTATTTGATTTGCTACCACTAAGCCATTGCTTGATCTCAAAACCTCGTGGCCATTAATGGTACTTGTTGGCCCTCCGGCATCCCCTTAAACTCCAAGAACTCTTTTACCACACACACACACACACACACACACATATATATATATATTGACGTTCCATTTTTTCTTTCTATCAATTAATTAACGTCAATTCCTTGCATTGCATTGTCACACAATTTTTCTGGAAAAAAATTCACCCATCTCAGTGAACATTAACCTATTTTCTCTACAACTCCTTCCATTGTTTTTGCTTTTATTCCATAATGAAGTTTTCTAGCTTCTCGGGAAGTAGAAGAACTGTTGCAATTTGGTGTTTCTAACAAACATTTATCAGGTTAGTCCAATTAAAATATGCTTGTCATTCCCTGTGGTACCCAAAAGGAAAATAAAATCATCAAACTAGTAGTCGTTCTTAGAAATCAATCCTAGTTGCTACACTTATGGTATTGTAATATCCATCAAATAATTTCATAATGCATTAGCCACCTCAATCAGAAATAGTTGGATTGAAAATTACCATCATAAATTAAGTTTGCAAATGATGTTTTTGTTTTTGGAAATATCAGCAAGAGATATTTATTAATAGAAATTGTGGGTTTGAACGGTGGATTTGTGATGTGTGTAATTTTTACATATGTTGTTAGTTGAATTAATGTTTATTTTTTTAATAAATTTAGGTTCAATTAGGAAAAGTTTTAGTTTGGAGTTTTATTTAGGATTTATAATGTTTTGGCTCAATTTTAGTTTAATTATAAGTATTTTCAAGTTTTAATTATTATTTCTCTTTTGTAGGTGTAATTTTGAATAAGGATTCACTACAACAATTGTTACTTACAGCTTCAGAATAATTTGTGGCTAAATCTATAAAATTTTGTAGCTAAATATTTTAGCTATAAAAATAAGTTCCATAGCTTGCCATAGCCAGAAATGTTTTGGCTAAAAGTTAGCTATAGATTTTAAGTGTCATGTTGCTACTTTTCATATTTTTAGCTATATAACTTATGATAATAAAACTAATTGTAAAAAAATATTAAATTTAATTGCTACAGAAATATAAATTGTTTAGCAAAAAAATTTAATTATTAGCCACAAAAGTATTATTTTGTAACAAATAAAACGTATATGTAGGAACATATATATGGAGTTAATAAAAAAATATAACATCCTTTTTATTTTAAAATTTAAATTTAAACTAATAATTTCTTTTTTGGATAGGGAAACAAATGAATTCTATTTTTTATAAGAAGGAAACTTTTTTTATTGTTTGTTTTCAATGTGAGATTAAAACTTTTTAGTTTCACATTTATATTTTGTTAATTAGCCACAATTTTATTTCAAAAAATATTAGCCACAATTTAATTATTGTAGCTAAAATTTTATAAAACTAACTACAAACTATTGTTGTGGCTAATAATGAATTTTAGCCATCAATCTATTTTGCTTGTAGCTAATATTGTCTATTAGCCACTCCATTGAATATCGTGTCCACAATTTGACCATAAAATAATTCATGTTTATAGCTAATCGATATTATTAGCTACAACCTTCATTTTTATAGCCAATTATCCATGGCTAAGTATTTACTTAACCATGGATAATAAATATTTTAACTATATAACTTTTGATGCATGTGACTAATAAGTACAATTAGCTACAAAAATGTAATATCTATGACCATAAATTATATTTAGCCACAATTTTTTTGTTCGTGGCAAATTTTATAGTTGTATGTATGAAGGACAATGATGTGTGTCGCTACCTACGACGCTCGCAGGTAGCAACGCAACAAAATTTTTAGGGGCCAAAAGACAGTTTTGGCCCGCTTTGCACTTGTTATTTAATTTTTTTGAAAACTCAATTACTTTCTTTTAATCTAAAACCCAAATTATATATGGTGAATCTGTTGTGCAATAATTTAAATACCCGTAATTTATAATTTTTCTTGAAAATCTAAAACCTAAATTGTAGAAGGGTGAACCTGTCATACAAGGATTTAAACGCTAGTAGTCTATAAAAAAAATTTTAATCTAAAATATAATTGCACATGGGTGAACCCGACATATAAAAATTTAAACACCCATAGCTTATAAAATACTCGAGTGAACCGTCATGCAAGAATTTAAATATCCATAATTTATAATCTTTTTTTTGAAAATCTAAAACCTAAATTGCATACAGTGAACCATTGTATAAGTGTTTAAACACCTGTAGTCTGTAAATTTTTTTTTTAAAATCTAAAACCTAATTGTACACGGATAAATCCGTCATGTAAGAATTTAAACACTCATAATTTGTAAATTTTTTTAAATAATCAAACGAAAACAAAAATAAAGCAAAGGACAAAATAGTAAAGTGTCGCTAGTTGCAACGCACTGTAGCATCGCAACTAGGGACACTTGTCTTTTTTTATGTATGAATTGTAGTAGTCAGAAAAAAGCACGCCAACCACTAGATCAAATTAAATGGGAGCACACCACAATATATATGCTGCAACATATAGAAGCGTAATCAATAACAAATCAGTTCCCCAAAACACTTCAGTTGGAAGACTGGATTATCTATCCCAGTGAAGTGTTCAAGGGAACTCCGAGGGACACCTGATGCTATCAGATTCGATCTTTGCTCAGTGATTGAAGGAAATGGCAATAGCTACTTAGCTAGCTATTTATGGTCAGTAGTTTACAATGAAACTGGACGTAAATGCGATCTTACCAGGAAGGATATTGAAGTGAGTGGTTGTATTCCATTTTTTTGTAGCTTTTCTTTCTCTGATATGATGTCCATCCATATATCTATATATGTAGCTTTTCATTTTCAGCTTCTTGATCCCTGCAATGCTAATGTTGTAGAATTTGTGGTGGCCTATTCTTATCATATACATGTGTTGATGCACTCTCCATAAATGAAGGTTTGCCTGGTCTAGCATTGACACTGAATTCATGATATAGATAGAGCAGGGCCACCACACACACACACACACATATATATATATATAAAGGATCGTAACAATTAAAAAAGCAATGTTGTTAAGCGGTATAATCTTAAAAGCAATCTTTCACGTAATGCTCTAGTTCACCGCGGACCCCCTAACATGGAAGTAACCAGAAAGGATATGGATTTGTAGAAAAGAGAATAATCAACAGATCTGTTTTATATATTTTCTGGCACTCTGATTGAGAAATCTTGAAGGATAACAAATTTCTGAGACTTGAATCTTTAAGAAGGCTAAGTCTCTTTAACTCATTCTGCTTGATCTACGTTTTTCTCAGTAGCAAGAAAAAACATACAAAGCTGAGATTGAAACAAAAGAAGCACTTGGTGCACATAGGCATAGTTTTCTTCTTGAACATAGTATTGATGGACTCAAAATCAGATATTTATTCTTAACCAAATACGTGTTCTAAACCTTAATTGCATGTGTTTGAACTTTGATTCTTTTTCAGAGTTTCTTTTAGAAATTATAACAGAAGAAACATGCATCACTAACAGTAAATATTTGCACACACACCTGATACAACTCAAATTAATTTAATTTTCACTTAATTAATATGCATGGATTGCAACAAGGTGTGTTCATGATATATAGCTCTGCCAGTTCCTCTCCAACAAAATAATTTTCTCTAAAAGGCTTTTTTCAGCAAAAAGTTTAATCATATATGCAGGACATCGGAAACTCAAGTGCTACAGCAAAGAGCAATCACTTTAAGAACCAACATGAAATTTCACACTGGTTCCTTAAAGGGTTTCAAAAGAGACTGAATTTTGGTTCCTTAAAGGATTTCAACACTGACTGAATTTTGAGTCCTTTAATTAATTAAGGACGCTTATATTTAATTAATCTGAAAATAACTTCCATTTTGCATTTTGGCCTAAGAGTTAAATAAAAGGTTTTTCACCGATTTATATGGGCTTATTAATGACAGATACATGAATTTGAAAATTAGCTCAAACAAGATCTCAAAGTAATTCAATATATTGATTCTAGATATATGAAATAGAAAATTAATTCAAGCATAAAAATGAATTAAATTAGTAATATGTGATCCTTGAAATACATGAAATAGACAAATTTTAAGATAATTTAAATTGCATCTAGACATCAAATCTTGACATCACAAGGACAAGAAATCACGTCTCAGTGGGCATCTCTTAACGGCAGATGGGACAATAATGGCTATTCTCCCGCCATTTGCAGATGCAAGTACCATGGAAAACGTGACCGCAGAGCATCTGGGCAGCAAAATCCTTGAGCTCCTCCAAGCATATGGTGCAAATTTTGCTTTCTCTTTGGATATCATCCTTAGAAGAAGCAGCAGCAGCATCAGCATTAGTATCATCAACAGCAATCTCAGTCTAACTCTGGTCAGCCCTAACTTTCCAACACTTCAATCTCCCTGACTTTCGAGCAGTAGGCACCATCCTGCAATTTCTTTCATATTCCAACATCGACCGCCTCATAAAAATATCGACTACTTCTTGTTCTTGAAAACTATGGATCTGGAACTTCAATTTATTGATGTTGATGGTCAAGACATTATTGTGCTTCTTCAATAAATGAATATGTCTATCAATTCTCCGACCAAACTCATGTCTTATAGCCCGAACTAACTCTCTACAGCAACGTGAAGTAGGTGAGCATAGCCTTAAACCAGCGAAAGTAGATGAAAGATGGTTGTACATAGCCTGGTAGTTCTTGCACAAATCCATGTCCAAGAAAAAGCTGGAATCCTGGGATGCAGACTGATTGTATCTGGAACCTAGAAAGCTGCGGATACCGCCGCCATAATCAAGAAAAGCTGGGTATTGAACCTGAGAAGACAAGTTGAAGTGGACCTGTTGTTGTAGGCATCGCGAGGCCATGCGTGCTGAGGTAGACCTGACCCTAAGATGAAGAAGATTGTTTGTACTCATGGTGAAGCAGTAAAGATACTCGATGGATGGATGAGAGGGCAGTATTTGAAACGAAGAAAAGGGTGACAGGTTTTTTATGGCAACTGAATTAGGGTACAGAGGAGAACTATAGATTTAGCGTTGTTTATGTATACAGTAAGTGCGCAAGCCTCAAGTTTAAGCTAGTATATGAAGGCGGCTGATGTTTGCGTTGTGGGAGGTAATCGATTCCTAAAAAGCGAAAGTGAACTTGAACGCAAAGCTTTTTTTTTTTTTTTTTTTTTTGGATGGTGTTTTCCAGGTTCTCCTAATTCATACCGGAAATGACAATGAATAATTTTGTGTAACAGTCTACCTTTTTAGTGATACCAATCTTCACGATGCAAACAAGAATGCTAACTAAAATAAGGAAAGTTAAATCCTAACTAGAGTAGGAAAAACTAAAATATGAATAAAATAAAATTTTAATTAAACATAAAATTAGTCGTGAATCTATAAAAAACAGCATACATATTTTAAAATAAATAATTAAATGATTATAATAAATTACAAATTAATCAAATATAAAAGTTTAGAAACTTTTTTTTATTAAAAGTACATATTATTTTTAATATGCATGCCAATAATAATTATTGAATAAATAACATAAATATAGAAAATGGGTGAAAAATTACATATTTTTAATTTTTAATTTTAAAAAAAGAAAAATATTTTTGTTTGAATATAATAAAATGTTTGAGTTAAAATAAAAGAAATTATTTTTTATGAAAATGACAAGGTAATGTTTTAAATGTAATTAGCTTAGAGTATTTTATATTAAATAAAAAATTTGTATTTTAATAAAAATAATTTTTAAAATTTTTATAGAAAAATATTATGAATTTTAAAAATTCAACATATAAGGTTTTAAGAGTTAATGTTGAATTATGAAAAGTGATACCTATCAAATTTTTGGCTTAATAAATTAAAAATAAAATATATCATATTAATTTTTATTTTTTTTAATTTTTGTTACCATAATTTTTAGTTATAATAAGATTGGTTTTTGAAATTATTGTATTAGTGTGTGTGTGTGTGTATATATATATATATATATATATATATATATATATATATATAGTACTGTTTTAGTTGAAAAATAATACTAAATAGTTATTATATATTTTTAAATTTTTTAGAAATAAAATTTTTAATGATTTGAAAAAATATTTGATTGATTTAAGATAGAAAAATATGTAGTAGTATGTAAATACTTTTAGAATTTGAATACTATTGAGATATGTATAATAGTGTTTTGGTTAAAAAGATAATACTAAATAAATATGATAAATATTTTGCTTTTAATAAAAATTAGGATTTTTTATGATTTGACATTAGATTGGGTGAAGATTTTTACACTCAATTTTTATTTTTTTAGAATTGTAAATTGCATAATTATTCTCTATTGAAAATTTTTATTTTATTTAAAATTTTAAAACTACTTGTAGTTGAGTTTTTTTTTTCTTTTTGCAATAATAAAATTTAATATAGTAAGTTATTTTTTTATAAGTACTCTTTTCAACTTATCTTGATTTTAAAATTTGCACCAATTATAGTAAATAATATATTTTTTATTTTTTATGAAGAGGTTTTTTTAAATATCATATGCACATAATTTTTTTATTTTTATCATAATTTCTTAAAAAAATAAAAATCAAATTATGTGATTAAAAAATTATTATAAAAATTTAACAATAATTCATCATATAAAAAGTATTCATAAATTCAATAAATAGAGCTAAAATTAATTTACATGTAATTTAGATTAAATATATCCCAACAAATACTCGCGAAAAGTCTGTTTGATAACAAAATATAGCATTTACTTTTCTATGATTAATATGTTATAACACTCGTTTTAAAAATTAAAATTCAACAATTTTTTATATAATGAATGTTGACCTTATCAATAATAAATCTTAATTTTAATTTTAACAAACTTAATTTTAAGTATTTAATAGGTTTTATTTGATTGTGATTATAAGCATAGGTACAATATTACTTTCAAAGAAAGTTATGTCAAAATTCAGCTCAATAGTAAGCTGGGACTGAAGCAACGCTACCGTAGTGAGCTCTATAGTAAACTACAACTAAAGCAAGACTACTATAGTGACAGAAAGCTAAGCTCAATAGTAGGTTGTGACTGAAGCTCTGCTTCAATGGTGACGACCCAATAGACATATTTTTGAAATTAAAAAAAGAGACATTAGAGACATAATGTGACCAATAGGCTACGACTAAAGCAAGGTTGTCATGGTGACAGAAAGATTGGCTCAACAATAGGCTGTGACTGAAGCCTTGCTTCCATGGTGGTAACAAACTTCAAAAATATCCAACAAGCATTTTTTGAATTCTTTTTTTTTTAAAAAAAAAAAGAGATGTTGGAGACATAATCCTTAGCTCCAACAGCCATATTTTTTAAGTTTGATCAATATATATGTGTAATACCCTACATACATATATATAATTATTTTAATATTAAGGGACACATTTTTCTCGAGAAGTACTAGTAATAGTTAATTTGCATTATATTAAAGTATAAAATTTTGTTAACATTATATTTTAGGTTAAATATTAATTTAAATGTGCATATCTTTTCACATGTGTATATATATATATATATATATATATATATATATATATATATATGTATATAATATAGTATAAAGTATAATTATATACTTGTGTATATATATGTATACATTTTCATGTAGCATATGTTTGCATACATATACATATAATATATATATATATATATATATATATATATATGACTATATAAATATATACATAGGTACACTATTACACTTGAATGTACATTGTGTATATATATATGTATATTTATATATGATATATATAGTATATATGTATATAGTCATAATGTAGTTTAATAAGCATAGTATATATATGTATACATTAACTTATAATATAGTATGTATGTATATATATATATATATATATATATATATGAGTATATGTATATTTTTGGGAGAAGAAGAAATAGAACCGAGCTCCCTCCTCCCTGTCCTCGCCCTTTCTCCTCACTGTGCCGCCTCCATCACTGCCTGAGAGTGCCATTTCCGCCGTGGGGAAAGCTTGCTGGGTGTGCAGTAGCTGCTCTCCTCTTCCTCACCAAGCAGCTTCTTCCTCTCCTCGCGCAGCAGCAGCTCTGCATCTCCTCGTTCTGCCCAGCTTCGACGTTCTGTTGTGCCATCTCCTGGAGGTGTCAAGCTGCCCTTCGCCTCCGCCTGAGCAGCTTCATCTCCCCCATCTTCTCCGGTGGCAGCAGGTTCCTTCCCCTCCCTCTATTCCGTCCAGTAGCTAGGGGTGAGTAATGCTCACCCGATGCCCTCATTTCTTCCTTGATCTTGAAATTCCTTCGGTTGAGAATTCTATATAGGGTGTGGTTGTGCTATGAGGAAGATAATTGCCCATTTGAATTATTTTTGGGCATTTTTTTTGAATTTTCAGAATTTTATTTGAAATTTTGCCATTTTAATTACTTGATTTAATTTTATTATTAAGTGAATTAGTGATTAAGTTAAATATAGTTAAGTGTTTTTGAGTTTATTAATTTTATTTAGGGTTTTAGAAATTTTTGGAATTTATTTTGAATTTTGGTGAATTTTGGATATTTAAATAATATTTTAGGAATTTTCGGGAATTAATTATAAAAATAGCAAATAATAATGATAAATGACATTTTGGTGATATTAAGTGTTGAAATTAATTTTAGGGTAAGGTAGATAATTTTAAGAAGATTATACAATTTTTTTAGGAATTTTTTATACATTATGTCAAAATTAAATAATTAGGCTAATTTTTGAAATTTTGGTTAAAAAGGTTATGAAACTTGATAAATGAGGTTATTAGTGAAAAATATGAATTTTAGAACTCAAATCATAATTTTTGAGATTTTTATACTATTTTTTATAAATATATTTGAGTTTATGCCAAAAATTGATTTTTAGTTAAATAATACTTTTGGGAAAATATTGTTGGTTGATTAAATATTTCTTATAATGTTGGGAGGAATTATCTTGAGAAAAAATTAGTTTTAGATGATTGGATAATTTTAAGGAAAATTTTGTGTATATATATAGCATTATGTAATTTATATATATACTAGGGGTAAAAATGTAATTTTACACTAAATATGATAAATATATATTTTTTATTAGTTTTATTAGTATTTAAAGGGTTTAGATAAATTTTATAAATTTATTAATATAATTTCCTAAGTAGTGTAAAATTTTAAATGTCCAATTTTCAATATATATATATATATTCATTTAATATATTGCAAAGGTTTTAATGTGGATAATAATTATAATTATAATTGTTGGTGATGAAATACAAATTTAATTGTTTAACTTTGGATAATTAAGATTTTATATATGCTATTTATTTTAGTATGTGTATAATTGGAGAAATAAATATTATTAATTTTGATACTTTTGAGTTGTGATCTCGGTCGGGGCAAATTGTAGTCTTGGGAGCCCGACTCGAGTGTGAATGGTTGTGTATTTTGGAAGTGCATTTTCTATGCAGGTCTGGCTCTACCTTTGGTAGAGAGATGTCCGTTTTACAGAGGAGACTCTGTCAAAATTTCGATAGATTTTCTCGTAAAACGTGATATCCGTAAAATTCCTACCGTTAGTTAGGTTAACTCCTGTCTGTCGAGTCTCGTCCGGTTTTCATCGAGTCAGTCTGGAATTTTATTATTTTGTTGATTCCTGATTTCGATTCCTTAGTCATGTTTTAAAAAGTCGATTCATTATTTTCTTTTAGAGCATATCGGAGCAGAAGCTGTGAGACCGAGGCAAACGCGTGGTCATCAACCTTCCTATTCATCCTGTAAGTTGATAAAATGATCTGTGCGTATGTTTGTTTAAAGAATGCATGCGCTCGTATTTCTATTATATTGATTATATGATTTATTTAATTTAATGCTATCATTTACGAATTAAATGCAAATTATTTATTAAAAATCGATTTGAGAAATTTTGGTAGAGCGAGCTACCTGGTGGGCCTCACCAGGACTATGTGCACATGGTAGAGATTGAGAGATGGATCCGATAACTGTATGATTGATGAATGTTAAACTGGGACGGGTGCCTCGGTAGATGCCTTTGCTCTTGGGGACCGCCAGTGATTAGAAAGTCAATAATGGACTGGGATGGGTGCCTCGGTTGATGCCTTAGCTCTCGGGGACCGCCAGAGCCATATAGTTGGATTAAGTGAATGACTACAGCTTGGTGCCTCGGTTGATGCCCTTGCTCTCGGGGACCGGTAGTCTAGTTGGAATAAGTGGGCCCAGTTGGCCGATTAGACTTGGGTTTAGGGTTCTACCGAGATTTTCCAAAAGCTATACTTATACATTATAAATTATTTTCACTATAAATATATATAGTTTTCAAAAAGGTTTTCAAACTGTACAGCTCTTTTATTGACTTACTCAGTGAGGTCTGATTCCCCTCAATTTATTTTTTCAAGAGCTTGGGAGTTCGACCTCAGACTACCTCTACGTCGGATTTCTTCTTCACCGGCTATTTTATGTAGGTCATTATAAGTTGTATTGTGTACTAATCTAGGTTGCTGCAGTGGTATATGTATTACAGATTTGTATGGTTTAAACATAATTATGTAATTTATTTGTGTATAACCACGCTTGCGTACAAGATTCAATCTGATTTATAATATGAGATGTTGAAATACATTATTATTTAAGCAGATGAATTTGTGTATTCTGAGAAAAATCAGTTTGATAATGTGTTTTGTTTTAAAGTAAAGTTTAATATGTGAATGGTTTTATTTTCTTTTTCGTTTAGGCTTACTACGGGTTTTGGGGGCCTTATGCTTACCCATTCCCTAGTGCCGGTCACGTGCCCTCGGGTTCGGGTCGTGACAATATGTGTGCTCTAGAGTTGTGATAACAAGAACACACATTACATTGCTCTTTGACTATCAAAAAAACTCTTTAAGCATTCATCAAACTTCATTTTTCTTTTTATCAATATTCTCTATTTTGATTAACTCTTGTGAGAGTTGATTGTGTGATAGAAATAGGACTTCATCTTCATCTAATGGTTGGGATAGATTAGAAGAAAAGTGAAGTATATTTCTAGTGGAATTGGTTTAAGTTTTTAGCTATTAAAGCACTTGGGAATTGGTTTAAGAGCACACCTAGAAACTCTTGTTTATTTAGTTGAAGAGTTAGCCTTAAAACTCTTATTTATGTAAGGTTGAAGAGTGAGCCTCAAACTCTTGTAATCTCAATCTTGTGAATAAGATTATGGGTATTGAAAAATCTTAACTTAGGGATAAGTTAGGTGGAGATGTAAGATTGTTGAGAATCCGAACTCCTTAAAATTTTTGTATTCATTATTCTTCCTACTCTATATCCTTTCAATTATTGTTCATTCCTTAAATTTATTTTAATTTTTCTAAAATCCTTCATTTGCCTTATTCACCCCCCCTACCCCAAGACACTTTCAATTGAATGAATTTTCATTAAATTTTTATAATATATGTTTCTAATCATGTAATTTGATTTTTTTATTATTTTTTAATAAAAATAAAATAATGTACATATGATATTAAAAATTGTTCACAAAAATAAAAATTAAAAAATTGTTTATAAAAAGTGAAAAAGATTGTTATTTTTTTTTTATAATTGGCACAAGTTTTATAATTGTCTAAACAAATTAAAGAATGTTTATAACAAAGTAATTGACTATGCTAAATTTATGAAAGAATGATGTAAGCTCAAGTACAAATATTTTTATAATTTTAAACATTAGACAATAAATTTAGATTAAAAAATTAAAAAGAGCATAGTTTAGGAATAGTAATTAATGAAAAAAATAAACATTCTAAACAAAGGGTAATTATGTAACCTAAAATTCTAAAAAAAATAAAAGGAGAATAGCAGAAATAAATTAGTGGAGTGTAAAAATCACCACTCAATTAGATTTTAAAGTGAATACTCAAATATAAAAATAGACACTTGTCAAATTTTTGGCTTAATGACTTTAGAACTCAGTATTTAATATATATATATATATATATATATAAATTTAATTCATATAGAAAAATTAAATAATAATATCCCTCTACATCCTCATCTATGATTAGTAACAGCCCCGTGGAGTACTAAGTTGAATACAATTGCAATCTCTTTTTTTAATAATTTAATTTTACACCATGAAATTTAGTCATTTTTGCTAATTTATCCAATTTTTGAAATAGTGGCAAATTGATTTATAAACTTTGCAAATTTATCCATGATCAAAATAGCATGTGCTCACATTGAAATGACACATTGGCATAACATGCATGTGCAAATTATTTAAATATATTTGTAAAAAAAATGAAAGTTAAGGATAAATTTTGCAAAAAAAAAAAAGACTTAAAGGATGGAAAATTTGCTAATTTCTTCTTCTAATTTTCACATCAACAATTTACACATGTATACCATATTACCATGTGTTGTCAGTATAGGCATATGCTATTTTGATTGTGGATAAATTTGCAACAAAATTAAAAAGTTTATATACCAATTCATCATAATTTTAAAAATAGGACACATTGGCAAAAATAACTAAAGTTTATGGTAAAGTTATGCAATAACCCAATTTTATAAATGCAACCTCTAATTGATTGTTAGATTTTATAATGAATATTTTAAGGCTTTAAGAAACATGAGGACATATAAATTATGAAAATGTCTTAGAGGGGGGGTGAATAAGGCTAATGAGGGTTTTATAAAAATAAAAATGATTTTAAGGAATTAAACAAGAATTGAAAGAATGTTGAGAAAGAAGAATGAAGAATACAATTATTTAAGGAGTTCGAATTCAACAATAATCCTACGTCTCTACTTAACTTATTCCTAAGTTAGAATTTTCAATCACCCACAATCTTATTCATAACATTGAGATTACACATGAGTTTTATGGCTCCCTCTTACAAACTTACAATTTGAGTTTTTAAGGCTCACTCAAAAAACTAAATCTCAAGTGTTTTAATGGATAACACTTAAACCAATCCTAACCAAATCTCACTTCCCGATTTCTTAATCCCAAAAAATAGAAAAATAAGAATATCTATTCTAACACTTACCAACTCTCACAAGAGTTATACAAATACAAAAATTGTTTAACAAAGAATTTGAGAGCGTAATTGAATGCTTAAGAAAGAATGAATGATAAACAAGTTTCTTAAACCTTCAATTGAATTTTATAGAGTGTTTATATAGATAAAAACCTCCCAAATATAGTTGTAATCAAACATGTCTCTAATGTCTCTTATTGATTTTTGAATCATCTTGAACTTATTTTTGTCAAAACACCACTCACGATCGTGAGGAGCAAGTTTTGGCTCATAAGAAGCGAAAATACTAGTCATTGGATTCAAAAATGACCATTTTGAGCTATCAGGACTGTCCTCATGAGTTGCTCATGAGTGAATAGTGCACATGAGTGGCATTGTCCCTTTACTTAATTTTGCTCTCACAAAGCTTCTGCTCATCACTAGCTTATGAGACACTCATAAGGGGATCACTATAAGTCCAAAAAATGTTTGTTTTTGACACATAAAAGCTCTTGTTACTTTAGGTATAAGATTTGGATATTATACTTCACCAAAATATAGTATAATTATAGTATTTCGTATTTTTGAACTTGAACTAATAATTTTGACACAAATAAGCTCCTACACACTTACAAGAGATCATTAGAAACTTAAATTGATTGTCAAAAATCAAAATTAGGAGTTTAATCATGCAAATGGTCAATAATTTTCCCTTTTTTGGCTTTGAAAACCAATTTAATGAGGTAATAAATAATGTGTGTATGCCAAAAATATTTAATAAGAAGAGATAAATACTATGTAAAATAGTTTCCCCCTATCAAATTTAAATACATGCAAAAATGAGAAAATATTTTGCTCCCTCTTAATATATGCATAAATGGAAAAATAATTTAATCAAATCATAAAAAATACCAAATAATCACAAAGGAGATAATTTTTTAAAAGACACTAATAAAAGATATTTATCTCCTTTGACAAATATATTTCTTTATTTCTCCCCTTTTTAGACATGATAAGAAATATAAATTTAATATTTTATCCCTTTTTGTCAAAAATAAAAATAATATAAAATTTAACATGAAGGACAAAAAGAAAAACAAGGTCTAAAAACATAATAACATGATCATTAAAATCAATATTAGACAATATGAAGGAAATAATTTCAAATGTATATACAATGCATCACAAAAGTAGTACATATAGCACTTATATTAAAACATCACATGATCATGTAGAGCTTAGCTAGCCAATCATACATAATCTTGCAGCACTTAGCCATATCTATCCATAACATTTTCTCTCGCTTTCGTAAAGACAGAAAAAAAAAAAAGAGATATAAGGGGAAATAAACATAAAGGAGCCAAAAATCCTAAAGGAATTAAAAGACTAAGAACTAAAATAATTAAAATAAAGATACATCAAATCTTTATAAAATCTATGTAATACATAAACAAAATTATGTAAAACAATTTTCTCCCTTAAAGAAATTAACTTAATTATTTCTCCCCCTTTGTCAAAATGCAAAAGAAAATTTAAAAATGATAAATTGCATTAAAAAAGGATAAAGTTACAATAATATTAAAATATCAATTATAAAAAGAAAAACACGAGACATAGACTAGTATCTCAAGGCTTAAAAAACTGAAAATGAATAGTAAATAAACCAAAAATAAACTTGATGAAATAAGAAAAAAATCTAGTCTTATGGAGAAGGAGGTAGAGGAGGAGGATGAGGAGTCTAAGTGCATTGTATATTGTGATGAGCATACAATTGATGAATATCATACTCCATATGATTCATCCTATGCTCAAATCTATCAAGTCTTGTGTCCACTTGATCAAACATATAATTAAAGTTCGATTCAACAGTGGTTAAAAAATTAAAGAAACCACCTGTTAGTATAAATGTGCTCTAGTGCCATTCTTGTAATAAATAATGACAATGTAAATTATTTCTATGGCAATAAAATAAATATTTAAACAAAGAGTTTATTTATTTATATATTTACCCTTTAGCAATATGTTAAATAAATTTATTATCAAGAGTTGATAATATGAGTTAAAATTTTATCTAGTACATATGGTGTAAATTGTTCATAGTCAAATAATTAATATTTGGGTAAAATTAATTAAACTATCACCTCTATTTATTTTCCTTGATTAGTATATGATACTAATAGTAGGAAGTAGTAAGTCTCATACTACTTTATATGAGATATTAGAATAGACATGTGGATACTAATGTGATGGGTGGATCGAATAGTGATGTTAGATTTGTGATTGCAAAGACACTCACTTGTTATCAACAATTACAATCTAGGTCATAATGGTGCATATAGTCCTTTGACTTGAGGTAACATGGTCATCCACATTTAAGTGATTAGAGTTTGTTACCGCTTACATACTTGTGTTATTTACACATGGGGATATGGCGTGTGGTGGCTCTAGTCAGTTGAATGTAGGGATGAGTGTTTCACCAAGATGGGATTCATTGCCTGAAGTGAACCAGGATAGATCCTATGCTATTTAAGTTTATTCTTGATGAATAAGTTCCTAGTCAGGACAAACATAACATAGTCTGAAAGAGTTTTAAATACTAGAAAGTGTTTCTAGTATTAGTTATGTTTTATCAAGAATAACTTGAGATGAGGTCATATGATAAAGTTATTAGAGTTTGATTAAACCTTAACTCTAGGCTATATTGGGATCTTCTAATGAAGGGATTTTAGTGCATGGTAATTAAGACCATAAGGTTTGCGTGAATCAATATATGCATTCATATCTAATTGGGTAGTTATGATATCGATGCTAAAGATCACTCACAACTTATGAGAACTAAATGTGCATAATTGGGATTTTCACATTTAGACTTGAAAAAGTCTCAAATAATATCAAGTGTTGATATTATATTCTCATTGCCAATTAGACATGAACCTAGTAAGTCACACCTAAAAGAGTTTTGTATTATCAACATTTAATATTAATCTAATTATTGATTAAAGAGTTTAATCAATTAATTAAGATTAATAGAATTGGATTTATGCTTTTAGCTATGATTCTAGTATATCATGAAATCTAATTCTAAAAAGAGTTTTATTATTAATTTATATTTAATTAATATGAGATATTAATTAAAATAGTAAATTAATGATAATATATGTTATTAATTAAATTATTAAATTTAATATGAGATATTAAATTATTAATAATTAAATTAATAATAATATATCTTATTAATTAGATTATTAAATTTAATATGAGATATTAAATTATTAATAATTTAATTAATTATGTGTAAAATGTTGACTTTAGATAAATATAATACATGAGATGTATTTTCTACACATTTTTTTATACATTACTATGTCAAGGTGGCAAGCTAATGATGTCATAAGTTACTTGCACAATTTGTTCACTAACCATGTCAAAGGTGTATGCAAGGTGGCATGCAAAGTTATATACTAATGATATGGTATAAGTGTTATTTCATTTGTACATGTCTATATCAACTCACTTTCTCTACACACATATCATTAGAAGAGTTCTAATATATATAGAGAGATACGTGAGTGTGCAAAGGAGATAAGGAAATCAATACAAGTCATTACTTTGAGAAAGTATGGAGAGGTTTTTAGTAAGATAATATACCAAAAGGAAAAGCAACATATACACAAAATAAACTCTAAAGTTCTTGCAAGTGTTAAGTTAGTGCAAGTTTACAAGGGTCACTTGGAGAGGGTAGTTGCTACTAAGATTAACCAAGGCAAGAAGGTGGTTGACAAAGCTTTGGTGTTTCAAGCTAGAGGCCTAAAACTTAGGAGGCTAAGGATTTGATTTAAGAGTTGAACCAAAGACATCTAAAGCTAAGGAATTTGTAAGTTTCTTAAACTTAGAATTCCTAAGTTGTTGTTTACATGATGTTTTGATTTTTTGCTATGTGTTTAAATGCAAATTGGATCCTTAGGATTGGAATTCTTCATGTGATGAAGAGTTATATTGAGTAAAATTATTAAAATTTACTATACTTAGGTTTGTGCTCACCATACAATTATTGATGCCTAAGTAGCATAACTGATTCCTAACACCACCAATATAAGCGGATGGGCTCATCATTAACACTTTGAGAAGTTGAAGGTCCTCTCGCTGTTTTTCTTTGAGATTGAGGAGGAACATGTTCTTAAGGGATTTCTTCTTTAATTTGAATACCTTCGATATCATGAGTGCCTATGTGCTCAATGTCTTCTAAATCTTATTCTAGCTTCTCATCAATATCTTTATCTTCTACTTCGTCTTTCCAAACCCAAGAATTTCTAACAAGCTTGAATTGCCTAGTGTTTCTCAAGAGCTTATCATTAAGAAAAGATGGAGAAATAGAAGGGGTGTTTCTCAAGTTGATCCTAAAGTGATGAGCAATTTTAGTGATGAAGCCTCCTACACATAAGGCACCATTAATACTATCACTAGGTAACTAAAACCTCCAATGAATACATCTTCCTAGCTCAATATTTATGCCTTCAATAAGACATCTAACAAGGAAAAGATCACTAAATGAAATGGCTTCATTACTTAAGCCCCTAGCATGAAAAGAGTACATAATAAATCTATACACGTACCAAAGAGATTTTAAAGAAAAATTAGAGGCTTTTGTGTGTCCTGCTTCAAATGCTTTTGCATAAGGTTTAGCATAGTGAGGCAAAAAAAAGGGTGAGGAAGCCAAGAGGAATTAGAAGAAGCTAAACCCCTTTGTCTAAAATTAAAGATTCCATTAAAATCTTAAAAGGTAAGGAATCTATCTTGTCCACCTAATCTAAATCTCATACTATTCATAGGATTTTATACATTGAAGTGGTGAGTTCTCAAGCAATAAGAAGTAAGAAATTCATGGACTAAGGCAAGATAGGTAGTAAAAGCATTGAATGCAAAATCATACAAACATGCATTATCAATTAAGGTCCTAACCTCATTAAAACAACCCATCTTCTCCAAAGTAGCTTGAGACATATACTTAGAGGAAATAATTTACCTTTCCTTGAATTAAAGAAGTCTTTCCCTAAATTGAGTTGAAGTGTAGAAGAGAGGAGGTTGCTTCTTAGGTTAATCTTTAGTATCTCTTCTAGAGGAGGAAGAGGTATCTTGAGCAATCTTCTTCTTTGGAACCATGATAATGAGATATAAGTGCTAAGAGTGAAGAATTTTAAAAAAGAAAAATTTTGCTTTGAAATGAGTTTAAAGGGAAAGATAATGATGTGAGGATTAAAAGAATAGTTTAAGGGAAGTAGGGTTAAAATAATCAAATAAAGTCCTAAAAATACTTAAAAAATGCAAATTACCATTTTAGAGAAGGAAAGAGTTAAAAAAATTGTAATCCCAATATAACTGGGTTTTGTTGCCTATCAGACTACTACTCATGAGAGATTCATGCACGCTACGCTCATAAGAGTTGCTCGTGAGCAGCTCTAGATAGGTCAACCCGCAACGATCACAAACTCATCTATTCATGAAGGAAGAAACTGAAAGGCCCCTAAACTTTCAATATCTTTGCAATTAAGTCCTCAAAAAGTGACAAATAGGTCCTTATGCACTAAAATTAATCATCAAAACAAAACAAATCACACCTAAATTAAATACTTTGACAAATATCATCATAAATTAACAAAACCAAGTTAAAAAAATTTAATTTTAAATAATTATTAAAAATAAATCATGCAAATGGGAAATCAATAAATTATGTTCATGAAATAAAATTGCTTACTTAAATAATCAATAAATTCAATAATTAAGTATTAAAATAGCAAATATTTTTCAAATAAAAAATAAATTTTATTAATAAATAATTATGATAGAGTATTAGAAACCAAAAATAAACCAAGAATATATGAATCATGACAAAGCAAGGATTTATGTGATGGTATCAAATATGAAAAATAAACACAAACTAAACATTAGTGAAAAGCATGATTACACACAAATCCAATCATCAATTAAGTAAGTCATCAAGACAAGCTTAAACCATCAATCATACCAAGTTCATGTTTAATAAAATTTAATCTTTCCTCAAAAAGAGGATTGGTAAATTTGTCTTTTAGCTGATGATTAGTATCAACAAATTCAAGAAAAATATCACCATTTTGCACATGAACACGCAAGAAATGATGTCTAATGTTAATATGCTTAGTTCTAGAATGCTGAATGAGATTCTTTCTAAGGTTAATAGCACTTGTATTATCACATTTAATTGGAGTGAGATTAATATCAATTCTATAGTCCAATATTTATTGTTTTTGCCATAGAACTTGTGAGCAACAGCAACTAGCTGCTACATGTTCTACTTCAGCAGTGGACAAGGCAATTGAAACTTATTTCTTACTAAACCATGAAACTAAACATTGTTCAAAAAATTAACAAGTTCTAGAAGTGCTTTATCAATATAGTAAACTATCGGTAAAGTCCACGTCAAGATAACTAATCAAATCAAAGGATGAGCTCCTAAGACCAAAGTTCTAAATGTATTATACTACAAAAATATTTGAAAATTCTTTTGACAACATTCAAATGAGACTCTCTATGAATTAATTTAAATCTAGCACATAAGCAAGTAACAAACATAACATCAAGTCTACTAGCAATTAAATAAAAAAGGGATTTGATCATACTGTTAAATCGCTTTTCATCAACTGGTTTGCCATTCTCATCCTTGTTGAGTTTGGTTATGGTGCGCATTGGAGTTTACTTGTCTTAGCTCCATCCATGCCAAACTTTCTGAGAATGTCTCTTGCATGTTTGGTTTGATTAATGAAAATCTCATTTTTGCATTGCTTGATTCATAATCCAAGAATGAATTTTAGTTCTCCCATCATACCCATCTCGAATTGGCCTTGCATTAGCATAGAAAATTTCCCACATAAACAATGGTTAGTAGCATTGAAAATAATATTATGAATGTATATTTGCACAATTAATAAATCATATTCGAATTTCTTTGTAAAAAGAGTTATGATAACCTTTCTTTTAAAGAAACCTTTCTCTAGTAAAAAGTTACTCAATCTTTCATACCAAGCTCTTGGGGCTTGTTTCAATCCATATAATGTTTTTCAAAGTTTAAACACATGATTTGGAAAATCAAAACTTTCAAAAAAAGTAGGTTGTTCAACATACATCTCCTCTTTAATAAAACCATTTGGAAATGCACTTTTAATAACCATTTAATAAAGTTTAATATCCATGAATGATGCAAATGCAAGTAGCATTCTAATAACTTGTAACCCTGCAACAGGAGTAAAGATTTCATTATAATCAATCTCTTCTTCTTAATTATAACCTTTAGATACTAGTCTAGCTTTATTCCTAGTTATGATACCTTATTCATTCATTTTATTTCTAAATACTTAATTGGTGCCTATAATAGGATGATGTTTTGGTCTAGGAACGAAGGTCTAAACCTTATTTCTCTCAAATTGATTTAACTCTTCTTGCATAGCAAGGACCCAAAATTCATCAATTAAAGCATCATCAATATTTTAGGTTCAATTTGAGAAATGATAACAGTATATTTAAATTTAGATATAGTAGTTACCTCTTTTGTAGTGTCACATATAATGAGGTCTTAAGAATGAGCTCTCTTGAATTGTCAATCCTTTAGAAGTTTATCCTTTAAAATAGGTTGAGGTATCTCCTCATCATTCTCTTTTATGGTATCTTCTAGCTCCAAAGGTTTGCTAACATTTTCTTCTTTAGTTTTCTCTTCCAAAATATACTAATTTCTTTGTTATCAATCTTATTCAAATCAATAACATAAACATTATTATAGATGGCAAGGTTTAGTATGTGTCTAAAATTTTAGCAACCGTGACATTATTTTAGCTTAGGGCTCTAAGGAATACACTACCATATCATAAAGACATGGTGTGGAGATGAGGAGTCATCATCCAAGATAATAACTTGGACAAATCAAAAGTGGTGGTACATGATTCTCTAAAATAAAGTTAGCACCACAACCAAGAGATTCTAGATATGGAATACCAACTTCACTTAGTATTGTGTTCATTTAGAATTAGTTTATTAATTATTACCTTATTCTCTGATTACACGCAGTTTCATTTTAAACCCTAATTATCATTCATCTTACCCAAGCAACTAGTCATGAAATGGCACATAAAAATTACATTCATATAACGATACATCCCTAAATTAGTCTAAACTATATTAATTTTAATTAGATTAGCTAAATCTATATTTTATTTATAAGTGAAATGGAACTAAAGGTGGGCCTACATTTTAATTAAAGTAGTGAACTAAGTTTACTTTTTTAATTCTAAAGAAATGGGCCTAAGTCTATTAATTTTTATGAAAATGAATTGGATTGGTTTTGAATTAATGGACCTAGTTCTAATTAATTTTAACTTAAGTGAAAATTGGGCCTACGTCTATTTATTTTAAGAAAAAAGAAAAGATGCTTTAATGGACTAGGCCACGTCCAAATTAATTTTAATAGCCAAAATGTGGGCCTAAGTCTAAATTAACCTAATGGGGCCAGATTGATTTTAAAATTAATTAAATTTAAAATCCAATTAAAAGACTATTTTAAATGGGCTAATCATAGATGTGGGCTTGAGGCTCAAAACACATACAAATAATCAAACAAGCCCAAAAACATGAAAAATAATAAAACAATCAAATAAAAATATCAAACAAGCAATTAAATTATTTCTTCTAAAAAAAACCCTAATTTGATTTCATGTAACCTGATATTAATCTACAACTACCATTGATTTTATTAAGGTTTACCAAATAAACCCTAATTTACTAATCATTTTTAAATTACAAAAAAATAAAAATATTACTATTCCTACTATTGGAGCTATTACAATTCCTATATACATAAATTAAGACTAATTAATTACATGTCCAAATAAACCAAATAAATAATCAAAAAGAACATAAAAAACAAATAATATTAAAAACCAAAAATCTAATTAAAAATGACTACATAATTAAATCCATGGCATCCCATGGATGTTCCTCACATATTCACCCCACAATTTTAGTTATGCCTGTCACAATCAAAATCACTAAACAAAATGTAAAATAAAATAAGAGAATTAGTATATGATCAAATAAAAACCAAAACCAAAGAAAATAATAATATAAAAGAAAGAGGAAAACATTGGCATGATGTTGTGCAGTTTGATTACCCCTCACCGTTGAAAATTGACCTTTGACTTAATTTTTGGATATTACTAGTATGTACTATGATATATATATATATATATATATATATATATATATATATATATATATATATATATATATATATATATATATATATATAACTAAAGAACGTTCAAAGGTTTTTTCAAAACTTTGCAATATTTTTTAGCAGCCTACCTTTTCTTTTTTTTCTTTTTTTTAAAGCAACCTTCTCTTCTCTCTTTTTTTCTCTCTGCCTTTTTTTCAAAGTAGCGTCCTGCTTTTTTATCCAAAAATCCCCTCCATCTAAGAGTCTTAGCTCCTCCTAATAAAATTATTTATTTTTTATAATTTTTTAGATTTAATCCAAAACAAGGATAAATATATGATAGTTTAACAAGATAATAAATGGGTTAAAATTTATTTACTTATTTTTATTATTTTTTAACCAATTATAAATCAAATAAATGGATTTTTCAAAAATAAAATAAAAAATACCGCCAATCAAAATTATGGAAATCCAATTGGATTTCTATATTTCTGATCAACCTTTTTTTTAACTTTTAATTACAAAAAGGCTCTCAAAGGAAATTCAATTTTACAATTAAATCCCCACAAAAAAAATGTTGCAATTTAGTTTTTAAAACCCATAATTTTAGTCCTAAAAATCCAAAATCAATATCTAGAGATCAATTTCGATCAAATTTTCAACATAAGAGCTCTCGCCGCATCTATGCATTAATGTATCCCAAAATTGGGTGCTTACAATTGCCCTCCTTTGTCACTATTTGCTTGACAAATTACAACAAAACAATATAAGCACATAATTTTAAAGTAAAGAGTTAGGACACTCACTTGTACCCTAATTGCGGAATTTAACTAATGCTTAAATTGTTTTACAATATTAAGCAAAATGCTATATAGCTACGGAGTAGTATTTAGCAAATTTCACTATATTTCCTATGGAACGTCTAGTGAAATACGTGTGATGAATCTTGCTATATTCCCTATAGGAAATCTAGCTATTTGCAATTTGAAAACATGTTATAGTTCCTTTAAAACATCTAGCAATAATGTCATAACTATTATGTAATGTCTAGCAGACTGCACTATATTCCCTGTGGGACGACTAGTGACTATGAAATTTGCTATATTCCCTGTGGAATGTTTAGGAAGATGATCAATAAGTTTCACTATATTCCCTTTGGGATGTTAAGTGAAGTGATAAAAAAAAATAGTGTTATAACTACTATGTAGTGTCTAGCAAACTATCATTTTAAGAACATGTTATAGATCCTACAGAGCATTTAGCAAGTTGTGCATTTGATCATTTATGTCATAATAACCGTATAGTGTATAACACAAAACTGGAATTCGCATTATAGCTATAGTATAGCACACAATGAAATGATTTAAAATTTGCATTATAGCTACTATATAGCATATCACAAAGTGAATTTGAAAATTTTTAATCAAAATGATGCATGTTAAATACAAAACTTAAATTCTGCAATTAAATTCCCTATTCTTTACTTAACTAAGAATTTAGAATTTCATGCAGACTAGTTGTGCATTCAATAATTTAATAATTCTATGAATTATTAAAATGATAGTGTAATTTTCCTAATTTAATTAGAAATTAATTCCTTACTAAAATGCAATTTTGGACTACATTGCAAGAAAGAAATTAAGAATTTAAATGCAAGAAAATTTGATAGGCTAAAATGGATATTTTCCATTTTATATATCCTTTTCCAACATTTACTTCCCAATCATTCTCTTCTTTTTTCATTTCTTTTTCTTTCCTTTTCACTTCAAATTTTGATTTTTCTTTTCTCAATTGCTTGATCTTTTGACATCCGATTTTCATTCCGTCTAATCCTATGACCCACACACAACACAGACTTCGTAGAAGAGTAGAAGTTCAAGGTGATCCAATTATCTTAGTTTCACATTTTTTGCAAAATAGTTTAGGACTTCATGAGGGTGCAGCTATCCTTCCTCTCACCCGATTACATCTTCATAGGTGTTCAAATGTTGGTGAAGAGGTAAAATTTCTACCACTATTTTATTCTGCAAAATTTATTTACAAAATTAACAATCAAAATAAATTTTATAATATTATTTAACATGCATGCTAGCAAAATTAAACTATAAATTAACTAAAATATGCATGAAAATTTTGAATTAGCACTTAAAATATAAGTCCTCGAAGGCCCCTAAAGGAAATTCAATTTTTCAATTAAATCCCCATAAAAAAATGTTGCAATTTAGTCCATAAAACTTACAATTTTAGTCCTAAAAATCCAAAATCAATATCTAAAGATCCATTTCGATCAAATTTTCATCATAGTAGCTCTCGCTGCATCTATACATTAATGCATCCCAAAATTGGGTATTTACAATTATCTACTCTTTCACCACTAAAAATTACTTTGTCTTCATCAAGACTTCCAATAAAGCAATTTCTAAGATAGAAAGTTACATTATTTTCCATACTATATAATTGACTTATACTTAGCAAATTATGTTTAAAACCATCAACAAACAACATATGATGTATAAATAAGGATTAAGGATTACCAATTTCTCTAATATTAATAATCTTTCCTTTTGAATTGTCTCCAAATGTGTCATGTCCTCCATCTTTAGCATCAAGCTTATTGAATTACTCCTTGTCTCCCGTCATGTGCCTTGAACATCCACTATCAAGATACCAATTGCTTTTTATTCTTGTGAATTTCAAGCACACCAACACAAAATAATTTAAGTGTTCTTTTGAACCCAAACCTATCTTGGTCTAGGTTGGTTAGTTTCAAGATAATCTAAAGAAAGAAAATTCATGTGTAGTTTTCTATAGAAGCACACATTATTGGTGTGACCTTTGATCGTGCAATATGAATATACAACATTAAAAGTGCCTTAGAGGGGGTTGAATAAGGTTAATGAGGATTTTTAAAAAATAAAAATGATTTTAAGGAATTGAGCAAAAATGAAAAGAGAAGAGAATAGGAAGAACAATGAACACAATGATCTAAGAAGTTTGAATTCTCAATAATCCTACGTCTCCACCTAACTTATCCCCAAGTTAGGATTTTCAATCACCCACAATCTTATTTACAACATTGAGACTACATAAGAGTTTTATGACTCACTTTTATTACCTTACAACTTGAGTTTTCAAGGCTCACTCAAAAATCAAATCCCAAATGTTTCAATAGACAACACTTAAACCAATTCCTTTTAGAATAGAATCTTACTTCCCATTTTCTTAATCTTAGAAAATAAAAGAACAAGAATTTCTATTCTAACACTCACCAACTCTTACAAGAGTTATACAAATGCAAACATTATTTAAGAGAGAATTTGATAACTTAATTGAATGAGAATGAATGATAAACAAGTTTTTTAAACATTCAATTGAACTCTATAAAGTGTTTATATAGATAAACACTCAAAAATATGGTTGTTGGATATATCAAACATGTCTTTAATGTCTATAATTAATTTTTGAATCAATTTGGACTTATTTCTATCAAAACACCGCTCATGATCGTAAGGAGAAAGTTCTGGCTTGTGAGGAGCAAAAGTACTAGCCATTGCACTCAAAAATTACCATTTGGAGCTGTCAAAATTGCCCTTACAAGCTACTCATGAGCAAATAATGATCATGAATAGTGCTTTTAAATGGCACTATCCTTTTGCTTAATTTTGCTCTCACAAAGCTTGTGCTCATAATCAGCTAGTGAGGTGCTCATAAGGAGGCACCTGTAAATCTAAAAATGTCTCTTTTTGACACATACAATCTTTGGATACTTTAGGTGTAAGATTTCAATATTATACTTCACTACAATACAATATAATGATAGTATTTCATATTTTCAGACTTGAACTGATAATTTTTATTCAAATAAGTTCCTACACACATAAAGAAATCATTAGAAACTTAAATTGATTGTCAAATATCAAAATTAAGAGTTTAATCATGCAAATGGTCAACAATCTTCCCCTTTTTGGATTTGACAACTAATTTAATGAGGTAATAAATAATATGTGTGCGCCAAAAACATTTAATAAGAAAAGATAAATACTATGTAAAATAGCTCCCCCTATTAAATTTAAATAGATGCAAAATGAGAAAATATTTTGCTCCCCCTTAGTATATGCATAAATGGAAAGATATGTAAAATGAGAAAATATTTTGCTTCTCCTTAATATATGCAAAATGATAATTTTTGAAAAGATACCAATTGAAATAAAAAATATATATATTTATCTTCTTTAACAAATATATTTCTTTATTTCTCCTCCCTTTTGGACATGATAAGAAATATAAATTTAATATTTTGTCCCTCTTTAAAAAAAATATATAAAATTTAACGTAAGGAATAAAAAGAAACATGGCATAACATAAAAAATGTGTTAAAAATATAAAAACATGATATCATGGTCATTTTGAAAAAAAAAAAAGATATTAGGCAATATAAAGGAAATAATTTCAAACATGTATGCATATAGTATTACTAGAATGCATCACAAAAATAGTACGTATAGCACTAAATTGAATCTTAACAAATATAATTGTCACATGATCATATAGAACTTAGCTAGCTAACATACATGATCATATGACACTTGGCATATCACAAACACTACATAGCTTCCTCTCCCCCTTTAGGAAAGACAAAAAGACAAGAGAGAGATGTAAAGAGAAATGAACCTAAAGGAACTAAAAATTCTAGAGGGAATAAAAGATCACAAACCAAAACAATGAAAATAAAGATACACCAAATCTTTATAAAATTTATGTCATACATAAACAAAGTAAATAAAATAATGTTTTTTATCACAAGGACAAAAATAGTCACACTTACATTGTTACTATGTACACATAAACAAAATTATGGAAAAAAATTTAAACAATTTTCTCCCCTATCAAAAAATAGTAAAATAGAATAAGATTTGGAATAAAAAATTAATATCAAGGACACACTCTTATATAGTGATGTCTCTAACATAGACACATCTTTAGTAAAAGGTATTTTCTCCCTTAAAAGAAATTAGCTAATACACATGCAAACTTAATTATTTATCTTCCTTTGTCAAAATGCAAAAGGAAATTATAAAAGAAAATAAAAAAAAAACATTAATGAAAAGGATATAGTTATAATGATATTAAAATACCAATTGTAAACTGAAGATAAACATAACAAGACATAAAATAAACAGCTCATGGTTTATATTCAAAAAATACCTAGAAAATAAACCGAACATAAATTGTCACAAAATAACTATAAAAATAAATAAATAATTCAATGCTTAAGTATGGAAAATATACTAAAAATAAACCAAATAGAAATTGATGACAAAATTAACAAAAACAAAAGTAGTCTTAATAAGGAGCAAGAGGTATTTTTTTAAAAAAAAAATCATACTGCATATTTAAACATATATAAATGCATGAAAATTAAAAAAATCTAGATTTGAATAATTAATTAATTGAAATAATTTCAATAAATAATTATTAAATAGAAAAAAAATTTAAATGTTAAGATCAAAATCAAAACATTTAACAATCAAAGTAATAAATAAGCACAACATGATTTCACATGAAAATAGTCCAACCATCAATTAAGCATAAAATTCAAGACAAACTAGAACTATTAATCATGTCAAGTTCATGCTTAATGAAGTTCAATCTCTCTTCATTGAGAGGTTTGGCGAAGATATTTGGAAGTTGATTATTTGTATCAACAAATTTAAAAAAGATAGCACCATTTTGGACATGATCTCTCAAGAAATAATGTCTAATATCAATATGCTTAGTTCTAGAATGCTGAATAGGATTCTTACTAAGGTTTATAGCCTTGTATTATCACATTTAATTGGAATGTGATTAATATCAATGCCATAGTCCAAAAGTTATTGTTTTTGCTTTAAAACTTGTGTGCAACAACAAATAACTGCCATATATTCTACTTTAGCGATGGATAAGGCACCCAAAATTTGTGTCTTACTAAACCAAGAAACTAAGTAATTACCTAAAATTATACAAGTTCTGGAAGTGCTTTTTCTATCTAGTAAACTACTGATAAAGTCTGCATCTGAATAACTAATCAAGTCAAAGGAACAACTCCTAGGATGCCAAAGTCCTAAATGCATTGTACCATAAAGATATTTGAAAATTCTTTTAATAACATTCAAATGAGACTCTCTAAGACTTGATAGAAATCTAGCACAAAAACAAGTAGTAAACATAATATTGAGTCTACTAGAAATTAAATAAATAAGATATCTAATCATACCTCTAAATCAATTTTCATCAATAAGTTTACCATTATCATCCTTGTTGACTTTGGCTATGGTGCTCATTGGAGTTTTTATTATCTTAGCTTCATCCATGCCAAAACTCTTGAGAATATCTCTTACATATTTGGTTTAATTGATGAAAATCTGATCTTTACATTACTTGATTTAAAGTTCAATAAAGAACTTGAGTTTTCCCATCATGCTCATCTCAAAGTCTCCTTACATTAACTTGGAGAATTCCTCACACAAGCAATGGTTAGTAGCACCAAAAATAATATCATCAACATATATTTGAACAATTAATAAATAATGCTTGGATTTTTTATAAAAAGAGTTATGTCAACTTTTCCTTTAAAGAAACCTTTCTCTTGTAAAAGTTGCTCAATTTTTCATACTAAGCTCTTGGAGCTTGTTTTAATCTATACAATGCTTTTGACAATTTAAAAACATGATTTAGAAAAACAAAATTTTCACAACCCAAAGGTTGCTCAACATATACCTCTTCTTCAATGAAACCATTTAGAAATACACTTTTAACATCCATTTGACAAATTTTAAAATCCATGAATGATGCTAATGCAAGTAGAATTCTAATAGCTTCTAACATTACCACTAGGACAAAGGTTTCATTATAATCAATGCCTTCCTCTTGATTATAACATTTAGCTACTAGTCTAGCTTTGTTCCTAGTTATGACACCTTATTTATTTATCTTATTTCTATACACCCATTTGGTGCTTACAATACGATAATGTTTAGGTCTAGAAACCAAGGACCAAACCTTATTTTTCTCAAATTGATTTAACTCTTCTTATATAGCAAAGACCCAAAATTCATCACACAAAGCATCATCAAAAATTTTAGGTTCAATTTGAGAAATGAAGGCTAGATAATAATAGACTTAAGTTTAGATTTAGTAACTACCCCTTTTATAGCTTCATTTATGTTGAGGTCTTGAGGATGAGCTTTCTTAAATTGCCAATCCTTTGGAAGTTCATCCTTCAAGGTAGGTTGAGATATATCCTCATTATCCTCCTTGCTTGGAGCTTCAAGTTCCAAATGCTTACTAGCATTATCTTCTTGAGTATCCATAATCTCATTTTCACCAACAAGATCATCAACACTACAAACATCGTTTCTAGGATCAATTGAGTTTGATTCATCAAAAACAACATGCATTAACTCTTCAACTACAAGAGTTCTCTTATTAAAGACTCTATATGATTTACTAGAAGTGGCATAGCCTAGGAAAATTCCTTTATCAGCTTTAGAGTCATATTTCCCAACATTATCCTTGGTATTCAATATAAAGCACTTGAATCTAAATACTTTTAGATATGAGATTTGGGGTTTTCTATTGTTTCATAGCTCATAAGAAGATTTAATTGAAATTGGTCTTTTGAAAACTCTATTTGAAATATAATAAGACATGTTAATGACTTCTGCCTAAAAGTATAGAGGCAAATTATACTCATGAAGAATTATTCTAGCCATTTGTATAAGAGTTCTATTTTTCCTTTCAACTGCCCCATTTTATTAAGGAGTTCTAGGAGAAGAAAATGTATATGAAATATCATTTTCATCATAAAAGGTTTTAAAAAATTCATTTTCAAATTTAGTTCCATAATCACTTCTAATAGAGGAAATATAAAAACCTTTTTCTTTCTTAATTCTTTTTGCAAATTTTTCAAAAGCTTTAAATGCATTATTCGTATGAGCAAGAAAACATACCTAAGTAAATCTAAAGTAATCATCAACCAATGCATATGCATAGTACATTCCATCGAGACTAGCAACTCTACTTGGTCCAAACAAATCCATATGTATAATTTCAAGTGATCTAAAGGTGGACACTACATTTTTTAGCTTAAATGAATATTTGGATTGCTTTCCCTTTTGACAAGCATCACAAAGTTCATCCTTATTGAAATCAAGCTTAGGTAAACCAATCATAAGTTCATGTTTACAAAGATCATTCAATAGCTCAAAATTTTTATGCCCTAACCTTCTATGCCATGTCCATGTGTGATGGGAAATAAATATCAAGCATTTAATATCTTTGTTATTAATTTTATTAAATCAATAACATAAACATTATCAACTCTTTTACCACTAAAAATTACTTTGTCTTCATCAAGACTACTAACAAAGTAATTTTTAGGATAGAAAGTGATCTTATTTCCTATATCATATAATTGATTTATACTAAACAAGTTATGTTTAGTACCATCAACAAGCAATACATAATGTACAGATATGGGTTGATGATTATCGATTTCTCCAATGCCTATACCTTTCCCTTTGGCATTGTCTACAAATGTGACATGTCCTACATCCTTAGTATCAAGCTTATTGAATTGCTCCCTATCTCCGTCATATGCCTTGAAAATCCACTATCGAGATACCAATTGCTTTTTATTCTTATGGATTTCAAGCACACCTACATAAAAAATATATATATGTGTTCTTTTAAACCCAAACCTTTTTTAGTTTAGGTCGGTTAGTTTTAAGCTAATCTAAAGAAAGAAAATTCATGTGTAGTCTTCTATAAAAGCATACATTGTTGGTATGTCCTTTCATCATGCAATATGAATATATGACATTTTCAAATTTATTTCTCCTAGGATGATATGCTTTCTTGGTATGTGAAGCATGTCTTTCATGTTGTGTTAGTGTGTTCTTCCTATAACTCTTTTGAGTCATAGTGTGAGACATGCATTGACAATGATAATGTGTATTATGATAGGTTTTTGCAACATGTGTATATGCATTGTGTTATGTAGCATGCCTAATTTGATTATGTCTAGTGTATATATAAGCATGCATGGGTTGAGGTGCTCTAGTTTGAGCCTTACCTCTTTGTGTTAATAAAGGATGAGTCTTATAAGAATTTTTCTTGTTATTTAACACATGAGATATTTTAGCTTTGAAAGCTTGAGTCTTATTTGGTTTAGAAGTAGAAGGACTAGAGTCATGTAAGGTTTTAACAAAATTAATGTATGAAGATGATGATGAAGACATTCCATTTTTATATCCAATTCTATGGGTATCTCCATGAAATTTTTAAGAATTGAGAAGACTATCTAATATTTCTTTTCCTCTCTTAAATATAACATTGGAATTCTTTAATTCTAAGACTTCCTTAGAAAGCTCATGATTTTCATCACTTGCTTTTTTGAGTTGATCTTCTAAGGAATTAAAAGATTTTGCATCATTAACAAGTTTTTCATTTGATTCAAAAAGTTTAGCAAAATCATTTTTTAAGCAATCAAATTCCTTAGTTAAACTAGATAGCTCATGCTTGTAAAGCTTCTTCTTAGAAAGCAAGCTCTTACATTTAACTAATAATTTTCTCACAATAGAGCTCTCATCATCACCATCACCAAAATAATCATTATAATCATCATAGGAAGAATAAGAAATAGATGGTACCTCATTTTCATTTTAAAGAGCCATAAAGCAAAGGTTGGTCATTTCTTATTGTTCCTCTTCCTTTTGAAATTTGAAGGAGTCATCTCAAGTAGCTTTGAACGCCTTTCTTTTCTCCTTTGCTCTTTTATTCTTGAATTTGAGTTTAGGGCACTCACTTTGGATGTGACCCAGTTTCTTGCATTCATAGCAAGTAACTTCTTTAGTTTTCTTTTTGCCTTCCCTTTCATACTTCTTGTTAAAGTCTTTTATTCTTGAGAAATGTTTCTTTCTCAAAAACTTCTTGAAGTTTATAGTGATCATGGCAATATCACCATCTTCATCACTAGAATCTTTAATGTTTTCATTTTCACTTTCTTCTTGTGAAACCTTTAATGTTGCTCTTTTTCTTCTTTTCCTTCTCTTCTTGCTCTTTATCTCTTTACTTAATTATGAGCTCATATGTCAAGAGCTTGCCAATAAGCACATCAGTTAAGAGAGTAAAGAGTCTTGAGCTTCTTTAATTAAAGTGACTCGAGATTGTCAATCCTTCTTAAGTACAATTCTTAGAATCTTATTGTTCACCTCTTCCTTGGAGAAATATTTTCCAAGTTTTTTGAGGTTTTTAAGGAGAATATTGAGATGGTTTTTCATCTTTATGATTGATTTTTAAGGCTTTATTTTAAAGAGTTCATATTTATACATATGAAGTTGAACCTTTTTGCTTTTTACTTGTACATTGCCTTCATAATTGTTTTCCAAGGTCTCCCATATTTCCTTGGCCAAAATGCAATGTTAAAGCTTGCCTCATTCTTATTTTATCATGGAAGAGAGTAAAGTGATCATAACTTTCTTATTTTTATAGTTTTCTTCCTTTTGATCATTACTCCAATCACTTCTTAAAAGAGTAGTTTGTACACCACCAATGGTAGTTTTTGGTGGTTGCCAACCTTTAAGAATAACTTCCCAAAGTCTAATGGAATCATAATCTGGATATAGTTCCATTTTGAACTTTCAATGAGGATAGCTACTACCATCAAAGAATAGTCTAAGTGAAGAAAAAATTTGAAGTTCAATCCCCATGATCTTATAGTCTAGTAATTAAGTTTCTAGAATCCAAGATCTTATACTAATTAAAAGTACCTTATGGGGTGAATAAGGCTAATGAGGATTTTAAGGAATTAAGTAAGAATTAAAAGAGAATAGAGTAGGAAGAACAATTAACATAATAATTTAAGGAGTTCGAATTCTCAACAATCATATATCTCCACCTAACTTATTCCCAAGTTAGGATTTTCAATCACCTACAATCTTATTTACAAGATTAAGATTACACAAGAGTTTTATGGCTCACTCTTACAACCTTACAACTTGAGTTTTCAAGGCTCACTCAAAAACTAGATTCTAAGTATTTCAATGGACAACACTTGAACCAATTCCTTTTATAATAGAATATCACTTTCCATTTTCTTAACCCCAGAAAATAAAAGAACAAGAATGTCTATTCTAACACTCACCAACTCTTCCAAGATTTACACAAATACAAAAATTATTTAAGAGAGAATTTAAGAGCTTAATTGAATGCTTAAGAGAGAATGAATGATAAACAAATTTCTTAAAACTTTAATTAAACTCTGTGAAGTGTTTATATGGATAAACACTTAAAAATATGGTTATTGGATGTATCAAACATATCTCTAATGTCTTTTATTAATTTTTGAATCATCTTGGACTTATTTCTATTAAAATACCACTCCTGATCATGAAAAGCAAGTTTTGGCTCATTAGTAAAAATACTAGTCGTTGCATTCAAAAATGACCATTTAGAGCTATCAGGACTGCCCTTACAAGCTATTTATGAGTGAATAGTGCTCATAAGCAGCATTGTCCCTTTGCTCAATTTTTCTCTCATAAAGCTTTTGCTCATGAGGCGTTCATGAGGAGATACCTGTAAGTCCAAAAATATCTCTTTTTGACCCATAAAAGTTTTAGATACTTTAGGTATAAGATTTGGATACTATACTTCACTGGAATAATGACAATATTTTGTATTTTCAAACTTGAACTGATAATTTTGATACAAATAAGTTCCTACACACTTGAAAGAAAACATTATAAACTTAAATTGATTGTCAAAGATCAAATTTAGGAGTTTAATTGTGCAAACAGTCAACAAAAATTTTCAAATTTATTTCTCCTAAGATGATATGTTTTCCTAGTGTGTGAAATATGCCTTTTGTGTTATGGTAATGAGTGTCTCCTGTAATTATTTTGAGTCATAGTGTGAGACATACATTGAAAATTACAATGTGTATTTTGATAGGTTTGTGCAACATGTTTAAGTGCATTGTGTTGTACAGCATGCTTATACGTATGGTGTCTAGTGTACATATAAGCATGCTTAGGTTATGCTTTTCTAGCTTGAGTTTTACCTCTTTGTATCAATTGAGGTTGAGTCTTACTAGACTTTCCTTTATTATTTGATACATGAGACTTAGTAGCTTTATAAGCTTAAGTCTTGTTTGGTTTAAAGGTAGAGGGAATGGAATTTCATGATGCTTTAATAAATTTAATATATGATGATGATGAGGAACAGATCATTCCATTTGCATATCCAATTCCATAAGTATCCCCTTAAAATTTTTGAGAGTCAAGTAAATTATCTAAATTCTCTTTTCCTTTTTGGAATTTAGATATGAAACTTTTTAACTCTACAACTTCATTAGAAAGCTTATGATTTCATCATTTGCTTTCTTAAGTTGCTCTTCCAAGGAATTAAAAGATTTTAAATCACTAGTAATTTTATCATTTGATTTAATAAGATTAAAAAATTCATTTCTTAAATTTTTAAATTCTTTGGTTAAGCTCGTTAACTCATACTTATAATGTTTCTTCTTAGAAACTAAGCTTTTGCATTTAAGCAAGAGTTTTCTCACAATAGAGCTCTCAACATCATCATCATCATTATATTCACAATAATCATCACTAGAAGAATTAGAAGTAAATAGTATCTCTTTTTCATTTTTAAGAGCCATGAAGTAAAGGTTGGACACTTTTTATTGTTCCTCTTCCTCTTTGGATTCAGAAAAATCATCCCAAGTAGCTTTGAAGGCCTTATTCTTATCCTTTGCTTTCTTATTCTTGAATTTGAGTTTGGGGTAGTTACTTCTAATGTGTCCTGATTTCTTGAGTTCATAGCACGTAACCTCTTTGGTTTTCTTCTTACCTTCTCCTTCGTACTTTTTATTGAAGTCTCTTGTTCTTAAGAAATTTTTTTTTAAGAACTTTTTAAAATTTCTAATGAGCATGGTAATATCTCCATCTTCATCACTAGAATCTTCAATGCTTTCCTCTTTACTATCTTCTTGAAAAGCTTTTAGTACTATGCTCTTTCTCTTTTCTTCCTTTTCTTTTTGCTCTTCATCTCTTTGCTTAATTGTAAGCTCATGTGTTAAGAGCTTTCCAATAAGCACATTAGTTGAAAAGACAGAGAGGTCTTAAGCTTCCTCAATTTAAATGACCTGAGATTCTCAATCCTTCTTAGATAGGATTCTTAAAATCTTTTTATTCACCTTTTCATTAAAGAAATGTTTTTCAAGTTTCTTAAGGGTTGTGAGGAAAGCATTAAGACAGTTTGTCATCTCCATGATTGATTCTTGAGATTTCATTTTAAAGAGTTCATATTCACACATGTGATGTTGAGCATTCATGCTTTTAACATATACGTTGTCTTCATAATAATTTTCCAAGGTCTCCAATATTTCCCTGGCTGAAATGTAATATTGAATCTTGTCTCCTTCTTCTCTTATCATAGAAGAGAGTAGAGTGATCATAGGTTTTTTATTCTTATAGTTTCCTTTCTTTTGATTATTTCTCCAAGCACTTCTTGAAAGAGTAGTTTGAACACCATCAATGATAGTTTTTGGTGGTTGCCAACCTTTGAGAACAACTTCCCAAAGTCTAATGGAATCATAATCTAGATATAGCTCCATTTTGAATTTCCAATGAGGATAGTCATTATCATCTAAGAATGGTTTAAGTGAAGACATATTATGAGATTCACTCCCCATAATCTTTTATTCTAGCAATTAAGTTCATAGAATTCAAGCTCTGATACTAAATGAAAATGCCTTATAGGGGGATGAATAAGGCTAATGAGGGTTTTAGAAAAATAAACATGATTTTAAGGAATTAAACAAGAATTGAAAAGATGTTAAGAAAGGAGAATGAAGAATACAATGATTTAAGGAGTTTGGATTCAACAATAATCATACGTCTCCACCTAACTTATCCTAAATTAGGATTTTCAATTACCCACAATCTTATCCACAACATTAAGATTACACAAGAGTTTTATGGCTCACTCTTACAACCTTATAACTTGAGTTTTCAAGGCTCACTCACAAACCAAATCCCAAGTGTTTCAATGGACAACACGTAAACCAATTCCTTTTAGAATAGAATCTCACTTCCCATTTTCTTAATCCCAAAAAATAAAAGAATAAGAATGTCTATTATAACACTCACCAACTCTCGCAAGAGTTGCACAAACATAAAAATTGTTTAAGAGAGAATTTGAGAGCTTAATTGAATGCTTAAGAGAGAATGAATTACAAACAAGTTTGTTAAACCTTCAATGGAATTCTATGGAGTGTTTATATAGATAAACACTCAAAAATATGGTTGATGAATGTATTAAACATGTCTTCAACGTCTCTTACTGATTTTTGAATCATCTTAGATTTATTTCTGTCAGAACACCACTCACGATTATGAAGAGCAAGTTTTAGCTAATGAGGAGCAAAAATACTAGCCTTTCCATTCAAAAATAATTGTTTGAAACTATCAGGATTTCCCTCACGAGCTGCTCATGAGTGAATAGTATTCATGAGTAGCACTGTCTCTTTGTTCAATTTTGCTCTTACAAAGCTTATGCTCGTTAGATGCTCAAGAGGGGATCACTGTAAGTCCAAAAAATGTTTCTTTTTGACATATAAAAGCTTTGAATATTTTAGGTATAAGATTTAGATATTATACTTCACCAAAATATAGTATAATGATAGTATTTCATATTTTTGGACTTTAACTAATAATTTTGATTCAAATAAATTCCTACACACTTGAAAGAAATCATTAGAAACTTAAATTGATTGTCAAATATCAAAATTAGGAGTTTTATCATCCAAATAGTCAACACATTAAAAGTTAAATTTTAAAATGGATTTTTACCTAATTATTATTAGACCATTTTGTTTTTTTTTTTTTATTTGGACTTGGTGGCTATTCCCATATCACTTTGGGGGAGAGAGTAGGAGGGGTGGAGATGTGAACCTGCATCCTCAGTCTTCATATGTTACACATTTTGGTCTTTAGATTAGACAAGGGGACATCTTTAGACCATCTTGCTTTACTATGGGTCCAAGTGAGAACTGAGATGAAAGTATGGTGCGCAACGTCTGCAAATGTTTGCAGATTTTGCAATTTTTATGATTTGGGCTATGAAGCAAATGACTGTTTTCCATCATAAAAACTTATATATATACATACATATATATATATATATAAGGAAAGAAGAAGATATGTTTCTAGTGGAAATGACAAATCAACCAATGGTCTGAAATTTTTCTAATTCCAAGTTTATTTGATGGTTCACAACTCACAGTATATCTGAATAAGCAAAACCTTATCACAATCTTCAAAAAAAACCTGATGATATGTAATCTGTATTTTGTTTTCCATTAAAAGACAGATAGAAAATTATACAAAAATGTGATTCTTTTAATTAAATTATAATGTTTAGACCAAAAATTATCATAGCATCACCAGATTCCTGTCATGCATGAGGCTGAAAATATAGCTATCACAATTTCAATTTCAATTCTGGTTGAGTCTGCTGCAGTTATAACTGACAATGCAGCCTTTTTATTCACCTCTTAGTTACTGATTAATCTAATTTTTCAATGTTCGCCTTATTCACCTCTTAGTTACTGATTAATCTAATTTTTCAATGTTCGCCTTACATGCAGCTTTCCTTTTTCAGAATTTGTCAATTAAGTTTCTAGTACGTATATACGCTGTCATGTTGTCACAAAATATGTATGCTTCCAGTTTGCCTTAATCTGAAAAGCACATCTTGATTTGATACGTATTTCTTGACCATATGCGCTCTTCATTTGGACCCATGTAACGTCAAGTTGCAAAATATTGATTTTCTCTTTCCTTTGTGACGCGGCAAAGCTAAAGATGTGTCACATGCTTATGGTATTTTAGTTTGATTAGTTAGTTGTTAGTTGTTCGTGTTAGCATGACATGAAAAATTTAACCTATGTATCTATAAGTGTGGCACACTGCAATGCTGGGTCTTACACCAAAAATTAATCCTTAGGTGGTGCCGTATATTGATTCTAAAAATTTCAAGGTCTAGACCTCATTTGCAGGTTCATTGGCTATTACATCTTCTGAATGTAGGCTCTAGGTATTCAGTATCTAATCAGATACTGACCATCGGAATATTAATTGGTTTCCATTCAGCTCAACAGAGATTGAGTCGACTATCAACTCATTATCTCAGTTACATATTTTTTCTTTGTAGAAGTGCAGCTGTGTAAGTCAAACCCATAATTTCATGGAGGATAGAGTGCGTGCGATTTTTCCACAAGATGGTGCAGAATGCTGATTAATGTTCAAAATATTATTGACTATATTAACAGCGATTACAATTGACATTAATTACTGCTTTTACAATAGGATTATGTGTATAGTTTATTATTTTTTTTATATATATATAATTGCTGATAATAATCCTGGATAATATATATCATGACTTTAAATAAGAGTAAAAGCATGTTTGTGACCACGCTCAAAAAGAGACAGTGAGAGCACAAAGATACAAGAAAAAAGTTGAAAAGAGATAAGACCTTAGAGATGCCAAAAAAGAAAGACTGAGAAGGAAGACATGTGACCACTTCTGCTCCCACAATCTCTTTCCCGTACTTCCCATTCACTCCCGCAATTCAGACCAGGTTCAATCTGGCAAAATTGAGGAATGTATTCTTTTGGTCTTTTGACAGAGTCCAAGTGTATTGCATGCAATAGTCAGATTATTACACACTACATATGTGTTCCAAATTTAAATGTGTGTTCCAAATTTAAATGTATCATACATTTAATGGTTGAAAACAATACTTTAAATATAGGTAAGAATCTCTTGAGAACTAATATTTTTTGTAAGATTCCTTCTACTGAAGTAAAGGCTTTATGTCCACTTGCCTAAATTCTAATCTTCTGGCATGTGTTGTAATTCATCCATTCAATAATACTGACCAAGTTCATCTACGCTACGATTCCATGTATTTTCTCTTATTCAAAATTATGGTTCTGCATAACGCATTAACAATCTTTTCACTATGTGCATGTATATGCACACAACACAAGAAGCAGGAAATTACTGTCAAACAAAAGAGAAATGAAAAGAGAAAGCAGAAAAAGAGGGCGTCAGATGCTCCTTAGAGTTCCCTTGACCACTTCATTGGGTTGGCTACTTTCATGATCCCACTGAAGTGTTTGGAGGAACTCTGGGTGCCATCTGACCTATTTGTTAATTAAACATTTTGCTTTCATTCAAATAAGTCATGTCAATTCCCTGCATTTCTCTACTTTCAATTCAAAATATGGCATTATTGCCTATAAAATTTTTCAGGAAAAAAAGAATTCACCCATCTCATAGAACATGACCTTGCTTTCATTACAATCCACCAAAATGAAATATATATTATTTTTCTGCTTTTATTTTGAACAAAATAATCGTATAACATGAATAGTTATGCTGTTTTATGATCCAAAGAAAGAGGTGTGCGCTTGTTTGTACGTATATATGGTGGTCCTGCTCTATCGAAATCATGAATTTGGGCGTTAATGCTCGACTTAGCAAACTTTAATTTATATAGAGACTGCATCAACAAGTATATGATTAGTATTGGAGCTAGAATGCTTACTTGCCATATCTTTCAAGAAGCTGAAAACGAAAGGCAATATGTATATGTGTGTATGGATAGATATGAGATAAAGAAAAGGTACACAAAATGAAATTCTACCACTCACTTCATTATTCTTCCTCCTTCAGACCGCATTCGCGTCCAGTTTCATTGTAAACTACTCACCATAAATAGCTGGCTATTACCTGAAAAAAAATTGAATCTGATAGGAGCATCAGGTGCCCCCTAGAGTTCCCTTGAACACTTCACTGGGATAGATAATCCAGTCTTCCAAACTGAAGTGTTTGGGGGAACTCCTGGTGTCACTTGATAAAAAAAAAAAAATGTATATTATTCTCATCTGAATAGTTATTGATTCAGCTTCTATCAGTTGGAGCATATATATTGTGGTATGATGCTTCTACTTTAATCTTGTTGTTTGTGTGCTTTTTTGTTTTATATCATTTTTGACATTCTCATTGAAACAATTATCAAGAGTTGAATTCTTAACTTCTTTTATTATAATATATGTCACTAGTAGTGACATTAGTGACATAAATAATATTATTCATGATACTAAAAAAAATTTTTGAGTTAAAATTACATGTTGGCCCCATATATAGAGGACTAATCAAATGAAAAATGATGGTATAAAAGGAATTTCTCTCTCCATGAATAACACTGTTCATGTAGCTACTAATAACATACATCATTCTCTTTAAATTATATTCAATTTTTCGTTTAATGATGATTTAAGTTCTGATACTTAATTGCTTATTTATGTCAATTTTAAAGTTATATCGATTTTGATAGTTGTCATTGATACTAAAAATTTTGTCTTACTGGCTTTTCGCATCAAGAAAATTTTATAATGCAAGATGTGAGGAGCTCTAATGCCCAAGCAAAGAGCAATCATGTTAAGAGCCAATATAAGATTTCCTAGGATTTTGACAGTGATGGCATAATATAGCATCAACATGAACAAAGACTAAATTTTGGGCCCTTCTACAAGGGTTATGTTTAATCTGAAATATAATTTATATGATTCAATATATATGAAAATAGAAAATTAGCTCAAACATAAAAATCAATTAATAATTAATATGTGATTATTGAGATGAACTAACCAAAACTTTTAAGGATTTTTATTAATAAATGGAAACTATACATCAAAGAAATCCTAGCATGCCTGTTAGAAAAATTGTGATCAATAATTTTACACAGCATATAAAATGCATATAGATAAATACTTTATTGTGTTTAATATTATTGACAAATTGTTCCCTTCATAGAAAAATTTGACGAGAAATTTAAAATATAGGAAAGAAGATATTTCTCTTGACCAATTTGCTAATAGTCTTCTTATAGAAGAAGAAATTCTTAAGGAATGCAAATTAAAGGTGAGACTAAAGAGCATCCTACTTATATCTCCAAAATTTATGTAATAGAAGAAGAATATTCCTCTAAACTCTCAAACTAAACATGACAAAATCAAGGATGGAAAGTTTTGCAGTCTATTTATATATAAATACACTTTGTATCCATTTCTTTAGTGATTTAAATTATATGATTATCATTTAACTTCGCATTTTTAATTGTTTTAATGTATTAGTTTTTTTTGAATGCTGAATATATATTTTATATACAAATAGATGATAAAAGAAAATAATTATAAGTAAAAAATAATAAAACCTTGAGTCAGTAATTGCAAATTATTAACTAAAAAATATAGTTTCTTAATTAAATTTTGGGACATGGTGGACTTCGTTATATATATATATATATATATACATACACTTTTGGACCTATATTCAATGGAACAATTTAACATTCAAATACTTGTATATTTAATGTGATAAATAATTTTTTAAAATATAATTTATTTTCAATAAAATAGTTTTTAGAATATAAAATAAGTATTTAGATAATTGATTTTACTGATATTAAATTATGAAAGAATAAGTAAATATTATATATTTATATGAATGAGTTTGATAAAATTATAGTAGCATATATTTAATTTTTTATACATAAAACAAATCTCTTTATAAAAATTATTTATACTTTTACAAAGTTAAAAACTTTAGAAATTAAAAAAAAGTGCCATTATATAAAATATTTAATTATTTATTAATAAAGGGTATCTCTTTTAAATATAGTATAGCCATATCACCCTGATTAAGTAATAAACCCAGTGCAATTTTTTTTTTTTTTTTTTTTTTGAGGAATAAACCCAATGCAATTTAATTGATAAGTTTATGTGAATATTTTGACAAGCTAAGAAGTAGGGTTATGCACGGCTCGGAAAAATTTAGAGAATATAAATTCTTCAAACCCAACTTGAATATTGAAGATTTTAAAATTTTAATTTTCGGATCCGAATTCAAAAACTTAAATCTCTGCTCTGAATTGTTTCAAAAATTCTGAGCAATTTAGAATGAAGATTCAGAGTAAATGGAGAATACAAATCTGCCCAAGGTAAAACTAAAATTTGGAGATTAAATAATTATTCATCACCTAAAAATTCATACTTAAACCAATAAAACTTCTAAAACTTATCATAAAACCACATAACACATCTAATATGAAATAAAAATAAAAAAACTAATGTAAAGTTTAAAACTAATATGAAAATGAAACTATCATAAAACTCACAAGTCATAACATTAACATTCCAATTTCAATTCATGAAATCTTGATTTTATAAATGTTGGTTATACAAGTTAAGCCCATACTTAAAAACAACAAAAGCATTAAAAGACATTCAAAAACTGTGTAGTTTTATAGTTATATTTAGTAGTTTTATAGTTAAATTTATTTATAATATTACAATTATATATTTCTATGACAAAATAATTTAAATTAAATTATAATTTATAATTTAATAATTTATTTACTTAATAGTAATTTTAATCAATAATTTATTTATTTAATGTTAAATTAATAATATACAACAATATTAAATACTAAATGAGAATAAGTGTATAATAAAATTACATTATAATTTAGAATTTAAGAAATATATATAGAGAGAGAGTAAATTATCGATTCTAGTTTCGGTTCTTCAATTTGTTGCAATTTAGGATGGTTCGGTTTTCGGGTCGAAGAACTCATGAACTCCACCTCCATTCTAATGAAAATTTTCAGAACAATTCAAGTCGGAGAAAGTTAAATAGTCTAACAGAAATTTTGAATTATAAAGATTTTCAAATCGAAATTTCAGAATAGTTCAGTTTTCCACGACCCGCGTTCAGCCCTTTGAGAAGAAGTATAAATTAGAAGTTAAAACTTATAATGGATTTCACCTAATTATTATTAGACCATCTTGCTTTACTATAGGGTCCAAGTGAGAACTGAAATGAATGCATATTTTGCAGGGTTTTATGATTTGGGCTACTCAGCAAATTATCGTTTTTCTATAAATAATTTTTTTTAAAAAAAACTGAAGAAGAGGATATGTTGATACTTAATCGGTTTTCTGAAATTTTAAAATTCTGACACCAACTTCATTTGATGGTTCAACTCACACTGTAGATTTGAATAAGCAAAAACTTTATTACTGTCTTAAAAAAAATTATATGATATATATTCCTGTCATGGTTCTATGCTCATTTTCAATTCCGCTGCAGCTGTAATTCACCTCTTAATACTGATTAAGCTAATTTCAATGCACCTCTTACATGCAGTTTTGAGTAGCTAAATCATGGCTGATATCAGTAATACAAGGAGTGCAAATGGAGAAGCATTACTCAACAGAAGGACAGTGAAAAATCAGCGTTTGAATTGGGCCTTCTTTGCTTGTAAAAACACATACGTTATTTCAGTAGCTGTCAAAGTAGTATATTCTCCACTGTGGAATGGATGTATGTGTATACTGTGACTGCATTCACCATTGTGGAATGGATGCATATGTGTATACTATGGTTCACAGAAAATCCCAACAATAACATTGTCCATGTCACAGCAATCGATTATGTACTGGCACTGGCTCCGAATGGTCCAGTGAATGCCATAGATACCAAGTCCTGTTCTGAAAAAAAAAAAATCAGCTCTAATTAACAAACATAATCACAATTACTAGAGCATGAAAGACACCACTGTTTTGCTTGTGGAATGAGGGGTGAATCTGATAAAGAGTCAATGAAGATCATTTCTATAGATCATATTCATACAATGTCGTGCACAGGAAAATGAATAGAAGATCAGATTAAGCCACCACTGTTTTGCTTGTGGGATGAGGGTGCATCTGATGGTAATTCCATAAGGACACCATGATCTGCTGTCCTTCACCATCATTTTTCTTTCCTCCCATCGATGGTGGAGTCCATCCTGTAGAAAAAAATATCAGGCATAAATACAAAGCAAGCTAAAAATGGCACAAACGTAGAAGGGAAAATTGTTCAATGTTTTGGAAGTCTTGGCACATTGTGACAAGATAAACAACCGGAAGTAGAAAATGTGGTTAAATTTGCATCAAAAAGGATTGATTAAGCAGAATCTTAAATGTTTCGTTTGAAGCTGCATTAAGTGAAAGCAAAGCTTACAATAATTGAGCAGTCAGCATAATCCAAATGATGCACATTGCACATATATTTGGCTGGAACCATAGACTACTCTCCTGGTTTTGGAATCAGAAAACCATCATCATAGCACACTAACAGCCAGATTCCTCTTTCCCAGTTCTTTGAGTGCAAAGGAACATGGATGGTTTAAGAAAATGAGTTGGCTCCATCTTTTTATCTGCAACTTGGAGAGGTACCTTGTTCATTCATTAAAAGCCCATCTAAACAGCAAAATCCAGCACAGAGCTACATAGATTATAATATAAGATACGTTAGAATTGTTCGAAAAAAAAATATCACTTTAGAAGATACAAGTAATAGTACTTTAAATCTTCAGTCAAGATATGCATCACTTTCTCATTAAACTTGTGAAGATCTCAAGATTTCATGCAAGCACAAGTTTTGTAAGGATGCAAATACAAGCACATTGTAGCTGACTGTCTTACCTATTTAAGCATCTAGCTTAAATGACTCATGGCAACTTCACTTCCTGCCCAATTTAAAATTTTAAGCATGTACTTTATCTCTCTAGTCCTTGAATGTGAAAGATCACCTATCGTAAACTTCTCAAAAATTCCCATCACATCAATCAGACTATGGCTAGCCTCCTTCTTCAATCCACTACTTTTCAACATCTTCCATGCCTCTGCAACACCACCCCACATCTTATCTGAAGCATACAAGTTTGACAGCAAAACATAGGGTGAACTAGTAACAGGTTGAAGTTTCAGAAGCTGTGTAGCCAGGTTCTCCCCAATGACAACATCTCCATGAAGCCGGCATGCAGAAAGCAAACTCCCTAAAATAATAGGATCTTGCCCAAAAGGAAGCTTTTTCATGTACTCTTGTGCTTCATGTAATCTCCCAGCCCGTCCCAACAAATCAATAAGACAAGAAAAATGCTCTATATCTGGGGATATCCCATATGTCTCTTCCATAGAATTAAAGTAAACTTGGCCCTCCTGCACAAGCCCTGCATGATTACAAGCTGCCAAAAGTCCAACAAATGTAGCAGAATCTGGCTTTATCCCCACAGTCTTCATCTTCTCAAAATGTTCAATTGCTCTTGCTCCAAGCCCATGATTTCCAAATCCAGCAATAATAGTGTTCCACGATACCAGATTATGATGAAGCATCCTCCTGAATATCTCATAGGCATGTCCAATGGAACCACATTTGGCATACATGTTGATGAGGGCGTTGCCAACTCCTACATCTTGATACCGTCTTGTCCTGATAAGATGACCATGAATCTGTTTTCCATGTCGTACTGATGCCAGTCCAGCACATGCAGTAAGGACACCAGCAAAAGTAAAGTCATCAGGTATCATATAACTTTCATTTAACAAGTCTCTGAAAACCCTCAAAGCCCTTTCATGATCTTTGCAAAAAGAACAAGCAGTTATCAAAGTATTCCAAGAAATCAAATCTTTTTCTTTGATTAGTCCAAAGACCTTCTCTGCTTCTTCTATCAAATTAAACTTCGAATACATAGTTATTATCACATTTCCAACAAAAGCAGAGGAATCAAGATCAAGCTTAATCGTTATGCAATGCAATTGTGATCCTACCCAAAAATCATCATATCTAATGCAAATTCCCAATAATCCAGCAAAAGTAAATCTATCAGGAACAAAACCCTTTTGGTGCATAACTTTAAAGACTTCAATTCCCTTGTCAGGCAGCTGATTTTCCACAAAGCCAGCAATCAAAGCATTGAAAGAAACAGCATTTAGTTCAGCCATCACATTATGAACCAACAAAGCATCACTACACCGACCACATTTCATGTACATTGAAATAAGTGCATTAGAAACAAAAGAAACAAATGTAAATCCAAATTTCAAAGCTCGAGCATGAATTTGTTGTCCTTGAGACAAAGCCATAACACTAGCACATGCAGTAATGACGCTGGAAAATACATATTCATTAGGCACAAGACGCATTTGAGAAAATAATTTGAGCGCTAATAGAGGTTGCCCAACTTGGTCATAACCAGAAATCATAGCTGACCACGAGACAAGATTTCTTTCAGACATTTCATCAAACATTTGACGGGCGTACATTACGCTACCACCTTTAGCGTATAAATTGATAACATGGTTGGATACTATAATGTCAGATAGCATTCCGGCCTTTAAAGCAGCGGCATGCAGAGAGAGGCCATAATTATAAGCTTTGATCTTGGTGCACTGGTGTAGCAACGAGCCAATAGCTTCTGGAATCATTTAAAAGAGAACACAATGTTTTTTTTTTATCCTACACAAGCAAGTGTAAATAAAACTGGGCCTAGCTCGTTAGGAGAAGCCTCCGATCAGGAGTCAAGAAGCCATATCAGACCACTGGATTTGCCTAAATGATAATTCTACGAAATACATGTATTCATTTTTAAATTAAACATTATCAATATTAAGAAAATTGAGATTTTTATAAAAATATCTCATTTTTAATTGTTGTGAATAAAAAAGTCCCAAATTTTTATTTTTACAAATTTATCCCCTCTTTTTACATCTATGTCCTTCGCGTTTTCAAAATATCAAGTCTTATTTCATAGAGGTTTCTTTACTATTTCTTGTTTTTCCTTTGCGTTTCTTCTTTTTTTTTTTTCTTAGTTTTTTCAAGTTTTAATTTTTAAGTTGATTTTTTTCTTTTTTTTCAGTGGTAACTACTTAGGGGTGTTGAAATTAACTGTCATTTTATTTTTGGTGATTATTTCTTATAAGAATTTTATAGTTAACAAAAAATCAAAAAAGCCTAACTCTGTGAAATAGAGAGAACAAATTGTGAAGAAGAAAAGAGGTGTAGGAGTAAAAATTGTGAAGAAGACAACACGCATGAGTGAAAAAAAGGGATTGTAAAGAAAGATAGTGGTGGTATTTCAAGTAAGAAGAAAAGGGGTTCTGAGGGTGTAGATATTGATGTTGATAGGGTGGAAGAAGAAGATGAAAAAGGATGTCGACGAAAGATCTGGTGTAAAGGTTGCTACTTTAAAGGTATTTATTTTTTTTTATTTTTTAGTTTAGGTTTTGTTTTAGTTTCTGATTATCTTTTTTTTTTTAAGGAATGGGAACCTTTCTTGAAAAGCGATGGGTATTTTAAAGCTAAAGTTTCTTGCACTTTATCATATGATATTCTTAATTTGATTAAAGAAGTTTTGAATGAAACTCAGTTGGGTTTTTTTTTGTGAAACATGTTTTGGTTTTTTTTTTTTTTAGATTTACCAAAATTTGAAGTTTAATGTCAATTGATTCAATCTCTTTTGTTAAGAGAATTGAATCAACTCAATTTGTATGAGTATTATTTTGATGTTTCTAGAAAGAGATTAAAATTTGGAATGGATGAATTTGTGTTAGTTAATAGGTTAAGGTGTGTTAGTAACTCTATGTTGTCAACTGCTTTTTAGAGGAGAATAGATTGATTTTAAAATATTTTGGTGGTTTGAAGAAAATAAACAAGCAGTTTGTGCATGAGTATTTGTTGTCTAAACTTTAGGATAATGATGAAGATGGTGTTAAGATTGTTTTTATTTATTTATTGAAGTTTTTTAAATAAGTTCTCCGTTAGAGAAGATGGTGAGTAAAAGAACATTTAATATTGTTGAGTGTGATCTTTGTAATGAGTATCATTGGGGGAAGGACGTGTTTTACTTGACCATTGAATACTTGAAGGGGAATCTTTTTACGAGTGAAAATAGAAAGAAAAGTTATTGGACTTTTTACAGATTGAATGGCTTTCCCTATGCCTTCAAATATGGTTTTATGAATGTTGTCCATTTATGGTTGATAATATTTGTGTACACAGTGGTCTAAAGAATCTGCTCATTCCTTGAATTCTTAATTGGACTTGTAAATCAAATTTGAGTTACAAGGTGTTGTAGCGCTTGATTTTCAGGGAACCGCTAAGTAAAGTAAATTTTGTTTTGGTTATATAATTTTTTTTAAGTTTATTTTGTTTTTTTATTTTTATAGTTATTATTAGTTTTTTTTTTTTAAGTTGAAATTGAGGAATGTATCTCTCACTAAGGAATAGTTATCAAGGCTGGCTTTAGGTGGTTTTTTTTTTTAAAAAAAAGGTGAGGAAGAGTTTGGTGATTCTAGTAATGTGAAAAGTTCACCCAATTCTTTTGACTTTGCAAAGGAGTTAGCTTTAAGACATGACTGTTTAAGAATTGAATTTAATGATTTGAAGTTTTTTGCGTATAAAAAGTTAGATTATCTTTCTTTTTCAATGAAATTGGTTATAGACAAACTAGGGGTTGAAAATATTGATTCAGATGCTGATTCAGATTAAAATATTGTGTTTGTGTTAAAGAAAAATAAAGATGATGATGGAAATGATGAATGCGTTGCATCAGATGTTGTTGGTTATTTTATTATGTTTTATTTTATTTTTTTTTGTTGCTGTTTTATTTACTTTTAGTTTCTAAAGTCATTTAAAATTTGGTGGAAAATGTGGAGGTACTGGTGGTGCTTCTTCTGCTGGTTTAAGTGATAAAAAGAAGACTTCTAAAGAGAAAGAAAGTGAATATAAAGGGAATGAAAGTGGAAGGGATGGTGGGAATAAAAGAGCTTGTGATTCAAAGGTAGGAGATTATGTTAAGGTATATTGGATTTGATTATTTTTTAACCGTTTTGGTTTCTTTTTTGTTTCTAATCCTATTTTTCTATTTTAAGGGTGATGAATTGGCTGATGATACTGGTTTGAATTCCAATAGCAAAGATGATTCTGATAAAGATGATGATAAATTAGTGAAAAAGTTTAATATGGTGTGTTATCTTTGTTTTGTTTTATTAATATATTATTTTTTTGGTTTTGTTTTAGTTATTAATTTTGATTTTGATATATTGTTTGTATTTTTAGGTTGAAGATTTTATATTTGATAATGTTGATAAGGCTTTTCAATGTTATTGATAATGTTGTAAAAGATGATTTGAGTGGTGATGTTGTATATTATTTTATTTTTAATTTTTTTTTGGGTTTTTTTGTGGTTTGTGTTTTTGTGGTTGAGCATTAGTTTCTTTTTTTTAATAGGCTATTGGAAAATATGTTTCTATGTCTGTTTCTAAGGAAGGTGGTGATATTAGTGGACAAACTATTAATCTTGTTACTGTGGTATTATCTTTGTTTTTTTAATTATGCGTGATTTAATTTGGTTGCTTTTTTGTTTTTTGTTTTGGTTTATAATAATGTTTAATATATTCAATTTGATGATGATGACTTTAAGACTCTACTTCATAATAAAAGGGAGTATAGACTTGGCTATGTCATGAAATCTCCTTTCATGAATGAGTTTGGTTCTTCAAGAGTTAACACGATGAGGAAGGACATAACTATTTTAAAAAATATATATCCTTTTAGTAAGGATATTTGTAATATCCCGTGTTTTTAAAATATTTTTACACTGTACCGAGATATGCAGTGTTAATAATTTTTGTATATTATATGATATTTTTACGAGTTAATATGTATTTAAAACCTATTTTAATTACTGTGTATTATTTCCAGTGTTTTACGTAAAATTTTCTCGGGACTTGCATTTTCGGGAAAATTTTCACGTAAACAATTTTTTATTAATTATTTTAAATATATTTTCGGACTTGCATGAATTCATACGTATTTTTAAAATACTAAATAAAGCCTATGTGTATGTATATTTATTTAATTAGGGTTTAATATATATTACCCTAATATTTTATTATTTATTTATTTATTTATTTATTATTATTTAATTATTTTATTTATTATTAAATTATTTTATTATTATTTTATTATTATTTTATTATTTTATTTTATTTTTCTTTTTCTTTTTCTTTTTTTTCTTTTTCTTTTTCTTTTCTTTTTCTTTTCTTTCTTTCTTTTTCTTTTTTCTTCTTCTTCTTCTTCTTCTTCTTCTTTCCTTCTCTCCCGCGCCCGACCACCACCCACCTCACTCCTCACCGCTGCAACTCCGGTCACCTACCGTCAGTGTGCCTCCCGGCTTGCCACCCGCCGTTCCCAGCCATCCCCCGCTGCCAGCAGCTCCCTTCCCCGGCGCCGGCAGCCCCATTTTCCATTTTTGGAAGAAAATCATCCCTTCGTCGTTTCTCCCATTTTCGGCCACCGTTTTTGACACCGTCGGTCTCTTTCTTCTCCATGAGCTCCGGTGAGTGTGATTCTAGCTTTGGTTTGAGCTAAAATGGTTTAGATTTTCTTAGGTTTCGATTTTTCAATTTCGGCCTATTAGGGTTTTTGATTTTTTTGAGCTTCGAATTAGTTGATTCATGGGAACTCCCTTCACAAATGTTGATCCTAGTAGCTCAATATACATTTATGAATTTTTGTAGAATTTTTGGATATTTTTTGAATTTTTGGGTATTTTTGAATATTTTAATATTATTTTCTGATTTTCGGAAATTAATTATTTAAATTATGAAATTGGAGTTTATGGTTAAATTAGGTGTTGAAATGAATTATAGGAATTTATTTGGAATTTTTATGAATTTCTAAGTATTTATTTTGAATTATTGAAGTTTATGTGATTTTGAGAAATTAGGGTTAATTGTGTTTTTATTTGAATTTAATTGGTTAATTGAGTTTAATTATTAATATTATTGATAAATATGTTGAGAAAATTAATTTTGGATAATTGTATAATTTTTGGTGAATTTTTGAAGTAATTTAAGTATATTTATATATATAGGGGTATTTTGGTAATTTTACCCTAAATTGTCTAAAAATGTAATTTATTTGGTTTTAATAGTTATTTAAGGTATAAAAATGATTTCTATAAATTATTTAGTATTTTTAACTAATTAAAACTATTTTTCGTGAATTATTTTCAATTATATATATAATATACGGTTTTTCTAATAAAATGAGTTTTTATCGATTTTTACAGTGTTTTAAGGTTAATTATGTAATTTCTACATATAAAATGTAATTCTATGTTATAAGGATATTTTTGGTATTATCTAGAATTATTCTGTGTTTGTGGACCCCGGTCGGTGGACTGTAGTTTGGAGTCCAACCGTGGGATTTTGATTGTGGATTTGTGTTGAGCCTGTTTTTTGAAGTGTATTTCCTTGCAGGGTCGGCTCTACTCTTTTGAGTAGAGAGATGTCCATTTTACAGGGGAGGTTTTGTCGGATTTTCGGTAGAATTCTCGTCAAACGTAATATCCGGTCGAACCCTAATTCTATTTCCGTACTTAAATACTCTAGATTAAATTCTAGGATTTCTGTTAGGTTTATTCTGATGTCGGTTATTTATTGTTTGTTTAGTTGCGCCGAGACCGAGGGCTAGTGGACCAGGCCCATCGGACCCGTCTCGTGGAGCGCATTAGGTGAGTTACTATAATATATATATATGCTTAGGATGCATGATTTAGAAATGCATGTTTTATGTTGATTAAATATGCATAAATAAATTGATTATTTCTTAAGTTTACATTAAGTATATTTTTGGTTTATTTTTGGTATATATTAAATTATATGCATGTTTTGTAAATAAAATATACTTAAAATGTTTTTAAATATATTTCCAACTTAATTTATAATTTGATTGAATTCATTTGACGTATATATACTCGAAATATACTTGGTTTACTTTTGGTATATTTCTGGTATATATATGGATTATATTGTTATTTCATTTATATTCATGCATCATTTATTTTTGTGAATGAATGTTTTACATTATTAATGATGAAGGATATCGATAGAACGTGCTACCTAGTGGGCAGCACTAGGACCGAGTACGTACCGGTACGCCTATAGCTTTAGGCTATATTACTAACTAATTGTGGATATTGATTTGATATGATTATTGATATGTGAGATGTGGTTTGGAGGTGTGATTGCTGGAGCTCGGTTGACCAAGTGTCTCGGGGCCAATCACACTGGCAGTTAGACTGCTGGAGCTCGGTTGACTTAGTGTCTCGGGGCCAGTCTACTGTCCAAATGGATTAAGTGGATATATTTGGAATAAGTGAGCCTGTATGGCTAGAGTGTTGTTTAACACTATTTTCTGAGGTTGCGATATTCTAGGGTTCTATGTGATCCTTCATAAAAGATGATTTTCAACAAAATATATAAATGATTTTATTGCATCTGTGTGAAATTGCCTGTATATATATATATATATATTATATATACTGTTGACTATATGCATTATCACTTAGTGTGTATGTGTATATATTATAGTAATTCACTCAGTGAGGTCTGACTCCCCTCCGTTGACTATTTTTCAGGAGAGTCAACTTCTTCAGACCTCAGTAGCAGGTCGATACGCCGGATTTCTTCCTCCCCGGCTTCTTTGTGTAAATCATTTACTTGAGTCTTATTTATTTTATCTAGACACTGCAGTAGTTGTGAATTAAAGTATTGGATTTCATGTATTTTATTTTAAAGAGGTGTATTGTATTGAAACTGGATTTGCATTAAAGAAATTTATATATATGAGATGAGATTTGATTCAAATCCAGTGATGAAAATGTTATTATGATATTTAAGATTTTTATTTTTCGCTGCATATATATATTATGGTTATTGTTATTATTGCATGATTTATTTTATTTTTAGGCTTGCTACGGGTTCCGGATTCGAAAGAATTCTCGTTCCCTAGCGCCAGTCATGGCCCCTGTTTTGGGTCGTGACAAAGTTGGTATTAGAGCGGAGTTCTGTGTCAGGGCTTAGTTATGTGAGTTGTGGCCCTAGTTTTCAGGGTTGTGTTTTTTGTTGGACTACTGCAGTGTATTAGGTTCGAGTATGTCTTGATAAGTATTCCTTGCTGTAGTTTTCTGCGTTATTCCTCCGTTGTCTGTTTTGTCTGAATCTTTCCGTTTGTCTTTTCAGTATGAGGAGGCGAGCGCGTGTCGCTCCACCGATCGTTGAGGCCGAGGATGATGAGTCTTTTCAGGATGAGGTTTTACCTCCTGAGCAACCAGTTAGACGTAGAGGTCGTGGCAGAGGTAGACCTCAAGGAGCGGCAGGTCGCCATAGGCAGAGAGAGTTACAGGATGAGGAGCCTATTGAGCCTGAGTTTGATCTTCCTGTTCCTCCAGTTGTTCAACCTGCTTATCAGCAGGGTATGTCTGACCCTGAGGCAGCTTTGTTCTATGCCCGAGTGGGCAGGATTGCTTTTGATGGTACTTCCGATCCGTTAGACTTTCTGCATGCGATTGAGACTAGGACTCGGACTGCTCATACTGAGTACCAGCGGATTATGATCGTTGAGTTGTCTGTCGAGGGACCAGCTCTAGATTGGTTCATTCAGATGATCCAGCCTTTTATGATGACGATGATATGGGCTCAGTTTCGAGAGCGATTTATGAGGAGATTCTGTCCAGAGCCTCTTCGTTTGAGCTATCGTCTTCGTTTGACTAGTATTTCTCGTGGAGATCGATCTGTAGAGGAGTATACCCGAGAGTTTCTTCGTCTGGGTAGGTATGCTGAGGATCTGATGCGAGATCAGTATTTCGCTGTCACTACCTACGTTACTGGTTTGGGTTCAGCTTTCGCTGGTATGCCTACAGCAGGCCTTACTCTGGAGTTTGTGATTGAGCTAGCCAAGGAGATTGAGCTGAGACTAGTTAGGTAGGGAGTGATGCCTGATTATTACCAGTTGGGAGTTCAGTCGAGTGGATTGCAGGCTACTTCGTATTCGAGTTTTCATGTTGGTTCGAGTAGTCAGCAGTGAGGTCCGACTCAGCAGAGTCAGAGACAGCAGCAGCGAGTGCATCGGAGTAGTAGACATGGCCGTGGAGGTCAGCGTAGATCATTCAGATTTGGGTCAGGTGCTTTGAGCAGCAGCAGTGGTCGTAGTTCTGGATCAGCGGCCAGTGTTTGTCAGACTTGTGGTAGAGTCCATCAGGGACCATGTTATCTGACACCGCTGACATGTTTCAGATGCGGGCAGACAGGACATTTTGCCAGATCGTGTCCTTATTCCGGATATCAGCAGCAGCAGATTCCACGATTCCCACAGCAGTCGATTACTAGTGCAGCACCTGTGCCATTTCAGTTGCCACCAGCCCAGCATCAGAGTTCCACTCAGTTTGTTCCACAACAGAGTCATGGTAGAGGTACTAGAGGAGGTACCAGAGGTATTGGCCAGGCTTCTACCAGTCAGCAGGGAGGTCGAGGTCAGGCCATAGTCTTTCATCTTACTCAGCAGGATGCTCAGGCATCTAATGCAGTCGTGGCAGGTATTATTTCTATTTGTTACCTGGATGCATGGGTTTTGTTTGATCCGGGTGCCACGCATTCGTTTGTTTCTCCTGTTTTTGCTTCTAAATCTTGTTGGCAAGCTTCGAGGATGGCTTTTCCTTTGTCTGTTGCCACTCCTTTGAGCGATTCTTTGGACGTCGATATTGTTCTTTTTGGTTTTCCAATTCTCGTGGGAGATAGAGAATTACCCGCTGATTTGATTTTGTTAGATATGATGGAGTTTGATGTTATTTTGGGAATGGATTGGTTATCTCAGCACTATGCCGTGGTAGATTGCAGGAATAAAGAGGTGACTTTTAGAATTCCTGGTGAAGTAGATTTTAAGTTTGTTGGTGATAAGAGTTCAGCACCTCAGAATCTTATTTCTGCTATTACAGCTAGGAAGTTGTTGAAGAAGGTTGTCAGGGATATTTGGCATTGGTCAGGGATACGTCAGTGAAGAAGTTGTCACTCACAGATATTCTTGTTGCTTGTGAGTTTCCTGATGTTTTTCCCGAGGAGTTGCCAGATTTACCACCTCATAGAGAGATTGAGTTCTGTATAGATGTGGTCCCAGGTACTACTCCTATATCTATGCCACCCTATCGTATGGCTCCTGTAGAGTTGAAAGAGTTGAAGGAGCAGTTGCAAGAGTTATTGGATAAAGGTTTCATCAGCCCCAGTATTAGCTTTGCCTAATAGTGTGGATAAGTTCACAGTTTACTGTGATGCCTCTAGAATTGGTCTTAGTTGTGTGCTGATGCAGAATGGAAGGGTGATAGCCTATGCTTCGAGGTAGTTGAAGAAGCATGAGCAGAACTATCCTACACATGATCTTGAGATGGCTGCAGTGATCTTTGCTTTGAAGATTTGGAGACATTATTTGTACGGGGTGACTTGTGAGATATTTGCTGATCACAAGAGCCTTAAGTACATTTTCCAGCAGCGAGATCTGAATTTGAGGCAGAGAAGATGGTTGGAATTGTTAAAGGATTATGATTGTGAGATCTTGGATCATCCGGGTAAAGCTAATGTTATAGCAGATGCCTTGAGTAGGAAGTCCTCAGGTAGTCTTGCTCACATCGGTGTTGAGAGAAGACCATTGATCCAGGAATTGCATCTGTTGGTGGATCAAGGTCTGATGATGAAGATTAGTAGATCAGGTAGACTGCTAGCTCAGTTTAAAGTGCGATCTATACTGAGGGATAGGATTAAAGCAGCTCAGAGCCGAGACCCTATTCTGGAAGAGCTTGCAGAGAATGTCAGAGCAGGGAAGTTCACTGATTTCACACTCGATGATGATGGTGTGTTGTGGATCAGCGGTAGATTGTGTGTTCCTGATGTGGATGATTTGAGAGAGGAGATTTTAGAAGAAGCACATTCTACAGCCTACAGTGTTCATCCAGGTGTTACTAAGATGTACCACAGTATCAGAGATCTATACTGGTGGGATGGATTGAAGAAGGATGTCGCTGATTATGTTGCAAAGTGCTTGACGTGTCAGCAAGTGAAAGCCGAACATCAGAAGCCTTCTGGGAAGCTTCAGCCTCTTCCTATTCCCGAGTGGAAGTGGGAAAGGATAGCTATGGATTTTGTGGTAGGTTTACCTCGTTCGAAGGATGGATATGATTCCATCTGGGTGATTGTAGACAGGTTGACGAAGTCTGCACATTTCTTACCTGTGAAAGCCACATATTCAGTTGCTAGATTGGCGAAGTTGTATATGAAGCATATTGTGTGCCTTCATGGAGTACCTGTGTCCATTGTGTCAGATAGAGGTTCGGTGTTTACTTCTCATTTTTGGCAGAAGTTGCAGGAAGCGATGGGCACTAGGTTGGATTTCAGTACTGCTTTTCATCCTTAGATAGATGGCCAGTCTGAGAGGACGATCCAGACACTGGAAGATATGTTGAGGATGTGTGTCCTGGATTTGGGAGGTAGCTGGGATGATCATTTGTCGCTTGTTGAGTTTGCATATAATAACAGCTACCATAGCAGTATTGGTATGGCACCGTACGAGGCGTTATATGGAAGGAAGTGCAGATCCCCTTTGAGTTGGGATGAGATTGGTGAGAGAGCTTTGACTAGACCAGAGATGGTTCAGGATGCTGCAGAGAAAGTCGTCGTGATCAAGCGAAGATTAGAGATCGCAGTTAGTAGACAGAAGAGTTACACGGATCCTAGGCGCAGAGATGTGGAGTTTCAGGTTGGAGATTTCATTTTTCTGAAAGTATCTCCGATGAAGGGTGTGATGAGATTTGGCAGGAAGGGTAAGTTAGCACCGAGATATATTGGACCGTTTGAGATTCTGGAGAGAGTTGGCACTGTTGCATATCGGTTGGATTTGCCTCCGAGTATGTCACAGGTGCATCCAGTATTTCATATCTCGATGTTGAGGAAGTATATCTCAGACCCTTCACACGTGTTGCAACCTGACAGTGTGGAAGTGAATGAAGATTTGACGTTTGTGGAAGAACCTGTGGCGATAGTTGATTATCAAGTTCGACAGTTGCGATCGAAGCAGATTCCGATGGTCAAGGTTTTGTGGCGTAGCGACAGAGTCGAGGAGCATACGTGGGAGACTGAAGCTGAGATGTGAGCTTCTTACCCTTATCTCTTTCCTTCCTGATCCTGTAATCTTATCTTTTGGAATTCGGGGACGAATTCTTGTAAGGGGGGAAGACTGTAATATCCCGTGTTTTTAAAATATTTTTACACTGTACCGGGATATGCAGTGTTAATAATTTCTGTATATTATATGATATTTTTACGAGTTAATATGTATTTAAAACCTATTTTAATTACTGTGTATTATTTCCAGTGTTTTACGTAAAATTTTCCCGGGACTTGCATTTTCGGGGAAATTTTCACGTAAATAATTTATTATTAATTATTTTAAATATATTTTCGGACTTGCATGAATTCATACGTATTTTTAAAATACTAAATAAAGCCTATGTGTGTGTATATTTATTTAATTAGGGTTTAATATATATTACCCTAATATTTTATTATTTATTTATTTATTTATTGTTATTTAATTATTTTATTTATTATTAAATTATTTTATTATTATTTAATTATTTTATTTTCTTTTTCTTTTTCTTTTTCTTTTCTTTTTCTTTTCTTTCTTTCTTTTTCTTTTTTCTTCTTCTTCTTCTTCTTCTTTCCTTCTCTCCAGCGCCCGACCACCACCCACCTCACTCCTCACCACTGTAACTCCGGTCACCTACCGTCGGTGTGCCTCCCGGCTTGCCACTGCCATTCCCAGCCGTCCCCCGCCGCCAGCAGCTCCCTTCCCCGGCGCCGGCAGCCCCATTTTCCATTTTTGGCCGAAAATCATCCCTTCGCCGTTTCTCCCATTTTCGGCCACCGTTTTCGACACCGCCGGTCTCTTTCTTCTCCTTGAGCTCCGGTGAGTGTGATTCTAGCTTTGGTTTGAGCTAAAATGGTTTAGATTTGCTTAGGTTTTGATTTTTCAATTTCGGCCTATTAGGGTTTTTGATTTTTTTGAGCTTCGAATTGGTTGATTCATGGGAACTCCCTTCAAAAATGTTGATCCTAGTAGCTCAATCTACATGTATTAATTTTTGTAGAATTTTTGGAGATTTTTTGAATTTTTGGGTATTTTTGAATATTTTAATATTATTTTCTGATTTTCGGAAATTAATTATTTAAATTATTAAATTGGAGTTTTTGGTTAAATTAGGTGTTGAAATGAATTATAGGAATTTATTTGGAATTTTTATGAATTTCTAAGTATTTATTTTGAATTATTGAAGTTTATGTGATTTTGAGAAATTAGGGTTAATTGTGTTTTTATTTGAATTTAATTGGTTAATTGAGTTTAATTATTAATATTATTGATAAATATGTTGAGAAAATTAATTTTTGATAATTGTATAATTTTTGGTGAATTTTTGAAGTAATTTAAGTATATTTATATATATAGGGGTATTTTGGTAATTTTACCCTAAATTGTCTAAAAATGTAATTTATTTGGTTTTAATAGTTATTTAAGGTATAAAAATGATTTCTATAAATTATTTAGTATTTTTAACTAATTAAAACTATTTTTCGTGAATTATTTTCAATTATATATATAATATACGGTTTTTTTAATAAAATGAGTTTTTATCGATTTTTACAGTGTTTTAAGGTTAATTATGTAATTTCTACGTATAAAATGTAATTCTATGTTATAAGGATATTTTTGGTATTATCTGGAATTATTCTGTGTTTGTGGACCCCGGTCGGTGGACTGTAGTTTGGAGTCCGACCGTGGGATTTTGATTGTGGATTTGTGTTGAGCCTGTTTTTCAAAGTGTATTTCCTTGCAGGGTCGGCTCTACTCTTTTGAGTAGAGAGATGTCTGTTTTACAGGGGAGGTTCTGCCGGATTTTCGGTAGAATTCTCGTAAAACGTGATATCCGGTCGAACCCTAATTTTATTTCCGTACTTAAATACTCTAGATTAAATTCTAGGATTTCTGTTAGGTTTATTCTGATGTCGGTTATTTATTGTTTGTTTAGTTGCGCCGAGACCGAGGGCTAGTGGACCAGGCCCATCGGACCCGTCTCGTGGAGCGCATTAGGTGAGTTACTATAATATATATATATGCTTAGGATGCATGATTTAGAAATGCATATTTTATGTTGATTAAATATGCATAAATAAATTGATTATTTCTTAAGTTTACATTAAGTATATTTTTGGTTTATTTTTGGTATTTATTAAATTATATGCATGTTTTGTAAATAAAATATACTTAAAATGTTTTTAAATATATTTCCAACTTAATTTATAATTTGATTGAATTCATTTGACGTATATATACTCAAAATATACTTGATTTACTTTTGGTATATTTCTGGTATATATATGGATTATATTGTTATTTCATTTATATTCATGCATCATTTATTTTTGTGAATGAATGTTTTACATTATTAATGATGAAGGATATCGATAGAACGTGCTACCTAGTGGGCAGCACTAGGACCGAGTACGTATCGGTACGCCTATAGCTTTAGGCTATATTACTAACTAATTGTGGATATTGATTTGATATGATTATTGATATGTGAGATGTGGTTTGGAGGTGTGATTGCTGGAGCTCGGTTGACCAAGTGTCTCAGGGACAATCACACTGGCAGTTAGACTGCTGGAGCTCGGTTGACTTAGTGTCTCGGGGCCAGTCTACTGTCCAAATGGATTAAGTGGATATATTTGGAATAAGTGAGCCTGTATGGCTAGAGTGTTGTTTAACACTATTTTCTGAGGTTACGATATTCTAGGGTTCTATGTGATCCTTCATAAAAGATGATTTTCAACAAAATATATAAATGATTTTATTGCATTTGTGTGAAATTGCATGTATATATATATATATTATATATATACTGTTGACTGTATGCATTATCACTTAGTGTGTATGTATATATATTATAGTAATTCACTCAGTGAGGTCTGACTCCCCTCCGTTGACTATTTTTCAGGAGAGTCAACTTCTTCAGACCTCAGTAGCAGGTCGATACGCCAGATTTCTTTCGCCCCGGCTTCTTTGTGTAAATCATTTACTTGAGTCTTATTTATTTTATCTAGACACTGTAGTAGTTATGAATTAAAGTATTGGATTTCATGTATTTTATTTTAAAGAGGTGTATTGTATTGAAACTGGATTTGTATTAAAGAAATTTATATATATGAGATGAGATTTGATTCAAATCCAGTGATGAAAATTTTATTATGATATTTAAGATTTTTATTTTCCGCTGCATATATATATTATGGTTATTGTTATTATTGCATGATTTATTTTATTTTTAGGCTTGCTACGGGTTCCGAATTCGAAAGAATTCCCGTTCCCTAGCGTCGGTCATGGCCCCTGTTTTGGGTCGTGACAATATTGGAGAAGCTTTAAAACATGAATCTCTCTCTAGTTTTGATGGTTTGGATTGAGGTTGGGTTAAAGAAGAAGAACAAGTATGTTCTAGTTTTTTATTTGTTTGTTTATTTAGTTATTTATAAGTAGTTTATTGATTGTTTGCTTGTGTTTTTCCTATTTTGTAGGAAGAAGTTATATTCTGATAAAGATAATTTAATTTCTCCTAGTTTGCTATTTGAAGTTGAGACAATTGTAGCAAAGACATGGTTCTATACTCTAGATTCCCTTGGAAAGATGTTGTCTTCTTTTGTAAATTTTTTTTTTTTTGCAAGTTTTTGGTTTCAAAAGCTGAACATAAACTGACTGTATACTATATATTAAATAATTATTTTATAATATCTCGAGTTTTTAAATATTTTTATACTGCATCGGGATATGCAATGTTAATAATTTTTGTATATATTTATTATATTTTATGAGTTTGTTGTTTGTTTAAAGCTAATTTTAATTATTTTATATTATTTTAAGTACTTTACGTAAAAATTTTCCGAGAATTGTATTTTCGAAAAAATTGACATGTAAATAATTTAATATTAATTATTTTGACTAGTTTTACGAATTTGTATGAACTCATACATAATTTTTAAGTGCTAAAATAAAATGTATATATGTGTATTTATTTAAATTAATTAGGATTTAATTAATTACCTTAATTTTTATTATTTAGTTTTAATATTAATTAATTAATTTTAAGTGTATAAATTATTAAATATAATAAAATATTTATGTGGTGAGAATTATTTGTGTGTGGGAATATATATAATATTATAATATAAGTGTGGATATATATATATATACATATATACATAATTTATTCTCAAAATTATAAAGTTTGCATTATTTACCAAAATGTCATTCTCTCCTTCATCTTTTCCTCCCAAGCGGTTTCCACCATTTCCAGCCATTTTCAGCTGATTTATTTGTTGTCACTGTGCCTCTCATCCTTCCTCCTCCACCTCTAGTCATTTCCACCACCTGAAGCTCCCTTTGGCCGGTGTGTTTTAGCCGGATTTTTCAAAGAGGCCGAAAATTGAAGTCAACTCCGATCAAGCCATTTCTGGCCACCAAATTCGACGCCACCAGTCTCTATCTTCTCCTTGAGCTCCGGTGAGTATGATTCCAAGGTTTGTTTCACTTGATTTGGTCTAGAATTGCTTAGGTTTCAATTTCTTCATTTCAGCCATTTAGGGTTTCAAATTTTTTTTAGCTTCAATTTGATTGATTCATGAAAACTTCCTTCACAAACTTTGTTCCTGGAAGATTAATCTACATGCTGTAGTTTTTGTAGAATTTTTGGAATTTATTTTGATTTTTGTGAATTTTTTATTATTTTATTAATATTTTCTAATTTTTGAAAATTAATTAATTAAATTATGAAATTGTGTTTTATGGTGATTATAGGTGTTGAAATGAATTATATAAATTTATTTGTAATTTTTGTGAATTTTTATATATTTATTTGGAATTTATTAAGTTTATGTAATTTTGAAAAATAGGGTTAATTATGTGTTTAATTGAAATAAATTGGTTAATTGAGTATATTTTTTGATATTATTGAAATATATGTTGAGAAAATTAATTTTGAGTAATTATATAATTTTTGGTGAATTTTTGGATTTATTTTAGTAAATATATATATACAGGGGTATTTTGGTAATTTTATACTAAATTGGCTAAAAATGTAATTAAATTGGTTTCAATAGTTATTTAGGGTATAAAAATGATTTCTACAAATTATTTAGTATTTTTAACTAATTAAAACTATTTTTCGTAAATTATTTTCAAATTATATATATATTATACAATTTTTCTAAATAAATGAGTTTTTATCTGTTTTTCACGTGTTTTAGGGTTAATTACGTAATTTGGATTTATAAAATGTATTTTTATTATATAAGGGCATTTTCAGTATTTTATAATTATTCTGTGAATTATGAACCTCGGTCGATGAATTGTAGTTTGGAGTCCGACCGAGAGATTGTGGTTGTGAATTTGGTGTTATTCCGAAGTGTGTTTTCTTTGCAAGACCGGCTCTACTCTTTGAGTAGAGAGATGTCCGTTTTACAAGGGAGGTTTTGTCGAATTTTCAGTAGAATTCTCGTAAAACGTGATGTCCGGTCAAATCCCTATTCTAATTCTGTGTCTAAAATTCTAGATCAAGTCTTTAGAATTTCCTTAAAATTTATTCTAATTCATGTTCTCATTTGTTTATTTAGTTGCGCCGAGACCGAGGCTTAACGGATCAGGCCCGCCGAGTTTGTCTCATGGAGCGCTAATATGTGAGTTATTATACTGTATATATATGCATTGCATATAGGATGCATGACTTAGGATTTTTCATTTTCATTATATGTTTAAACAGTAATTTAATTATAATTTGATTTGGTATATTTTCGGTTTATTTTTAGTATATCTTGATATATAAATCTTTGTATATCGTCTATATATATTTAATATATCATTGGTATATTTAGAGTTTATTTTTGATATATGTATGTTAGATGTTTGTTATAATTTAATATCTATACATGATTTAAATGTATATCGAACCATAATTATTTTATTAAATGATTAGTATAATTTAGGTTTATTCTTAAATAACTGCATGTTATATTATAAACCTACACTTAAATTATTTTTAAGTTTATTTTTTTGTATATTTTTGATATATTTCTAAATAAATACATGTTTTATTATTAAATTAAACCTAACACATTAGTGGTATATTTAGGGTTTATTTTTTATATATGCATGCTAGATAATTAGGTTTATTTTTAGTATATTTGTGAATATATGTTAAACCAAAACACATATTTAAATGAACATTTATACATAAATGTTTTATTAAATGATTTGTGTACTTAGGGCATATCTTTTGTATATTTAAGTATATTTTTAAGAAAATGCATGTTATATTATTGTTACTCATTTAAATTGTTTTTAACCATATTAATGATTTATCTTTAGTTTATTTCATATTTTATTTAACATATATATACTCAAAATATACTGCCTATATTTTAGGTATATTTTTGGTATATATATATGGTTGATTTTATTATTATGAATGTCGTTCCACATTAATTATTTTCAGAATAAATGATTTATTCTAAGTGAAGGATATCAATAGAATGTGCTTCCTAGTGGGCAACACTAGGGTCGTGTACGTACCGGTGTGAAAGAATAAGGTTGAGTGAGAGTTAATTTTGGGTGATTATAATTGATTTAATTGATTTGACTAAGATTAATGGTATGTTAGATAGTGTGATTGCGAGGCCAATCACACTGATAATCAGACTACTGGAGCTTGGTTGACTTAGTGTCTCGGGGCTAGTCTACTGTCCATAAGTGGATTGAATGATCTATTGGGTTGATTTAGATGTAAGGTGATAGATAGTGTGATTGCTGGAGCTCGGTTGACCAAGTGTCTCGGGGCCATTCACACTGACAGCTAGACTGCTGGAGCTCGATCAACTTAGTGTCTCGGGGCCAGTCTGCTGCCCAGTTTGGAATAAGTGTTCTATTTGGAATCAAGTGAGCCTGTATGGCTAGAGTGATGATGGGGTTGATTGGGGATTGCTATTATTAGGGTTCTATGGATCCTTCATGAATTAAAAAAAAAGTTTTCTACATTTTGTATATTTATATAAGTAGAGTTTGGCATTCGTGTGAAATGTATGTGTATATATATATATAAGAATGCTTGATTGTTATGGTTTAGAATGTATGTATATATAGTATAATAATTCACTCAGTGAGGTCTGACCCCCCTCAATTATTTTTTTCAGGAGATCCCATATCGTCAGACCTTAGTTGTAGAGTTCCTCACCGGTATACTTTAATCCTGGCTATTTTATGCAAATGTATATTTTGAACTCTGATTTGTATTCTAGAAACTATAGTAGTTGTGTTATTGAATCAGAAGAGTATTATATTGTTTTGATATTGTATACTCTGAAAATTTGTATTTGATTACTATATGAAGATATATTCATTGAGAAGGATTTGGAGTATTTATATAATATTGATTTGAAAATTTTTCGTACTTTTTAATTATTTATTTCATGATTTATTTTTTGAAGGCTTGCTACAGGTTCCAGATTCAAAAGAATTCTCGTTCCTTAGCGTCGGTCATGACTCCTAGTTTGGGTCGTGACAGGTTTGATATGCTGAATTTCTATTTTGTAGCATATCAATGTTTTATTTTATTATTTGAGGAAAAAAGGGAAAGTGTATTCTGACAACTGTGTCAAATACACTACAATAGATAACCAATTTAATCAACATATTCAGGCTTTATATAAGAAATTTTTATCAAAAAATAATTATTATTCTCTTATTTCAGTTGATCATAGTGTTGCAGAGTACATACTCGGGTATTACATGGCTAGTAACACTGCATGGCATCTTGTTGATGATGTGTTGTTTCTCATTCACATTGGTAAGGAGAAACATTGGATTTTAAGGCATTTGAACTTCAAGGATAGGTGTAATTACATTTATAATTCTTTGAGGTGTACGAAGACTAATAAATTGATGATGAAAGTTTTAGAATCTTTTAGTGTTCTACTTTTGGGGTTTTTTGAACTTCTTGATATATGGTCAAATCATAAAGATATTGATATAAATTATGAAGTTCATGCCTCGAAGAAGGTTTTAGATCCTTTCAAAGTTGTCTCGGTTGATAATCTTCCTTCCCAAGAGAACAAGTGAGTTTTTTTTGTTGTTTTGGTTTCATTTTATTAATTTTTCATTATTTTGATTTGTTTTTAATTTTTTTAGTGATTATGGAGCATTTGTAGTTGCATTTGCTGAGTACTTGCTTCATAGGTTGGAGATTCCTGGGAACATTAATATAGATCATATGAGAAGCCGGTACACTGTGAGTTTGTATACCTATGGCATAATGAAGCAACGTGAAGCAGTGGAAAGTGAATATGAATACCAAAAGAGGTTGAATCTTAATGAAAAGGGGAAGAAAAACTTTGATTTAGAATAGGTTGATTGATTAAATTTTTTTATAAGTCTTTTATGAATTGTTTGGTTGTTTTTTAAAGTTTTTAAGGTATTCTTATTTGGTTATGAAGATTAATATTTAGGTTATTGAATTTGTATTTGATGTTGGTTTATTTGTTGATGTTGGAGATTGTTGATTTTATAAAGTATTTTGTTTTAAGTTTACTAATTGTTTTATTATTATTTTTTTAAGATTCTATATATGGTGGTAATTGATTTTTTTTATTAGAAGAGGTTTATTATATTTGTATCAAAAGCCTAACGTCAATCAAAGGGATTCAAAATGTTTTGTGAAATTTAATGAAAAATTGGTTATTTCATGTAATGGACTGGCTGAATGTACTTTTGAAAATTATATTTTTGAGCAAATGTAACTACAATTTGAAAAATTTTTAATAAATTAATGAATTTTTTTATTTTTTGAAGTTGCCTATATATATATATGAAACTATTGTAGAAACAGAAAAGAAACTAAATGGATTCTATTTTTATAGTGAAGTTTTATTAAAGTATATCTATTTTAAGTGGCAATCTGAATGTCCCTAACAGAAATTATATTACATATCATTCATTTGAGGAAAAGTGTAATTACACTAGGAAATTTTAACAAAACAACAAGAATACATTTTTTATTCTTGATAAATGTTTATAAAAATGTAAAAATCTTTTTCAGAAACTGAAAGGAAATAGAAAGCATGCAAGAATTATTGCATGTTTGGTGGATTTCTGCAGGCCTTTTTATTAGGTCCAAATAAGTCACATCTGCCACACTTATTTTCTGTTTTCATTTCCCATTGAGATTTGGCATTTGTCTTATTAGGTCTTCCGGCTCTAATTCTTGCTTTTGGAGGAAGCACTATCATTTCTTTCGCATCATTTGGTACGCACCATGTAAATTGACTTGGCAAAAGGTAAACCATAACTTCATATATTGCAGCCATTGTCTTTGTAATGTAGAAATGTGATGAATAGTTATAAGGTTCCTAGTTTCATTCCTTTAGAAATGCTAATGCGTGCTCGTAAGGTAGTTGATCGAGTTGAAATTTATTGCACATGCATGTTTTATCTTTTAGGTCTACTATTTCTTGGTTTGCTCATAATAGACACTGAAGATTTCATCATTTGATCTTTTGACCTGAAAAGACTCAGAGTTTGGTGTTTTATAGTTGAATTAGAAACCAAATGTAAACCAAAATGATCCAATTTCATAGAAATTAACATTTTTGAAAATTATTTAAGAGTAAGTAGAATTAAAATAGGAATTGCATTTATTGTATCTAGAAACTAAAAGTATTCAGAAATAATATTTATTTGACTAAATAATTACTGATTGTTTGTCTCATGCATAATATTTTATATTTGAAAGAAAAATATGAGGTCTTATATTAAATTTTAGAGATTTGATGTAGTTCTCAGTCTGCCTTTCATCAGGTTTTTTTGCAAGTTTTTTGAATGTGCCTCTTACGATGTTTCTATTTATGGAAGTCCATTGCTGCATGTCCTCTCAAGTATTCCAATAGGGTTGTGACTGGTAGGTCTCTTACATATTTTATTTCTGAGTTGAGGGATTCAACAATATTTGATGTCATGGTCCTAAATCTATTATATTGTGAATGCACCTTCATCCACTTTTCGTGTCCAATATTATTCAGGTACTCATATGCTCTTGCATCTATTGTAAGCACCCAATTTCGAGATGCAATTGTGCACGCATTAGACAAAATCCTCTATGATGAAAATCTAATTACGAATTGATCTCTAACATCGAGTTTTGTGATTTAAAGGACTAAATTTCTACATTTTATGGATTTAATTACAAAATTATTTCTTTAGGGATTTAATTGAAAAAGTTAAAAACTTTCAAGGACCTTTTTTGTAATTTAATTAAAAAAATAAAAATAAATGTGGTTCGTCGGCATTTAATGTCAACCAGCATTAAGTAATGCCAGTTGGCATTAAGCAATGCCAATTGGCATTACGGGATAGAAATTGGCATTCCAGAGTGCCAATTTTAACTAAAAATTTATTTGCTATGCTAAAAATTATTTTTTTCATCATTTCTTAATTTTTTATTTCTCCAGGACACCATGTGTCCTTGCGTGTGTGATTCTTTGATTTTTTCAAACTCTATCTCTTGATTTTGAAAGTTCAAAAATTAAAAATCCAATGCCTGCATGATCATAGGGTTAGAGGTTATTATGTTTGGCTTTAAAAGCTAGAAGGGGGAGGCTGCGGAAACCCTAGAGAGAGAAAGCTAGAGCTAGAGAGGTAGAGTCTGTAAATAAAACCTAGAGAAGCAAAGGGGTTGTAAAAAAACCAGAGAGAGGTAAAAAAAAACCCTAATTAGCTACTGCAAAGAAAAAGTATGCATTGAAAAACACAAACCTTCTACTACAGGTTTCAAATCAACAAAAATACATTCTTTGTTTTTAAAAGTCCAGAAATTTAAGAAAAAAACAACAAAGTGAATCTCAAAATGGTGATAATCTCAATTTGAAGGGCATTCAAGCAGCATTTGCACAACATCTTTTACTCTTTTTCTTTTTTTATTTTGATTTGATTTCTTTATTTGATTTCTTGATTGATTCATTACTAATTAATTTTTGTTGTTTTCTTTGTTTTGATTGGTGTCCTGTGGTGCTCTAAATGTGAGGTTGGTGATGTTAGATTTTGGTAGTATTGAAGAATCCATGAGATGCCATGGATTGAGTTTTATGAAATCCCTATAGAATTTAGGATTTCTATAGTATTATGTTCATGGCTTTTATTGGATTGTAATTAATTTGCTTTAATTTCCTACACTGTAATTTGTAATAGCCCCAATAAAGGGAAATTAGTGGAATTTTAATTCTCTAAACTAAAAATTAAATAGTAATCTAGGCTCAATTTGGTAAAATTTAATTAAAATCAATGATGGAAATAAATTAATTTTAGGGTTGCATGAAATTGAACTAGGGATTTTTAGAAAAATCATGTAAAAATTATTGTTTTGATTTATTTTTAAAATGTTTGTTGAATTGAGCTTGTTTTTATGTTTTTATTCTATTTGGGCCCTAAGCCCACGGTAGGGTCAACCCATTTAATAAATAGGTTTTTAATTGGATTTTTAGGTTTAATTAATTGTAAAATCAATTTAGTCCCATTTATGTTAATTTAAATTTAGGCCCATTTTTAGTTAAAAAAATTAACTTAGATTTAGCTCCACCCATTAATTTCATTTCTTTTAAAATAAATAGAATTAAGCTCCATTTTTATTTGAGTTAAAATTAAATTAGACTTAGGCCCACTTAATAAACTAATTTCTTCTTTCAAATTTATAGACAATAGGCTTATTTCCTTAATTAATTAAAACAAGTAGATTTAGGTTCACTAATTCAATTAAAATGTAGGCCATCTCTAGTCCATTTTACTTGTAAATGAAATATGTAGAATTAGCTAATTTTAATTGATATAATTAATCTAGTTTAGACATAGGGATACTGCCTTTTGTATGCAATTTTTTACATGTAATTTTATGAATTATTGCCTTTGGGTTAAATGGATGTTTAATTAGGGTTTAAATAAAATTGCATGTAATTAGAGTATAAGATAACAATTCATAAAGTAATTATAAATGAACACAAGACTGAAAGAAGTTAATATTTTGTTACCATAATCTCCTAGTTGTGGTATTAGCTTTTTTTTAGAGAATCGAGTACCATCAAAATGATTTATCCCAGTTATTACCCTGGGTGGCGACTCCTCATCTCCACGTCATGTCTTATGATAATGGTTAGTGTGTTTCCTGGGGCCCTGAGCCCAAACAGTCACACAATTGCTAAAATATTGGATGTGTGCTAAACCCTACCATCTATAGTGGCAACTCCACTAGGGATAAGAGATACTAATTTTACTTATGTTCTTTAAAATTTTTTTATTAATTATTATTTTATTCTTGCATTCATTCTGCATGTCCCTATTAACTGATGGCGTTGGTTTATGATTCCATGATTCCACTAGCTTCATAGAGTTATAAACTGGCTAACCATCACTCTTAGCCTTAACTCGGCTCAAGAGAGATTACCAGGATCATCTGACCAGAATCTGTAACCTAAGTCCTAAAGGGGGGTAGTCTTCTCTCAAGTTTGCAAAGGATGTTGGGCCCCTCTGACCTTGACATGTAACTCAAGTCTTAACAGAGGGCATCTTGCTAAAGGAACCTTAAATTTTCATTAAACCCTAACCATATATAATGGCTTAGTTACTTCCCCTAGGATTTACCTAAATTACTTGTGTATGTTGCCATGAGGTATTTCTATCTATAAAGGCCTAAGCCCATACTTTAGAAGCCCATTTGGGTTAATAAATATTGGGCTAATCTTTTATACCTAGAAATACTATTTTTATGCTTTACTGCTTTCAGAGATTTGGCATGCACATTAGTTCTTGACATCCCCTGTTAATATTAAGGCTAAGACCAAAAAATCATAAGAAAAGAGACTCACCATTAAACACGGGTATAGGAGGAATAAGGTTTGAAGGATGAACATTGTACATTTGATTGATACTTGATATTTTATACTTATTGCATAGCACGTGCATCGTGCATACATGCATTTTATCCATCACACTAACACTTTGTTTTACAACCATCATAGATTCATCTAGGTTTTCTTGTATTTTAGGACGGAAAGGTTGTAGACTAAAAAGAACAAAATTAAATTCTAAAGTCATAGCAAAAGAGATCCTTTATAGACTAGAGAAGAGTCCTATTAATCTATTTTACTTGCAAGTTGAACCAACTCCAACTGAGCATATAGAAATAGAACAACAACAAGGAAAGAATTGCACCTTAGAAGACATCAAGGGAGCTTTGATGGATGATATAAGGGCTATGATGCAAGATGAACTAAGATAGACTTTATCTAAATTGATACAACCTGCTACTGTTGTAATACCACCACCTGTAATTGATCAACCACCTATTGTTGTAGCTATCCCACTTACTGCAGATGCTCCACCTATTGAGGGGAAAGTTGTTTCTAGAAACCCACCTACTGTTAATATGAAGCTTGAGGACTTCATGGTAGAGAAAGCAAAGAGAGAATCACTTGAACTAGTATAAGACCATGAATCTAAATAGATGCAAGCACTAACCCCCAGAAAATGTCCAACATGGAAGTGCTGCTTAGAGGACAAGGCACAGGATATTCATTTAACTTTGATAATATGCTGCTAATGGAGGGTAATAAGCTACCTAAGAAGTTCAAAATCCTTCAGCTGCAGAAGTTTGATGGAACTAGAGATCCTAGGATTCATCTCAATCAGTACACAATAATTATAAGCACTACTAAGGCCCAATTAGTAGTGATTACTAGGTTATTTCTACTGTGTTTAAAGGGAATGGCTGTAAATTGGTATCATAGGTTAGAAAAGTCTATCAAGGTTGATTAGAAAGAACTGTGTACTACTTTTTTGAAATGATATAATTATAACACTAAATTAGAAGTTTCCATCAAGGATTTGGAACTAAGCAAAAATCAAACAAATCCTTTTCTGATTTCTTAACCAGATTTATGAACAAGGCAAGATTAATGAAAAACAAGTTGGTTAAAAAAGATCAGTTAGGATGATAGTCCGTAATGTGTCACCCAATTTAGTTAAGAGGTTGCAAATGATAAATCCCAAGACATTTATAAACCTTTATGACAATGGGTTGCAAGCTTAGGAAATTAAAAGTGAGAAAAATAAGATCTCTAGAACTACTAGGGCAAGGAACTACCCAACTGGGGGCATACAACAAAGAAGCACTAGCCAAGCTATAGAAGTGCATGTTGTACAAACATCAAGGAGATTCTCCAATTTTAACCACCCTTTATTAAAAGTCCTAGAATGTTTAATGCAAAAGGGCTTACTTTAACCTTTACCACATCCAAATCCACCAAAATCAAACATCCCAGGCTATAACCCAAACAAGCACTGCAAATTCCATAAAAACCTCCAACACTCCATGAAAAACTGCATCCACCTCAAACATGAAATACAAAACCTTATAGACTCCAGAAAGATCACAGAGCCTGAAAACCTAAGCACTAGAAATAAACCTTTCCTAAACTGCTAAAATGTACCACCCCTAACTACCATGATGATCAACTCAGGAGTTAGTGAGGAAGAAGTGCTAAACTCCTTTAAGAACCTAGACCTTAAAACCAAAGAGAAATCTCCTAATGCCCCTAAAGATAAGGAAGGACCAGAAGACTTATTGGGTCAGCCTTCAGAAAAGTTCAACTATACAGTGTTTTATACTAAACCACTTTCTTTTAATATACCATTTGAGCTTATTATGCCTGCAGGATGGGGTGATGAGTTTGATAATAAGAAGCTGCTAGACAAGAAAGAAAATTGCATATTTGAGGTACAGAAAGATGAAGTCATGGAGATAGTTGGCAAGAAGATACAAAAATAGTTGTTATGTCAGCCACCTGAAGGACAAAATCCCTATCATCTAGAATAAGAAATAAATTTTCTTATTGTCTTCTTTGAATAAAATTTTAGTTTCTTTTTTATTTTAGTGATTGATGATATGAATTCTGATCATGCTTACTTATGTAATGTACATCCTAATGGTACTGTGCATTATAATATTAATAGCATCTGCATGTTTAACATAAATTCAATTTTATTCTATTCATTTAGCATGGGCACAAATGCAAATTCAAAGAATATTCATACATCACATGATGTAACTTCTGAAGATAGGAAATTTGAAGAAAAAATAAAAAGAATGATAAAAAAAAGAGAAAAAAGAACAGTGAGGCAAAAATTATATAGAAAAAATTTATGACTAACTGATAATAAGAGTTGTATCGTGTGATGTAATAAATGTTCTCATTTTTGCCATAATAAATTAGTAAAATTAAATTTGAAATTTTTGTTCAAATATCGCATATTCGTCTTTATCATACTACATAAGTATGTGAATAGAAAGACAATACATAATGAAAGCTAAATCAGATTTATGAGATCACTATTTTAGTTATATTTTCTTTTTTGCCACCCCTTTGTAATTTTCCTTATAAGCCTAGCGTCCCCTTATACCTTGAGAATTTAGGTGGCTTAGTAACTTGCATTGTAAGTCTTGTCTTATAACTATCATTAATCATTACATCAGCATCAAGCCTTACATTCAACTCAAGAGTTCTTTAAAGAGCAAGTCCAGTTGATTTCATCATTAAGAACTCACTTCAGTCAATTCACCCATCCTTTGCATCTTTAATTCATGAGATTGAAACTAGGGGCAAAATGTAGCTCTAGGGGTAAAATTACATAATAGTAAGTCTGCATTCAAAGAGTGAAGAAGGAACACTAAAGTATAAGAGCTAGTATGAGAGATCTCGAAGCAGAAAGAAGCATATAAATACATCAGTTATCATACAGCAAAAGCAATAGCAAAAAGAAAAGTTCAATAGTGCATCGGTCAACCACAAGCTCCAGTGTCTAGCCATAGACCCTACTTGCTAATATGGTCATCTATTTAACAAACTGTATCAAAGGCTTTGACATTAGAAGTACCAACAGCAAGGCATTCAGTGCTCAAACCTATAGGCTATTAATGAGGCAACTCATACTCACACTCCCAGCTTAAAACATAGCTCTGTTCCAAATAGGAGACCTATTAGGATCATGCATGCCATACATAACATGCATACACCTACATACATTTATTGTGAAATACTTGCTTTGCATAATAAATTCTTTAAGATTAGGTGAGTTTGTGCAAATACTTTGCTACTAACATTCAAAATTTGTGTTGTAAAAGTGCATAAAGGTAGTTAGAATGTTCACATCTGAAGGAAAAGGGTATCACTATCAAGGTGAACCTGATACTCAATGGGACTTTAGACCTTAGGAGCCCAATAAATTATTAGCCTATTTAGTAAAGGAATATCACTAATAGTGACACTTGTAAAAGCATTATCCTAGCAACCTCAAGAGGCTGGATAGGATGTTCAAGCTCCTCGGATTCAATATCCATCTCCATAGTCTCATCTGGAGCATCATCTGGAATATCTCTCCATAATAGTTAGACATGTGTAGGGTATGGAATATGGTAATAAGAAGGCCTAACATGTCAGCAATACATTCGTCGACCCTAAAAAGAGAAGAATGCACTCAAAACTTAAAATGAATGCACTCCGAAAAATTATTTGATCATGAAATAAGATCTCTAACTCCTTAACCTTTTTTGCAGGAGATATTAAGAAGAGGAATGAAGCCCTCTACCATAGTATTAATGGAATGGCAGAAAGGCAAATTCAACCCTAAGCCATGACTTCAATAGTGGAGCATCATTATCTTTGTGGTTAAAGACATCATCACCATAATTAAAAGGGAAAAACAAAAGAGAATGAAGAAGAGGAAAGGAACCGATACATCAATAAGAATAGGCAAGATAACAAATGCTAAACGCTCACTAAAATAATTAAAGGAAGTAACAAAACCTTATTTCCTTAGATTCTAAAATAAAAGTACAATCTTAATAATAAAATCCATAAATTGAAAGTAAATTCATCCACTTCACAAGATCATGTACAAAAATCCTATCTCATGACCTTTGATCATAATGGCTCTTTTTTATTAGCCTCACAGAATTTAGATGATTAGCTAATGGCTTTGTGTTGAGAGTTTATAAACTGTAATCAATCTAATGCTTGCTTTGCAGCCAAATAAGGGGAAGAAAATGCAAAAACAAAATCTATGGACATGAAGAATAAATTGCTTGAATTTCAAAGTATCATTTTAGTCTTTCAAATAATAAATATGCATATAATCTACTCCAATGCTCAAAATGAGTATGAGAACAAAATATATTGATGGTATCCACGTTGAGCAATACGAGAAAGGTGGGGAAATACTAAGAGGAGAATTGAAAAAAGAGCAAGCATAATTTACTCCAATGCTCAAAAATAAGTAAAACTATCAACATGAAACCTCTGATGGTATCCACACTGAGTAATACAAGAAAGGCAAGGGAACACTAAAAGAGGACTATGACAAAAAAATGCTTTATTTACTCTAATACTCTGTGAGAGTAAGAGTATCCAAAGGACCTTTCCAACGGTATCCACATTGAGTAATATAAGAAAGGCAGGGGAATACTCGGATAATGAAGGAAAGCATAAAAAATAATTATGAAAAAAGTCCTAGAGGGAAGGTGAATAGGACTATCAAATAAAAATGAAAAATTAAAATAATTCTTTGCGAGAATTGAATGAAAGTTGAGAAGGAAGAATGAAGAACACAAAGATTTAAGGAGTTCAGATTTAATAACAATCCTACATCTCCACCTAACTTATCCCCAAGTTAGGATTTTCAATCACCCATAATTTTATTCACAAGATTGAGATTACACAAGAGTTTTATGGCTCACTCTTATAACCTTACATTATGAGTTTTCAAGGCTCGCTCAAAAAAAACAAAACCCAAGTGTTTTAATGGATACCACTTAAACCAATTCCTTTAGAAATAAATCTCACTTCCTTTATAATCTAACCCAAGATTTAATATGAAGAGAAATTCTATTTCTAAGACACACCCAATTCTCATAAGAGTTATACAAATAAAGAATTGTTTAAGAGAATTTCAAAGCTCAATGAATGCTTATAAAGAATGAATAATAAATAAGTTTCTTTACTTCCATTTATCTCTAGAGGTATTTATACTTAAAAATATAGTTTTTGGAGGTGCCAATGATGTGTCCAAAATCTATATTTGGAATCATTGAAAGTGATGCTATTAGACAGCTATTCATAGATTGAAACTGTGATTGGCTGCTCAAGAAGTTTGAATTTTTCCACACTTTCTTCATAAAGCTATAGATATTTGAATTAGATTTCCATATCATTTTTAATCATCCAAATTGGAATTCTTTAGCTCAAAATATGTCCGAAATACCAAGATTTATGCAATTTGAATGTAGAATACTATCAGACAACTATATCTAAGTTCAACCCATGATTTTCTATTGAAGAAATTTGAATTTTCCCATCATCTCTTCATGAAAGTTGTAGATATTTAACTTATATTTCTATATCATTTTGAATAACCTAAATTGAACTTCTGTATCTCAGGATATGTCCAAAATACTAATAGCTGTGCAATTTGAAATGCAGAATACTATCAGACAGCTATAAATAAGTTGAAGCCGTGATTTTCTCCTGAAGAAATTTTAATTTTCCCATAATTTCTTCATAAAAGTTGTAGATATTTGACTTATATTTCCATATAATTTTTAATCGCCTTATTTGGACTTCTGTAACCCAAGATATGTCCAAAATACTAAGAGATGTACAATCTGAGATGGCAGACATATACATAGATTGTGACTCAAAATTTGCATACCCAAATGAACTTGGATTTTGAAAAATAAGCCCAATTCAAAAAGCTCAAGATGTCTAATTCAAATGTAAAAAATTTAACTTTCTCATTATAAAACTCTAAGGATGTCAAAAGCCTCATTGAATCTCAAAGGTCCAATCAACCCAAAATAAGCATACTTCATTTTAACTTCCAATAGAGTCCTAACTTATACACACTTAAATAAACAAATTAAATGCTCAAAATTAAGTTTGTTAAGATCAAAATTAAGATTGATTATTGCAAAGGTCAACAATCTCCCCATTTTTTATTCTAACAAACTTATTTTGAGTTTGATTAAAAAATAATAGAAAATAAAGTGTGTGATAATATTTATGATAATAATGATACCAAATGTAATGAAATATATTTCTTTATTTCACCCCCTATGAATATGGATATGATAAGAAATATAAATTTATAGATTATTCCCTTTAATAAAAAAAAATATAAACAACATAAAATATAGCAAGAGTGATAAAAACATGACATTCTTATAACAAATATATTAAAAATATAAAATATGATAACATAATAATTTACATAAATGTTAAGCAATGTGAGAAAATAATTTCAAACATATATGCATATAGTGCTACTAAAATGCATCACTTCCTATAGGAACAAAGCAAAGATACACTAAATCTTTTTAAAAATATTCATATCTTATCAAAGATCAAAACAATTCCTAAAAAGATATTCATGACCTATCAAAGATAAAAACCATTCTTAAGAAGAAATTATACATGAATTATTTTTGTGTAAACACAATAATAAAATATTATACATATGTATAATAATGCATGCCTTGTTAAAGATAAAAACAATTTCTAAGAAGATATTCATGTCTTATCAAAGATAAAAATCATTCCTAAGAAGAAATTATACATGAATTATGTATGTATAAACACAATAATAAAATATTATATACATGTATAGTAATGCATGTCTTATCAAAGATCAAAACAATCCTAAAAAGAATATTATATACATGTATAGTAATAAATAACAAACTCAAATATATTTCTCTCCCTTTGTCAAAAGCAAAAAGAAAAGACAAAGATATAAAGGGAAAATGAAAAACAAAGATACTCAAAATCTTTAGAAAATCTATGTCATACATAAAGTAAACAAAATAAGGCCTTTTGTAACATATGATGTACAGCAAAATTAATTATAAAGTTAATATGCATGCAAAAATTTAAACAAATTTTCTCCCCCTATATCAAATAAAAATATAATATGTCACTAACATAAACACATTTTTTAAGGGATTTTTTAAAATTAAAAATAAACTAAGTACATATGTTAAAAAAAATTAACTAGGTACACATGCAAACTCAAATTATTTCTCTTCTTTTAACAAAATGCAAAAGGAAATTTAAAAATATAGACCAAATATAAGCTAACAACCAAAAAAAATTAAAATCAAAATCAAAATATTTATCAATCAAAGTAATCAATAAGCACGACATGATTTCACATGAAAATAGATCAACCATTAATTAAACATAAAATCAAGATAAACTAAAACCATCAATCATGCCTAGTTCTTGCTTAATGAAATTTAATCTCTCTTCATTGAGAGGTTTGGTGAAGATATCTGCATGTTGATTATTTGTATCAACAAATTCAAGTAAGATATCACCAATTTGAACATGATCACGCAATAAATGATGTCTAATGTCTATATGCTTAGTTCTAGAATATTGAATGGGATTTTTGCTAAGGTTAATAGCACTTGTATTATCACATTTGATTGGAATGTGATTAAGTTTTACACCATAGTCTAATAACTATTGTTTTTGCCACAAACTTGTGAACAACAAAGACTTGCTACAATATATTCAGCTTCAGCAGTGGACAAGGAAACCGAAACTTTTTTTTTTTTTGCTAAACCAAGAAACTAAACATTGTCCTAAAACTTGACAAGTTCCAGAAGTTCTTTTTTATTTAGTAAACTACCAACAAAGTCTGCATTAGAATAACTAATCAAGTTAAAGGATGAACTTCTGGAACTACCAGCAAATTCAAGTAAGGATACCAAAGTCCTAAATGCATTGTACCAAAAAGATATTTGAAAATTATTTTAATAGCATTCAAATGAGACTCTCTAGGACTTTATTGAAATCTAGCACACAAGCGAGTAAAAAAGATAATATCGGGTCTACTAGCAGTTAAAAAAATAAGAGATCTGATCATACCTCTAAATCATTTTTCATCAACCAGTTTGCTACTCTCGTCTTTGTTAAGTTTGGTTATGGTACTCATTGGAGTTTTACTTATCTTAGCTCCATCCATGCTAAATTTCTTGAGAACGTCTCTTGCATACTTGGTTTGATTTATGAAAATTTCATTTTTGCGTTGCTTAATTTGTAATCCAATAAAGAATTTGAGTTCACCCATAATACTCATCTCAAATTTTCCTTGCATTAAATTAAAGAATTTCTCACACAAGCAATGGTTAGTAGCACCGAATATAATTTCATCAACATATATTTGAACAATTAATAAATCATGCTTGGATTTCTTTATGAAAAGAGTTGTATCAACTTTTCCTTTAAAGAAACCTTTCTCTAATAAGAAGTTGCTCAATCTTTCATACCAAGCTCTAGGAGCTTGTTTCAATCCATATAATGCTTTGGAAAGTTTGAATACATGATTTGAAAAATCAAAGCTTTCAAAACCTAGAGGTTGTTCAACATACACCTTCAATAAAACCATTTAAAAATGCACTTTTAACATCCATTTGATAAAGTTTGAAATCCATGAATGATGCAAATGCAAGTACCATCCTAATAGCTTTTAACCTTGCAACGGGGGTAAGGTTTCATCATAATCAATGTCTTCCTATTGGTTATAACCTTTAGCTACTAGTCTAGCTTTGTTCCTAGTTATGACACCTTGTTCATTCATTATATTTCTAAACACCCATTTGGTGCCTATAATAGTATGATGTTTAGGTTTAGGAACCAAGGTCCAAACCTTGTTTCTCTCAAATTGATTTAACTCTTCTTGCATAGCAAGGACCAAAAATTCATCACATAAAGCATCATCAATACTTTTGGGTTCAATTTAAGAAATGAAGGCTAAATTAACAATAGACTTTAATTGAGATCTAGTAGTTACCCCCTTTTGTTGTGTCACCTATAATAAGGTCTTGAGGATGAGCTTTCTTGAATTACCAATCCTTTGGATGTTCATCCTTCAAGGTAGGTTGAGATGTCTCCTCATTTTTATCTTTGCTTGGATCTTCAAGTTCTAAAGGTTTACTAGTATTTTCTTCTTGTGTTTTCACAATCTCATTGTCACCTACAAGATCATCAACACTACAAACATTCTTTATAGGATTAAGTGAGTTTGATTCATCAAATAACACATGCATTGACTCTTCAACTACTAGAGTTCTCTTATTAAAGACCCTATATGCTTTACTAGAAACATAATAGCCTACGAAAATTCCTTCATCGGCTTTAGAATGAAATTTCCCAAGATTGTCCTTGGTGTTCAATATAAAGCAATTGCATCCAAATACTCTTAGATATGAGATTTTAGTTTTTTTATTGTTCCAATTTTCTTGAAAACTCGATTTAAAATATAACAAGATATGTTAACAACTTCTGCCCAAAAATATAGAGGCAAATTATACTCATAAAGCATTATTCTAACCATTTCCATAAGAGTTCTATTTCTCCTTTCAACTACCCCATTTTGTTGAGGAGTTCTAGGAGATGAAAATGTATGAGAAATACCATTTTCATTACAATAGTTTTTGAAAAATTCATTTTCAAATTCAGTTCCATGATCACTTCTAATAGAAGAAATATAAAAGCCTTTTTCTTTTTGAACTCTTTTTGCAAACTTTTCAAAAGCTTTAAATGCATCATTCTTATGAGTAAGGAAACATACCCATGTAAATCTAAAGTAATCATCAACCAATACATATACATAGTGCATTCCACTAAGACTAGCAACTTTAGATGGTCCAAAAAAATCCATATGTATAAATTCAAGTGGCCTAGAGGTGGACACTACATTTTTTAGCTTAAATGAGGACTTGGATTGTTTTCCCTTTTGGAAAGCATCACAAGGTTTATCCTTAGTGAATTCAAGCTTAGGTAAACCAGTCACAAGTTCATGTTTACAAAAATCATTCAAAAGCTCAAAATTTGCATGTCCTAACCTTCTATTCCATGTCTATATGTCATGGGAGATAAATATTAAGCATTTTATGTCTTTGTTATCAATTTTATTCAAATCAATGACATAAATATTGTCTACTCTTTCACCACTAAAAATAATTTTATTTTCATCAAAACTACTAATAAAGCAATTTTTAGGATAGAAAGTTACCTTATTTCCCATGTCACATAATTGACTTATACTAAGAAAATTACATTTAAGACCATCAACAAAAAAAACATAATGTATAGATAAGGATTGAGGATTACCTATTTCTCCAACGCCAATAATTTTTCCTTTTGCATTATCTCTGAAGTAACGTGTCCTCCATCCTTAGCATCAAGTTTGTTGAATTGCTCTTTATCTCCTATCATGTGCCTTGAACATCCACTACCAAGATACCACTTGCTTTTTGTTCTTGTAGATTTCAAGCACATCTACATAACACAATTTAAGTGTTCTTTTGGACCCAAACCTTTCTTGGTCTAGGTTGGTTAGTTTCAAGATAATCCATAGGAAGTAAATTCATATGCAGTCTTCTATAGAAGCACACATTGTTAGTATGTCCTTTGATCATGTAATAAGAACATATAATATTTTCAAATTTATTCCTCCTAGAATGAAATGCTTTCCTAGTATGTTCAATATACCTTTGACGTTGTGTGTATCTCCTATGGTTTTGTGTCATTAAATGAGACATGCATTGGCAATGGTGATATGAATTTCTATAATTTTGTGCAACATGTTTATGTGCACTGTATTGTGTAGCATGCCTATTATAATTGTGTCTAATGTACATATAAGCATGTTTGGGTTTAGGTGCTCTAGTTTGAGCCTTTCCTCTTTGTATTAATGAAGGATGAATCTCATGAGACTTTCCCTTGATATTTAACACATGAGATCTTTCAGCTTTGAAAGCTTAAGTCTCATTTGATTTGAAGGTTTAAGGAGTGGACTCATGTGAAGCTTTTACAAAATTAATATGTGATGAAGATGATGAAGACATTTCTTTCTTATATCCAATTCCATGGGTATCTTTATGAAATTTTTGAAAGTCAAGAAGACTATCTAAAGTTTCTTTTGCTCTCTTAAATTTAGCAATGGAATTCTTTAATTCTAAGACCTCCTTAAAAAGCTTATGATTTTCATCATTTGCTTTCTTAAGTTGATCTTCCAATGAATTAGAAGATTTTGCATCACTAATAAGTTTTTCATTTGATTCAACAAGTTTAGCAAAATTAATTTTTAAAATTTTTAGTTCTCTATTTAAGCTACCTAACTCATTCTTATAATGATTCTTCTTAGATAATAAAATTTTGCATTTAACAAGTAATTTGCTTATAATAAAGCTCTCATCATTGTTATCATAATAATTATCTTAATCATCAAAGGAAGAATAAGAAGTAAATGGTACCTTATTTTTATTTTCAAGGTCCATGAAGCAAAGATTGGCCACCTCTTATTGTTCCTCTTCCTCTTCGAATTTAAAGGAATCATCTCAAGTAGCTTTGAATGCCTTCTTCTTATCTTTTCCTCCTTTGTTCTTGAATTTGAGTTTGGGACACTCACTTCTAATGTGTCTCAGTTTCTTACATTCATAGCAAGTAACCTTCTTAGTTTTCTTCTTCCCATCTCCTTTAAACTTCTTATTAAAATCCCTTATTCTTGAGAAGTTTTTCTTTCTTAAAAACTTCTTAAAGTTCCTAGTAAGCATGGAAATGTCACCATCTTCATCACTATAATGTTTTATGCTTTCCTCTTCACTATCTTCTTGAAGAGCTTTTAGAGTAATGCCCTTTTTCTTTTCTTCTTTCTCTTTTTGTTCTTCACCTCTTTACTTGATAGTAAGCTCATATTTTAAGAGCTTACCAATGAGCATATTGGTTGATAAGGTGGAAAGGTCTTGAGCTTCCTCAATTAAAGTAACATGAGATTCCTAATCCTTCTTAGATAGGATTCTTAGAATCTTGTTACTTACTTCTTCCTTGAAGAAATGTTTTCCAAGTTTCTTGAGGGTTGTGAGGAGAGCATTGAGATGATTTGTCATCTCTGTAATTGATTCATGAGGCTTCATTTTGAAGAGTTCATATTTATGCATATAAAGTTGAACCTTCTTACTTCTTACTTGAATATTTCCTTCGTAGTGCTTTTCTAAGGTCTCCCACATTTCTTTGGCCGACATACAATGTTGAAGCTTACCTCCTTCTTCTCTTGTCATTGAAGAGACTAGAGTAATCAAAGTTTAATGGAATCACAATCAAGATATAATTCCATTTTGAATTTTAAATGTGGATAGTCACTACCATCAAAGAATGGTCTAAGACCCATAATGTTGTATTCTAATAATGAAGTAGTCACTACCATCAAAGAATGGTCTAAGACCCATAATGTTGTATTCTAATAATGAAGTACCTAAAATTCAAGCTTTTATACCAAATGAAAAATTTTATAAGTCATACCCAACCTATATCACCTTTCAATGGTACCAATCAGACTAGTCAATCATCATCTCCACCGATGCACCAACACCAATGAGCAAAGAGCCCTGCTTCGGTGATATAGTTCATAAGTGAGAGTTCTCATTGGTGCTTTGCCCTAATTAATGATAAGGGACAATTAGCTCTGATACCAAATAAAAAGATTCCTAGAGGGGGATGAATAAGACTATCAAACAAAAATGAGAAATTAAATGAATTCTTTACAAGAATTGAATGGAAGTTGAGAAAGAAGAATGAAGAACACAAAGATTTAAGGAGTTCGGATTCAAAAATAATCCTATTTCTCCACCTAACTTATCTCGAAGTTAGAATTTTCCATCACCCATAATCTTATTCATAAGATTGAGATTACACAAGAGTTTTATGGCTCACTCTTATAACCTTACAACATTAGTTTTCAAAGCTCACTCAAAAAAACCAAAACCTAAGTGTTTTAATGGAAAACACTTAAACCAATTCCTTTATAAATAAATCTCATTTCCTTTCTAATCTAACCTAAGATTTAAGATGAAGAGAAATTCTATTTCTAACACACACCCAACTCTCACAAGAGTTATACAAACAAAGAATTGATTAAGAGAATTTGAAAGCTCAATGAATGCTTAAGAAAGAATGAATAATAAATAATTTTATTAACTTCCATTCAGCTATAGAAGTATTTATACTTAAAAATATAGTTGTTGGAGGTGCAAATGATGTGTCCAATGTCTATATTTTGAATCATTGAAAGTGATGTTGTCAGACAACTATTCACGGATTGAAATCGTAATTGGCTACTCAAGAAGTTTGAATTTGCCCATACTTTCTTCATAGAAGTTGTAGATATTTGAATTAGCTTTCTATAATATTGGTGAATCATCCAAATTAAACTTATTTAGCTTAATATATGTCCAAAATACTAAGAGCTATGCAATCTAAAATGCAGAATACTATCAGACAACTATATCAAAGTTGAACCCGTGATTTGCTATTGAAGAAATTTGAATTTTCTCATCCTTTATTCATAAAAGTTGTATATATTTAACTTAAATTTCTATATCATTTTTAATCACCAAAATCTGACTTCTTTAGCTCAGGATATGTCTAAAATACTAAGAGCTGTGCAATCTGAAATATAGAATACTGTGAGACAGCTATGCATAAGTTAAAGCCATGATTTTCTCATAAAGAACTTTGAATTTACCCATAATTTCTCATTAAAGTTGTATATATTTGACTTATCTTTCCATATCATTTTGAATCACCTTATTTGGACTTCTATAACTCAAGATAGGTCCAAAATACTAAGAGATGTGCAATCTGAGATGGCATACGTATATGTGGATTTTGACTCAAAATTTGCATACCCAAATGAACTCAGATTTTGACAAATAAGACTAATTTATAAAGATCAAGATTTCTACTTTAAATTTTAAGAATTTAACTTTCTCATTATAAAGCTCTAAGGATGTCAAAAGCCTCCTTGAATCTCAAAGGTCCAATCAACACAAGATAATCATACTTCATTTTAACTTCCAATAAAGTCCTAATTTATACACACTTAAATAAACAAATTAAATACTCAAAATTAATTTTGTTAAGATCAAAATTAATATTGATTATTACTAAGGTCAAAAAATTCAAAGGCTATTTTAATACTCATAATTCGATCTATATATGCCCAATTTTCATAAGTTTTGTTTAGCAAATTCTCCCTAAAATTAGGTGTGAAAGTAAGCTCTTCACTTGGTAAAAAATATGCTCTCAACATAAGATGGTTAACAATGCCTTTGACCTTTGTAAATGACAAATAAATAATAGTCATGAAAATAAAAAAAAATAGTGAGATTCATTGAGTGCACGCTATATCGTGAAAAAGTGATGAATTTTCTCATAAATTTTCAATATTATGATGTACTTTTGTACATTCATCATGATTGAAAACTAACTTCATCAAGTCTGTAGGAATTACAAATCTAGAAGGAAGTGCGCCCAAGTTGTAGAGTTGGTTAACACAATGGAATTGAAATTAGTTAGTAGAGAAATTCTAATCAATCAACACAGAAAAATTCAAAATCAGTCTGGAAAAATTATAATCAGTCAACACAAAGAATTTAAAGCATTCAACTCGAATAAGCAAAGATAAAAATTGCTAGCAATTATGGATTGCAGCATCAATGGTGATCAATGGGAGGGTTGCAGTTAATTAAAATCAACGAGCAGTTATGTACTGTAGCATTATCAAAGGCAAGCAATGAAAGGATGAGCAGTTATAGACTGTAGCATAATCATGAGTAGTTATGGACTGTAAGATAATTAGTGAGCAATGAAAGGGTTGCAGCTAATCATGAGTAGTTATGGACTGCAGCATCATCAGTGAACAATGAAAGCGTTGTAGCTAATCACGAGCAGTTATGGACTGCAGCATCATCAGTGAAAAATAAAAGGGTTACAATTAATCGTGAGCAGTTATGGACTACAGCATCATCAGTGAGCAACGAAAGGGTTACAACTAATCACGAGCAGTTATGGATTGCAGTATTATCAATGAGCAATGAAAGAGTTGCAGCTAATCATGAATAATTATGGATTTCAGCATTATCAGTGAGCAATGAAAGTGTTGCATCTAATAATTTTACATGCATCATCATTTTTGTCAAGGATTTTAAATCCGTTTTGTTATATGCTACATAGTAATTATAACAGAAATTTCATATTATTTTGTTATGCACTACCCAGTAGTCATAACATGAATTTTAAATTCAATATGTTATATAGTACAAAGTAGTTATAACATGAATTTTCAAATCTTTTGATCTACCAGACACTACACATTAGTTATTGTATCATTGCTAGACATTCCATAGGAGCTATAACATGTTCTCAAATCATGAAATGCTAAACGTCCCATAGGGAATATAGCAAAACTCATTTGCATATATCTCACTAGATGTCCTAAATGGAATATAATGTAGTTTGCCAATCACTACACAATAGTTACGGTATCATTACTAGATGTTCCACAAGAGCTATAGCATGTTCTTAAATCATGAAACACTAAACATCCCACAAGGAATATAGCAAAACTCATTTGCATATATCTCACTAGATGTCTCAAAAGGAATATAATGCAGTCTGCGAGTCATTACATAGTAGTTATGGTACTATTGCTAGACATTCCATAGGAACTATAGCATGCTTTCAAATCACGAGTTGCTAGACATCCCATAAGAAATATAGCAGAATTTTAAAATCATCAAATTACTAGACGTTCCATGGGAACTATAGCACTTTTTTTAAATTAAGGCTCGCTAGACATCCTACAAGGAATGTAGTGAGAATCATTGCATTTATTTCATTAAACTTCTCACGAGGAATATAATGAAAACCATTGTCACTGTTAGTGATATGCACTAGGTCAATCATTTGTGATTATGTATTGACTTTATTATTTTATTAATAAAGAGGTATTATATTATCATTTGATTTTATGATAATTACATGAATGGTTAATTCTTACTAAGGCCATCAAGTATGTGACTTGATAGTAAAACCCTTAGATTAAAATAAGAGTTCTATTCTAATTATCCCTAGCCATTTATTCATTATATGAATATTAAAGTATTAAGGCTAGTATGATGTTGACTGATGGTTATGTTTTACTAATCATAAATATGAGATATTAAGTCAACTCATAGGTACATGATGAGAGATCATGTACTGGATTGACCCACTATGAGAATACTACATAGATTATTGTCGTAAGTACTTCTTATCACAGTAATTTTATTTCGGTCCTTTGACCTTGAAATCATCATGGATTTCTACATAGCTATTTTATGTTTTGACACATTCTAACATTGTCTTTAACCAGATGATTAAAAGAATGTTGTTGGATATAAAATTAGTTATGTGAGGAATGTGAGTAATTTAGAAGGAATTTATCCCTCATTAATATGAGAAAGATATCTAGAGGCCCCTTGATGAGATAGACTGAATGAAAATGCATGGCCATGCTGAAATGAATTGATAAAGAGTTATCATTTTCAGTCTACTTGGAATCAAGTCATAATATTGAACTATATAAGGATGACATTCTATGCCTTATGTTCAATTAAGATATCATGTGATAAAGGGACAATAAAATTCACTGTAATTAGGTTATGTCGGATTATTGACTTCACATGACTTGGGTAGTCATAATGTCTTGCTAGAGGCCACTTATGACTTGTAGGCCTAAATAGAGATTTAGGCCCACTGCCAATGTTATGTGAACCTACAGGGTCACACACTTAGAACAAGCCCAAAACGGATATGGGTTTAATAAGCCCAAAATAAACTCTGTGGAAATAAATAATTAAAGTGTTTTATTTATTTATTTATTTAAGATAAATGTTATTTTAAATAAATAAATAAGATATTATTTTTGATTTGTTTTTAAACAAAATCAGAATATAATAAATGGAAAATTACCAAAAGGTTATTGGTAAGTGAAACCCTAACTTGGAGTCTATAAATATGTTATATTCTCTAGGGTTTCACACACTTGTTTTTGCCTCCAAATTCGTTTTCTTTCCTCTTAGAAAACAAAGACAGAGTTTTCCTTTTTGTTCTTGATTTGTAAGACAGTCAAGAGGTTGCTAGCACACACACTCAAATTCATTTTGTGAAGGGCTGTTCGTGTGGATACCTATAGAGGACGCATCCTTTTGGAGACGTCTTGATTCGAACAACCAAGCCAAAAAGCTCGAGGTAAGGTGTCACCGGTGTGAACCTCCTCTTACCCTTCCAGAGAATCTTGCCTCTTCTGCGTTTTGGTAAGATTATTAAAAACCCTAGATTTAATCAATTAGTCGAATTACATGGATCCTGGCTTGGGAACGTGATAAAATTTTAATTTTTCCGTTGCGTTTGCATCACGGAACTCAACAGTCACTACATGTCCTAAAAGGAATATAGTGCAGTTCCCAAGACACTACACAGTAGTTATGGTATTACTGCAAGACGTTCCACATGAACTATAGTATGTTTTCAAATCACAAGTCGCTAGATGTCCTATGGGATATATAGCGAAATGCATAAGTTTCACTAGACATTCCATAGAAAATATAGTGAAACATATTAAACAAAGCATCTTGCTTAAAATTGCTCAGTAATTTAAGCATCAGCATGTCAATTAGGATACAATGAAGTACCCTAATTATTTCTTTCAAAATTGTGTGCTACTATTGCTTTGCCATAATTTGTCAAGCAAATAGCAACAAAGGGAGGCAACTGTAAGCACCCAATTTCGGGATGCACTTGTGCATGTGTGCGAAAAAAGCCCCTATAATGAAAATCTAATTGAGAATTGATCTCTAATGTCGAGTTTTGCAATTTAAAGGACTAAATTGCTACGTTTTGTGGATTTAATTGCAAAATTATTTTTTTAGGGATTTGATTGCAAAAATTATAAATTTTCGAGGACCTTTTTTTGTAATTTAATTAAAAAATAAAAAAAATAAAAATAAAAGTGGTCGGCCGGCATTTAATGCTGACCAGCATTACGTAATGCCAATCGGTATTACAAGATGGAAATTGGCATTCTAAATTACCGATTTTCACTAAAAACTGATTTTTTATGCTAAAAATTATTTTTTCGTCATTTCTTAATTTTTTCATTAGTCCAAGACACCATGTGTCCTTGTGTGTGAGAGTCTTTGATTTTTGCAAAAATCTATCTCTTGATTTTGAAAGTTCAAAAATTAAAAATCCAACGCCTGCGTGATCACAAGGTTGGAGGTTGCTAGGTCTAGCTTTAAAATCCAAAAGGGGAAGGCTGCAAAAACCCTAGAGAGAGAGAGCTAGAGCTAGAGAGGTAGAGTTAGTAAATAAAAACCTAGAGAAGCAAAGGGGCTGCGAAGAAAAAAACCAAAGAGAGGAAAAAAAAACCTAATTAGCTACTGTAAAGAAAAAGTGTGAATTGAAAAATACAGACCTTCTACTATAGGTTTCAAATCAAAAAAAATATGTTATTTGTTTTTAAAAGTCCAGAAAATCAAGGAAAACACAACAGAGTCAATCTCAAAATGGTAACAATCCCAATCTAAGGGGCATGCAAACAGTATTTGCACAGCATCGTCTACTCTTTTTATTTTTTTTATTTTGATTTGATTTCTTTGTTTTATTTCTTAATTAATTTGTTACTGATTAATTTTTATTGTTTTTTTTGTTTTGATTGGTGTCCTGTGGTGCTCTGAATGTGAGGTTGGTGATGTGAGATTTGGCAACATTGAAGAATCCATGGGATGCCATGGACTAAGTTTTGTGAAATCCCCGTAGAATTTAAGATTTATTATTTTCTACTATATTTTTTTCATGGCTTTATTGGATTGTAATTAATTTATTTTAATTTCTTACATTGTAGTTTGTAATAACCCTTTAGTGGAATTTTAATTCTCCGCACTAACAATTGATTAGTAATCTAGACTCAATTTGGTAAAATTCAATTAAAATTAATGATGGCAGTAGATTAATTTTAGGGTTGGAAATTAAATTAGAGATTCTTAGAAAAATCATATAAAAATTATTTTTTTTGATTTATTTTGGGATATTTATTGAATTGGGCTTGTTTTTATGTTTTTATTCTCTTTTGGTCCCAAGCCCATGGTAGGCTCAACCCATTTAATAAATAGGTTTTTAATTAGATTTTTAGGTTTAATTAATTTTAAAATCAATTTAGGCTCATTTAGGTTAATTTAGAGTTAGGCCCATTTTTAGTTAATAAAATTAACTTAGATTTAGCTCCACCCATTAATTTCATTTCTTTTAAAATAAATAAACTTAGACTCCATTTTTATTTGAGTTAAAATTAAATTAAACTTAGGCCCACTTAATAAACTAATTTCATCTTTAAAAATTTGTAAACAATAGGCTCATTTCCTTAGTTAATTAAAACAAATAGATTTAGGTTCACTAATTCAATTAAAATGTAGGCCCATCTTTAGTCCATTTTACTTGTAAATAAAATATGTAGAATTATCTAATTTTAATTGATAAAATTAATCTAATTTAGACATAGGAACATTGCCTTTTGTATGCATTTTTTACATGTAATTTTATGACTTATTTCCTTTAGATTAAATGGATGTTTAATTAGGGTTTAAATAAAATTGCATGTAATTAGAGAATAAGATAGTAATTCACAAAGTAATTCTAAATGAACACAACATTGAAAGAAGTTAGTATTTCATTCACAAATCTCCTAGTTATGGTGCTAGCTTTCTTTTAAAGAATAGAGTACCACCAAAATGATTTGTCCCAGTTATTACCCTAGGTGGCGACTCCTCATCTCCACGTCATGTCTTTATAAAAATGGTTAGTGTGTTCCAAGGGCCTTGAGCCCAAACAGTGTCGCAATTGTTAAAATCTTGGATGCACAATAAACCCCACCGTCTGCATCTATCTTTTATATGTCATGCATATACTTGTCAAATTTTTCTACTTTATAACTATTTGCAGCTTGTAAAAATAGTTCTTTAATTTTCACTATTCTTTTCTTGAAGCTTATATTGATGTTGTTCAAGATGTGATAGATGCAAAATGCATGTGCAACTTCAAGATAAACCTCTTTTATAGGTAATTCTATGCTTTGATGTATATTAGACACTATAGTAAGCTTATCTCTCATTCACAAGGTTTTTCTTAATTACACAAAAAACCATATCTAAGATTTGTCATTTTTAGAATCCATAACAGTAAAGGCAAGTGGCAATATTTTACCTGTTGCGTCTTGTGTTAAGGCTATTAGGAGCATGCCTCCAAATTTTATTTTAAGAAAAGTCCCATCACCCACAATTACCATTATGCAATGCTGACATCCATGATTGATGGCTTGTAATGACATGTACACATATAAGAATCTATTGTCAGTATTTGTCTTCAGGTCTATACTGATCCTTTATTTGTCTTTTCAATCATCTATAAGAAATTAGGCAGATAAGAAAAGGATTCTTCTAGTTTTCCTCTTATGAATTCAAGAGCTATTTCTTTTGATCATTAAGCCTTCATATAGCTAATTGAGATGTCATAATCCTTCTACATATTTCTGATTATATCTACTAGTATATACACTATTTTTAAGCTGCTATATTTTGACTTGATGCAATCAGTTATCATGCTTGTTGTTCTATGATGGTGGTTTCCCAATCTAGCCTCTAAGCTGCAACTTTATTCATTTTTGAATTCTCATATTCAAAACATCATTGTGTTTTTGTACCTTGATACTCTCAATCTCTAGGTGCAGTTTACATCAATGCATTTTATGAAGAATTTTCTTCCACATGATTTGATGACTCTAAATTGAAAATTGTTTGAAATGGCATAGAGGTTTATGACTATCTTTAGCGTCTTTTTACTGTTGTAGATTTGATGGACTTTCACTTCTTTGATATTTATGTTGTTAATTATAGAAGATAGATAGATGGACTTTGGACTTTTTGTTGTTCGCCTTTGTTGTTTTGCTTGCCAATATTTTTTGCATAATCTACTATGTCAAAGGTTGTTTCTGTGTTTTTTATGCTTATTAACTATTGCTCAGACTGTAATATAGTTGTTGTTGGAGTGAAATCAAAGAAATTGTTGTCCTTCTCCTTTTTCTTTATTGTGATGCACAAGGGGAACTTTGTTTGATATGATTCTGTGCTTTTCAACTATATATAGAAATGTAGAGTTCAATCATCTTCAATTACAAGTTTTGGATACTGTTGTTTGATTTGGTAGGTGATTTGTAGTTCATTTTTGTAATATCCCGTGTTTTTAAAATATTTTTACACTGTACCGGGATATGCAGTGTTAATAATTTCTGTATATCATATGATATTTTTACGAGTTAATATGTATTTAAAACCTATTTTAATTACTGTGTATTATTTTCAGTGTTTTATGTAAAATTTTCCCGGGACTTGTATTTTCGGGGAAATTTTCACGTAAATAATGTATTATTAATTATTTTAAATATATTTTCGGACTTGCATGAACTCATGCGTATTTTTAAATTATTAAATAAAGCCTGTGTGTGTATATTTATTTAATTAGGGTTTATTATTACCCTAATGTTTTATTAATTATTTATTTGTTTTATTGTTATTTAATTAATTTTATTTAGTATAAATTATTAAAATATTAGATTTTATGTGTGTGGTGTATATTTGATGTGTGTAATTTAATATTATTTTAATATATATATATATATATATATATATATATATATATATATATATATACATCAAAAATCAAAAGAATTGGAAAATTACCATTTTGCCCCCCCCGAGTCTTCTTCTTCCTCCCGATCCTTCTCCTCGCCGTCCGGACGCCTGTCACGCCATTTCTTCACCGTGGGTGTGCCGTCCGGTGTGCCATCGCCTTCCCCAACCATTTTTGCCGCCTGAGGAAGCTGTTTCCGGCGCCTGGAAGTCGATTTTGGCCGGAGAAGCCGAAAATCGATCCACCGTCGATCACGTTGATTCCGGCCACTGTTTCTGACACCGCCAGTCTCTTTCTTCTCCTTGAGGTCCGGTGAGTGTGATTCTAGCTTTGGTTTGAGCTAAAATGATCTAGAATTGCTTAGGTTTCGATTTTTCAATTTCGGTCACATTAGGGTTTTTGATTTTTTTGAGCTTCGAATTGGATGATTCATGAAAACTTCCTTCAAAAATGTTGTTCCTAGTAGCTTAATCTACATGTATGATTTTTTGTAGAATTTTTGGAGGTTGTTTGGATTTTTGGGTATTTTTGAATATTTTAATATTATTTTCTAATTTTCGGAAATTAATTATTTAAATTATGAAATTGGAGTTTATGGTTAAATTAGGTGTTGAAATGAATTACAGGAATTTATTTGGAATTTTTATGAATTTCTAAATATTTATTTTGAATTATTGAAGTTTATGTGATTTTGAGAAATTAGGTTAAATGTGTTTTTATTTGCATTTAATTGGTTAATTGAGTTTAATTATTAATATTATTGATAAATATGTTGAGAAAATTAATTTTGGATAATTGTATAATTTTTGGTGAATTTTTGAAGTAATTATAGTATATTTATATATATTGGGGTATTTTGGTAATTTTACCCTAAATTGCCTAAAAATGTAATTTAATTGGTTTTAATATTTATTTAAGGTATAAAAATGATTTCTACAAAATATTTGGTATTTTTAACTAATTAAAACTATTTTTCGGGAATTATTTTCAATTATATATAATATACGGTTTTTCTAATAAAATGAGTTTTTATCGATTTTTATTGTGTTTTAAGGTTAATTATGTAATTTCTACTTATAAAATGTATTTCTGTGATTTAAGGATATTTTTGGTATATCTGGAATTGTTCTGTGAATTGTGGACCCCGGTCGGTAGATTGTAGTCTGGAGTCCGACCGAGGGGTTGTGGTTTATGTTGAGCTTATTTTTCGAAGTGTGTTTCTTTGCAGGGTCGGCTCTACTCTTTTGAGTAGAGAGATGTCCATTTTACAGGGGAGGTTCTGCCGAATTTTTGATAGAATTCTCGTAAAATGTGATATCCAGTCGAACCCTAATTTCTGATTCTGTGTTTAGTACTCTAGATTGAATTCTAGGATTTCTTTTAGGTTTATTCTAATGTCGGTTATTTATTGCTTGTTTAGTTGCACCGAGACCGAGGGCTAGTGGACCAGGCCCGTCGAACCTGTCTCGTGGAGCGTATTAGGTGAGTTACTATTTTATATATATATGCTTAGGATGCATGATTTAGAAATGCATGTTTTATGTTGATTAAATATGCATAAATAATTTGATTATTTCTTAAGTTTATATTAAGTATATTTTTGGTTTATTTTTGGTATATAATAAATTATATGCATGTTTTGTAAATAAAATATATTTAAAATGTTTTTAAATATATTTTTAGTTTAATTTATGATTTGATTGGACTTATTTGACATATATATACTCGAAATATACCTGGTTTACTTTTGGTATATTTCTGGTATATATATATGGATTATATTGTTATTTTATTTAAATTCATGCATCATTTATTATGAATGAATGATTTATATTATTAATGAAGGATATCAATAGAACGTGCTACCTAGTGGGCAGCACTAGGACCGAGTACGTACCGGTACGCCTATAGCTTTAGTCTATGTTACTAACCATTTGTGGATATTGATGGAATATGATTATTTGATGTGTGAGATATGGTTTGGAGGTGTGATTGCTGGAGCTCGGTTGACCAAGTGTCTCGGGGCCAATCACACTGGCAGTCAGACTGCTGGAGCTCGGTTGACTTAGTGTCTCGGGGCCAGTCTACTGTCTAAATGGATTAAGTGGATATATTTGGACTAAGTGAGCCTGTATGGCTAGAGTGTTGTTTAACACTATTTTCTGAGGTTGCGATATTCTAGGGTTCTATGTGATCCTTCATAAACTGGGATTTTTCAGTAAAATATATAAAAATGATTTTTCTGCATCTGTATGAATTTGCCTGTATATATACATATTATATATATATTGTTGATTGTATGCATTATCACTTAGTGTGTATGTATATATATTATAGTAATTCACTCAGTGAGGTCTGACTCCCCTCCGTTGACTATTTTTCAGGAGAGTCAACTTCTTCAGACCTCAGTAGCAGGTCGATACGCCGGATTTCTTTCGCCCCGGCTTCTTTGTGTAAATTATATACTTGAGTCTTATTTATTTTATCTAGACACTGCAGTAGTTATGAATTAAAGTATTGGATTTCATGTATTTTATTTTAAAGAGATGTATTATGTTGAAACTGGATTTGTATTAAAAGATTATATATTTATGAGATGGGATTTTGATTAAATCCAGTGATGAAAATGATATTATGATATTATGATTTTTATTTCCGCTGCATATTATATTGTTATTGTTATTATTGTATGTTTATTTTATTATTTTTAGGCTTGCTACGGGTTCCGGATTCAAAAGAATTCCCGTTCCCTAGCGCCGGTCATGGCCCCTGTTTTGGGTCGTGACAAAGTTGGTATCAGAGCGGAGTTCTGTGTCAGGGCTTAGTTATGTGAGTTGTGGCCCTAGTTTTAAAGTTGTGTTTTCTGTTGGACTACTGCAGTGTATTAGGTTCGAGTATGTCTTGATAAGTATTCCTTGCTGTAGTTTTCAGCGTTATTCCTCCGTTGTCTATGTTGTCTGAATCTTTTCGTTTGTCTTTTCAGAATGAGGAGGCGAGTGCGTGTCGCTCCACCGGTCGTTGAGGCCGAGGATGATGAGTCTTTTCAGGACGAGGTTTTACCTCCTGAGCAGCCAGTTAGACATAGAGGTCGTGGCAGAGGTAGACCTCGAGGAGCGGCAGGTCGCCGTAGGCAGAGAGAGTTACAGGACGAGGAGCCTGTTGAGCCTGAGTTTGATGTTCCTGTTCCTCCAGTTGTTCAGCCTGCCTATCAGCAGGGTATGTCTGACCCTGAGGCAGCTTTGTTCTATGCCAGAGTTGGCAGGATTGCTTTTGATGGTACTTCTGATCCATTAGATTTTCTGCATGCGATTGAGACTAGGACTCGGACTGCTCATACCGAGTACCAGCGGATCATGATCGTTGAGTTGTCTGTTGAGGGACCAGCTCTAGATTGGTTTATTCAGATGATCCAGCCTTGTATGATGACGATGACGTGGGCTCAGTTTCGAGAGCGGTTCATGAGGAGATTTTGTCCAGAGCCTCTTCGTTTGAGTTATCGTCTCCGTTTGACCAGTATTTCTCATGGAGATCGATCTGTAGAGGAGTATACCCGAGAGTTTCTTCGTTTGGGTAGATATGCTGAGGATCTGATGCGAGATCAGTATTTTGCAGTCACTACCTACGTTACTGGTTTGGGTTCAGCTTTTGCTGGTATGCCTACAGCAGGTCTTACTCTGGAGTCCGTGATTGAGTTAGCTAAGGAGATTGAGCTGAGACTAGTTAGGCAGGGAGCGATGCCTGATTATTACCAGCTGGGAGTTCAATCGAGTGGATTGCAGGCTACTCCGATTTCGAGTTTTCATGTTGGTTCGAGTAGTCAGCAGCGAGGTTCGACTCAACAGAGTCAGAGACAGCAACAGCGAGTGCATCGGAGCAGTAGACATGGCCGTGGAGGTCAGCGTAGATCGTTCAGATTTGGATCAGGTGCTTCGAGCAGCAGCATTGGTCGTAGTTCTGGATCAGCGGCCAGTGTTTGTCAGACTTGTGGTAAAGTCCATCAGGGACCGTGTTATCTGACACCACTGACATGTTTCAGATGCGGGCAGACAGGACATTTTGCCAGATCGTGTCCTTATTCCGGGTATCAGCAACAGCAGATTCCGCGATTCCCACAGCAGTCGATTGCTAGTGCAGCACCCGTGCCATTTCAGTTACCACCAGCCCAGCATCAGAGTTCCACTCAGTTTGTTCCACAACAGAGTCGTGGTAGAGGTACTAGAGGAGGTGCTAGAGGTGTTGGCCAGGCTTCTACCAGTCAGCAGGGAGGTCGAGGTCAGGCCAGAGTTTTCCATTTGACTCAGCAGGATGCTCAGGCATCTAATGCAGTCGTGGCAGGTATTATTTCTGTTTGTTACCTGGATGCTTGGGTTTTGTTTGATCCGGGTGCCACGCATTCGTTTGTTTCTCCTATTTTTGCTTCTAAATCTTGTTGGCAAGCTTCGAGGATGGCTTTTCCTTTGTCTGTTGCCACTCCTCTGAGCGATTCTTTGGACGCCGATATTGTTCTTTCTGGTTGTCCAGTTCTCGTGGGAGATAGAGAATTACCCGCTGATTTGATTTTATTGGATGTGATGGAGTTCGATGTTATTCTGGGAATGGATTGGTTATCTCAGCACTTTGCCGTGGTAGATTGCAGGAATAAGGAGGTGACTTTCAGAATTCCTGGTGAAGTAGAATTTAAGTTTGTTGGTGATAGGAGTTCAGCACCTCAGAATCTTATTTCGGCTATTACGGCTAGGAAGTTGTTGAAGAAAGGTTGTCAGGGGTTTTTGGCATTAGTCAGGGATACGTCAGTGGAGAAGTTATCACTCACAGATGTTCCGGTTGCTTGTGAGTTTCCTGATGTTTTTCCCGAGGAGTTACCAGGTTTACCACCTCACAAAGAGATTGAGTTCTGTATAGATGTGGTCCCAGGTACTACTCCTATATCTATGCCACCCTATCGTATGGCTCCTGCAGAGTTGAGAGAGTTGAAGGAGCAGTTGTAAGAGTTGTTGGATAAAGGTTTTATCAGACCTAGTGTTTCTCCTTGGGGTGCACCAGTCCTGTTTGTGAAGAAGAAGGATGGTACCCTGAGACTATGCATTGACTACAGAGAGTTGAATAAGGTGACAGTGAAGAACAAGTATCCTCTCCCGAGGATAGATGATTTGTTTGATCAACTACAAGGTGCACAGTTCTTTTCTAAGGTTGACTTGAGGTCGGGTTATCATCAGCTGCGGATCAGTGAATCCGATATTCCTAAGACAGCATTCCGCACTAGATATGGCCATTATGAGTTTCTGGTGATGTCTTTTGGTTTGACTAATGCACCAGCAGCTTTTATGGACCTGATGAATAGAGTATTCAGACCGTATGTGGATCAGTTTGTGGTAGTCTTCATTGATGATATACTAGTATATTCGAGGAGTATGGAAGAGCACGTATATCATTTGAGGATTGTACTACAGACACTGAGAGATCATCAGCTTTATGCTAAATTCTCGAAGTGTGATTTTTTGGATGGAGAGTGTTTCTTTTCTTGGACACGTAGTGTCTAAAGAAGGTATTCAAGTTGATCCACAGAAGATTGAGGCAGTATCTGAGTGGCCTAGACCTACTTCTGTCACGGAGATTCGAAGTTTTCTGGGTTTAGCCGGGTATTATAGGCGGTTTGTGCAGGATTTTTCCAGAATTGCAGCCCCTATGACTCGCTTGACTCAGAAGAATGTTAGATTCGAGTGGTCAGAAGCTTGTGAGAATAGTTTTCAGTTGTTGAAGGAGAAGTTGACCACAGCGCCAGTATTAGCTTTGCCTAATAGTGTGGATAAGTTCACAGTTTACTGTGATGCCTCTAAAATTGGTCTTGGTTGTGTGTTGATGTAGAATGGAAGGGTGATAGCCTATGCTTCGAGGCAGTTGAAGAAGCATGAGCAAAACTATCCTACACATGATCTTGAGATGGCTGCAGTGATCTTTGCTTTGAAGATTTGGAGACATTATTTGTACGGGGTGACTTGTGAGATATTTACTGATCACAAGAGCCTTAAGTACATTTTCCAGCAGCGAGATTTGAATTTGAGGCAGAGAAGATGGTTGGAACTGTTGAAGGATTATGATTGCGAGATTCTTTACCATCCGGGTAAAGCTAATGTGGTAGCAGATGCCTTGAGTAAAAAGTCCTCAGGTAGTCTTGCTCACGTTAGTGTTGAGAGGAGACCATTGATCCATGAATTGCATCTGTTGGTGGATCAAGGTATGATGATGAAGATTAGTAGATCAGGTGGACTGTTAGCTCAGTTTAAAGTGCGATCTGTACTAAGGGATAAGATTAAAGCAGCTCAGAGCCGAGATCCTATTCTGGAAGAGCTTGCAGAGAATGTCAGAGTAGGGAAGTTCACTGATTTCACACTTGATGATGATGGTGTGTTGTGGATCAGTGGTAGATTGTGTGTTCCTGACGTGGATGATTTGAGAGAGGAGATCTTAGAGGAAGCACATTCTACAGCTTACAGCGTACATCCAGGTGTTACTAAGATGTACCACAGTATCAAAGATCTATACTGGTGGGATGGATTGAAGAAGGATGTCACTGATTATGTTGCTAAGTGCTTGACGTGTCAGCAAGTGAAAGCCGAACATCAGAAGCCTTCTGGAAGCTTCAGCCTCTTCCTATTCCCGAGTGGAAGTGGGAAAGGATAGCTATGGATTTTGTGGTCGATTTACCTCGTTCGAAGGATGGATACGACTCCATCTGGGTGATCGTAGACAGGTTGACAAAGTCTGCACATTTCTTGCCTGTGAAAGCCACATATTCAGTCGCTAGATTGGCGAAGTTGTATGTGAAGCATATTGTGTGCCTTCATGGAGTACCTGTGGTCCATTGTGTCAGATAGAGGTTCGGTGTTTACTTCTCATTTTTGGCAGAAGTTGCAGGAAGCGATGGGCACTAGGTTGGATTTCAGTACTGCTTTTCATCCTCAGACAGATGGCCAGTCTGAGAGGACGATCCAGACACTGGAAGATATGTTGAGGATGTGTGTCTTGGGTTTAGGAGGTAGCTGGGATGATCATTTGTCACTCGTTGAGTTTGCATATAATAACAGCTACCATAGCAGTATTGGTATGGCACCGTATGAGGCGTTGTATGGAAGGAAGTGTAGATCCCCATTGTGTTGGGATGAGATTGGTAAGAGAGCTTTGACTGGACCAGAGATGGTTCAGGATGCTGCAGAGAAAGTCACCGTGATCAAGCGCAGATTAGAGACCACAGTTAGCAGACAGAAGAGTTATGCGGATCCTAGGCGCAGAGATGTGGAGTTCCAGGTTGGAGATTTTGTTTTTCTGAAAGTATCTCCGATGAAGGGGGTGATGAGATTTGGCAGGAAGGGTAAGTTAGCACCGAGATACATTGGACCGTTTGAGATTCTGGAGAGAGTTGGCACTGTTGCATATCGGTTGGATTTGCCTCCGAGTATGTCACAGGTGCATCCAGTATTTCATATCTCGATGTTGAGGAAGTATATCTCAGACCCTTCGCACGTGTTGCAGCCCGACAGTGTAGAAGTGAGTGAAGATTTGACGTTTGTGGAAGAACCTGTGGCGATCGTTGATTATCAAGTTCGACAGTTGAGATCGAAGCAGATTCCGAAGGTCAAGGTTCTATGGCGTAGCGACAGAGTTGAAGAGCATACGTGGGAGACTAAAGCTGAGATGCGAGCTTCTTACCCGTATCTCTTTCCTTCCTAATCCTGTAATCTTATCTTTTGGAATTCGGGAACGAATTCTTATAAGGGGGGAAGACTGTAATATCCCGTGTTTTTAAAATATTTTTACACTGTACCGGGATATGCAGTGTTAATAATTTCTGTATATCATATGATATTTTTACGAGTTAATATGTATTTAAAACCTATTTTAATTACTGTGTATTATTTTCAGTGTTTTACGTAAAATTTTCCCGGGACTTGTATTTTCGGGGAAATTTTCACGTAAACAATGTATTATTAATTATTTTAAATATATTTTCGGACTTGCATGAACTCATGCGTATTTTTAAATTATTAAATAAAGCCTGTGTGTGTATATTTATTTAATTAGGGTTTATTATTACCCTAATGTTTTATTAATTATTTATTTATTTTATTGTTATTTAATTAATTTTATTTAGTATAAATTATTAAAATATTAGATTTTATGTGTGTGGTGTATATTTGATGTGTGTAATTTAATATTATTTTAATATATAGTATAAAGTATATATATATATACATCAAAAATCAAAAGAATTGGAAAATTACCATTTTGCCCCCCCGAGTCTTCTTCTTCCTCCCGATCCTTCTCCTCGCCGTCCGGACGCTTGTCACGCCGTTTCTTCACCGTGGGTGTGCCGTCCGGTGTGCCACCACCTTCCCCAACCATTTCCGCCGCCTAAGGAAGCTGTTTCCGGCGCCTGGAAGTCGATTTTGGCCGGAGAAGCCGAAATCGATCCACCGTCGATCACACCGATTTCGGCCATCGTTTTCGACACCGCCGGTCTCTTTCTTCTCCTTGAGGTCCAGTGAGTGTGATTCTAGCTTTGGTTTGAGCTAAAATGATCTAGAATTGCTTAGGTTTCGATTTTTCAATTTCGGTCACATTAGAGTTTTTGATTTTTTTGAGCTTTGAATTGGATGATTCATGAAAACTTCCTTCACAAATGTTGTTCCTAGTAGCTTAATCTACATGTATGATTTTTTGTAGAATTTTTGGAGGTTGTTTGGATTTTTGGGTATTTTTGAATATTTTAATATTATTTTCTAATTTTCGGAATTAATTATTTAAATTATGAAATTGGAGTTTATGGTTAAATTAGGTGTTGAAATGAATTATAGGAATTTATTTGGGAATTTTTATGAATTTCTAAATATTTATTTTGAATTATTGAAGTTTATGTGATTTTGAGAAATTAGGTTAAATGTGTTTTTATTTGCATTTAATTGGTTAATTGAGTTTAATTATTAATATTATTGATAAATATGTTGAGAAAATTAATTTTGGATAATTGTATAATTTTTGGTGAATTTTTGAAGTAATTATAGTATATTTATATATATAGGGGTATTTTGGTAATTTTACCCTAAATTGCCTAAAAATGTAATTTAATTGGTTTTAATATTTATTTAAGGTATAAAAATGATTTCTACAAAATATTTGGTATTTTTAACTAATTAAAACTATTTTTCGGGAATTATTGTCAATTATATATAATATACGGTTTTTCTAATAAAATGAGTTTTTATCGATTTTTACTGTGTTTTAAGGTTAATTATGTAATTTCTACTTATAAAATGTATTTCTGTGATTTAAGGATATTTTTGGTATATCTGGAATTATTCTGTGAATTGTGGACCCCGGTCGGGTAGATTGTAGTCTGGAGTCCGACCGAGGGGTTGTGGTTTATGTTGAGCTTATTTTTTGAAGTGTGTTTCTTTGCAGGGTCGGCTCTACTCTTTTGAGTAGAGAGATGTCCGTTTTACAGGGGAGGTTCTGTCGAATTTTCGGTAGAATTCTCGTAAAACGTGATATCCAGTCGAACCCTAATTTCTGATTCTGTGTTTAGTACTCTAGATTGAATTCTAGGATTTCTGTTAGGTTTATTCTAATGTCGGTTATTTATTGCTTGTTTAGTTGCACCGAGACCGAGGGCTAGTGGGACCAGGCCCGTCGGACCTATCTCGTGGAGCGCATTAGGTGAGTTACTATTTTATATATATATGCTTAGGATGCATGACTTAGAAATGCATGTTTTATGTTGATTAAATATGCATAAATAATTTGATTATTTCTTAAGTTTATATTAAGTATATTTTTGGTATATAATAAATTATATGCATGTTTTGTAAATAAAATATATTTAAAATGTTTTTAAATATATTTTTAGTTTAATTTATGATTTGATTGGACTTATTTGACATATATATACTCGAAATATACCTGGTTTACTTTTGGTATATTTCTGGTATATATATATGGATTATATTGTTATTTTATTTAAATTCATGCATCATTTATTGTGAATGAATGATTTATATTATTAATGAAGGATATCAATAGAACGTGCTACCTAGTGGGCAGCACTAGGACCGAGTACGTATCGGTACGCCTGTAGCTTTAGGCTATATTACTAACCATTTGTGGATATTGATGGAATATGATTATTTGATGTGTGAGATATGGTTTGGAGGTGTGATTGTTGGAGCTCGGTTGACCAAGTGTCTCGGGGCCAATCACACTGGCAGTCAGACTGCTAGAGCTCGGTTGACTTAGTGTCTCGGGGCCAGTCTACTGTCTAAATGGATTAAGTGGATATATTTGGACTAAGTGAGCCTGTATGGCTAGAGTGTTGTTTAACACTATTTTCTGAGGTTGCGATATTCTAGGGTTCTATGTGATCCTTCATAAACTGGGATTTTTCAGTAAAATATATAAAAATGATTTTTCTGCATCTGTATGAATTTGCCTGTATATATACATATTATATATATACTGTTGATTGTATGCATTATCACTTAGTGTGTATGTATATATATTATAGTAATTCACTCAATGAGGTCTGACTCCCCTCCGTTGACAATTTTTCAGGAAAGTCAACTTCTTCAGACCTCAGTAGCAGGTCGATACGCCGGATTTCTTCCGTCCCGGCTTCTTTGTGTAAATTATATACTTGAGTCTTATTTATTTTATCTAGACACTGCAATAGTTGTGAATTAAAGTATTGGATTTCATGTATTTTATTTTAAAGAGATGTATTATGTTGAAACTGGATTTGTATTAAAAGATTATATTTATGAGATGGGATTTTGATTAAATCCAGTGATGAAAATGATATTAT